>CM063518.1:5940000-6559149 GCA_032199755.1 Ambrosia artemisiifolia
GTCACCGTTTCATCTCCATGTCTACATCCATACCATCGAACGGACTCGGTGCCGTTACAGCCGTCGATGTTACCGACTATGAACTCGATCGCTTTGCTATTATTGCTGATAAATTAGCTGATAAAAAAGTGACGGGAGACGGTGTCGGAGGTCCCAGTCCACGATACAGACATCGACAACGAATTTTCCTGTCATTATTAAAACAATAATAATAATAAGAGGAATAAGAAAGAGGAGTTAGCGTAATAATAATAATAATTATGGGTGGGTTGCATAATTACCATCTGCTTGTGATTAGAAAAATCATTTTCGCCATCACTTCCGTGAGATGCTCTCTGTTGAGGAGGTGGAGCCTAAAATTGGAAGCAGAAAGAATCCCATAAGAATGTGATTGAAAGCAATGAATGCGTTTGATATTTTTTAAGGTGCGTTTGATATTTTTTAAGGTGCGTTTTGTTTTTTTTAAGGTGCGTTTGTTTTTTAGCAAAGGTGCGTTTGAATTTGTATTGGTTTTTGATGAGTGCGTCTAAATTTTTCAATGAGTCCTTCCAAATTTTTTAATGAGTGCGTCTGAAATTTTGACGAGTGCGTCTGAAATTTGATGAGTGCGTCTGAAATTAATGAGTGCGTCTGAAGTTAATGAGTGCGTCTGAAGTTTAATGAGTGCGTCTGAATTTAATGGGTGCGTCTGTTTTAACCCAGGTATGGTTAGGGTTTTTAATCTGCATCCTTAATCTAATGGCTGAGATTGCTTCTTATGCTTCTTACGTTAAGGTGACTTTATACGTTATCTCTCTATAGATAACGCATTCATCTTGGTTTCTTCAAAGGTTTTATAATCCTAACATATATGTCATAATAATAACCCATGCTTGGTTACTTACCCAAGTTAATTCTTCCATAGCGTTTACCTCCCTTGTAGTGAAAAACGTGTGCTGCAAATTCAAATTAGGAAGTAAAATAATTAACTATTTAACTGAACAGGTATAGCACGATACATAACTTAAAAAATACTTCAACCGGGATCTCAACCATGTTAGCATCCACACATCTGTCAAACCAAACCAACCAAACGAACGTTTTCAGTAAACGATAAAAAAAACAGTAAAAGTTTGGATTAAACCAACATATACCTATGGTTAATGAAGCGTGCAGCAGTTCCGAAAGACGTGGCATCTAAATAAACATCCTTTAAGAATTCTTCTGAACTCCAATCAGCATCCAATAAGACAGAGTATGTATGCTCCTCATTCTTGTTCTGTTTGTTTCGTTCAGTTAACTCGCTATTTGTTACAATTTTTCCTTCGGGTGTCATAAACACCTGCGAAAGTACAAGAAACTTGCAATGTAAGTCCCCAACTCTCCCGAAACGTGACATTTCGTTAAAGTTCGCAACTCACCTGCAATCTTGCTTGAATGCCTCTCTGAACAACGCGATTTCCGCAGCTCAAACCACAACCACACTTATACCAGCATTCCTTTATAAACCTCTTCATCAAATGGCCTTTACATGAAGCAGATTGAGATTGGTTTGTCGTTCTCTTTTTCAGAGCTATATCAATGCATTTTTTAAGAAATTTTTCGTCCACTACACCTTCCGATGTGTATGCAAACTCACCTCTGGTTTCTACAGCACAAGCACACGCCACTTCACGGGACAAACAATCACCATAGCAATCCGGGCAGCTATTTGTTTCGGATATAATAGCAAGCATGGGCTTCACATTTGCAGCGTTATAGTTAACATTTGTCTTAATGTAGGTAGTTTCTCATCATCAACTTCGTTAACTAATGATATTACGTGTTTTTACAAACCGCGGGTTATATCGGCCACCCAAAAGTGCTTGCTGCAAAGGTCAACTGTTGATTGCTCCTTTGAAATAATAGTCAAACTCCTAGAACCAGATAACTCATCAATACCAACCATTTGTTGCTTCCTTAACTTCCCGCTGAAACAATGATCAAATTCGTTTGATACCACAAATCTCGGGATCTGGATCGGATCACTAGTGAGACCACCCTGCTTCTCAGGTTTCGTAGAGTTGTCAAAAGATGGGTGCTTGTTACCGACATGATATGACGCATTTTCTTGCTCTATGAAACATTCGCATATATCTTTTAAAACTCGAGCGAGAGAAAATCCCATCCCGAAACCATGGAAGACTTGGAATACGAAATCCTGGATGAGGTTTACACATTGAAAAGGTCAACTTGCCTTCACCATTGGATGAAAAGGCTATATCAACCTCAGAGGAACATGGTGATGGCGTGACATTTTCATTCTTATTCGCGTTGCTTTCCATACTTTTATATTCTAAACACAGCGTTCCCTCATTCTCACATGAATATCCTGCAGCATCTGTACCATATCTCAAACGAAGAAACAATCATTTAAACAAAAAGAAATCAATCATTCTAATAGAAACAGTGGCAGTTCCGATTATATAGTTTTCGTATATAATTTTTTTGGTATATAAGGTTTCGACCCCCCGAAACTAGTGACTTCTGACCCCCCGAAGTTTCGGGTCAAGATTCGCCACTATAGAAATATATATTTTGAATGATTTGTTGCAACTAAGATGCCATACATACTTGAAGATGTGGCTCCGTTTCTCAGTCGAGGTCTTCTTATTAGTGGCTCCTCCTCTTTTTCTTCTTCTTCTTCTTCTTCAGATTCATCAAAGAACTGGAAGTCATGTCTCACAATTTCCATTTTCTGCATATCATAACATTACTCATTTAGCTACCAACCATTACAAGGTCAAAATTTAGCAAATTGATAGAGTACCTTAGGGCCCTCGGGTTCAATAATAGATTCTAGAAGCACCCTGTAGTCGTCTTCCTCAATCAACTTCCAGTTCTTTTCATAAGCCTTCAAGAGGTGTTTCAACGAAGATCTTACTGTTTTTGGAGATATGCCATAACGCTTCATTACGTTACATGCTTGTTTACTTTTTTCCAGATATAGTTTGGAAGGTGCCATCAATAAATCCAACGTCCACTCTTAAGTAAAGAAGATATACATTACTACATTAGTATCTTAAACATTAACTAACATTATGTCGCCAATGAAAGAAAATGGCGACTATACTATTAATCTGCTATGAAGAACCATAAACATTTTTATGAAGATGCATGAGTACAATCCTACATGTTCACGTCTAATCTATGTTATGTTATGCTTTTGTTTGTGTAATTGTCTAATTGATATATAGAAGAGTTGAATTTTACTGCTGAAAAACGTTCTACAATTCATTCTCAAACTTGCATTATATAAAAACTAATGCAACATGAGCAGGGAAAACTACCAACTAAGACCACTACTCCATTACTTTACTCAACAAACAAAAGCAAACCCGTGACCCACTGAAACATTTAAGGACATGACTAAAAGTAAACTTCCTGATGACCCAAAATGCGACTCCAGCTCCATGACCTGTAGCCAATGACCCGGATTTAACCTGTCAAGATTAACCCTACAATCTATAGAACAAAAGAAATATTTCCAAAATCTGGTGGCATGAAGGCCAAATCAGTGTTGTTTCTTAAGGTTTTGAGCGTGAAATTCGTCCACAGTCCATCCGCAACCTTACCAAATGGATCTTACTTTTAGTCCAAGGGGTAAGAACAGGAAACATTCAAAGAAAAAAGTAGAATATTAGGAATCTGAGTCTCGCATATAGGATGAACAATGTCTGGCAAAACAGTCAGGCCGGGCAAGGTAATGGGTCAGGACAGGTTGTTTTAAAAGATGGTCATTTGGGTTCGGGTCAGAACGAGGTTTGACAAAATTGGTCAGTAACATTTCCAATCTTATCTAGCTAAATTGCCGAAATTCAGATGATTGTTTTGGTTCCAACTAATCTTGGTTTTAGTAAGGTTGGATCCATTCAATCTATATACCCGAAACCCCAAACCAAATTCAAGTTCCATCATCATGAAACCTTCCAATGAAACACAAATATAAAACATATTCCCCTTTCTTCAAAGAAACAACCACCTGAATGAAATCAAATGCTCAGTTCAAGTCATCAAATAATTATAAATTATATCTTCTTTATACCTATAAAGATTAACCATAAAGACAGTTAGTTGATAATCTATGGAAAAGAAACACAAGCAAAGCAAATCAAGACTGTTACTGCCTAAAATCTTGATAAAATCACACCCATTTGTAAAAAGATATCATTTTTTTTACCTAAACACATAAAAAAAATAACACAATTAGTGTAAATTTTCAAAACATGAAATAAATCTAATGTATATCATCTTTTTACCTATAAAGATTAACCATAAAACCAGTTAGTTGATAATCCATGAAAAAGAAACACAAGCAAAGCAAACAAAGACTGTTACTGCCTAAAATCTTGATACAATCACACCCATTTGCAAAAAGATCTCATTTTTTTTCAAGATTATGAAAAACCCATGTACCTAATCATAAAAAAACTAACACAATTAGGGTAAATTTTTATTTTTTCAACCACATATCTACAACAAATGTAATCTTCATTCATATAAAAATAGACATTTGAACCCATTTTCAAACTAACACCAACTTTCTAAAACTTAACCCTAAGAACATTCATTGTACAATTTTCATCTTAGAGAAGAACATAAACACAAACATGCAACGATTTACCTAGTATGAAATACTAAGTAACGTATGATTATGTTGTTCCAAAATTTTGCAGGGTTACCTTGCTCAATGCTCAAGATGGTCAAAGATCTTTAAGTTGTGATGAAGAAGATGATAGGAAGAAGATCAGAGCTCTAAAAGTAGGTGTGAAGTGAAATCAGATAAAGAAGAAGATAAACAGAGCTGCAGGCAGAAGTTAGACTATGGGGTGTGGGTTGGGGGTGCGGGTTGGGGAAAGGGATCGGGAAGATGATGTGGAGCCTTTCCCCAAGGGGAACACCGCCCCCCTCCCTTCCCCTTCGGTGCCATCGGGACTTTCTTCCCGTTCTCCCCGAGCATTTTAATATTATTATTCCTTTTTGTTTTTTCTTCTAAAATATTATATATATATATATATATATATAGGGTAGGGATCCTAAGAGAACCAACCCCTATTTGAGAACTGAGAGAACCATTCTGGACCACACATTTCATATAAAGGCAAAAAAAAAAAATTTTTTTTTTTTTTTTTTGCTTTAATCGCACATTTTTATGCAAGGAAAAAAAATTTTTTTATTTTTTTTGAATTTTTTTTTCATTTATACATATGTGTATATGTCAATTATACATATGTGTATATAGCAATTATACATATGTGTATATAGCATTTTTCAGCTATACATATGTGTATATTTCAGTTATACATATGTGTATATTGCATTATACATATGTGTATAATGCAATTATACACATGTGTATACTGAAAAAAAAAATACAAAAAAATAAAAAAAAAAAATTTCTTACATATAAAGCAGCGATTTTTGCAAAAAAAAAAAAAAAAATTTTTTTTTGCCTTAGAGAAATGTGTGGCCCAGAATGGTTCTCTCAGTTCTCAATTTGGGGAAAGGTTCTCATTTGAACCAAATCCTATATATATATATATATATATATATATATTGTCTTTTTCCCCAATAAAACACATTAAAATAAAGGAGAGGGGAAGGGGAAAGAAGGGGGAACCATTTCCCCTAGAAGGGGGAGGAGAAGGGGAAAATAATGTGGCGCTGATGTGGACAACGAGAAGGAAGGGGGAAGGGGAACCACACCCCCATAGTCTTATGGAGAAGAACACTACAGGGAAATTAAAAGGACAATGATAAAAGATGCTGTTTTCATTTATTTATATTTAAAAATAGAAATAGTTAGATGGATGGTGATTATGATATTGTTTATGTTATTGGTTATTCACTTATATTCCTATAGATAAAATACTAGGTGTATTATACACGCGCGTTGCGCGTTTTTCATATTGTGTTTTAAAAGATCGTATTCACATATTATCTAACAACATCACAACTTACGACAGTGTTTTGAGTTTCCAGCCAACCTACCTTCACGACAGCCCATGCCCAAATCAAGATGTTTACAAAAAAAAGGCCTATAGTATGATTTCCTTAACCCAAATAAAAAAGCATCCAAACCACTCACCTAGTTTTACACCTGCTTCCTTTCACCACCCTCTTCTTGTATAACCACCTGTTGACCGACTGCATCACCACCGAATCAAGTGACATCACAATTATAAGGGGATATAACCTTGCTAGCCGCCAACAAAGGCAACCGCTAACAACCCAGCTTAACACCCAACACCACCGTTACGCCAGCGTGACATCTCTCAAGACCCTGTAAAACCTAACTGCAATTTAAATTGTAACCTTAAGTACCAAAAAAAAAAAAAAAACCTAACCATCAGTCCACAACAGCCACACATAAACCTGAAAGAAAGGAGAATACGTCATACCTGTTGATGGAGACAACAACGGTGGGGATGGCGGCAGATGATGGCTGCATATTGCGGCGTCAGAGTGGGGCGACGTACGGCGGTTTGGGTTGCCGGGGGAAGAGGAGGAGAAAACGTCATACCTGTTGATGGAGACGACAACGGTGGGGATGGCGGCAGATGACGGCGGCGTATTGCGGCGTCAGAGTGGAGCGACGTACGGCGGTTCGGGTTGCCGGGGGAAGAGGAAGATGGTGGCGGGAGGGAGGCGGTGGCTGACTGGCTGTCGAAGTCGGTGGATGATAGCAGAGAAAATAGATGCGATGGTGTGTGTAGGTCAGTTGATGAGAGCAGACAAAGAAAGAGAAAAAGAAAGAGAGGAGGAGTCTGGATGTATGTAGAAGATGTGAAGAGATGAGGAAAGTAAAAAGACGAAAATAACCCTAAAAACGGGTATATTACAAGAATGCCATGTTACTATTCATTTTCTATATCTATAAATATATAGTTAACTAGTTTACCTTTATGCTTAAAAGAAAAATAAAAACAAAGTGGTGACGTGTTAGAATTTCAAGATCATTTCCCCACCACACTTTGTAGCCATAAAGTTTAACGTTAGTCCACTTAAAAAATAATTTGTGTTACTGTTTGAGTGTAAATTACAGCCCAATAGTGTAATAAATGAAACTTATAGGCTAAAACCATAAGTTTAGCATAAAGTTTAACGTTCTTTCACCTCAAAAATTAGTTGTACTACACTCGAGTAAACAGTAAATACCAATAGATACTAAAATTTATTGAACAAACCCACAATATAAATAACATGGAAGGGTTAGGGTCCTAATTCATAGCACGAAGGTGTGGACCCTACTCCACAGCATCGTTCTTACAAGACTTCTGTGGATAACAAACAATTTGAATGGCCAAGTATGGAAAGACAACAGACCTCAGCGGAGTCTCAACCTCTGTTGAACACAAGACTTACAAGGCCACACGTGGAGTGCAATCTACCTGCGCAGGACCCATCGCCTAACTCGGTGATGGTTTGCCACGGACCAACCACAACGTGACGCGTGTCAATATGGGCGCACCACGTGGACTAATGGCAGGGCGGTACCCCTTTCTCTCTCATGCATTTATTACATCTAGTTTGCTTTATGTGATTCTTAGTCCAAGTCTGACCAATTGGGCCGAAAGGATGACAAGCCCATGACCCGGGCCCAAGCCTATCGTCATGGTCCCTATATAAAGGAGCTCACACCTCCTTTGTTAATGATCGATCTCTTGGAATCACACACTTACAACATACTGGGCCGACCACCATTTTTGTGTCTGCTATCACGAGTTCTTGTAACTCTAGGCGGTCGCATTCTTTCACACGGCCCACAGTTTCTTTTATAGGTTTGGATCCAGCCAAGATGTGGAGCAAAGGATTATATTCTGCAGCAACATAAGTGTATCACCCCAAGTACCTCCTGTGAGGTAAACACCATACTATAAGATTATGGCTCAATGCTTAATTTCTCATTGAACAACCAAAGGGATATAAATAGGTTACAACATATCTCCTATTCTTGGAGATAATATCAACAATCATTATCTCCTATATTTAAAACAAATCTATTCTAATTATACAATAATTAGTATTATATCTATTACACCCCCGCAGTCAAATCGGGAGGAAGCCGGACGGTTAGACTGTTGCGAAAGTCATCAAACAGAATCTTCGGAAGACCCTTAGTGAAGATGTCAGCAACTTGAAACCGCGAGGGGATGTGAAGAATGCGAACCAGACCCTTCTGAACGTGCTCACGAACAAAGTGAATATCTAACTCGATATGTTTAGTGCGTTGATGCTGAACCGGATTACCCGATAAATAAATGGCACTAACATTATCACAGTAGACAATAGTGGCTTTGGTGAGAGGGTGTTGAAGCTCTAACAGTAGATTACGAAGCCAGCATATCTCAGCGACTACATTAGCAACCCCGCGATATTCAGCTTCAGCACTGGAGCGAGAAATAGTAGACTGACGTTTAGAGGACCAAGAGATGAGGTTGTCCCCTAAATATACGCAGTAACCGGATGTGGAGCGGCGGGTGTCCGGGCAGCCCGCCCAATCAGCGTCGGTATACGCGCGAAGGGCAAGAGGATTAGAAGACCCGAGAGAAAGACCAAACTCAATAGTACCCTGTATGTAGCGGATAATACGCTTCAGCGCATTCCAGTGCTCAACCCGGGGAGAGTGCATATGGATACAAATCTACTGCACGTTGTATGTAATATCAGGTCTGGTGAATGTGAGATATTGCAGGGCACCTGCAAGACTACAATACAATGACAGGTCCTCAAAAAAAGGACCATCTACGGATAGTTTGGACTGCGTGTCGACCGGAGTTGCCGCCGGTTTACACGAGTCCATAGCTGCACGGTGTATAATATCCTTCGCATAGGCCGATTGAGATAGAAACATAGAGTTCCCTGTACGAGTGACCGGGATACCCAGAAAATACGTTAAAGGACCCAAGTCTTTCATTGCAAATTCGCCGGATAATATCGACATGAGACGGTCACGTAGAGCATTAGTGGACGTAGTCAGGATGATATCATCCACATAAATCAAGAGATACGCAATATCACCACCATGATTATAAATAAACAGAGAGTTGTCTGTTTTGCACTGTGTGAACACCTGTTGTAGCACGAAATCCGTGAAACGTTGATACCAAGCCCTGGGAGCCTGTTTGAGCCCATACAGAGATTTCTTAAGCCGGCAGACATGGTCTGGATAGTCGCGATGGCGAAAACCCATAGGCTGATACATGTAAATTGTCTCATTCAAATGGTCGTGTAAAAATGCATTTGTGACATCTAATTGGTGAATAGGCCAAGCCAAAAAAAGGCCAATAGACAAAACCGTGCAAATGGTAGTGGGTTTCACCACCGGACTAAAAGTATCCCCACAATCAATACCAACCTGCTGCGTACGACCATCACAAACCAAACGAGCCTTATATCGCTCAAGGCTACCATCCGAACGAAATTTATGTTTAAATAACCACATGCTGCGAATCACGTTCATATCAGATGACCGAGGAACCAAATCCCAAATCTCGTTTTTAATAAGTGCACTAAACTCGTCAGACATGGCGGTGTACCATTTGGGTGTGGACAAAGCGACCTGAGGATTTTTGGGAATAGGGGCGATGGTAGTGGCAGTTAGGTTGAGGAATTGTTTGGGTTTGGTTATACCGTCCATGGAACGAGTCCTCATGGTGCGGTTGGTAGGCTGAGAATGTTGGGCCGATTGGGAGGTGGAGGGATTGGGCTGAGGTGGTGAGGCCGGAGGTGGGGGATTGGGCTGTAGCGGTTGGGCTGGTCGTCGGGAATAGGTAAGGGTGGGCCGTGGCCGAAGGGTGCATGTCTGCGAGCATTGGGCTGTACCGTTTGGGCCGGAATAAGGTGGGGCGGTAGATGTTGGGCTGGTGGGTGTGGGGCCGGGAGGAGTTGGGCCAGTGGGTGTGGGGCCGGGTGGTGTTGGGCCAGGGTTTGCTGGGCCTGGTTGGGTTGTAGATTGTGGGCCAATTGCTGATGATCGATAAGCAATATGGGACCATAGGGATGGGTGAAGAGGAGTGTGTAGAAAGTCATAGGTGGGTAACGAAGTGGGTTTTTGGTGGGAAAATTGGAAGACGGTCTCCTCGAACTGGACGTGACGGGAGACAAAGATGGTTTTGCTATCCAAATCGAAGCCTTTGTATCCTCGGTGGTTTGGTGGGTAACCGAGGAATACACATGGTTTGGAGCGGTTAACGAGTTTGTGTATGGTGGTGGAGGGTAAGATTGGGTAGCAAAGGCAACCGAACACGCGGAGGTGTTCATAGGTGGGAATGCAATTGTAAAGAAGGGTGGTGGGGGTGAGAAATTTGTGGGATTTCTTAGGTAGAATGTTTAGGAGGTAGGTGGCTACTTCTAGGGCGTGATGCCAGAAGTTAGGAGGTAGGGAGGCTTAGGCAAGAATAGTGCGAATCATGTTATTGATTGTATAAATTTTGCGCTCTGCCTTGTCGTTTTGAGAGGAGGTATAGGGGCAAGAAAAACGAAAAACCATTCCATTGTGATGACAAAATTGTTGAAAGTTTTTATTTTTATATTATGTGTCGTTATCACATTGAAATTGTTTGATTTTTCGCTCAAATTGAGTGTGAATTAAGTTGTAAAAATTGGTGAAGGTTTGGTAAACTTGTGATTTATTAGCTAGTGGATAAGTCCAGAGAAAATCACTAAAGTCATCAAGAAATAATATGTAATAATGGTGACCACCAGTGCTAAGTACCGGGGAGGTCCATAAATCACTATGCACAATATCAAAAGGTAAATGTGAAAATTAGGAGAATCATTAAATGGAAGTTTTATACTTTTGCCAAAAACACACGACTGACAAAATGACTTATTCGGTTTTCCATAACTAATAGATGACAAAGACTTTAACGAATGCAATAAATCATGGCCCGGGTGTCCAAGACGTTGATGCCAATGATCTTGAGCAGTAGCAAGAAGAGAAGTGGGTTGGGGAAGGTGCTTGGTGATGTCAGCTATTGCATCGTGGGATATGTGCCTTGGTCTTGAGATCCTTCACAAGAAAACCAAATGGGTCAAATTCAATTGATAGTAAGTTGTCAGTCGCGAGGCGACGGACAGAAATAAGTTTTTTGATAAGGTAAGGGGAATAAAGGATATTGGTAAGTTTAAGGGGTGGGAATGGAGGTGGTAAAATTTGGTCGCCTTGTCCAACAACGGGAATAGACATGCCATTACCAACTATAATATGTTTAGTAGTGCAAGTATTAAAATCAGACGGGGAAAGATTACCTGGTTGTTGCATGTGGCCTGATGCACCCGTATCCATATATCCAACCGGGTCCTGTTGGTGATTCAAAGCAAGTGTATAAAGTGCCTGCGCAATATCCGTGGGAGTGGGTGTATACGCTGCATTAGCCTGAGCCAGAGCTGCGCCGAGAATCCCGGGTCCTGGATTGGGCTGTGGTGCTTGATGTGCTAAAAGTAGTTTAATAAAAATAACTAAATTAAACCTAAAACTAGACACTAAGTAATACTCTAGACTCTCTAAAACTAAACTACTGACAGGCAAGTGAACCTATCGACTCTAGTATAGCTAAAGTAAGTCCGGATATCGAACCCACGAGACTCTAATGGAAAACGGTAACTAGACTCGAAAACTTATCTAAAACTGAAATAAAACTATTTATTATTTTAGAGGGGGGGTTTTACTAAAAACTAAATTGCAATAAAATAAAGATTAACTAAAATTAACTAAACTGAACTAAAGACGAGAACTTAACTGAGCTGAATTCAGATATGACAAGACACTACCTAGACCAGACTCCTAACTATGCCTGATAAGCTTCTATGGTTATGGAACTGCTTTGGAACCGGGATCTTAAGATACTAAACATCAAGAATAAACTAGACACCCTCGACCCTTCTCAAGGGGAAACCCTAGAATATTGTTGTGCTGTTAAACTACCGGTTGGAGTACAAACCCTCACAGGTTATCTAACTCTTATGATCGAGTACCCGCTAGACAATCTACCTCACAGCGCGAAAGCCTCACTACACTAGGTGCAAGGGGTAATTATTGAAGCCTAGATCTAACTTGATATGCAGGAGTTGAAAGAGAAACTAGACAGATCTTCTCACAAAGCCTCTAACCTAGCAATCTAACAACCTAGACATACCAACAAGCCCTCACCTCACAGCTATTGAACTTGGAAGAATACCTAAAATCTTCTAACCATCAAATATCACTCCTATGGTAAACTCGCGAACATTGACCATAAACTAGTTGCTACACAAAGTCTGCAACCTAACTAACACTCATACATGAAAGACATTCACAAAAGTGCAAGTGGAGTGAATAAGTGACAATCAAAAAATAATAGATACGCACATACACCAGATCTAGAGAAATCAAAATCTTTACTGAATCATAAATCCAAAACAAGTTCCAAAAACCATAGAAAAACGCAAATCAAAACATAGTTATTTGTCTTAGTCTAGGTAGCTATAAGAGTTTTAGCCAATAATCATCTTGAAAAGAGAAACAAACACAAATAAAAATTCAGCAATCATTGTATAGAACAAAGATAATAAAGGAACGAAAAAACCAAATGATTGACACCCGAATAATCGCTCTCTGGCTTAGAACCTTTGATCCCTGGCTTGCCTCTATAATAATATTCGCTGCTCTATTCTGTGCGGCTCCTCTGTTTTGCTCGTCGAAGAATCCTCCCTCCAAGATAAAGTTTTTTCCGCTTCGTTCAATAATCTCCTGTTATATGCGGCCTTCTTCAAAAAATATTGATGGACTCCACTTCATGAGTTAATGGAGCCCTCCTCCCAAATTACTTTGGCCTTTGGGCCGTGACTTTCAAAGTCACGTGTCCTTTTTTCTTTTTTTATTTTATTATTATTATTATTATTAATATTATATCTAATATACTATTATTTATATATAGTAATTTAACTCCTTGCTCTCAACTCATGTGTTCTTAACTTAACCAGATTTGCTCGTTTACGCTCCAGCGTCCACATGAACACCTACCAAAATATAAAATAAATAAATAAGTACCAAAAATGAACCAAAGCTAATAAAAATCTATAAAACCTATAATAAATAAAATAGACCGATACAAGCCTAAAACTAATAAAAGTACTATCTAAATGACTCGAAAACTATACAAACTTTAGAGACTCAACTATGACAGACACGGTCCATCCCCACACTTAAAGTTTGCATTGTCCTCAATGCAGGAATGGATAACTGACTCAAACACAATAATAAACTAACACTAAACAAAAAGAAAAACAAAACGAAAGAAAAAAAAATAATAATAATAAAAAGGAAAAGACTTAGCTGGAAATATAGCGAGACTGTCATGTGCCAGTCTAATCCAAAAACATTCCCTCCAATTCAAACGTGCTCAGCAAACAATTCCAAATTCTCACCAACGAACGAAAACGGCCAAGTATTCAGATGATGATGCTGCACTCGTATCCCCACACTGGTCCTAGTCATCCTGTGGATCATGCTGCTCTGGTGCTCTGAAACTGAATCGGTTTGCGGGGTGGATCCCGTTTTCTTGTTGCTGCTTTTGAAGGGCCTTCACCTGACATATCTGCAAAACAACTTTAAAGAAACAAGCGAAAGGTGATTTGATATTAGTAAAACGACCGTATAGCATTTCTTTCGCGGTCGTGACAGACAGGACTGACAACTGGGGTTATCAAGTAGATGTGAACCAAACCTCGCCCGAATGGAGATTGAGTACGGGCGAGGCGGCTCGTGTTCCTGCAAGCTAATGAAAACCCCAACGACTCGACTCAAGATAAAAATAAAAACTTAGACTCAATTTACATACACGACGCAAGATTATGTAAGAACTAACTTAAAATACACATACCCCATCCCGACACTTTAATTGTCCGCAATTAAGTACAAGTGTCTAATTGATGCAAAATGGCGACCCGAAAAAAAACATAGTTGAGAAAACGATTAGTTTTGTGAAAATTTAATTCGGGTTGAAAAACTCAGGAGGGTTTGAGTGTTAGGGTTTGGTTAGGTTGAGAGGAGGAGGAAGGAAGAAAGTAGCAGGGGTGTGAGAGCGGCGGAGAGTGGTCGGAGGGAGAGAGGCGGAGGGAGTGGTGGTGGGTTATTGTGGGGTGGGGAGGTGAGGGTTTGAGGGTTTGTGTTGGTTGAAGAAGAAGGTGTGCGGAGGGGTTTTGAAAGTGGTGGTTCGGAGGGTAGGGGGGTCTCGTCGGAGGGTGGTGGTGGGCCGGAGGTGGGAGGCGGAGGGGTGGTGGCGGTTGGCGTGGAGTGGTGTGGTGGTGGTGAAGATGAAGGTTGGATTTGAGAGGATGAAGAACAAGGTAGCAGGTTTTTTTGTTTTTGTGAGTCTCGAATTCTTTTTTTTTTTTTTTTTGAGACACGCCGTGTCACGCGACGGCATGGGGTAAAGCTCGTCGCGTAGCACGAGGAGGCATTTTTCTCAGAAACTTTGTGTGATTTGAGCCTTTCATGCCTTAGAAAAATTTTGAGTTTTTTCATTTACCTCTTCCAACACCTAAAATTGATTAAAAATTTGACTAGCTTACCTGGAGTCCATATTTTGCTCATGTTTTTTCTCTTCAAATTTGGCTATGAATTCCTGCAACATGACTTCAACACACAAACACAAAACCGAAAAACGACGAAAAACACAAACAAAAAAAACATAAAATTAGCTAAAAATTAAAGGAAAATAAACCTCTACAAACTCTACACTTGGGACTTTTCCCAAGATTCAACCATCTCTCATCCTAAGGGGTCTCGAGAGGAGTTTCCTCCTTCTCTGTCGGGTCTAACGGTCCTCCGATATAAAGCTTAAGCCTATGACCGTTAACCTTCCAAGTGCTTCCATCTGCATCGTTTAGTAGTTCGACTGTGCCATATGGGAAAACCTCATTAACTGTATATGGACCTGCCCATTTGGACTTAAGCTTACCTGCGAACAACTTCAACCGTGAATTATATAAAAGCACTTTATCTCCCTTTCGAAACTCCTTCACCTTCTTGATCCTCTTATCATGCAACTCCTTGGTTTTCTCTTTAATGCTCAACGACCGTGCATATGCTGCATCCCGAAGCTCTTCCAACTCATGAAGCTGGAAAAATCGTCTCTTAGCGGCCTCGATAAGATCAAGATTAACCGCTTTAAGGGCCCAAAGAGCTCGATGTTCTAACTCAACGGGTAGATGACACGCTTTACCATAAACAATCATAAAAGGTGTAGTACCTAATGGCGTTTTATAAGCGGTCCTAAACGCCCAAAGCGCATCATCTAACTTGTCGGACCAATCCTTCCGACTTTTCCCAACGGTTTTCTCAAGAATTCTCTTCACTCCTCGGTTTGCATTCTCCACTTGACCGCTTGTTTGGGGATGATAAGCGGTCGATAAACGGTGAGTGACCCCGTAGCGCGCTAACACCTTTTCCATCATGGTGTTACAGAAATGCGTTCCACGGTCACTAATAAGTGCCTTAGGAGTACCAAACCGAGTGAACAACTTCTTCAAAAATTTCACCACCACTCGGGCATCATTAGTAGGTAGAGCTTGCGCTTCCACCCACTTTGAAACATAATCAATGGCCACGAGGATGTACCGGTTCCCTCCAGAAATGGGGAACGGTCCCATGAAATCAATGCCCCAGACATCAAAAACTTCAAGAACCTGAATGGGGTTCTGAGGCATCTCATCCTTGGATGAAATGTTACCGGTGCGTTGACAAGCGTCGCACCGCTTCACGAAATCGAGGGCATCCTTCACCACAGTAGGCCAATAAAAACCACTATCAAAGACCTTTTGTGCAGTTGTGTGATGAGCATGGTGCCCTCCATAGAGACTCTCATGGCAGTGCCTAATAATCTCTAGTCCCTCTTCTCTACTAACACATCTCCTTAAAATCCTATCACCACCTATTCTAAACAGAAAAGGGTCATCCCACACATACTTAGTAGCATCTCTAAGGAACTTCTTACGCTGTTGGGTATTCATACCCTCTACCAACATCCCATGAGCATGATAATTTGCCAAATCAGTGAACCATGGCATACCTTGCTTCTCAGCCTCAACAAAATCTATGGACTCGTGAGGGAATTTATCTCCAATCGCCTCCTCACGAATCTCCTCTCTACTCGGATCCTCTAAACGAGAGAGGTGGTCCGCAGCCACATTCTCTGCCCCTCGTTTATCCTTAATCTCAATATCGAACTCAGAAAGCAAAAGGATCCACCGAATCAAACGAGGTTTGGCATCCTTCTTTGCGAACAGAAACCGCAAAGCCGAGTGATCAGTAAAAACGGTGGTTTTGGACAGCACGAGATAAGAACGAAATTTATCAAAAGCAAATACAACCGCCAAGAGCTCTTTCTCAGTAGTTGTATAGTTCTCCTGAGCATCATTAAGGGTCTTACTGGCGTAGTAGATAGGATGAAAATGTTTGTCACGCCTCTGCCCTAAGACTGCCCCGACTGCGTAGTCACTCGCATCACACATGAGCTCAAAAGGCAAGCTCCAGTCGGGTGAAACTAAGATAGGAGCACTCACCAACCGCTCCTTCAAAAACTCAAAAGCTTTAAGACACTCCTCATCGAAGACAAAAGGAACGTCTTTCTCAAGAAGACGGGTCATGGGTCGAGTGATTTTGGAAAAATCCTTAATGAATCTACGGTAGAAACCCGCATGACCTAGAAAACTACGGATGGACTTGACATTGGTCGGAGGTGGAAGCCTACTAATGGTGTCAATCTTAGCCCCATCAACCTCTATACCATCCCTAGAAATCTTATGTCCTAGAACTATCCCCTCAGTCACCATAAAGTGACACTTCTCCCAATTCAACATTAACTTAGACTCCACACATCTCTCTAACATCCTCTCTAAGTTAACCAAGCAAACATCAAAAGAACTACCATAAACCGAAAAATCATCCATGAAAACCTCCATAGATGTCTCAATCATATCCTGAAAGATAGCTATCATGCAACGCTGAAAGGTGGCCGGAGCGTTACATAACCCAAACGGCATGCGACGATACGCATAAGTGCCATAGGGGCATGTAAAGGTGGTCTTCTCCTGATCCTCCGGTGCAATGGGGATTTGGAAATAACCTGAAAATCCGTCAAGGAAACAGTAAAACTGTTGCCCTGCCAGACGCTCCAACATCTGATCAATGAAGGGGAGAGGGAAATGGTCTTTCCTGGTGGCGTCATTCAGTCTCCTATAATCAATACAGACACGCCAACCAGTGACAGTACGAGTGGGAATGAGCTCATTCTTCTCATTAGTTACCACAGTCATCCCTCCCTTCTTAGGGACAACCTGAGTCGGGCTCACCCACGGGGAATCAGAGATGGGATAGATCAGACCAGCATCCATAAGCTTAAGAACCTCATTCCTAACTACTTCCTGCATGTTCGGATTTAGGCGTCTCTGAGGTTGCACCACAGGCTTATAATTATCCTCCATGAGTATCCTGTGGGTGCAGTAGGTAGGGCTGATGCCCTTGATGTCAGAGAGCCTCCATGCAATGGCTTGCTTATGCGCCTTCAACACATCAAGCAACCGACTCTTCTCCTCCTCCGTCAGTTTAGATGAAATAATGACGGGCAAACTAGCATTCTCCCCTAAGTAGGCATACTCTAAGTGAGAGGGTAAAACCTTAAGCTCTAAAGGTGGTGGTATCTCTAATGAAGGTTTACTACTCTTCTCACGAACCTCACTAATCTCTAATGCCTTAGGAAACAAAGGGGCCTCATCCTCAAACGAACCTACATCCTCCTCATGGGTTTCAACTACCAAATCACCCCCACAGATGTAATCAAGACACCGGTCCACCCGAGAAATAAAAGAATTTATGAAGTAAACAGAGTCAGTGGGACCGCTAAAATCGTCTTGACTACCAGGGTATCTCATGGATTTGACGATCTCAAAGGTGACCGTCTCATCTCCTACGCGTAGAGTGATCTTCCCGTCAAAGACATCAATGAGTGCCTTGGCGGTACGCAGAAACGGACGGCCTAAAATTAGAGGTACTTTGTCGTCTACCTCCATGTCAAGAATAACGAAATCCACGGGGAAAACAAATTTATCGACTTTCACCAACAAGTTTTCCACAATGCCCCGTGGATATTTGACTGATCGGTCAGCAAGGGATAAAGTCATGCGCGTTGGGGTCAGGTCACCTAGGTCTAGTTTCTCATAAAGAGAATAAGGCATCAGGTTGATACTAGCACCTAAGTCTGCCAACGCGTGGTTTTGAGTGTCACTACCAAACATACACGGGATTGTAAAAATCCCGGGGTCTGTCAATTTCTCCGGTAGCTTGTTCAAAACCACCGCAGAACATCTCGCAGTCAATGGAATGTTTGAGACCTCCCCCAGCCTATCTTTCCTTTTCAGAAGATCTTTAAGGAATTTGGCATATTTAGGCATATGCTGGAGGGCCTCAATGAACGGAAGATTGATTTTAAGCTGCTTAAACATATCAAGAAAATGTCCATACTCCTTAGCATATTTCTGGTTCCTAAGGCGGGCAGGGTATGGAAGACGAGAAGGATCAATCTCAGGGGTAGGCCTAATCGGTGTGGGTGTCCTACCTACAACTTTCTCTATCTGAGGCTCACTATTTGGTGCGGTACTTGCTGGGACTAGCCTAGGTTGCACCCTACTAGGAGCCTCCATCTCTATTTCCTCATCTACCTGCTCCTCTACCTCACTCTCCACCTGCTCACTAACTCTCTCTGCCCCTCTACCACTACGAGTGGTGACTGCTTTCAGTTGGGCGGCTGGGTTGGGTTGAGTGCTACCCGAGAACTGGCCTTGGGGCCGCTCTTCCAACCGCCTAGCAATATCACCAATAGTACGCTGAAGATCCAAAAATGCAGAGTGATGATTTTTCAACAAGGTGTCATGCTCTGCTAGAGTTTTCTGGGTCTGGGCATCTTTAGCTACTAACTTGGTTAGAAGTTCTTTTATTTCACCCAAACCACCCTCAATACCCGAACCTACCTTATTACCTGAATTTCCTCCCGAATACTGACCTTGCCCCTGGTTATGAGTAGAGTTTGATGAGAAACCAGGAGGGTTACTGGAAGATTTCCAGCTGAAGTTTGGATGATTCTTCCAACCTGGGTTGTAAGAATTTCCATAGGAGTTATTTGACCCGCGGTTCTGACCGCCTACAAAATCCACCTGCTCATCCTGATGAATCAAAGGGCATTCAGAAGTAGCATGCCCTCCCCTACACATCTCACACTTTTCAGATTTTAATTTTAACTCCTTCACTTCCTTAGTCAGTGCATCTAAAGCAGCAGCCACACTAGTATCCAATGTGACTTGGTGAACACCTCGAGCTGGTGAGGTGGTACTAGGTGCAGGAATAGAATTCCTGAGTAAGGTCCGCTGCTCATGGTCTGTTTGGGCAAAGCTTTCAAATAAGTCATTGCATTCGGCCGCAGTTTTCTTACCCATCATGTGGCCGCCTGCAGAAGTGTCAAAACGGTTCTTTGCCTCATAAGTTAAGCCATTGTAGAATTTCTCTACAAGGGCCCAATCAGTCAGACCATGTTGGGAGCACCTGCTAAGCAGGTTTTGAAAACGCTCCCATGCAAGATAATAAGGCTCATCAGGTTCCATCCGGAACGAGTGGATCTGATCGCGAAGGCGGGAGGCCTTACTAGGGGGAAAGTACTTATTCAGAAAAGCTTATTTGAGGGCATCCCAAGTGTTAAAAGTGTCGGTAGGGTGAGAGTCGAGCCAAGTGGCGGCTCGACCAGCTAGGGAAAATGGGAACAACTGGAGGAATTTAGCATCATCTGAGGCACCCTGTAGCTTAAAGGTAGCTATGATGCGAGTCAGACGGGCTATGTGGGCCGGGGCATCCTCATCATCGCGGCCGTGGAATTGACAGGTGTTACCAATGGCCGTCATGATGTAGGAGGGTATCTGCCAGGACCCGTCATTGTTGATGGCTGGAATGGTAATAGGGGAGTTAACTCCCGTAAAACCCAGGGTGGATTGTTGGTGGACAGTGCGTCGCTCAGCCATTTGGGGAAAGTTTGGTGGTGGACTGGGTAGTGGGGAAGACGACCTAGAAGAACTAGAGCTAGAAGAACTTACCTCTTCAAGCTTAACTGCAGCAGCTGACTTGCTCCTTGAACGAGTAACTGGCATAAAACTGCAAAGTAGACAATAAAAGAGGTAAGAGAATAACAGATAAAAGAAACTAAGAAAAAATAGAAAAGACTCGAAATAAAAAATAAAAATAAAAATTAACTGAAATAAAAATAACAAATAGCACAGATATTTCAGATAAGTTCAATCAAAGCTAATTAACGCAATCGCCAAGAGTCCCCGGCAACGGCGCCAAAAACTTGATGTGCTAAAAGTAGTTTAATAAAAATAACTAAATTAAACCTAAAACTAGACACTAAGTAATACTCTAGACTCTCTAAAACTAAACTACTGACAGGCAAGTGAACCTATCGACTCTAGTATAGCTAAAGTAAGTCCGGATATCGAACCCACGAGACTCTAATGGAAAACGGTAACTAGACTCGAAAACTTATCTAAAACTGAAATAAAACTATTTATTATTTTAGAGGGGGGGTTTTACTAAAAACTAAATTGCAATAAAATAAAGATTAACTAAAATTAACTAAACTGAACTAAAGACGAGAACTTAACTGAGCTGAATTCAGATATGACAAGACACTACCTAGACCAGACTCCTAACTATGCCTGATAAGCTTCTATGGTTATGGAACTGCTTTGGAACCGGGATCTTAAGATACTAAACATCAAGAATAAACTAGACACCCTCGACCCTTCTCAAGGGGAAACCCTAGAATATTGTTGTGCTGTTAAACTACCGGTTGGAGTACAAACCCTCACAGGTTATCTAACTCTTATGATCGAGTACCCGCTAGACAATCTACCTCACAGCGCGAAAGCCTCACTACACTAGGTGCAAGGGGTAATTATTGAAGCCTAGATCTAACTTGATATGCAGGAGTTGAAAGGGAAACTAGACAGATCTTCTCACAAAGCCTCTAACCTAGCAATCTAACAACCTAGACATACCAACAAGCCCTCACCTCACAGCTATTGAACTTGGAAGAATACCTAAAATCTTCTAACCATCAAATATCACTCCTATGGTAAACTCGCGAACATTGACCATAAACTAGTTGCTACACAAAGTCTGCAACCTAACTAACACTCATACATGAAAGACATTCACAAAAGTGCAAGTGGAGTGAATAAGTGACAATCAAAAAATAATAGATACGCACATACACCAGATCTAGAGAAATCAAAATCTTTACTGAATCATAAATCCAAAACAAGTTCCAAAAACCATAGAAAAACGCAAATCAAAACATAGTTATTTGTCTTAGTCTAGGTAGCTATAAGAGTTTTAGCCAATAATCATCTTGAAAAGAGAAACAAACACAAATAAAAATTCAGCAATCATTGTATAGAACAAAGATAATAAAGGAACGAAAAAACCGAATGATTGACACCCGAATAATCGCTCTCTGGCTTAGAACCTTTGATCCCTGGCTTGCCTCTATAATAATATTCGCTGCTCTATTCTGTGCGGCTCCTCTGTTTTGCTCGTCGAAGAATCCTCCCTCCAAGATAAAGTTTTTTCCGCTTCGTTCAATAATCTCCTGTTATATGCGGCCTTCTTCAAAAAATATTGATGGACTCCACTTCATGAGTTAATGGAGCCCTCCTCCCAAATTACTTTGGCCTTTGGGCCGTGACTTTCAAAGTCACGTGTCCTTTTTTCTTTTTTTATTTTATTATTATTATTATTATTAATATTATATCTAATATACTATTATTTATATATAGTAATTTAACTCCTTGCTCTCAACTCATGTGTTCTTAACTTAACCAGATTTGCTCGTTTACGCTCCAGCGTCCACATGAACACCTACCAAAATATAAAATAAATAAATAAGTACCAAAAATGAACCAAAGCTAATAAAAATCTATAAAACCTATAATAAATAAAATAGACCGATACAAGCCTAAAACTAATAAAAGTACTATCTAAATGACTCGAAAACTATACAAACTTTACATTGGAAATAGATGTATTTTACAATACATCAGTGCTGATGGGTAGGGGCAGGGAGGCCCAACAGCAGGTGAAGATGATCGTTGGGCCTGCTGTAGTAGGCCGGCCCACTGTTGTTGTGTCCATGAAGCAGGAAAAACAATATAGGGGTTTGCGGCTTGGGCCGAGTAAGAAGAACCAGTCCCACGGGTCTGCTGTGAAGTAGAGCGGGTACGGCCGCTTCCACGGGAGCGGCCACGGGCACGAGCAGGTTGGTCCGAACGCTGGTCAGCGCTGGGAGCCGAAGGGGCTGAGTTCGAGGCAGCCAGAAGAGCAGTGGTGGCTGTGGAGGCGCTGTGTAGGGCGTTGTTGGTTTTACGAGTCTCGTTCATGCAGAGTTGGGAACGAACCTCGAAAAAGGAGGGGAGCGGTTTGGTGTTCTGCAGGATGGTAGCAACACTCTCATACTGGTCAGTGAGATTTGCGAGAGTCTGGAGAACAAGAGTCTGCTCGTCGACTGGTGCATCAACATTAGTAAGCTGGTCGGCAAGAATCTTGACTTCTTGACAATATGCAGACATGGAGGAAAAATTTTCTAACCGGGTGGTGGCGAGTTTTTGTTTGAGATACAAGGCGCGGATGCCTTTATTATCCTGGAAAAGAGATTCTAGGGTAGTCCAGGCATCATACGCAGTGGTCCCTCGTTTCATGACGGTTTTGAGCAAATCGGGTGAGATGGTGCCATAAAGCCACTAGAGAACGATTGCATCGAGACGCTCCCATGAGTCAAGGGCAGGGGCAGCCGGCTGCTTGTCAGAATCCGAAGCAGCGGCGGCAGAGGAGGCCTGCCGAGGCTGAAGGTGGTCCGCCACGAGAAAAGTGGTGCATTGGATCCGAAAAAGTTCGGACCAGGTGATGTAGTTGGAGGTCGAAAGGTGTACTTGACTTCCTCCGTGGAGAGTATCTCCTGAGGGGTCTTGGTGAGGACAGTGAACACTTGTTTCTGTCTTTCATGGTACCTTCCTGATCTGGGAGATCGCCTCCTCTCTTCATTCCTTCGAGCGTCGAAGGGTCTTCCTGACCGTTTCTCGTTGTAAGGTTGGAAGAGAGGTCTTCGGGAGCTTGTTGAGCTATCTCTCCAGCTCCTTCGATCCCGTTTCCTGGTATCCTGCCGAGTCAAAGCTTCTTCCCCCCGAAGGAAGGCTTCTGCTCTTTCAAAGGCCTCCTCCATGGTTTGGGGAACATCTTCATGGAACCTTCTCAGTAACTTTTTGGGGCGAATGGCCCCCATGAATCCCGACACCCGAATTTTTTCTGTGGCACCACTATACTGCAGGCCTTCCCTCTTATATCTTTCGATGAAACTGCGGAGGTCCTCATGTTCCCCTTGTTGGATTTGGTGCAGTATGGCAGCATCTTTAGTGCACTTCCTCAAGGGATTGAAATTGGAGGTGAAGCTTCTCCCCAGATCATCAAATGAGGAGATACTCCGGGCTGGGAGGCCACAGAACTACAGACGGGCTGGTCCTACCAATGTTTGCATGAACATGTGGCAGCATTCAGCGTTGTTCCATTTCTCCACAGTGGCTGCTCCGGAAAAAACGTTCAAGTGGTCGTCAGGATCCTCTGTACCGTCGTATGTTTTCACGCTGGCCGGCATTTTGATTTTATTGGGAAAATCAAAATGGGCTATGTGTTCGGCGAAGCATTCTAACGACTTGGGACGGTACGACTCTGAGGGTGTAGCCTCGACTCTAACCTCAGCTGTAGAAGTTTGAACCATGGGTTGGGAGGCTCCCGGACCCTGACCTCCAATAAGAGGTGCTATTGGTACTTGGTTAAAAGGAGGTGGATACTGCCATGGGTATCCTCCTGGCCATGTAGGGAAATATGGCGGTATGTAAGGTGAGTATTTAGGCTGTGAGTAGTTGGGATATGTCGTTCCCGGAGGGATAACAGGCCCTCCAGCAAGACCTCCAGCTCCTGCAAGGGAGGCAGCCGTGGCACTGCTGGCCAGCGGTAGGGACCTCAGAGCTTCTCCATAAGAGAGTGGTGTTGGGGACGGTAAGGAAACTCGTGTGCTTTCCAATAACTGTCCTGTCGTGTACTCTTGGACCCCAGGGGAGAGCACAGAACTGCTAGGACCTCCTCCTGGAAAAATATCTCCCTAACTGTTCAGGTAGGGGTGAGGATTTGTGTTGGTATGTCGGGTTGCTGGTGAGGTAGTAGTTCCCAGCAACGGAGGACCTGGTAAGAGGGTGACAATAGGTTCTTCGTCATAAGACAACCTGACTTTTACACCTCTGGACCTTTCCTCTCGCACGTAACCATTCAGGAGGTCTCTGAGTTGCAAGAAATTCCTTCGTACTCCCTCCGGGATGATGTCCATTCGTTCAACTGGTAGCAACACGTCGTCTTTGGGAGACGAATTAATGGCCCTTGAGGACGGTGGTGTTTGGTAGTTAAGCATGTCTCCTAGAGACGGTTCGACGTGTTGTCCGTCCGTTCCAGGTGTTTCGTGGCCTGTAACGTCACCAGAGCTGTGACTGTTGGCCGGAGTTTCTGGAAGACCCCCATCCAGGTTGCTATCTCCACTAGTCATCACAAAAAGAGGTTACTTAGGAACAAATGGGACTGCATAAACTCTCAACAGTTTTGTTCAAAGTAGCGACAGCCCCACGGTGGGCGCCACTTGTTGCCACAACAAGGAAAATGATCGGGGTTAGGTTAGGAGATGCTTAGAATCATAAGTTAGAGGTGTGTTAGGTTTAGATTTAGGTTTAAGTTTAGGTTTAGGGGATCTGACGGGTGGTTCAAGGAACACCCTTCTAGATGGTTAAAACGCTTATTTTTCCCACATTTTATCATGTTAGTGGTTGGAATTGGATAACTACGGTTGCTTTGGTTGTAGGTACTTAAAGGAGCTTAAAAAGAAGAAATAAGAGCTTTGGAACGGGTTGGAACGGATCGAGTCGAGGTGGAAAGAAAGAAGAAAAAGTTCAAGATTTTCACCAAGTTCACAGTACCCCTACGCCCTGGCCGTTCCCCTACGGTGGCCCAGGGACACAAATTCCCACCGTAGGGCAGGCCTGAATGGCCGTAGACTTTGAAGTCCAGACCGTACCCCTACGGCCATACAGTAGGGGTACGGTGGTCGCTGCAATGTTTGTAACTCCCTCATTTAAAGACCATTTGATGGTGCCTTTTGATGATCCTTTCCATTCTAAACGTTTCTCATCACTCTTGGGCGAATTTTGGCTGCAACTAATCATTGGAAACATTATCTAATCATTGTTTTGATGTTTGTAATCCTTATGAACAATTGCTTGAAGATGATAATGATCCACCAAGCTATGTTAGGCTAAACAATTGGTGATCATTCATGGTGAAGGTTTTTCTAAAACTCTTGTGTGTGTTTTTCTTACATTTCTAGAATAATAATTTGGTACTTTGCTTGATTATTATGGTGTATGAACAATTGCTTGTAGTGTGTTGATTAATTTACTAATTCTTAGCCTTTATCGTACGTTCTTGGTGTTGTTAACAATCGAGATATCACGGGAAGGATTGGGGTTGGTTATTGATTAATTGGTCATCGGGAAACAACCTCGCGTTAATATAATCCGAGTACTTTGTTCCCTTTTATCACAACAATTGGTTATACATGAGTTATGTCTATGTAACTCTTTCTAGTCGAATTTCACACACGTGTTTAGAGAAACCGGATCCTTGAATGATCATTGTTTCATAATCTTGAGAACAAACTCATTTTAATTCAGTAATTTAGTTTATTTTTACTAAGTCTAAATCCAAAACAATCAACAATCTTTGATCTTTAATTTTGTTACTAGTTAAATATTAGTTAATTTACAAAGTTATTAGTCTACACACAATCCACAAACTCCCTGTGTTCGATACCTTCTTGCCACTATCTTTAGTTGTAATTGGGAAATTTTACGTGTACCACGACAAACACGTCAAATTTTGGCGCCGTTGCCGGGGAGTAGTGCGCAACGTGTGTTAGTTAATAGTTTTGTTTGTTATTTTCGGGTTTACACTGGTTGTGTTTAGTGTGCAGGTACTTCAAGTGTATGCATACTAGAAGCTCTCACGAGTCATCACCGCTATTGTTTGATCCGGAAATTGAAAGAACTTTGAGGCGAAACCGAGTACTAGTCCGTGAAAACCGAGTTCTTGGTTCACCCACCTCACCTATCATACCAAGAAACATCATGCAAGAAGGCCAAATACCACCCACAACGGGTCAACCAATCACCTCAGTCATGCCAACTTCCACACAAACACTACCAAATGCAACTTTACCCCATGAAATTCCACCAACTCATACCACCCAACCAAACACTACCCAAGTTCAATCAACCTTCACCCTTAGCCCATCCGCTACAATTCCACCATTCACTCATTTCTTCCCAACAACGGGTCAATCATCTTCAACTCATCAAATTCCACATGGGTCAACCGTTGTTCATACCTCTACTTACCAACCACCAAACCACTCGGGTTTTCAATACTCGGGAGTTCAAGGAGGTAGATATGATGAAGTATATGAAGAAGAGTATAGTGGATACAACGATGAGGGTTATTATTATGGGGATGATGGAGGGTATGTTGGAAGTCAAGGAGGAGTGGGTCAACAAAGTCAACCCATTCAACAATTTCAATTGCAAAATTCGGGCAATTTACCGGTTGGTGTGCAACATGTGAGACCACCGGGACCGCGATTTCCGCGTCCTCCGCCATTGCAACAAGTGCCTCCATATGGGCAAAATCAATTTCAAAGGCCAATGCAACAACAACCGCCTATGCATCAATATCAACATCCTCAACAATATGCACCTCAAGGGCCTATGCAAGGGCAAATGGGTCAACCAAGAGCACCATTGGGTGCCCCTCGAAGAATTCACCGGGAAGCCGTTAGAGGAATTGAAGCCCATTTTAAACCCATTATCACTAACAATCCTTCACCAATAGTGATTCCTCATCATACGGATGGGAGAACTTTTGAAGTTCGAACAACCGCATTGCAAAGTCTTCCAAAGTTCAAAGGTTTAGCAACGGAAGAACCTTATTTTCATTTGGAGACTTATGATTCTATTTGCAACACTATCGGGGGTCAAGGATTTACTCCGGATGATGTCAAGTTGGTTCTCTTCCAATTCTCCTTAGAAGACAAAGCAAAAAGATGGTTTCACACCTTACCATCCGCATCGATTTTCACATGGGCCGATATGCAACAAATCTTTTTGGATGAGTTCTACACATCTCAAAAGACTAATGATGCAAGACGAAGTTTGAGGAGTTTTCAACAACAAGCGGGAGAGATGTTTCATGAGGCATTTGAAAGGTTTAACATGATGTTACGAAATTGCCCTCACCATGGTATCCAACTATGGGAATTGTTAAATGCTTTTCATGAAGGTTTGATACCGGAGGATGCACGAGATCTTATGTCCATCACAAATGGTACTTTTGGTACAAATTTTGAACAAGATGATTGGGCATATTTAGAGCAAATGGCGGTGACTTCAAAAAGAAAGGCTCAATCCTCAAGAAGGGCGAGACATGTGCTTCAAAGACCACAAGTGCATGCGGTAGAAGGTGGTAATGCGCAAACTACCAATCAATTGTATAATGTTTGCAACACTTGTCAAGAAATAGGCCACACGGCAGAGGTTTGTGGAGTGGGTGCTCAAGAAGCACCAAGTGAAGAAGTGAATGCTATTCAAGGGGGTGGGAGAAATTATGATATGAACTCCAACACTTACCACCCCGGGTTACGAAATCATCCCAATTTTCGATATGGGAATGCTTCCAATCAATTGAACCCGAACTTTCAAGAGTCTCATGGTAACTTTGCACCTCGTCAACAATACAATCAAGGCAATTATAGAGGTGGAGGTAACCAAGGGTATCTTGGGAAGTTTCAACCAACGGGTCAAGGTAATTCGGGTCAAGGTTCATCAAGTGGGAATGAAGTTATGGAGATGCTTAGAGCTATGCAACAAGATATGCAAAAGAGGAACCAACTTGATGAAGCTCGAATTCAAAAGGATGAAGTTCGTGACAAGAGCATTCAAGCATTGACAACCCAAATGGGCCAATTAGCAACCGATGTGGCGGAATTGAAGAAAAGCAAAGGTCAACTTCCTAGTGACACAAAGGTAAATCCGTCCCATGGCTCATCAAGAGGTAATAATGTTAATAATGTTAATGTTAATCAAGTGAGTGTGTTGAGAAGTGGTAAGGAATTTAAAGTTAATATGTCTTCGGATGTTGTTGAGGGGGTGGTTGAAGACATAACGGGTAATGAGAGTGATGAGGAAGAAACTTCACCGGTTTTAAAAAATGAGTCAAATGTGAAAAAACCGGAAGTGGGTGAGAATAAAAATGTGTTAAATAAAAATGAAAAAAATGAAAATGAGCCGAATCAAGTTCCATTTCCTTCGGCTCTACTTGACCCGGGTAAGAAAAATTTTATTGCATCAAGAGGTCCCCAAAAAGAAGAGATGTGGGACATGTTTAAACAAGTAAAAATAAATCTTCCTTTACTTGATGCAATAAAACAAGTGCCCGCATACGCTAAGTTTTTGAAAGAATTATGTACACAAAAGAGGCAACAAAAGAAAAAAATGCCTAAGCGGGTAAATGTTACGGGTCAAGTGAGTGCAGTTTTGAATGGGGAGCTTCCTCCTAAGCTCCAAGATCCGGGCACGCCATTAATAAATATTCAAGTTGGTAATTTTCAAATGGCAAGGGCGTTGCTAGATCTTGGAGCCGGGGTGAGTATTTTACCGGGTGGGTTATATGATCAATATGACTTTGGTCCATTAGCGAGGGTGGAGACAACGGTTGTTTTAGCCGATTTGTCTCATAAGTTACCCCGGGGGATGGTTCAAAACGTCATTGTTAAAATTGATGAATTTTATTACCCGGTTGACTTTTTGGTATTGGACTATTCATCCAATGAGTCAAAACAACAGCAAAATGTCATATTGG
The DNA here is from genome assembly GCA_032199755.1 of Ambrosia artemisiifolia. NCBI lineage: Eukaryota > Viridiplantae > Streptophyta > Magnoliopsida > Asterales > Asteraceae > Ambrosia > Ambrosia artemisiifolia. The sequence continues at coordinate 5,969,108 of CM063518.1, forward strand.
GTCGACCATTTTTGAACACCGCACATGCGGTAATTGATTGTAGATTTGGTACGGTCGACATGACATTTGGAAACCGGAAAATGCGTTTAAATGTTTTCACTAACAATACTAATGATTCCGGTGTTGAAGAATGTTTTATGGCAGATGTTATCGAGGGATGCAATCCATGTGAGTATGAGAAAGACGGAATGGAACTTTGTGCTTGTAATTTTTCTGAACAGGTACATATGGTTGATTTGGAGAATGAAGAAGAAAAGCAAGATGTGCTAGCTTTGAAGGAGGGCCGACCACCATGGTCCCACCAGTTTGATAGTTTGCCAGTGGAGATTGATTCGGGCACCAAACCCTCATTAGAAGTGCCACCAAAGTTGGAACTCAAAGACTTGCCAAGCCATTTGAAGTATGCTTTTCTAGGGGATGATGACACTTTACCGGTCATTATTGCCTCTAATTTGGAGGTGGCTCAAGAGCAAGCATTGTTGAAGGTGTTGAAAGAAAACAAGGGGGCTATTGGGTGGACGATTGCCGATCTCAAAGGAATTAGTCCATCCATTGTGATGCACAAGATTATCACCAATGAAGATGCAAAGCCCACAAGAGAAGCACAAAGGAGGTTAAATCCTAATCTAAGGGAGGTAGTGAAAAAGGAGGTAATTAAATGGTTAGATGCGGGAATTATTTATCCTATTTCGGATAGCTCTTGGGTAAGTCCTACTCAAGTGGTACCTAAGAAGTCCGGCATTCAAGTAGTCAAGGATGAAAGTGGTGAGCAAATAGCAACTCGACCCGTTACCGGGTGGCGAGTGTGCATTGACTACCGCAAATTAAATGCCGCCACTTCTAAGGATCATTTCCCACTTCCTTTTATTGACCAAATTATTGAAAAACTTTCGGGTCAAAAATACTATTGTTTCTTAGATGGGTATTCGGGGTATAATCAAATTGCAATTCACCCGGATGACCAACACAAGACCACCTTCACTTGTCCATATGGCACTTTTGCCTTTAGACGGATGCCATTTGGCTTGTGCAATGCACCGGCTACTTTCCAACGATGTATGATGAGTATTTTCTCGGACATGGTTGGAGAGTCGCTAGAAGTGTTTATGGATGATTTCTCAATATTTGGCACTAGTTTTGATTCTTGTCTCAACGAATTACAAAAAGTTTTAAAAAGATGTGTTGAGAAAAATTTGGTGCTAAGTTGGGAGAAAAGCCATTTCATGGTGCAAGAGGGTATTGTGTTGGGGCATGTGATTTCGGAAAGAGGGATGGAGGTGGACAAGGCAAAAATTCGTGTTATTTCATCATTGCCACCACCGAAAAATGTAAAGGGGGTAAGATCATTTTTGGGGCATGCCGGATTCTATAGACGGTTCATTAAAGGTTTTAGTGTCATTACAAAGCCTTTATGTAATTTACTTTTGAAGGATGTTCCATTTGATTTTACTAATGAATGCTTGCAAGCTTTTAATGTTTTGAAGGAACATTTGGTGAAGGCTCCTATTTTGCAACCACCGGATTGGTCGAAGCCATTCGAAATAATGTGTGATGCAAGCGACACAACAATTGGAGCGGTATTGGGTCAAAGAGTTGACAAGAAGCCGGTGGCAATTTACTATGCGAGCAAAACTTTGTCTGAAGCGCAACTGAATTACACCACAACCGAAAAAGAACTATTAGCGGTGGTGTATGCTTTGGACAAGTTTCGTTCGTATATTTGGGGGAGCAAGGTGGTGGTATATTCGGACCATAGTGCGGTTCGATATTTGATGGAGAAGAAAGACGCCAAACCAAGATTGATTAGATGGGTTTTGTTGCTCCAAGAGTTTGATTTGGAGATTCGGGATAAAAAAGGAAGCGAGAATGTTGTAGCGGATCACTTGTCTCGAATTCCGATGGAAGGAAGTGATGATATGACTGAAATAAATGAAAGATTTCCGGATGAGCAACTTTTAGCAATATCAACCCAAGCCGCACCGTGGTATGCTCATTATGTTAATTATTTGGCCACAGGCGTTATTCCGGATCATTGGACCAAGAAACGACGACAACAATTCATGGTCCAAGTGAAACAATATATTTGGGATGAACCGGATCTTTTCAAGATTGGACCCGACCAAGTGATTCGAAGATGTGTCCCCGAGGTGGAAGTTAAAGAAATTTTGACACATGCTCATTCTTCCGCTTGTGGTGGGCATTTTAGTGGGCATAAAACTGGTTACCGGGTGCTTTCATGTGGGTTTTATTGGCCTACAATTTTTAAGGATGCTTGTCAATTCGCTCGGAATTGCTTAAATTGTCAAAAGTTGGGGAGTATATCAAAAAGGGATGAGATGCCGATGCAACCAATCTTGGTTGTGGAAATATTTGATGTTTGGGGCATCGACTTTATGGGGCCGTTTCCTAATTCAAACGGTTTTTTGTATATTTTAGTAGCGGTGGATTATGTCTCCAAGTGGATTGAAGCAATTGCCACAAGAACAAATGACCATTCGGTTGTTTGTAAATTTGTTCAATCCAATATCTTTGCCCGGTTTGGTGTGCCTAGAGTGATTATAAGCGATGGTGGTTCACATTTCAAGAATTTTAATTTTGGGAAGCTATTGAAGAGATATGGTGTGAACCACCGGATTGCTACACCGTACCATCCACAAACAAGTGGACAAGTCGAAGTGTCCAACCGTCAAATAAAGGAGATTCTAATGAAGACGGTAAGAGTTGATAGGAAGGATTGGTCGGGGAAATTGGATGATGCTTTGTGGGCGTACCGAACGGCCTACAAAACTCCCATTGGTACAACGCCTTATCGGATGGTATATGGAAAAGGTTGTCATTTACCAATGGAGTTAACGCATCGAGCACATTGGGCAGTGACAACGGTGAATGCGGATTATGATGAAGCGGGCAAAACGAGGAAGTTACAATTGAGTGAGATTGAAGAAATTAGAGATGCGGCATATGAATGTGCGTCGGCTTATAAAGACAAACTTAAGAGAGTTCATGATGCCAAGTTGAGAAAGAAAACCTTTGAAGTGGGTCAAAAGGTTTGGTTGTACAATTCAAGACTCAAGATGTTCGCGGGGAAGTTGAAAAGCAAATGGATGGGTCCTTACATAGTTTGCCGGGTTGGTGAGTATGGTGATGTTGAAATTTTGGATGAGATTACTGGCAAGCAACAAACGGTAAACGGACATCGCTTGAAACCGTATTTGGAGGGCAACGATATTAACTACTTGGAGATGGATAAATCGGGCTACATTCTAAGCCCGGTTGAGGAGACGTGATCAAAAGGCCCAGGTTTGGTAGTGTAAATAGTAGATTTTTATTTTTATTTTATTTTATTGCATACTTTTGTTTTTGATCGAAGCCCGTGTTTGAAACAAGTGTGGGGACGTTTCGGTCGCGACACGGTTCTAGCACTATGTTGAGGACAACATAGGTTTTTCGAGGGGGTAGGGTAATTTTTATGATTTTAAAAAAATTACTAATTTTTGAGTGTTTTCAGTGTGATAAAAAAAAAAAAAAAAATTTGTCAGGTCCACCGTAAGGGAACGGTACCACCGTACCCCTACGGTGAGCCTGAGGAAGCTCTATCCCATACGCCCCTTTGCCCCTGCCCAACGGTGACAATTTGGCCATTTACCCCACCGTACCCCAACGCCCAGGCCGTAACCTTACGGTGGGGTCTGGGTCTGGTCGTCTAGTCATTAAAAAAAAAAAAAAAAAAATCTTTTCTCTCTCTTACGGGTTCTAATACACACACACACATTAATACTCAACTTTTCTTTTCTTCTTCTTCTTCCTAACCTTCAAAGAACCCATATCTTTCAATCCTTCAATCCTTCATAACTCCTTCAATCTTTCACCAAATCTAGTGATTTTTGGGTCTATCTTGACTTAAATTTCATCTAGTTTCTGATTTTGGGGAGGAAAGTGAAAGAGAAACACGTTTTGTTGGTCGAATCAAAACCCTAAAACTCGAAAATTTTGGGGCTTTTCAAGTTTTTTGTTCTTCTTGTGTTCTAGCATCATTCATTTAAAGGTATGTGTTCTTAGTTGTTGATTTTAATGCTACATTGTGAAAAATTAAGGTTCTTGTTCTTACTTAGCTTATACCCACTTGCTTGTTAGTATGTAGTATGTAAATAGTTTGTTTGGTGATAATATGATAGTAGAATTGTTGTTGAGATGAAAGTTGTGAGCTTTTGGTAACATTGTGATTATAGAGGGGTCATGCCCGATTTTTGTCAAACCAATAATGAGATTTGCGCTTAATAACATCTACTACCATAGTAACAAGCAAGTGTGGGGATGTTTTTGGTTATGTTTACTGATTTGTTTTGTTTTGTTTGGTGTGTTTTGTTTTTGTGTTTGCTTGTTTGTACAGTGTTTAGGAAATGGCACGCACGGGAGAAGCCGCGGGGTCAAGCTCGTCTGCTGCTAAAGCTAAGGGAAAGCAACCTGCCCAACAACCGGCTCAGCAGTACAAAAGAAGAAAATATGTTCCTCAAAACAATGAATCTGATACGGAGATGGAACAAGCACCGCAAGCATCTCAAGCACCGGAGGTTCCAAGGCTGAACCCGGCTGACAAGCCGGAATGGAAGTCGGGACCATTGAGTGATAAACCAAGGATGTGGCAACCCACTCTATTCCATGATCAGATTAAAAAGTTGACAGACCGGGGTGGTGCCTTTATCTATGAAAGGGAGGTGAGCCGAAAAGATTTTGAGGGATTTGGTGTGTTTGACAGGTTTAAGGCATTAGGATGGGAAGCTGCGCTTCACTGCTATGATGGAGAAGAAAAGAGGGTATTTCTGGATGAGATAGAAGAATGGATGGCTACTTTAAGATGTCCGAGATACGATTCAGCATCCAAAATGAAGCTAATTGGTGAGGTCAATGGAGTAGAAGTGGAGATGTCTTACGAGACATTGCGTAGGCTTGCGAAGTTCGACAGTTTACCGGCGAAAGAGTATAAGAACCCGCATATCAATGACTTACTGATCACTCCAGAAAAGCATCCAAGTTGGATGGCTATGTTGGACGACTTGTTCCTGCCGGGTACTTATTCTAGCACTTTATATCGACGAAATTTGAAGATAGAGCCTAAACTGTTGCTGAATATTATCATCTTGAATGTGTTACCGAGGCGTGCTGACAAGGAGCAAGTTCGTTATTCTGAAGTCCCCATTTTATATGCTTTGACACATGGTGGCCCGAAATTCTCTTTTCGGTATTTGGTTTTGAATCATGTGTGGATGTGTAGGAACTTGAAGGAAAGGTCAATTATTCCATACTGTCGAATAATCACTGGGCTGTTGAAACAGCAAGGTGCAATCACTGAAGAAGATCAAGGAAGGAAAAGGAAGAAATTTAACCAGATTGATCTTGCTACAATGGGGCCTGGTTGGGTGTATTCTGAATCTGGAAGGTATCACAAATTAAAGAGTGGTGGTCAAAAGTGGAGGATGTTAAAGAAGGATGCGCGGGCACTTCTGCCTGGCGAGGAGGATGAACCTGAGAGTGCGGATGAAAGACCACCAAGTGATGATGAGGATGATGAAGACAACCCGCTTGAAGGACAGTTTAACATTGGCCAAGGTAGTTCAAGTGGTATGCATGGTGGTGGTGGAAGTTTTTATGATTTTACTGAGAGATCGTATGAGGAGAATTGGGCTTTTGGGGGATCAATGCAACAAGTGATTGAGAACCAACGTCCCCCAGCTTCGATATTTGATACTTGGTCAGGATCGGAGCGCACCTTATTCGATCATCAAACTATGATGAGCGCGAGCATGGAGAGAACTATGAAGGCGGGGTTTGATAGGCAAGAAATGTGGAACCGGGCACACGCCTATTCCCATGAGGTGGAGATCAACAATCGTTTCATAGACGACCAGAATCGAAGGATGAATGATGATTGGCACGCAGGAAGGCCGGTGGTAGCAAATCCACAACCGGTGGATTATAGCTCTTTACCACCTTATGATGGAAGCATGTCTTATCCCACTCCGCCACTTCATCATTCGCAATGGGTGGACCCGATGCAGCAACAACAACAAGCTCCGGATCAAGGTGGAAGTGATAGTGGCGCATTTGGATTTGGAGAGTGGAACGACTTGCTGACCTCTGTGTTCGGGCCACCTCAACCCCGCTACTATTGACCAGGTCGTTTTTTTTCCTTTGTAAATAGTGTATATTTTGCTTTGTTTGATTTCTTTATGTTTCGGGATTGGGTGGTAGGTTGGTTGATGAATTGATGATTATGGGCTTGGGTTGTGATAGAAGGTGGTGCATCATTTTGTTTCTTTCTTAGTCTTTAAAAAAAAAAATGAAAAAATGAAAAATACCAAAAAGAAGTTTGTGGTTGAGTCGTGAAGCTTTGGTATCATGTTGACAAAGTGGAAGCGAGCGTTTTCTCCTAAAACCGTACATTGGGGACAATGTATCCCAAGTGTGGGGATGGGGGAAAATTTTTAAAATTTTTTTTGAGGATTTTACATTTTTTTTTAGTCAAGCGTAAATATTTTGGAAATTGGAACACCTTGAATCAACCTCAATAGACACACCGGCAACCCTTAACACCCCTTTTATTCTTGGTGAGAGTTTAAGCCACACTTGTAGATAAATAATACCTTTCTTTCTTTGAGAGAGTGGCAACGGGTGGTGGGTGCACTAGAACTTGTGCTTGAATGCGACTTGAATTTTTGAGTGAACATAAGTGTAGAGATGATAAGGGCACTAGGAAGCTAGGTGGCCTTGTTAGTTTGAGTGAGAGTGTGGGAATTGGGGGGTTGGACCTCATGCATTATATATATGAGCTTGGTAGAGAGAGGGGCGGGGGTTTGGACATGTAGTTGCCTATCTTTGAGCCTAAAAGCCTATCGATTGTTAACCCTTTAGCTAGTTCCCTAAATAAATACCCAACTTGACCCGGTCTTGTGTGTTTAAACAGAGTGTTAGTGTGTCATTTTAGTATTACAAGTTGAAGTTTTAGTTGAGTGTGTTCGTATGTGTATGTATTAGTGTTCTTGATGTATTGAAAAAAAAAAAATCAAAAGAAGAAAAAAAAAAAAGTGATATCTATTATAAGTTTGTTCGTACTTGTGTTTGCGTGTGTTAGTTATGTGTGTGTCGTTGTGGAATAAACGACCGGGTTAAGTTATGCGCTACTAAAAATATACCCCATTCCCTACCTCTACACTTAGCCACATTACAACCCGACAAGCCCCTTTGATTTGCACTTATGTTTAGTATGTAAGAGGAGGGTTGATTCAAGTACAAGCTTATGGTTGCGCACTCATTCGTTTGCCTTTTTGTGTGTCTAGCTCATCTATGCTAGAGCTTACTTGTAGCCGAGAGGAGAGATATTGTGAGGGGTGTGTCGATTTGGGTGTTGAGGATAGGTTAATACAAGGACTACATGTTGATGCTTGACTTTAAAATGATCGTTTGTGTGAGAAATAGAGTTTTGATGGATTGCTTGGGACAAGCAATGGGTAAGTGTGGGGATGTGACGGGTGGTTCAAGGAACACCCTTCTAGATGGTTAAAACGCTTATTTTTCCCACATTTTATCATGTTAGTGGTTGGAATTGGATAACTACGGTTGCTTTGGTTGTAGGTACTTAAAGGAGCTTAAAAAGAAGAAATACGAGCTTTGGAACGGGTTGGAACGGATCGAGTCGAGGTGGAAAGAAAGAAGAAAAAGTTCAAGATTTTCACCAAGTTCACAGTACCCCTACGCCCTGGCCGTTCCCCTACGGTGGCCCAGGGACACAAATTCCCACCGTAGGGCAGGCCTGAATGGCCGTAGACTTTGAAGTCCAGACCGTACCCCTACGGCCATACAGTAGGGGTACGGTGGTCGCTGCAATGTTTGTAACTCCCTCATTTAAAGACCATTTGATGGTGCCTTTTGATGATCCTTTCCATTCTAAACGTTTCTCATCACTCTTGGGCGAATTTTGGCTGCAACTAATCATTGGAAACATTATCTAATCATTGTTTTGATGTTTGTAATCCTTATGAACAATTGATTGAAGATGATAATGATCCACCAAGCTATGTTAGGCTAAACAATTGGTGATCATTCATGGTGAAGGTTTTTCTAAAACTCTTGTGTGTGTTTTTCTTACATTTCTAGAATAATAATTTGGTACTTTGCTTGATTATTATGGTGTATGAACAATTGCTTGTAGTGTGTTGATTAATTTACTAATTCTTAGCCTTTATCGTACGTTCTTGGTGTTGTTAACAATCGAGATATCACGGGAAGGATTGGGGTTGGTTATTGATTAATTGGTCATCGGGAAACAACCTCGCGTTAATATAATCCGAGTACTTTGTTCCCTTTTATCACAACAATTGGTTATACATGAGTTATGTCTATGTAACTCTTTCTAGTCGAATTTCACACACGTGTTTAGAGAAACCGGATCCTTGAATGATCATTGTTTCATAATCTTGAGAACAAACTCATTTTAATTCAGTAATTTAGTTTATTTTTACTAAGTCTAAATCCAAAACAATCAACAATCTTTGATCTTTAATTTTGTTACTAGTTAAATATTAGTTAATTTACAAAGTTATTAGTCTACACACAATCCACAAACTCCCTGTGTTCGATACCTTCTTGCCACTATCTTTAGTTGTAATTGGGAAATTTTACGTGTACCACGACAAACACGTCAGGATCTTCGAGCTCCTGGAAGGACCTGCACAAGGTAGCAGACACCGTTAGCCTTAACGCAGGAGGGGGTCTCCTGCATTTGGACTCCGGCGTGAGAATAAGTATTTGTTTGGAGTTGGGAAATAATGAAGTAGATAGTATAAGAGTAGAGAGAAGAAGTGATAAATGTGTGTGTGGAATGACAACCCAAGGGTCTCCTTATATTGGCAGTGGAGTCTGCCCAGGAGCTCCCTCAGGGTAGCCTCCTTACTATACCTGGCTATGTTTGACCCTCTTTTAGTTCCCTGCAGTGAGACTTTGCCCATTTGGTATGTTTTCAGCTTTTACTATTTCCTAGGCAGGGCTTGAAGCTGTGTGATGTTTTGTCCCCTGTCATAGTAATAAGCCAAAATACCTTTTTACATTTCCAATGTTTTTACTGTTTGCTTTCTGCTCTGTAGGTGCAGAGGTTAATAAACTGATCATTTTCAGATTGGCACGTCAAATTAAATGCATTTGCCTACCAATCTGTTTAACCAAGTGTTTTTTTCTTTCTAATTCATCAACCCGATTAGCACATGACAACTTGTTTACTACCTACCAACCCGTTTAACCCGTTTAATCATTTTCTAAGTTACACGATTTTTAACATATTCAAGTTAAACCTGATTATTCAACACAACTAAAATATAGATCATATTCGGTTTCAATAACAAGTCTCTAACAATTCGACCCGTCAACCTGTCTATAGGGTACAACATTCTAATCTTTCTATTAATAAGAAAATGAGCCAATGATTTTCAGCCCAACTGGTTTGAGGTATGGTGGGTTTTCTTTTAGGGGTTCTCATCTTGGGGGTAGGTCAAAGGTTCGATCCATTCACACCACAAAAAAAATTCCCGTGATGGTTTGAGCTTAGACAAGGAGGACACCGGTATGTGGGTAGGGATTCGAACTTAGAATCGCTAGGTTAGAGTTGTAAAATAATTTTTATTGAACTGAGTCTTAAAAAAAATGAACAATAATAATGTACACATTATCCCATTGGACAAATACCAATAATGCAAGGAAGCCAACCCAAATCCCCCCAATCTTAACATAAAACGACTTCCCATTCTAGGTTTTGGCCAAAAAACCTCTTTCTCAGATTCAACACAATATCATTACTACAATTAACCAAACCTCACTACAAATATCCATCAAATCATTCATCAATCCTCACAATCTCCTTCAATCATCCCATCCCCTCTTTTTTTTTCTGTACAAAAACCCAAACCCTAGGTCCTTCCATGACCACCGACATCGAAGAACGTAAGCACCACCGTACATCTGACGACGAATCCGAAGAACCTTCCAAACGCCACAAACACCGTCACCACCACCACCGTCGCCGTCACCACCGTCATCACAGCCGTAAGCATGACGATATACATGACGACGATAAACGGAACGAAGATGATGATGAACAAATTACGGATATGCCACCGCCTCCGCTTCCTGTTCCTGTTGTTAATCGCTTGAGTGATTATGATATGGAGGAAGGAGAGATTGTGGAAGAAGATGACGGTGCTGACGTGGATAATAAGGTTGCGGATTCGGATGCTGAGTCTGGAGAAATTCACACGGTCTGTTTCAAACCCTAATTTTTTCGGATTTATTAATTTTAACGACTTTGTTTTGTAATTGCTTTTGGTTGTTGAGAAATTCATAGGAATTGAGGCGAATTAGGGTTTTAACTTTATAATATATCTTAGATTGGGTAAAACATTGCTTTGATGGGATAAATAAGTTTGCTATTGTATATAACTAATAATAAGACTTGTTTTGATTTAAAAAAATATTAAATCTAGAGTTTATTGTTGCTCTTGTGATATAAAAGAACTTGCAGTGAGAGTAGTAAAGGTGTTGAATTTCTGCTTTTTTTTTTCGTTTCTTAATGTTTATTTTCATTTATTGGTGTTATGGAGTCTTTTGTTATGTTTCGGGTGCTTACGAATGTTTTAAGATCGTGTTTCCGACACAGAGAAAATGAGCTATGCATTCCACCACCAGTTAAAATTTTTAGGCGTACTTTGAAGACTACTGATGATTTTCAACTGATTTGTAAGAACTTGTGACGTGATTCTTGTACTTTTTTTAATCTCTGTTTTTTAGTGTGCTGTCTAATGTTAGTCTTGTCGGACGGTTAGACGTTGTGAATGGGTACTCATGTTTTTTTTTTTCTTTTTTTGTTATGTTTTATCTGCAGGGAGTTCATGGTGATATGGTAGAGCCTAATCATAGTGTTAGTTTGCCTTTAGATGAGGAAAGTAATGGCTCCAAGACTAAGGAATATGGTGATAATGGGCATCTGCGAATTGAGGCTAAAAAAGGAAGTGGTAACCGAAAGAGTCATTATGATGATGATGATGATGATTATGAAACAAGGGAACGCAAGAAGGCTAATGAAGATTATGTGAAAGTTCATAAAGACTCGTCAAGCAAGCATGTGCACGAAAGAGGGCGGGAAGATGATTCTACAACAAGTAGATCTAGGTCTCATGACCATAGTAGGGCTCGTTCTAGGTCGAGGTCCCAGAGCATTTCTAGAGGAGCTTCTCGACTCGAGAAAGTGAAGGAGGATAGTGAGTATTATAGAAGCAAGAAGACTAGTGGGAATAGTGACGATGAAAGGACAAATGCACGAATGAAAGACTACAGGCATGCGAGTCGAGATTCGGTTAGGGATAAAGAAAGAGAACGTAGTTCTAGTCGTAGCAGACGTAGTCTAGATACCCGGGATGCGGATAGAGATAGATATAGAGAGTGGGATTTGAAAGAGTTTGAGAGGGAGAGAATGAGAAAAGACCGAGAAAGGGATAGGGAGAGAGACATAAGAGAGAGGGATAGGGAGAGAGATATTAGAGAGAGGGATAGGGAGAGAGACATAAGAGAGAGGGATAGGATGAGAGACATTAGAGAGAGGGATCGGGAGAGGGACATGAAAGAGAGGGATAGGGAGAGAGACATGAAAGAGAGGGATATGGACCGGGAAAGAGATAGGGGAAGGCGGAATCGGGAGCGTGACTTAGATTTGGAGAGAGGAAACAGTAGAAATAGAAGAAGTTATGACTACAATGATGGTGACCGTAATAGGAAAAATGATTACAAACACCATAGACATGAAGAAACGGACTACAGAGATAACCATAGGAATTATGATCGACAAAAAGATGATACTCTTAAAGCTGTAGATGCAGATATTGAGAAGATTAATAGGTATCTCTTTTATTACATACTAGTTATTTTATCAGTCAATCGTTTTACTTATGTTTTGAGTTGAACTTTGCTGTAGGGAGGAGGTTGATGAAGAGGTCTATCCAGAACGAAGTGCCTTGCAAATTGAGGAGGATGATGAAGAAGAAGATTTGAACAGAATAAAGGAAGAGAGTAGAAGGCGTATTCAAGCCATTCTTGAAAAGTACAAGACTAAGCCATTGCAGCAGCAGCAACAGCCTCAGGTAGTGGATAAAGGTGAGTCTTTCGTATGAACCGTGTTGAATATGATGATTAATGGTAAATTTAATACATGTTTGGCGTTAATATCTATTATATTAAACAGCTAAAGAGAATGTGGACGAGTCTGTAGATGCAGCTAATGTAAAGCTAGGCACTCTTGATGGCCAAGGAGAAGGATCCGATACTAATACTGGTGACACACCATTTTCTATTGGGAGATCTCCACCACAAAATGGTAGTTCTGGTGGCCAGAGGACCTCTGGTACTGGCGGTCTGGGAGAGGGTACTCCAAAGGTGCGGTTTTTCTATATAATTTAAAAGTTAAGTAGGCTTTCTCTGTGTTGGACTGTTGTCATTTATGTTTCAACAAATATTACAGAGTGAGGGATCAAACGAAGATGGTATATTTGGAGAATCTCCACCTCGAGTACATGAAAAGGTAAGTTATTGCTATTTTTTGTATTCTTTACGGATTAGCTCTGAAATGTTATTGCTATTTTTTGTATTCTTTACGGATTAGCTCTGAAATGTTCGGTTAATGACTTTGGTATCTTTGAAATATACAGATTGAGAGATCGAATGACATGTTTTCTGATGATATATTTGGAGAATCACCTGCTGGAGTGCGGAAATCTGTAAGTAATAGACTATATTTTTGTTTAACACATAAAGTTATTCAATTAATATTTAATGGTTTCAAAATGTTTTTTACACCAGTTATTTCCATTCTCAGTTAGTTGTTATGCTTGCAGGGTAAAGGTGACGGCTTGACCATTCAGAAAAGCGGCCTTCAGGATAACTGGGATGATGCTGAAGGGTACTACAGTAAGTATCATAATTGACTTTTTATCCTCTTGTATAATAGTTGAATGTCATTTTAGATTAAAATTCTACATTATGTTCATCCTACAGGTTACCGTTTTGGGGAAATACTTGATGGTAGGTATGAAGTTATTGCTGCTCATGGTAAAGGTGTCTTTTCAACAGTCGTCCGTGCTAAAGATCTTAAAGCTGGGTCTAATGATCCAGAAGAAGTAGCCATAAAGATCATACGCAACAATGATAAAATGTAATCAATAATAAAGTTCATAATCTTATATTTAGTTTGTAAACTGTGAAACGTGTTTTAACTTTTTTGTTTTGTCTATTTGGTTTAAACAGGTATAAAGCTGGTTTAGAAGAATTGGTGATATTGAAGAAATTAGTTGGTGCTGATTTGGAGGACAGACGACATTGCGTTCGGTTTCTTTCTAGTTTCAAGTACCGGAATCATCTTTGTTTAGTTTTTGAATCTCTTCATATGAATCTTCGCGAAGTATTAAAAAAGTTTGGTCGTAATATTGGTCTTAAATTAACTGCTGTAAGGGCTTATGGTAAACAGCTCTTCATTGCTCTAAAACATCTTAGAAACTGTGGGGTCCTCCATACAGATATTAAGCCTGATAACATGCTGGTTAGTACTTTGAACTTCTGCTTTTATTTGTCATATTTTTTTTATTATAATGTTGTAGACATTCTAACTTGTATGATTAACAGGTAAATGATGCCAAAAATGTTCTAAAGCTTTGTGACTTTGGAAACGCTATGTTTGCTGGGAAAAATGAGATCACACCGTATCTCGTGAGTCGATTTTATCGTGCTCCTGAAATAAGTAAGCACTTTATATATTATATTTTAATACATTCTGCTATTCAGTTCGTTGACAAGTCGAACATTGTTTTATGCAGTTTTAGGGTTAACTTATGATCATCCTGTTGATATGTGGTCTGTGGGTTGCTGTTTGTTTGAGCTCTATACTGGGAAAGTTTTATTCCCTGGTGCTACAAACAATGATATGCTTCGCCTTCACATGGAACTCAAAGGTCCTTTCCCTAAAAAGATGCTTCGAAAGGTGCTATTTATATATTTTTATTATATTTTTTGCCCAGAAATCTTTTATGAAAAATGTTACTTATAATTTAGGGTTCTTTTGATCCCTTGTCTTTTGTAGGGAGCATTCACCGAACATCATTTTGATCAAGATCTTAACTTTGTTGCCATAGAAGAGGATCCTGTTACCAAGAAGGTAAACACTAAAAATTAGTAGTTAAGTTTTCAGTCTACCTTACTCTTCTATAATATGAGGTGTATTGATTATTTGAATTTTCAGACTGTAAAACGGCTGGTTAATCTGAAGGCAAAAGACATTGGTTCAATTGTTACAAGCTCCCCTGGAGAGGATCCAAAGATGTTAGCCAACTTTAAGGATCTGTTAGAAAAGATATTTATATTAGATCCCGATAAGAGGCTAACTGTGCAGCAGGCACTGAGTCATCCATTCATCACGGGCAAGTGACAATGATGCTGACTGAGAGAAATGATGTTGCATTTTTATCAATTATGATCCTAATTTCGTTTCATTCTCTAATCATTGGACATTTATCTGTCTTTATCTTTATGTGGTGGCTTAAGAAGTTTGGATAGAGTTCCTGACATGGCCCAAGTCAGCAGATGACCTCGTGGCGGTGGAATGTGTTCTGTTCTATTGTAAGATAACTCGCCACATGGCGTTTTCTTCTCTTGTACTCATTCTTGATGGTCGCCATTAAGGAATAACTTGTTTCAAGTTTCTTTTTTATTACTTTGTATATTGAACAATATCTCCTTCAGCCGTATCTGGATAATGGTAGAAGTCTTGTTTTTTCTGTTTGCTTGCTCGAAATACTGTTTTTAGTGCTTCCATCTTGCAGTTTTCTTTGTTTCTAATGATGATATGTTGTTACTTCTTCCTTTGGTGCTAAAGATTTTATGAGTCTAATTTATTTTTTCGTTCAGGAATCTCCCAGTGTTATGAAGCCACCTGGCAGTGCTTTAGATGTTTAATGGCACTCTGGAGAAGGTATCTTGGTTTTGTCTGTTTGGAGTCTTTTTATTGTGACTAGTTATAATTTCCAGAAAACCTTTCTAATTGTAGAAAATATAGGTGTCCTAGCGTTATGGTTTCGTGTCCCTTTTAGTTTAATTTGTACTGATTTAGATATCATATAGCTAGTTACACAATCAAAATCTGTATTCTAATGAATCTCTGTTCCACCTGATTCATGGTCTGGTTACTCTGGATGATCATGCATGGACGCGTTTGTGCTGGAGCTTTGAAGCATGATTACATTCGGTGAGTGATCCTGTCCGTTTTTACTGTTTTCATACCAGATATTACCTCAAAGTTATTTATGTGTGTGACTTTTTTTCCTAATTTTGTCATGCAGGGTACAGTCTGTCAGCCTCTTCGACTTCTGTAAGTATAAGATGTTCCTTAATTGTGAACCCCGCGCATCTACTAGTGGTATACACATTCTGCATTGAATTTAGGGTCGCGTAGTCAAAGTATGATTGTCATAGTCTATAGAAGATTTAAGTTGAGTTTCGTATTAAGCTTACTAGAGGTGGCAAAACAGGTGGGTCGGTTTTGTGTCATTTTAGCGGCCAGGTCAAAACAGGGTTGGGTTAACCTGCTTGTCTAGCATCCAAACCTTCACGTTTCTTTAATTAGGTATAGAAAGGGTTTTTTTAGAAGTTTAAATAACTTTTATTGATCACATATAGGTTTTTGGGTAAAATAAATTGGCTATGCAGAAAACTTTAAAGTCGATGCACAATTTGTTACAAAAGTTATTTGTTGATATAGACGTCACATATCAAGTTATGACCTGCAAGTATGTCACTTGTTCAAGTATTTTCGTTAGTAGTTGCTACAGCAGAAGCACCTTCTGTTTTGGCTTTTTGATATGAGTTGAAAAGTTTTTTTCAAGAAGTCACAAATCCTGCCTTTTTGTTTTGGCTTTTGGCTTTTGGAATACAAATTACAAATTTACCCACCCATACAACCGATCTTCACAAAATAACTTATTGACTTACTGGCTTTTCCCATCACAAAAGCTAATCTAAACACTTTTTTTAAAAACTCGTTTTTAAAAAGTCATAAGTTAATAAGCACTTTTGGAGTTGTGCATTATTATTATTATTGACTTATTTTAATATAATAACCAAGTTACATCTGGAGTTAAATAAGCAAATCCCAAACACCCTTTAAGATACGCCAACTGAGCACTATTACTTGAATTTTCCTAACTTTTATCATTAAAGCATTTGCTGGTCACTGATCTGTCTTTTATTATGTTATATACCGGAAAACCAACATGATGATGGTTAGTTATTTATATTGGGGGCAAATTGGTAATTTTGTGAATGGAGGTTAAGATTGTTGGGAATATGTCAATCGACAACTAGTCTTGAGGTTAACCTGACCCACATGATAATGGTTAAGTGGTTCTATTGGGGCAAATTGGTAACTTGTGTCTGTAGGGTAAAATTGTTTCGAAGGTATGTCAATAGACAGCTAATTCTTACATTTGACCCAACCCAACCTGTTTTAAGTTCTTAACCCGCACCAAAATCAATCATTTTGGTTCTGGTGCAAAAATGTGCACTGGTGTTATGTTCTATTTTAGTTTCTGGTGCAAAAATGTGCACTGGTGTTATGTATATGAAGAATGAGAATAGCAGGTTCGTAGATCATGATGAGCATATATTAATTTTATCATTTGTATGTGTGTGTTGCGGCCATTTTGCCCTTCTTTTTTTCTTCTATTTTTAAACCAAAGCAATATGTTTTTCTGAGTGGTAATTAAGCTCTTCTCTTAAGGCTTCTTGCCAATAGTGAGAAAAACCTTGCTTATCTATCTTGTGTTTTACATTTTTAAATTTTAAATATTGAAGGTTACTATGCGAATATATTTATAAAATATTAGCAATTGTCTATATCCTGATTCCTGACATAATTAACATATCCTGTGTAATGACTGTTTTGTTAAATTTTGGAATTGGTTAAACAATTAATATATTATTTAATTTTTTTTATAGGTGGTTTATGTTGGGTATTTTATCAATATCCTTGTATTTGTACCCCTTTCGAAGAATTTGTATATCTTTTAAGTTGCATGTTTATAGTTGGTTGATACAAAATGTGTTAGGAAATCTGATTTTACCTTTATTTTAGAAGGCAAGGTCATGATGATATTTTTAGGAGTTAACTCTAGCTCCATCTGATTTGACGCTTTCATCCTAAAGTCCTTTGTGTTTGTGATTTTAAAAATTTGCCGTTCATATTCACTTCATTAACCCATCCATTTTTTGGCCTTAATTAGGGGTGCTCGTCTTTACCCATGTCTTGTTCCAATTACCGGTATTCACTGCCCCCATATGCCATCTTCGTGGGATACATAATCTCCCATCTAACAAACCCTACACAATCGCCAGTGAACTCTCTGTGGTTCAAGGAGGTGTCGCCGACCCACCCTGTGATGTTCTTCGCTACTTTCTTAGTGAACGCTATTTTCATCGGTGACCCTTAGTTCTCCCTTTCCCTGGTAGAATTTTGATCTTGGTTATTGGATTCCTCGTGAAAGATTGTTAGGTTATGAAAATGGGTTTTGTTTTTCATTGGATTTTGACTGGATTTATTTTCTTGTTAGTTGATGATGTTGGGATTGTCATATGGTTGTGGCGGTATAGTGTATAATTGTTTAGACAATAGTTGTCAGATTGAGGCGGTCGGCTAGACTAACATTGTGTGATCGGAGGAAAAAGTGCGAAGATCGGGTCAAAGAGAAGGATAGGGAGTAGTTTAGATAAACAAACGAAAAAAAGCGAACATTAATAAAGGGCTCGTTTGTTCATTTATGTTCGTGAATGTTCGGTAAGGTGTTCGTTTGTATTCCATGGTTCATCAAGTTTTTAATTTTTTTTGTTGACTATTAGTTTATTACATATTAGTGTTGCTTCACTTGATTTACTATTAACTTAGGAATTTATTTTTGGATATTCAATGAAGACTGTAAGTTTATTATTAGAATTAATTACATGGCTAGTACCTTGGTTTACCCATTTTGTCATTTTCATGCATATTTATTAGAAATTAAACTATTGGTATCAATTTTTACAAATGATTTCATTATAAGTACTCCGGATGTACTAATGGTTAAATCATTTATAGAATTAGTTGCATGGTTGGTATAGGTGAGGCGTGAAACCATTTGTAAAAGTTGGCAACACTTATGTAATTTCAATAAATATGTATGAAAATGGCAAATAGGGCGTTCCATGAGACACTTCATCATGGTGGTCAGAGCAATGAGGATAAGAATTAGATTCCTGTGGTTGCAAGTTCGAGTCCGAGCCAACACGAGTTTTATCCTTCAGTGTACCTTAGAATATAGTTCTGGTTGGGGCAACGATTGTCATCACGTCTAGTATGGTAGAACTGACGTGTTAAGGTTCTCGTGGAACACCAAGCCTTACACCGATGCCAGCGTGAACCCTGTTAAGACAACATAGTCTGGGCGGAGGTGGTGTGGCGGGCTTGCCAAGAGGCTGGTGTGACCTGCTTATCCACATAAAAAGATGAATGGAAAGTAATCGGTAAAAAAATGATATTTTGGGAGGATCTACGTGATGTTTATGAAGAAAGTTACCGATTTTATCTATGTGAATGTTCATTTGTGTTTTTGATTCCGCTTTCGTTTGGCATTTAAAAATTAACAGATAAACACACATACACGTCCATTTCTTTAATAAACAAATACAAATAAAAAATACTATGCAAGTTGGTATCGGTAAAGTAGAGGTTTTGAAATGATAACAGATATCAAACTTTGCGCTAGTATAAGAATTTTTTCAAATGATGATGCTTTATTTTTAACATGGACAAACGATCGGTATCAAGCGTGTTTCGAGGCTTTAGTATTGCGATTTCTGTCTTAAGTTCTATGTAGCCGTATTCTGACTACTTACGTTTGATTTAAGAGTACTGAAAATAACCAAGTTACTGGCTATCACTTTTGAAAGCGTGTAGTGGTGTTGCTACAACAAAATGTTGGGTTGGGCGTTGATCAAGCCAGAGTTACGTTGAACGAGGGGCGGATATATGTGGGAGCTAGTGGTAGCATCAGCCACTCCTTAACTTTGTCGGCGAATTGAAAGGTTAATGCAACTTTTTTTAATCTCTGTTTTATGTAGAAGATATCCCCAAATATATAATTTTCTTCTCCCCGCTATCTCTAGAATTTCTTTTTAGATCTGTGACTGCGTGGGGTATCGTGGCTTTATCAAGTTGTATTCTCTCATTTATTTGTTTATTTTAACCAACCTATTTGCATTTTTTTTTTGCCAAATTATAATTTTTGTTCATTTTTTTTTCTTCATTGTTAACCAAAGTCCGAATATTTATAACTTATTTGAAACTTGACAACAGTAAGGTGCAAGAAATGTAAAGAGTTATCTAAATCCACTGTGTTCTCTTTCCGATTTTCCAATTGAGAGTTGCTTTGCTAAACGTTTCTCTTGAACGGAAGAGATCACAGGTATATAGGCGTTTTACAATACAAAAGTAACTATCGCCTTTCGTCTCATTAAACAAAGGTGGTGGTTAACTTCTTCGTTTTACTAATCCTAAGATAGCATGCACCACTTTTACAATTCACAAACCATGATGATTAAATTTCTTACTAAGATAATCAGGGGCGGATATAGATTAAAGTCAGGGGATACACTTGTTACCAGTGGCGAAGCTTGGTTCTCGAAACAGTGGGGGCCGAACTCATTTTTTTTCAATCGTTAGTGGCAAATCGGTGTGGGCCGAACTCAAACCGGACTCGATTTACCTACGAAAATCGTAAAATTCTATCACTGCGCCAAAAATGGGTGGGGGTCAGGGCCCCTTCTGGCCCTCATGATGCTTCGCCAATGCTTGTTACCCTTTGATTATCCTGGCGAAGTGGAAAATCGTTACCCCTAAAACAATTTTTTTGTTACCCTTTAAAATATTTTTTATAAAATGTTACCTCTTGTTTTATTTTCTAGATCCATCACCGAAGATAATCGAGTGATTATCAAACAATTACAAGAAAGGCAAAGAATTTCATGCATGGCTCTTTTTTTTCTCTTTGATCTTTGAACTTAAATCTCTCTGTCTAATGCATGAAAATTTAGGGAATTAGGAAAAAGATAATGCGTATACAAACATGCATCGAGAAAATGGGTGAGGAAAATGGATAGTTTCAATTTATAAGCACAACTCAAAAAACAAGGAAGTGGCTGGCTAGGGCATCCACGATCGATCCCATGGTTGATACCTAGATGCACTTATTTATTTATTTATTGTGTTGTGAACGTTATGTTTTGTCAAATTTGTCCTTCCTAACCCATTTTCACTCGCCTACACCATATTTCAGATTTTAAAGCTTAAGAAAAGTATATTTGACTTAATTCATGAGAAGCAGGATCTTATATCAAAATGGTAAGGTTAATTTTATATTTTGCAAAGTTTGTTTAATATTTTCATCTAGGGATGGCAATCAAACCCGAAACCCGACACATTTGGGACGGGTTTGGGGTCGGGTAATCGGGTATGGGTTTGTGTATGGGATTAGTTTTTATTTTTTTCGCGAGTTTGGGACGGGTTTGGGGTTTGATGATAGAGCCGTTTACCCGACCCGATTACCCGATAAAGTATACTTGTTTACCCGATTAGATACGCAATATAATTTCTAATATATCTTTTTAAATATGTATGCATAATATATCTAATTTTCCATCTACATTGTCATCTTGTGCTAAAATTACCAAAAAGTTAGTGTATATTGTTTGTTATCTATGTCTTTGATTGTTTTTATATGATTTAAGTATTTTATATTTATACATTGTAATCATTTACATATATATTTAATAATGGCAAATGTAATTGGTTAATAGTTACCTAATAGATGTCAGTCGGGTTTTTGGTCGGATATACTCAATGAGTAAGTTTTAAAAATTAATGGGTTTATCCAAAACCCCCGGGTATACCTGATACCCGATGGATAATTACCTGAAATAAACCCGACGGGTTTTGGGCTAGGTTTGGGACAAGCATACCTAATCGGGTATGGGGTTGGGATTACCTAAACCCGTCCCAAACCCGACCCATTACCATCCCTATTTTCCTCGTTGATCTTGGCTTAATATCTTCGTGTCTCTTATGGTAACTTCTAAAAGTTCCTGATTTAGATAACTTAAGACTACATCATCCCAATCATTAGTTTCTTGAAAATTTCAGATTTTTGGTCATACACTCCTTCATACAGCTTTACGGAGAAAAAAAAAACCTAGAGAATGCCTTATATATGTGTTTTGGTCGTTACATTTGGGACATGGTAAATTTTGTGATTTAATTCATTCTGTTTTTTTTCCCTCTCAAAATTCTGGTATGGATTGCTCTTAATCTAGCCACATTACAATTTACTGATTTTAGTATAAATTGCTTCCAGCCTAGTGACATTCTAGTTTACTGCCATAGGCATTGGGTTAAATATTTATACAATTTTTTAATGAGATTTGTGGGTTTGTAGATTATGAGAACAGTGATTATTTTTTTATGGAAGTTTGTAAATCTTATGTGGTGCTAAGATGATAATTTGTTAACATAAGTTACTACACGCTGCCATGGTGAGGTACTCATCTACTTATTTTACTTAAAAATTATTCATATTTGAGTTGTTATAAAATAAAAAATAAAAAACACTACTGTATATATTTAGAAAGAGCACATTCATCAATTGGTGCTTACATTACTTAGACTAAACGGTGTGCCTGCGGGGAGGAGGGCCGGGGAGCAGACGTGGCGTCCGGGGAACCGGGGAACACCGCCCCGCCCCCCTCCCCCCGTAAACTTTCCGGGGAGAAAGTGGAAAAACCACCGAGGACACCGGAGAAGATGATTGGCTATTTTTTTTTTTTAAATCAAACTTTAATAATAAAAAAGAAGGGGGAAGAAGGGGAATACCATTTCCAAACTTTGGGGGAGGAGAAGGGGGAAATGACGTGGCGCTGACGTGGCACTTGGGGGAGTTGGGGGAAAAGGGGGGCACACCGTTTAGTCTTAGAGCACCCACAATGCTAGTCAAACAAACCCACTTTAAACTGTCACGTCACCATGTCACATCATTTCAAACCATTCCAAACCAAACTTCACTTTTTTCCTCCAACCCCAATGCATTCCAAATATCCACCTCATAACCTACTTTTCCTTACAATATTCAACCCAACAACACCCAATTTAAAAAAAATAAAAAAATAAGTCCCACCTCAAACCCAATGGACCGGTCCAATGTAGCGGACGGACCCAACATTTTCAACCTCCTCCAATGCTTCAAACCATCTCCTTGGTCCGTCCATCCCACCGGACCGTCCGTGGGGAGCCATTGTGGGTGCTAATAAGATTCTTGTAATACATGAGACTGGTTTCGAATAATCAAGTGGAATTCACATAATAGTATATTGTTCTTAACTAGTGAAAAGACATAGAATACCTGTTCAAATATTTTAATCATTTGGGTTTTTAAATTATTTTCGAAGACTAGGATTTCATTCTTCTATATATTAAAAGAAAAACAGTTTAATAGTGCGTATATGCTAACTTGAGCTGACCAATCAGTGGGTGCAATTTTTTTTTGTTTTCCAAATACAAAGTTATGTATTTAATTTATTATGTATTGACTTCTGTCACGGTTACTTATTGCTAGAGTGGTAATAGTGTTTTTCAATATATTATACAGTTGACATGGGCTCGGGCTCAAGTCTCTTTTATAGCCGGATTTCAATTGTCATTTTTTTGTTTCCTTCTATTACCTTTTCTTTTTATTCTTTTACTTTCCATTTTTACTTTTTTTTTTTCAATTTTTAACTTTTTCCTTTTACCTTACTTTTTATACATTTTCTTATTTCCCTGTATGCTACGAGAACACCATAAACAGCTAAAACAATATGATCGAATAGTGTATGCCAAATAAAGTGAAACGTTACTCGCCAACTAAACTCCTTAGTATCACACACTTTTTACAAAACAAACGCTTCCCGTGGCGAAGTGCGTGTACTACGAAGATAGTGTATTCGTTTGTATAGTTTGCTCAACGTGATAATATAAAATGCATTGATAAAGGAGTTATATTAGCAACAAAGCATTTATTCGGCAACGTTAGCATTTTTGTTTGGATATGTACGAACTTTAAGTGCGTTTCGCAGCAGCTCATGGATGTAAATCTTGTCCCGCGGCAACGCGCGGGTAACCAAGTCTCTAGTTTCATTTAAAGAAAGGTCATATTCAATTATAATCGTAGTATAAATGAGACTAGAATAGAATTGGCCCACATTTTGAAAGCCATTTCAATGTGGCCTGGTCAACGCCAAAGTTTAGTTTAAAATGTCACACGCATAAAATTAAATGTCCACACGAATTGCAAATGACAAAACAACCCCTCTTCCTCTAGTGGTATAATTTAGACCTATATGCACTTTGCTTGTTCCTTAATTAAAACAACACACGGTTAGAACACACTTTTTTCAAAGTCAAAGGGGTTAAAATGTACAATTAACAAACTTAAGGGACCATATTGATAATATCCAAATATCACTTTCTTGACACAATAGAAAAGTCTCCTATGTTGTATTATCCTTAAAAGGGTCTCAGGTTCTTCTTTCTTTATTCATCAACTTGTGCATAGCATACCATAGCATTGCATAGCATTCATCCCACAAACACTTAACACCATGGGAAGAAAGCTTGATGCACTCCTTGGCCTGAAATTCAAGGCCTCTAAGCTTAAAACCGTCGTAAACCTCGCCATATCGCGCCTAGCCATCCTCAAAAACCACCGCCATGCTCGGTACACCATAGCACGCTCTGATCTTGTTCAACTCCTCCATCTTAACCATCACCACCAAGCCCTCCTTCGGGTACTTTCTCTCCGCCCATGATTTCTTCGAAAACGATGAAATACACTAGGATGTTTATAAACCGTTAAAACTGAATGAGTTGCTTAAAACAAAGCAAGTCAGGCCAGTTGATGATCCAAATGTTTAGTTCATGGTGCGGTCCACTTTGAAACTTGGAACCAACCGTGTAAACCGAACCAACTGTATAACATGTACATTTTAAAATAAAAAATTAGTTCAAACTGCCAAAACCAAGACTGGCCGGCTGACCAATCCAATCTGGCCATTTTGGTTTGTTGTTTCCTAAAACTGTAGTTAGCGTTTGTCACAGTTGATTTGGGCGTTAATAACCCAAAAATATGCATCTGATATTGATTAAATAATATGTGACAGGTTGAGCAAGTGATCAAGGACAAGAACATGTTAGCTGTATATGATATGATACATGACTATTGCCATCTTCTCAAACAAAGGGCCAGCCTCATAGAACAAGCAACGTATGTACTTTTCTGGTTTTGCACTTTGGGTCACATGAAATTAGATAGATGGTTTTATGTTTTTTTATGATTTTTTTCTGCAGTTATTGTCCAGAAGAACTGAAAGAAGCTGTATCTAGCCTGTTATATGCAGCTCCAAGATGTGGGGAGTTCCCGGAGCTCAAAGAAATCCGAGCAATCCTGACTGCTCGCTTTGGAAAGGAGCTTGCTGATGGTGCTATTGAGTCAAGAAATAACAGTGGAGTTTGTCAAAAAGTAAGAAACACGATAATATGGTATTCATGTTTTCACCTAACAAACAGATCTTGTTCTTTAGTTCTGACTTCTGACAGATAAAACATGTTTGTGTGATGTTTAGATGATTCAAAAACTGTCATCAAAGGAGTTGAGTTTGGAGAGCAGAAAGATGATGCTGACAGGAATTGCTAAAGAAGACGGTATAGTTTTGCAGCTAGAACCAACTGTATTTCCAGAAAAAAATGAAAATGTTTTGAGTTTGTCTGAATCAGCAGCAGCCACCAAAGTGGAGGTGGAACTCGCCCGCTCGGAGTCCTTTAACTCTGATGGCCTCGATAGCTTTGATTCTAGACTTGAAGACGAGCATAATTCTGAGCCCATGAAGTCAAATCTTCACATGAGTGACTCGAGTTCAAGATATGATTCTGCATCGGATTATGAGGAGACTTTTGAAGAAGATGAAGGTGAAAGATCAAAAAACATGGAAGCGGAAGAATATGATGATTTATATTCGGATGACGATAATATACAGTCATTTGAGAAGATGGATTTTGATGGAAACAAGTATAAGATTAAAAAAGAAGAAACAGGGTTTCCACCTAGGACTGCATACTTCTCATCTTATAAGCAGTTTCCGTTCAGGCATCAAACTAACCTTGAGACCGGGTTAGGTCGACGAAGTGTTGAAGATGCACTATGCGCAACAACTAGATCATAGGCTTTTGTGAGTGTTGTGGTGATTATGTAGATGGGTTTCTTACATTTTTTTGGGATTAGCGGTTTATTTTGATTATTTTTATGTACGGTAGAGGGCATCAATTTTGTAGTGATTATGTAGCGGGTCACATTCTTTTTATTAATTCCTGCAAGAGTAGCATATTTAGCCATAATGGGTCAAAACAGGATCAGGTTAAACGGATCATTTCTAAAATAATATTGTAAATTAATTACATCACACCTACAAGCAACCCTTGTAAATAGATATAATAATAGTTCAGCATCAAACTTGGTAAATGACTATTTGTGTACTAGGTTCTTCTTAGGTTAGGTGTATCCAATTTTGACCAGGAAATCTACTTTCTCTGACCGTAATCGTAATCAATTCTTTCACAAATTTACCACTACACATGTCTTTTATATAAAACTGTAGACAAAAGATCAAATACAAACAAGTTTACCGTGTGAAGCGTACGAATTGAAGGAAAAAACACGCGCTGACATTTATAACTAGAGTAATTACTCTAGTTATAAATGTCAGTGTTTTTTCCTTCAATTCGTACGCTTCGCACGGAAAAGCCTATTTGTGCGTGAACTTAACCCTAAAACTGTAAACCCTATTCAGAATTTTTCAAATTTTCTAGGGGACAATATTTATTTAATGATAAATGTCAGAAGCTTAATAACTTTTCTATATATTCTAGAAACATTTTACATGAAATATGGAAGAAACTGGAACGACTAATTCAATATCAAGGTAAAGATCACAACAACTTTAACTATAACGAGACTACTAATTTATAAATCTGACTTATCTTTACTTGCGGAAACATCTATAAATGTGCCATGCTGGAAGAAAGCTATTTTCCCCTAAGACGCTTATTGCTGTGTGGCATTAGAGTAGCATACGTCTGCAAACTCACACCGATATCTTCATCATATTCAATACCAAGTTCCTCCTGCAGAAATATATCACATTACATAATACATTTTGCAACAACAAGCATTTGCAATATTAAAAAATATTTAATAAAAGAAACCTTAAACTCATTTGGTGTTTTGGGTGAGTTTTCAGTAATGGTATCCCAAACGTCTTTAAACATCCTCTTCCTCTTTCTCCAGTGACTGATTGCATCCGAGAAAGTTTTCTCAACAAGCTTTCGTTCTTCCGGGCTTACCAAAGTTACCCCTTCACGTAATTTAGTCAATCTCTCTTCCAATTCTTTGACCTGATACAATTATAAGATTAGTCTAAAAAATAGAAATAGTCAATAAGTATATCAACATAAAAAGAGGTCTGATTAGTCATTTCAAAAACCTGTTTTCTTAGCTTAGCATCATTAGATTGTATCTCATCCAGTGTTAGGTTTGACTGCAGAGACTTGATCTCTGCAATAATAAAGATTATCACATTAACATATAGCAATTCACGTATGAAATTGTGTTGAATTGTGAAAACAAAAGCAGCGATGTTATAACTAATATTTTTTACTAAATCAATATAAACAATATAATAAACCGTTATAAAATAGTACCTCCCTCAAGCTGACTGTTTGCCTTTCTTTGTTCTTCCAGCATCTCTTGTAATCGGGCGTTTTCTTCCTTCATTTGATTAAGCTCTTCGGTGTTTGGAATCTGAAATTGATCTTGTCTAGCAAGATATATCTTCTGTTTACCATATTCTTTAAATGTTATTTTTCCACTTTCAGCAAGACTATCAAGAGCCTTCTGTACAGCAGTCTTTTTCAAGTTAAATTTTTGCAAGAAATCAGCAACAACTTGAGAATTCAGGGGTCTGTTTTGCTGTAGAATGCGACACACAAAAAAAAAACAGTAATTCATTTAAAAACATACTCCAATAAAGTGGATGGAGAGATTTTGTGGCGCATTTTCCTTGCAACTCAGTCTCAAATACATTCCAAAAACAGTAACTCTAGAATTCAATCATTCTTCATAAGAGCTGTTAGACATACGCTATACAGAAGAAATACGAGCAATATCTTTCATTCATTTAATTTTCATTGCTTAGAAGACATTGTAACAAGAGAAGAATCCATAGTTTATAACTTTATATATAATGCATGGCAAGTTAGCCGAAGTGAAGCTAGTAAACAAACTCTACTTAAACCGTCAAGTTGCTCATTAACAAACATATATTTAGTATAAAAGCACAAAGGTCCTTCAAACTATTACACCTCTGAGCCAATTATTAACATTGTTTGCCTTTTTGTACACTCATTTTAATGGACTCAAAATGCAAGATACCGGTTCACTGATTCCAAGGTTAACCAAAATAAACTAATTTCAGACCCATTTGCATTAATTATCTTGACCTAATATGGAGCTGGCAATTTAAGACACAACCTCTTAACATAACACGACTCAACACAAAGCTAAACGGGTTCGTGTTTTGATTAATCATGTCCATTGGTACTCCTACAGTATCACCATTCAGATAACTCTCTCCCTGAACTTTAAACTTTAGGCAGCAAGTCAAATTATTAAAGTAAATACATACAATTCACCACACGATATACAAGTAATCTGCGACCACTAAAGTTTAAGCACCGAAACCATGTTATACTTATACAGAAAGCCGTCTATTGCATAAGAGAAGAAGCTCGAAGCAGGATTTCACAATTAGTGAACAGCATGCAGGTTATACCAAATACAAAACAGAAAAATGAATGCATCCTGAATAAACGAGTGAAACACTATCACACTCACGCTTACAAAACCGAGCTACATCAGAGCCTTATCAGTAAAAACAAATGACTGTATTAACCGGTCCTAGTCTTTCTAGATAAGCCGCACAACGATATTGCCAGGAAATAACACACACAAAAACAAACTAATAACGATATCATGAGCTCGCAATACTTCGACTCAAGTTAAAGACCTGATGGAAATTATACTAAACCGAAACAATTTTGTTAGATCCTAATTCCTAAATCACAAAACAATATTATGGTAAATATAAACATATAAAAACTTCATAGCAAGCAGTGTTGATAGGTATAACAGTATCGGTTAATAAATAAATTTGTTTAAATACCTCGTTGACGAAGTTAAGGACGATACCTGGAAATAATAATACAACGACAAACAGATTAATAAACTTATTATGGATGAGATAATGATGATGATGATAATATCTATGAGAGTTGAAATTAAGAGAGATGATGATAATAATAATAATAATAATAATAATAATAATAATAATAATAATAATAATAATAATAATAATAATAATAATAATAATAATAAGATGAAACTGAAACTAACCTTCGGCACTATCGGATTTGGGAGCCATTGTATGGATTTAGGGTTTAGACTGTTTCAGATAGCGCGGGAAAACACCTTGATTAAATAAGTTGCCCACCAATGGAAGTGAAGGTGTAATGAATACGGTTAGTTATACGGGTGGATGGGACTCCAATACGACACAAGTTATACGACACAAGTTAGTTTACTTTCATTTTATATACAGTAGAAACTAGGGGATGAGCATATGCTACCGATACCGTACCTTCGGTACTCACTTTTCTAAAAATTCATTATCGATATCGGTTTGGTACTAAATACCATATAAATATAAAGAGAGCATTTAGTAACAAATATCAGTACCGTACCGAAAAATTCGGTACGGTAGTATACGGTACCCACTTTTTTGAAAATTTGGTATCGGTATTATTGGTATCGGTACGGTATCGATCTCATCCCTAGTAGAAACATAGGAGGGTCAAAATGGTTTGCTGACTCTCGTCATGGGAATTTGTTGAAATTGTATGTATAAAATATGAGATATTTCGAAAAAAAAATTGATTTGGGCACTTTACTTGTAGCTAGCAAAGAAGATTGTCTTATGATGACATCCGATAAGAACTTCGGGTTCCGTCGCTCTATACTTTATAATTTATATATAATATATATATATATATATATATATATATATATATATAGGGTGAGGTTCCTGTACAAAGACAATATTTCGTGAGAAGCGTGAGAAGGATTAAAATTGATATGTAGGCATTATTTTTTGAACTTAGTTATGATGTTTTGAATTGTTTTGCCTAGAAAAACACCAAACATAACAATTAAAAACCAAAAACAATGTATTTTAGGCTTAAAACTTAAAACACATGCTAAGAACATTAAGTAGTGTGTTTTAAGCGTTAAGTAGTGGGTTTTAGTTGTTTTTTAAATTTAATGATTATAATACATTGCATTGTGTTTTAGATTGTTGTGGTTGGGGTTTTTCAAGTTAAAACAACCTAAAACATCATTCTTAAATCCAAAACATGATACCTACATGCCAATTCTTAATCATTCTCACACTTCTCACGAAATATGTCCTTTGTATAGGAACCTAAACCTATATATGTATATATATATATATATATATATATATATTTAATTTCTGATTATTGTTTGGGTGTATCTAACATAAACAAAATCTATTTGATATTTGTTGACGTTAAATGTTATATTAGGATTTGTAGCAATGCCAATATAACATTATGAATACTTTATACTTGGGTGACGTATGTAGACAGCCAGTTACTAATACTACGAATCTTAATCTCCTAATGAAAATAATTAATTTGACAAAATGGTTCTCAAGCACTCACATTCCATCCACCAAATGTATGTGGGTGTGTCCATCAAATTATATGGGGTGAGTGTAAGTGGTTGTGAGTGGAGGGGAGAGAAAACCCTAAATATGAAAAGCTACCCTATATATATTTTAATATTTTTGTAAGTAGTTGTGAGTGAGGAGAGAGAAAATGTATTGATAAAAGTATGAAAAAATATTATTATTTTAATTAGGAGAGAGAAGATTTAAGAGTGAAGTACTTATTTTTAGTGTAATTTGATGAATGGAATTTGGTGAAGGGGATGTGAATAGTACTTCCATATTTAGAGTAAAAAGTAGAGTTTGAGCATCTTTGTGCTAAGACGACCTATATACTTATGGAATCTTACAAGACATGATAGGTTTAAAATAAGTGTGCGATTCCTTATCTAAGTTAATTTTGGTCAAAAACTTGATTCACATATACGGTTTCCATAGAGGAAACTTTTTTGTACTGATTAACAAATGCAAAGCCGTTCCTAAAAAACAAATGCAAAATGTGTATGACTTGGATATATATTTTTGAAGTGGAAATAGTGAGTCATAAATCAATTTTTGAGGTTTTGAAGCACTTTTGCAAGAAAGCTACATTTAACAAGTGAAAAACAAGGAATAAAACAAATGAAACTTATGTCGGAGATTACAACATGTTTAGGAGGTCAAATTGCCACCACTTTGTTGCCAAAGATTGATGATATCAGTAGCTTGATTAAGGAGGATGATCATCTTTTTTTGAGAGATCCAAGGCTTGCTTTCCAAAGTGGTTTTGAGTTCTTCCCAAGCATCTTTTCTTGGCCAAAAGAAGTAAGGGCTCAAAGGGATGGTCCCATGTCCTGGTATCTCTTGATTAAGCCCAAGCCCTATGTTCTTTTCCATCCATATGAACTTCAACACTACTCTTGGCTTTGGCACCTTGTCCTTCTAATATTGTCAAATTTGAATAATCGTTAATCGGGTTGT
Organism: Ambrosia artemisiifolia; assembly: GCA_032199755.1. Lineage (NCBI taxonomy): Eukaryota > Viridiplantae > Streptophyta > Magnoliopsida > Asterales > Asteraceae > Ambrosia > Ambrosia artemisiifolia. The sequence continues at coordinate 6,000,113 of CM063518.1, forward strand.
TAAATGGACCGCATTTGCATATTGACAGGTTGAACTCGGTACTTACAATAAAGTTGTGTTAGACAAATGAACACGACATGAGTTTTCTCGGATTAACAAAAACACAACATATTTAACCAGGATGTTTTATTTTGCATATTAATACTCTAAAATTACACATTTGTAACAAAAAAATAAAATAAAAATACAAACATATATAAAACAATATGGTTCGAGCTATATGACATAAAAGTCATAAACACATTTTTACTTAAGAAAACATCTTAAATGTGTCACCCTAAACATATTAAAGTTAAAATGACTATTTAGCTAAACGCCTAAACATGTTTGCAGATTCGTATTTAAACTATGACATAAAAGTGCACATTTGTACTTAAATAAACATGTTAAATGTGTCACCATGAACCTATTAAAAATGACGTGTTTAGCTAAACGCCTAAACACGTATGAAGATTCGTGCCAAGTTTATCTAGAAACGACCCGTTTAGCTATTCATATTTGCTAGTTCGACCTGAAACTAATACCCGAACCCAAACCCATAAATTTCATGTTAGATGCGTGCCATTTCATTAATTCACACCCCATATGCGCCAATATCATAATAATTTATTTAAAAAGTAAAAAATAAATAAAGTTTTGGCCATAGAAATAAAGTCAAGTTATTTGAACATACAAGAGAGTTAGAGAGAGAAAGAAAGACCTCATCTTCTTGATCAGGGACAGGTGGCAATGGAGTTTCTGCAACAATGGCTTCTTCAACAGCTGCTGCAACAACAGATAGTCTGTGAAATCTCTGAACTTGAGTGGACTTGTTGCAGAAAGATGAAAACTGATGAGTCTTGAATAAACAAGGAGTTTTAAAGAATCCAACAACATTGGGATTTTGTTGACAAGGTAGAGGTTTGATTCCTTGATGAATAGACATTGACAACATCTTTTTTTTTTTTTAAGAAACAGATAGAAAAAGAGATTTTGAGCTCAGAGCATTTGACAGTTTGGATAAGAGGTGATGGGATCATATTGGCCATACAATAAGATGACTGTCAACATGGGCTTTGGGCCTTTAAGATTTGCTATTTTAACCCTGTTACTATACTAAAGGCCCATTCTAATTTCCATGGATGGTTCATAATACGGCCCACAATTCAGTAGTCTAGACTCTAGAGGTGTACAAATAAGGTTGGTTTGAAAAATGGGTTCGGGTTATAAACCGAACCTGGTTAATGAACAAAAAATAAAAATTAGTTTGTAAGAAAACCGTTCGTGTTATAACCCGATTTAGGTTGAGAAATGTTTGAACCGATCAAATCGATTAGAACCGGTTCAAGCCGGCTTGGGACAAAAAATGGCTTTTTACGTGGTTTTTTAAATTGGGTCAGGACCAAATCGGTTTTGGGGAACAAGACTACGAATTGGTATACGAATTGACAGGTTAGGTCCAAATTTTTTTTTTTTATGAAGTGGGGTTGGGTTATAAACCGGTTTATAGTACACCTATAGGTCTCACTGCCAAATGGATCTCATTCATTAGAAACCGGATTAAAAAAGAAGCTTTTGGATCTCACTTGTTATTGTTTAAGGCTCATACGCTATTTATACAGTTATTAAACATGTTGTAGCCTTTCAGTTTAAATGATTCTTTAAATTTAATGGCTCGAAATGTTTGGTTCTATAACCATTTAGATTCATCAATGCAAGACTTAAACAGTGTAACACCGGTTTTCATATCATTAATGAGTCCAAACCGACCATGAACTATACTCAAACTTTTAGATTAGTGTTTTAACTTCGCCGTAAGTTTGGTTTAAGGTTTAAAACGAGTTCACAAAACTTAAGTGCCTTAACTTAGTACATATATGGGTGTTCGTGGATTGTGGAGACCCATATAACTCATCGAAGTGCTAAGAAGGAGATGAAACATTCTCAGTTGTATGATCATTTTCAGTTATTTGTTTTAGAAATCATTACACTAATGATTCTCAATATAGTTTTGTACCCATAAAGGTTGTTGTATAATTATCTTTTTTCATAATGGTTTTTGGGTTATTAATAAAGGTCTGACTTCTGAAAGTATTTTGAGTAGACCTTGATATTCTAAGTTTCTAACGTTTATCTTGTCTGACCTTGTGTGGCCATACATTCACCCCAACATCCTCATATTTGTTACTTCCGTGAGTTCCATCTTACACGTTTAAGTTTGCTTGATGGCCCAACAGTCTAAAATGATGTGATGTAATGTAATATTATTTTACTCAAATAAATTATATATCAAACTAGAAAGTATTTCATTTCAATACAATGTATATAATTTATAAACCATGGAGTATAATAATATAGCATATTAAAAATACCCATATACTTGGTTAAAATAAAATTTTAGTCACAAAAAAATCAATATAAAAACCACAACAAATACATTGGTTTGAAAATATCAGTATTGGACAAACCGACGTCTAATTTGGTGCGCAACATTTCTCTCGACTCGATTCCGTAGAATAATACCAAGTCCCCTTTCCCCTTTCTGCTTTCTCCAAACCAGAGAACCCTTACAATCCTACCAAATACCAAACGACGTCGGATTACCCACTCCTCATCGCCGGTAAGATCCATATATTTTTCCCTCATCTCTCCTTATATCTTTTTTATTTTTCATATTATTCGATCCAAATTATATATAATATAAATTAGTTAACCCTAAATATCATATTTCCATTCATTCAATTATTATTATTATTCCTTACCGTCTCTAGATTTATAATTTTAGGTTATTACCGGATCTCGCTTTTATTTAGGTCATAACCCGTTTAATATTTTGTAATTTAATATTTACTGATCTTAATTTATTGATTCTGTGATTAGTTTATTACTGTCATTTAGGGATGAACATTTCAGTATAAAATATTGAAAAAACCGATGCCGGTCCATTTTCGGTACCAAGTTTTGGCAATTTTTGGTATCGGTTGGAACCGGTATTTTATTACCGATACCGTACCGTACCGCGTATTTTTGGTATTGGTTACCGATACCTTACCGTATATCATTGGTATCGGTACCATGGCGAAAATCGGGATCGGTTCGGTACGGTATGGTACCGAGCTCATCCCTACTAGTGGCATCTGTTTTAACTTTAGCTGATAAGGCAAATTATAAATTAAAATGTTTGATTTTTTTCATGTTACTGTTAGGATTTGAAGTTTGAACAATTGAACAATGTCGATGGTTGACGAGCCTTTGTATCCGATAGCTGTGTTGATAGACGAGTTGAAGAACGATGATATCCAACTGCGGTTGAATTCGATAAGAAGGTTATCGACGATTGCTCGTGCGTTAGGCGAGGAGAGGACGAGGAAGGAGTTGATTCCGTTTTTGAGTGAGAACAATGACGATGATGATGAGGTTTTGCTTGCGATGGCGGAGGAATTGGGTGTTTTTATTCCTTATGTTGGAGGGATAGAGTTTGCGCATGTGTTGTTGCCGCCGCTTGAGACGTTATGTACGGTTGAAGAGACGTGTGTGAGGGATAAAGCTGTGGAGTCGTTGTGTAGGATTGGATCACAAATGAGAGAAAATGATTTGGTTGATTATTTTGTGCCTCTTGTTAAGGTCGGTTTATTCTTCGTACTCGGAGCAGTAAAAGTGTTAGTATTGCTTTTATTAATGTTTATGTATGCAGAGGCTGGCGGCTGGTGAGTGGTTCACTGCTAGAGTCTCTGCTTGTGGACTGTTTCACATTGCGTATCCTAGTGCATCGGAGACGTTGAAGGCAGAACTGAGGGCAGTGTTTAGTCAGCTATGTCAAGATGACATGCCGATGGTCCGGAGAGCTGCTGCAACAAACTTGGGGAAGTTTGCTGCTACTGTCGAGCCTGCTCATCTCAAGACTGACATCATGCAAATTTTTGAGGATCTTACGCAGGATGGTAACTTGTTTATTTTATTATGTGTTTTAAGTTTGATGTTTTAAAGGTTAGGTTAATTATTCTGATGAACAATATGTGATGAAAGCAACTCAATGCCTTGCTATTGAAGCTGTACGATGGCAGATTTAAGTATTGAGCATTTGTTTGAAGCGATACCACATATATGTTATCAATCATAAGATGATTAGTTTTGTTTTAAATTCAGAATATCAGCTACCATTTAGTTTTTTTTCTCCTTCAATTTTAGGTTTAATTTTTTTTTTTTCTAGGCTTATTGACCTAATGACCTTATGATGGTGCATCTTTTTCTCCTTGTTATAGATCAAGACTCTGTTCGTTTACTAGCTGTTGAGGGTTGTGCTGCCCTTGGGAAGTTGCTAGAACCCCAGGATTGTGTTGCACATATTCTTCCTGTCATTGTTAATTTTTCTCAGGTGAGCCTTTTTTACATTCTCAGGTTATTTTTCTGTTCTTTTGGTTCTGATAGATGTGATTTGTTATGTAAAGAAAATCAATACTAATACCTAGCAAGCAATCAGTTTTGTAATACTTTTGGGAATTGTCTTTGTAAAAGCTCGGTGTTCTATTATGTTGTTTATGGTTTGTTATAGACCTAGTACTTCCCTAGAATACTTACTGTTTGAATGGTTCTTCTCAAATCAGGACAAATCTTGGCGAGTGCGCTATATGGTTGCTAATCAGTTGTACGAACTGTGTGAAGCTGTGGGCCCTGAACCAACCAAGTATGCTAAAAATTGAATCTTTTTTTAATATGTTACTGTAAAAGTCTATATATACATTTCAGACAATGTTCTATGTTGAATTGGAGCATTTATATGTGATCTTTATATCAATTATATCTGTTAATACTTTTTGTTATTAAGTTTTTCTTGCCTTGCTGGTTGTGATAGGACGGACTTAGTCCCAGCATATGTGAGGCTACTTCGGGATAATGAAGCTGAAGTACGTATTGCGGCTGCTGGAAAAGTTACCAAGTTTAGTAGGATTCTTAGCCCAGAACTTGCAATTCAGCATATTCTTCCATGTGTAAAGGTGCATTGTTTGTAAAAGATATCTTTATGCTCTCTATGGCTTATGTTGGCATCTTATAGAGGTGGCCAGTCGCCAGTTGGGTGTGTTGGGTGACAGGTCAAAATGGTTCAGGTTCGAACAAGTAGTTTTTAATGCAGGTCAAATCAGATTGGGTTAGCCCTGAGAACGATTTTTGTTCCCTTCTTTTTGAATTTTGTGAATAATTAATTTGTTAAATTTGATTAAAAAAAGACTATCATTATAATACTAACTATTATTCTTCATTAACGACATTTGATAGGTTTTAACCATTTCAATGCACTTGGGGGCACCCTTGACCTGTTCGACCCATTGACCTGTCACATATAAATTCAACCCAAATAAACCCATTTATAAGTAAATGAGTTAAAATTGCCACCTCTTTACTCTGTTATGTCCTTGGATTTGGCTATCTTAATTCTCGGAAAATAATTTTGTAGGAGCTATCATCAGATTCTTCTCAGCATGTTAGGTCTGCTCTGGCATCTGTTATAATGGGCATGGCTCCTGTTTTAGGAAAGGTAAATTTTTTCACCATTTTAATGTGATGACAGAAAAACCTGAACCCAATGGGAGAAAACATTAACCCGAAACACTTGGGACCGCCAATGGGACGAGTTTACATGCATTGAACCAAATATATTATGTAATTTTGAACTTGTTAGAAACTCGAAGCTATTAAAATATAAAATTGTTAGAATTGTATTTGGGTATTTGAAATTTCAAGTCGGTTTTTGAGGTGAGATGGAATGCGTAATTCTGGTGATGGGAACCCAGATTGGGATGTCCTGAACCCATCACAGTGACCTAATCTTTTCATACCTCACTTAGTTGAATCAAGCTGTATATGTGAGTGTGAATACTGTACACATTTTAGAAAGAAGATAAAATGGTGAGATTTTAGTTATCACATTATATTAATCTGTAATCTCTCATTTAGATTAACCGATATTTTCTGTATGCCAATTGCAAATGTTGATAGTTTCTGTCGGTAAACTGCAGGACGCAACAATTGAGCAACTTCTTCCCATATTTCTTTCACTTCTAAAAGACGAGTTTCCAGATGTACGCCTCAATATTATTAGTAAGCTAGATCAAGTGAACCAGGTATTGATATAAATCTTCTATTAAGTATTTTGTTTGATATTTGTACCTGTTTAGTGTATTTCGTTTCATTTTGTTTGGCTGTTTACAGGTTATTGGAATCGATCTTTTGTCTCAATCTTTACTGCCAGCAATTGTCGAACTTGCAGAGGATAGACATTGGAGGGTTCGTTTGGCAATCATAGAGTACATACCTCTGTTGGCTAGTCAATTAGGTGTAGGATTTTTTGATGATAAACTTGGTGCTCTCTGCATGCAATGGTTACAAGACAAGGTTATTTAGCTTTAACATAATTATTTGTGTTGTGTATCATTGCTCTTGTTGCTTACAGTGAGTTGTATATTTCACAGGTTTACTCCATCAGAGATGCTGCTGCAAATAACTTAAAACGCCTTGCAGAGGAATTTGGTCCAGATTGGGCGATGCAGCACATAGTCCCACAGGTTTGACTTTGACCCTCATGGGTGACACTCGGTTCCTCTTTTATGACACATGAATTTCTCACACTGTGTAATTTATGTTATCATTTCCTTGGCAGGTCTTGGATATGATTAAGAACCCACATTACTTGTATCGTATGACAGTTCTTCGTGCTATTTCTTTGCTAGCCCCTGTTATGGGCTCAGAAATCACTTGTTCTAAACTGCTACCTGTAGTTGTTACTGCATCAAAGGACAGGTGATTGCATTTGTTGAATTTTTTAGCTGATTTTTTTTTTGTTTCTGATGAATAATGTATTTGTTCTTCAGAGTGCCGAATATCAAGTTTAATGTCGCAAAGGTCTTGCAGTCGCTAGTTCCTATAGTTGACCATTCGGTAAGTATAATTATCTTTTATCATTTTTTGTGCTTCCTTATTATATAGACATTAAATCTTACTTGAGATGAAAACTTTGACCCGTTTGCTTCTGAGCGGGTCATATTTGGGTTGTGGTTTTATCTCAAGTGAGTCAAATCAAGATATTTAGTTAAAAGAACTTGTCAAGTTGAGGCCGAACCATTAATTACGGTTCGCGAAACGACAAACATAATAGGTTGGTTGGGTGGGTCTGGCTGGTTTTATGGTTTGCTTTTGGCGGTTTGAACCGTACCGAACGGCGAACGGTTCGGCTACATGTTTAGTTTTAAGTTTCAAACCGGACCTTAAAGCGTGAAAATATAACATGGATCTCAAACCAGCTGAACCAACCGCTTCGGTATGGTGATTTGGTTGGTTCTAAAGGGTATTGAACGCCCTATTCAAACATAATGAGATTTTCATTGTGTCTATTTATTATACATACAGTTAGACAACCATCTGAATCGTTTCACTTATAGATCTATTACCATTTTGATGGTAATAAGATATTTTTTTGGTAAGGAATAATTGCATTAAAAAGTAATTAACTTCCCAAAGTTATAGAGAGCCACAGCAAAGTTTTAGAGATCTGTTACTTTTCTGAAAAACAAGTTTTGAAAATGGATAAAAAAGTGTTTTGCATGGACTGGCTTGACATGTACTAAAAGTTTAGGCGTTTTAACTTGAACACACCGATGTTGGCACCTCATAAACCAACGTTTGCATATGATGCAGGTGGTTGAGAAAAGCATCAAGTCATGCCTGGTAGAGCTTGCAGAGGACCCAGATGTCGATGTCCGTTATTTCGCCAACCAGGCCCTTCAATCGATTGATCAAGTCATGATGTCTAGCTAAACAGTTTAATAGGTGCATCTTTGTGTTTGTGGTTCTAGTATTGTCTATCTGTTTTTGCCAATTGCATGTGTATTGCTGTAATGTCAAACATGTACCCTTTCTATATCTAGCAAGAAGATATTGCTGTTCATGGTTCTGGCAGATATTGAAGCAGTGTGACATGGTTTTTTTAATCATAGGGTGTGGTGTTTGGTTCATGAGTTTAGGATTTAAGGAAAGTGAATGGTTCCCATTATAGTTGTTTGGTTCATGGGTTTTGAGTTAGAATATATAGAAGTGATACCCATAGACAAGTCAACTTATATGCCAAACATTCGATGCCACGCTATATAGTGTTGCACCTATAGCGTACATCGCCCCTGTGCTAATATGCACCGATATTTGAAAACCATTTTTTATTAGGGATGAACACCTAGTATCGAGTACTGGTTTTTGTTCTTTTTTGGGATCATCATTTGATAGTTGGTACTTGTACTATGCTGGTATTTTTAGTACCGGTATAGTGATATTTTTCTTTATTGTGGAGATTTGAACCAATGTTTTAATATTGGCACTAATTTTATTTTTTTATATTTCATTGTTTTTTATTTTCAAGGATAGACATTTGGTATCAGGTCCTGAGACGTGAGGCGCATCTAACAGTTTCTTAGTTTGTAAGATTCAAGTAAACTTCACACCTATTTTTTTGTTGTATTGTGGTGTTATAGTACTTTATAGATTTAGAGGTGAGCAAGTTGCGTAAAAAACCTAAGAATAATAAAGAAATTGATGTGGTAAGTTATCATTCGGACCTACAAGGAAATTGTGTACCGGAGCTCTAGGTTTGGACGTATGGAAACACAAACAATAAAGGAGGTACATAATTCAAGACACAATACTGAACGTATGACAGTTGACACAATGTGGAGTTGATAAAATCTTAGGAGAGGCAGGGCGCTTCACGAAATGCTCACGGGTAGGCCGCTACCCTTACGACGACACCTTTGTTCTAGTTAACTGAAGTGGTCATGGGTGTAGAGAAGAGGAAGAGAGAGAGATGCAGTGGAGAGAGGGGAACCATAAAACTCTATGGGTGGTGTTGCCGATGGGAGGGGTTTATGGGTGGTGGTCCAGGTAGCGGACTGCGATTGTCGCCGTGGAGGTGCTCCACGGATCCTCTGCTGGTGGCTCCCTTCATTCCCTTACGAAAGTAGTTATATCAACTTCAAACTTCACTTTTATAGATTTTATTTTCAACTTTAGATCACATAACTCATAATCATCATGATGAGATTTTAAGCAACATATTTAGTTGTGAAATTTTACTTGTAAGTTGTAACACAAACACATAACATATAACATTCCATGTTTAATTTATCATACAACTACACAAAATTTATCAAATTTATTCACCCAACATAAGCTTCAAACATATACTTTCTTACGCATAGTCATGTTTTGTATTATATAGTATATACATGGAATAATGGAAATAACTAATCCTAACTATTGACTATTGGCCAATAACAGTCTAAACTACAAAAATTACCAATAGTGGTCCCAACTTTCGACATACTGGAATATAATGGACCCAAACTAACGGAGGTCTAACTCCGTTAGTGTGGTGCTGACGTGACATGCCACGTATGATGCCACGTAGGATCATTTTGCCACCTAGGATGTCACGCAGGATCATTTTGCCACCTAAGATGCCACGTCGGATGCCACGTAGGATCATTTTGCCACCTAGGATGCCACGTTAGCACCACACTAACGGAGTTAGACCTCCGTTAGTTTGGGTCCATTGTATTCCAATATGTCGAAAGTTGAGACCACTATTGGTAATTTTCGTAGTTGTGATTGTTATTGGCCAATAGTCAATGGTTGAGATTATTTATTTCCATTATTCCTATATACATTTGCAACGAGTCGTTTGTTACAACGCAAAACCCAAAAAGGCCCGACAAATCAGAAAAAAAACATAAATCAAGGTGAAAGAAGCAATGGCTTAATATTGTAAAACAAACCCTTTATTCATCTACATAAACTTTTCAAATGAAAACGAGTCCATTATTATACTTCATATGAAAACAAAGAATGAATAGACCATATTCTTTATTAACACAAATCCCACATGGACATATATAAAACACATAAAAGTTTTTATTAGTCTATGTAACTTATAACCAAACACAAACTAATCCTATAACCAACCATGTATCTATTTCCCAACTGAATTCACTCTTCCTCTATCATTATTCTTTGTTTTCTTGCTATTATACCTTCTTCTACCGGACCTCTTGCCACGGCGGCCATTGGCGGCACCACTAGGTATGAAAACTCCGGTTCCTCCACCACTGGTAGCCCACAAGGTCTCCATCCAACTAGGGACTGGATACCTCTCGGCCTCCACCCAACTATAGTAGTTCCTAGCCACAAGTCTTGTCCCAACACCACTATAACGTGTTGGTGTCTGCTTAAACGTCGTCACACCATTCACATACACATCTTTGTTATCATCATCTTCATCCGTAAGCATCAATATTTGTCGTGTGAGTTCTTCGTAAAACATGTGGTCATCGGTATCAACTGGGCTTGAAGAATCCCAACATGAGTCCATTTTTGTATGTGTTACAAGTTATGTTTGTGTAGATGGTTAATAAGGGAGTATATATAGACTATAGTCAATATAAATGTGACAACATGATTTGGATTTGGTCAATGGGTGGGTGCATGGAAGGTAGAATGTGGGTGCAAGTTAAGTTTCCGATTGGAGCCAAAATCATTGACGAGTTTACTTTTAATTAAACAAGTCAATATATAAAATTAAAGTTGGTTCAACCAAATTACAAGTTGACAAGACTTAGCCACGACCTAGACACTTGTGGTGATAGTAGTGGCACGATGACGGTCTTTTATAGTAGACTCTTCCTAGACTTGGTTAATAATTTGTATATTCTATGTACTTTTAAAGAGATTTAAAAACAACTTGTTATATTGTTATATGAAGTTTTACTATATAATAATATATATTAGAGCATTCACATTCGAATTGGTAAATCATGCCTTATTCTTTTATTTTAATGTAAATTTTAATAACCTTACAAATTACTCACTCATCATATTCTTTATGCTTTTTCTTATTTCTAAATTATAATGATTATATATCGATTGAGGAATTAGTTCAAATGAGAACCTTTCGTCAAATTGAGAATCGAGAGAACCATTTTGAACCACACATTTATCTAAGACAGTTTTTTTTTTGCTTAATCGTTGGTTTTTATACGTAGGGGTGCAAACGAGCCGAGCCGAGCTCGAGCCTTGCATTATCGAGCTAGGCTCGTTACAATTTTCAGAAGCTCGAGCTCGAGCTCGAGCTCGATTCGAGCCTTGTATTTTGGGCTCGAGCTCGGCTCGATAGTATAGTTAAAAACTCGAGCTCGGCTCGAAAGCTCGATAAAAATTTATGTGGCAAGAGTTTAAACGAGCCTAAGCTCGGCTCGAGCTCGTTTGGACCATAAAAGAGCTCGTTTTGACTATTAAGGACTCGTTTTGAACCATTAATGAACTCGTGTTGGACAATTAAGAAGCTCAAGGCCCAAAGTAATTTAGTTAATGCGTAGGTTGCAATACAATTGGGCTATATAATATTAATTGACATAAATAAGCAAAGCTCGATAAGGCTCGACGAGCCCAATCGAGCTTTACATTCGAGGCTCGAGCTCGAGCTCGATAACCAAATGAGCTTTATTTCAGGCTCGAGCTCGGGCTCGAGCTCGATAAGAGTCGGCTCGTTCGAGCTTTTTACCGAGCCGATCTCGAGTAGCTCGCGAGCCGCTCGGCTCGTTTGCACCCCTATATACAAGATAGTTTTTTTTTTGTTTTTTTTTCAATATACACATATGTATAACTGTAATATACATTGAAAATGTAATATACACATATGTATAAATAAAAAAAACTAAAAAATAAAAAACTTTTTATTCTTGTATAAAAACTAGCGATTAAGCAAATTTTTTCCCCTTTAAAGACATGTGTGGTCCAGAATTGTTTTCTCAGTTCTCAAATAAAGATCGGTTCTCTTAGGATCCATACCTTATGGATTGAATAGTGATTTTTTTCTTCTTATATTCATTCTTTCAAATTGTTTTGTAAGCAGAAGAGAGAACTAATAGGTAAAAATGAATAATAGGGTATTATCTTTTCAGTAAACAGAGACATATAACCCTAATTAGAGAATGAATATGAATTGAGCAAATTTCTACCCCCTCTATTTTCTTTCCTTTCTATATCTACAAGTAGAATAGCACAAAATAACTAATTATTAATATAAAACCGTGTAGTCCCAAAATACTAGATCTTAAGTGTGCACAAGATTGTTATCAACTAGAAACACCTATTTATTAGGTGTTTTAGTTGATTAATCAAGAAAACTAAAGAACTAGATGAAGATTATAGAAACCGACACACAAGAAACATAAAGACACGATTCCATTAATGATATCTGCTGTGAACAACCATGGAATACAATAAGTTCGCACTATTCTAGATAAGTTCGCACCTTTACAACTTGTGCTCTCAAAGATACATCAAAAACCCTAACCCTAGCTGCACAAATGAGCTTCTATTTATAGGGAAAACTGAGGACTGCGAACTTAACATTAAGTTCGCAGTCTCCGTCATATAAGTGCGCAGTCTAGGGTTTCCACACTACAACTATGCTTTAATTACATATCTAACCCTCCAACTCTAGCATTTAACTAAACATGGTTAAACCTGGTAACTGTGGTCTCATATTAACCCAACAATACTCCCCCTAGACCACAGCTACCAGTGCTACACTATCAATCTATCTCGACATCACTCAACTCCCCCTCTTCTCTTGCTTGACGTGCCGGGAGTGCTTGAACTATGCTTTCTTCAATGATTGGTTCTTCAGTATGAGGTGCTTCAGCATGTGTTTCTTCAGTGGATGTCACTTCAGAGGGTGGCTCTTGAATGAACAACTCAGCTAGATCTACAGTTGTTTGATCTTGCTGAGTCTCTGGAGCTGTGCTTGGAGAGACTGGTGGTACTTGTGAAGGCTCAGGTTCAAGATCAACTGTTGCTGGAGAAGCTTGTGTTTGAACCTCTGGAGTCGCTTCGGCTTCTGATTTCTTTGCAGCAGCAGCAGCAGCAAGCGCTCTGTCATCTTTCGCTTTGTCAGCTGCGTTGATCTTCGCCACCAGATCGATCAGTTCTTGCTTTCGCTTCAGCGCTCTTTCCACAGCCCTTCTAAACAAGACAGCTTCCTCAAACAACACGTTACCAGCACCAACATTTATCTGATTAGCAAAGAGAGTAGTTAAATCAGATGGATTCAGAGCAAACACGTCCACTGGATCAACTATTCTCAATGCCTCTGTATCATCTCTCAGTTTGATTACGGCTTCACCGGTTCTGCTATCATAAAACCACTTCTTGAAATCTGCCAAAAGCACAGGAAGCTCTGGACGGATGGGAACCCTAGTGACGACATCTGGAGGGTCTATCACGTAGGTTATCATTCCCCGTCCAGTGGCAGGATCAATTCTTTTCTTCGACATCCTTCGCCTCGGCTTTTGTGGCTTCCAGTTTTTGAAGTCACGTGCACATTCATCTTCAATAAACACAGACACCATATCAGCTGTGGTATCTCCAGAGTGGTTTAGAAATGGTGTTCTGCACATCTCTCGTATGTCCCATCTTGGAAGGGTCTTCAAATTTGGTCGACCCTTGAAGTACTGAATTGCACCTCCCCTTCGCTTCACAAAGAACAGACGCTTAAACCCATCATATCCCCAGCAGACCACTCTTTCTTGATGCGATGCACGAGTATGGTGAATATTCTGGTGAAAGGCAGGAATGGTGATTGGTCTTCTTGGAAACCAACTTGCTCTCTCAGGATCCAATACGTACCCATCAGCCATCTCATACACTGTGTTTTCCGCAGCACCCATTTCTACGAATGTTTCTGGCATCTCGTCTTCACTTATCTCATCTACATCACTCTCTTCCTCCTTTCTTTCTTTCTCCTTTTCTTCTTCCATAAATTTTCCGAAATCAAACACTTCATCAAACGTCAATTTTGGAGCATCAGTACCCTGAGTCTTTAACTCCTGAAGCATATCAAACATCTTTATCTGGACCTCAGTCTGAAACTTAATCAAATAGCGCTGATCTTTAACCACCTTTTCAAGACTTCGGTTCTTGTGCTTCAACTTCTTTAGCTTCTTTCTCAACTCCTGATTATTATAGATTTGATTCTTCAACATACAGATTTCCTTGGCAGCATTCTTTCCCACCTCCTTAGATAACTTCTCATACAATTCTTGATGCACCGGTTTTTGACGAGATGCACCAGGAACTGACGAGGAAGGTACTGATGTTTCTTTGCGGGAGGCTTGGGAATAGGAGGTCTAGCTGATGAAGGACCAGGCCTGGCAGTAGAGGGCCCTGGCCTGTCAGTGGAAGGCCCAGGTTGACCCTCCATACCAAACATTGACTCCAAAATCGCTTCATTTTCCTCATCTTCTTCTGTCATAACCCTTGGTCTTTCAGACTCGGGCAGTTGTTCTCTCCTCCTTCTTCTTTCTGCCTTTGCAAGTTCAGCACTCTGTCTGGCAGCCTCAGCTAATTCAAGTTCCTCGGGAGTCAATGATTCTCTCCCTTGCTGTAGTAAACCAGTAGGCCTGTTTCTTTTAGACGGCCTCTGAGGAACAGGATCAGATGCTGCTCTTTTACCAACCGATCTTTCTCGAGCAACTTCTTCAGCAGTGTGCTGAGGCACTGTAGTAGCAGGAACAGTAGTAGCAGGTTCAGTAGGAGCAGGTTCAGTAGGTTCAGGTTCGGTTGCAGTAGGTTGTTGAGTTCTAGCAGCATATTGTCTTCTTCTCTTCATCTCACTGTACAACTTCATAACAACTGGATAGCGTTGAGCAGAGTACATGCTTTCCAGCAGGGGTTCCCAATCAGGTGTGTTGCACTCAGTGAAGAATCGTGCACCCTTGGCAAAGCCGTATTTATCACCAAGGGGCAGATCCTTATGTTGAGAATCGATCATCATCTGAACAAATCGAGGATACATCGTCCACTTCTTCTTTTCTGCCTGGGCATTCTTCACCATACAGTCAAATACCAATCCCGACAGATTAAAAGGCTCATTCTTGCAGATCTTAATCATGGCTGTTGCCCAGTCGGGACTGAGTGCATTATAACCCCCTTTTCGGTGACATAAAGACATCAGGAATACATGACAGATAAGCTTCCAATCTCTGGTTAAATGACTCTTTTTGATATCACCTCTTGCATCGAAGTCTCCTTTGTATCCAAAGTTTAAGAACTCTTGATGGATCACAGTCTTCGGTAAAGATCTGACAGTCTCTGGTTGATCCTGAAATCTTAGAACCTTTCTCACTGTGTCTTCTGTGATGATAACTGCCTTGTTTCTGACTGTGGCTTTAATTCTCTTGACACGAGCCACTGTTTCCACTCTAGCAGATCTCCAGAAGTCTTCAATGTGAGAACTGTAGACTTCAACTTGCTGCTCTACTGCATATCCGATCCTGCTTCTCCTGATCCATGCAACTACGTCCCGAAACTTTGAATCATCAGTTTCCAGAATTATCGGCTGGTTATGCATTCCTCTAGAGTCCCATTCAAGAGCCATCTGTGTTGGACACGTGCACGAAAATTAAGTTAGAATTTTGATTTTGAATTGACTAATGACAGACACTTCATTTTCTTTGACGGACGACGTACTTAGACTGGTTTGGTTTTAAGTTGGTTTTACGTGTGTTATTCATTTTATGGATTGGATTTTAAAGTGTATATGTTATGTTTCGTTTTTCATTTTAATTTAATAGTCATTTGAGTCCAGTTACGGTTAACGAGTGTATGAGTCAAGATACGTAGTCCGGTCAGATGTCCTGAATTGTCAAGTCAATGGTCAACATCTTGATCCAAAATCAAGTCCACAGATTAAGTTCGCAGTCCAAATCAGGACTGAGTACTTGTTGCTTGGTACGCAGTCAACAGGTCAGGTTAGGTTACATGTAGCCTAAGTGCGCACTTAGTTTTACACGGGAACATTTAGTGCGCAGACAGTGACTCGGGCATGGTAACGGCTTAGGGGATGTTAATCAGGTCTGCGTACTAGACTAGTACGCAGACACCTAAACTTTCGTTTAGGATTTCAAGTTCACACCCAAGTACGCTGTTACATTAGGGTTTTGATTCTTGAATCATATGAAGCAAGTGCGCATTCATATGAAACAAGTGCGCAGATCTTCAAGTTTTTAGGTACGCAGTTCATCAAAACCCCAACTGTCAACTGACTTTATCATTGTTTCAATCTCAGATCCTGTCAATACACGAAGAGATTTGGTTAGAAACATTGAACTACCTTTAACAAACACACAAACACGAAAGAGAATAGAAAGGATGGATTAAGAAGGGTGGTTCACAGGTGGTTTGGTGGTGGACTACGGTGGTTATAATGAAGAATACGGTGGTGATGGTGGCTGAGATGTTGAGATGAAAATTAGGGTTTGTAAAAACTGAATAAAAAGTTAAAACAAGAATTAACTGCGTATTTATAGGAATTAGGTTTGGGCCGCGTACTTGACATTTAAGTGCGCAGGCACATGAGCCCGGTCAAGTACGCGAGCCCAGTTAAGAATTTTAAAGAAAGCCTTTAAGTGCGCAGGCCCAATTAAGAATTTTAAAGAAAGCTTTTAAGTGCGCAGGCCCAACAATCAACAAAATAGCCTTTTTAACCAAAGATTTGAGTTTAGAGATCAACCGTTTCTCACCTTTTGCATCAAGATCATACTAGTCATACCTGCCAGACCACGTTTCAACTTTCCGTTGGATAGCTGCAGCCCAAGAAAAACTGTCGGTATATTTGTCCACTTAAATCCATGCCTCTCGTCTTTCAACATACTTTATATGATGATCTTTATCATGTTTTGGTAATATTGACGACATGTTAATGGACCCCACTTGTGCCAGGTGTAAGCCTACCAATCCTCAAGGTTTATTGAGATATAATGATGAGAGCTTCAGGTCTATGTTTCCATAAGCAGAGAAGATGATCATTATGTCAATCAGATGATGAGAGCTTCAGGTCTATGTTCCCATAACAAAGAAGATGATCATCTGATTGCTTTTTGAGCTATCTATATGTTTGCACGTCACTAACATTGCGTGTCTTTTGTTGCTCATTTTGATTTTAATAGCCCCGCTTTGGTAGCTTGCACTCTTAGGTGTCTTTTGATTGCTTATGCACAAAATTTTCTGTGTCTTTTGATCTCTCAACCTGTGTATGACCGGACTCAGCTTGTGCAGACCTGAAACACAGTGGGAATCCAGCACCTCGTGTAGACTCTTTAGTTTGTCATCTTTTAGCAGTTTACTCAATTCCAGGCTGAATCTACCAACATGTCGTTGCTTGAAGCCACAACGTCCTCTGGGTCCTATTCACATGCTGACAAATATGATTAGTCCCTATCATTTCTTGATTGTTTTTGAAAAAAATTTTAAAACTTGCAAATTTAGGGATCTACCGGTTTATTTCTCCCCCAAAAATCTTTATTTTATTTTAAAATATAAGATTTTTCTAATAAAGTAGTTTTTTTTTTTTTTTAAATCATTCAAAGTTGATCATTTCTAACCAAGTTACCAACTGACGAAAACGGGTTTTGTCGAAAGCTTTGGTAAAGATATCTGCCTTTTGATCAGCAGTATCTATAGGCAACACCTGAATGTACCCCTTGTCGTGCGCATCGCGAATTGAATGAATCCGAATTTCAATATGTTTAGTTTTCGAATGATCAATTGGATTCTTCACGATGTCACGACAGGCATCATTATCAATGTAGATAGGGGTTCTCATGATATTCAAACCATAATCCAATAGCTGATTCTGGATCCACAACACTTGACAACAACAACTGGATGCGGCTGTGTATTCAGCTTGAGCAGTAGATATCGACACAGTGGTCTGCTTCTTGCTTTGCCATGACACGAGTCGGTTTCCCAGAAATTGACAGCCACCAGAGACAGACTTTCGGTCAATCCTGCAACCTGCATGATCACTATCAGAGTACGCAATTAGGTCAAAATTGTCACTCTTAGGATACCATAAACCAAGTTTTGGTGTTCCTTTGAGGTAGCGGAAGATTCTTTTAACTGCAGTCTCATGAGATTGCTTTGGATTTGACTGAAAGCGAGCACAGCATCCAACTGCCCACATGATGTCCGGTCTGCTGGCTGTAAGATACATCAAGGAGCCAATCATAGAACGGTAAGTGTGCGTGTTCACAGAAGGTCCTTCAAGATCTGGTACAAGTGTTGTTTGAGCTGCAAAAGGAGTGTTGGATGGTTTGCAATCCGACAGGTTGTACTTTGCCAGAATGTCTCTTGTGTATTTAGCTTGATGGATGAGAATACCGTCTTCCTTTTGTTGGACTTCGAGACCTAAGAAAAATGAGAGTTCTCCCATCATGCTCATTTCAAATTGAGACTTCATGATGCTTTCAAATTCCCTACACAAATTTTCGTCAGTTGACCCAAAGATAATGTCATCAACATAAATCTGAACAAGGATAAAATGTTTGTTGACTTCTTTGGTGAACAAGGTCATGTCGATCTTCCCTCTCGTGTATCCATTTTGTAACAGATATGAGGACAAGGTCTCATACCAAGCTCTAGGAGCTTGATGGAGACCATAGAGAGCCTTGTCCAATTTGTAGTATCTGTTTGGATGATGAGGGTCTTCGAATCCGGGCGGTTGGCACACATAGACTTCTTCTTTGATCTTCCCATATAAGAAAGCGCTCTTCACGTCCATCTGAAAGACTTTAAAATTTCGATATGAAGCATATGCCAAGAAGATGCGTATGGCTTCAAGTCGAGCGACTGGAGCGAAGACTTCCTCATAATCAATCCCCTCCTGCTGACGAAATCCTTGAACAACCAGACGAGCTTTGTTCTTGATTACCACGCCACGTTCATCCATCTTGTTGCGAAAAACCCATCTTGTCCCAATAGGATATTTTCCTTCAGGCAGATCAACGAGCTCCCACACTTTGAGTTTTCTGAACTGAAACAGTTCTTCCTGCATGGCCTCAACCCAGCTTGCATCTCTAACTGCGTCTTCAATGCTGAAAGGTACTGTTTGAGATAAGAATGCTGAGAGAGCAGTGTTGAGCTTGTCTGTCTGATTTCTGGTAAGAACACCCTCACTGATTGGTCCAATAACATTTTCAATTGGATGGTTCTTAGAAGATTTAAATCCCATATTTTCTTCTTCTTGCACTTGAAGAGGAAGGTTCGAAAGATGATCTTCAGGTGTAGAAGAACTGGATGGATCATTTACAGACTGCTGATTTGATTGTGTTCCTTCAGCATTTGACATGCCTTCAGGAATGTTGGAGGTTTCAGCAGTAGTATCACCATTATTAAGTTGAGGAACAATAGGATCAGCAACCAGAGGAGAGAAACGGGTGGTAAACGGTGCGACTTCATCATCAGAAGAGTAGAGAATATTTCCAAAGGGAGAAGAGCTTGTGGCTTGATTTTCAGGAGCTAGTTCTGCATGAGCTTGCTGTTCAGGAATGACAAAGTGATTGAACACAACATCCACATCAAAGAACCAGTCAGGACCGGTTCCAACGTTGGTGGAGTTGGATTCTTGCCAGTCAACATAAAAGGATTCCAGAACCATCTTGGTGCGTTTGTTGTATACCCGATAAGCCTTTTGACTAGACGAGTATCCAACAAAGAAACATTCGTCTCCAACAGCATCAAACTTCATGATATTCTCAAAGTTGTTTAGAAGAGTGCAAGAACATCCAAACGGCCTGAAATAATCAATGAGAGGTTTTCTTTTGAAAAGCAATTCATAAGCTGTTTTCCCACGAGGCTTGACAATCAAGACCCTGTTAAGAACATAACAGGCGGTATTCACAGCTTCTGCCCAGAAGATGATCGGTAACTTAGAGTCAATGAGCATGGTTCTGGCAGCTTCAATAAGCGTACGATTCTTCCTTTCAGCCACTCCATTTTGCTGAGGAGTCCTTGTAGCACTATATTGGAGATGAATTCCTTTCCCGCTGCAAAACGTCACAAAAGTTTGGTTCTTGAATTCTGTTCCATGATCACTTCTGATTGACTTTACTTTTAACTTGATTATATTCTCGATCAAAGGAACGAACAGCATCAAGGTCTCAGCAGCCTCACTCTTGAATTCCAAGAAGTACACCCATGTAAAGCGAGAGAAGTCATCTGTAATCACCAAACAGTAAGACTTTTTACCCAAGCTTTTTACACTGATAGGACCAAAAAGATCCATATGTAATAACTGAAGAGGAGAGTCAATTGAGTTCACTGTTTTGGACTTGTGCGATTTCTTATGTTGTTTACCCTTGGCACATGCTAAACATTTTTCAGAAAAAGGGAATTCCTTAGAAGGAAGACCTCTGACTAGATTAAGTTTAGAAAGTTTGTTTATATTTTTAAAGTTAACATGACCTAATCGCCTGTGCCATAACAGTGACTCTGACTCGGATGCTTTTGACAGTAGACAAGTCATTGGTTGTTCAGACTTGGCATCCCTCATGTTTATCACATAAGTATTGTTTTGTCTGGGGGCTTTTAGCATGATCATGTCAGTGGATGGTTTAAATCCTGGCTTTAGGAAGATGCATTCCATGTCGTTAAACAACACTGAGATTCCTTTGTCACAGACTTGTGATACACTCAAAAGATTGTAGCACAGTTCTGGAACATAGTTGACGTCCTCAAGTGTTAGCGCGTCAGAGACTACATCTCCTATGCCAACGATCTTTCCACCCTTCTCATTCCCAGCGAACGCTACAAATTCTCCATCGATGAACCGATAGTTCTTGAGGAGTTCTTTCAGTCCTGTCATGTGTCTTGAAGCGCCGCTGTCGACATGCCATAGATATCTCATGAGAGCTATCAGCCATTTTTGTAATTTATTCTGCACATACAAAAACAAAAGAGAAACAAAGCTAAACTAAAAAAATATGTACAGTGGTGATTCTTCCTGAAACTTAAGTAACTTTGGGAATCCAAGTTTGTTTAATTTTTGATCTGTCATGGTTTTCTCCCAAAGTTGACTCTTGTTTCTTCCAAATTTGTGTATTTTTAACAAAACTTTTTACGGTTTCTTGAAGATTTTTTAATTGATCCGAAAAAGAGTTTTGTGTTTTGACATCTTTTTGTGGTTTAGGTTTTATGTGACAGTTCTTGACCACGTGACCCTCTTTTCCACATCTGAAGCATTTAGAATGCTTAGGCTTGATCTTAGGAGAAGATCTGGATGATGATGGTTGTGATGTTCTTTTCTTGATCTTGTTTGATCTTGAGCTTTCGGTTGAGCTTGATTCTTCCCTGTTGCTACTTGATTCTTCATTGATGTCCAGATTAGTTAAGCTGCAGCTGCTCTCTGTATCACTCAGTGATTCTTCAGAACTTGAGGTACCTGTTTCACTTTGTGATTCTTCAGAACCTGATACATCTGTGGATGAGGGGATAAATTCTGGGATTTCCTCAGTGAGAAATTTCCCAAACCTGTTACGCTTAAGTTCTGGCACAAACACAGATGGTTTGACCACATGATTATCATCAGAGAATGCAGCATTAAGATCAACACACACAGGAATAACATTTTCAACACAAACATTAGATCGTTTGATAGGAGGCTTCCTATCATCGGGAGCCACAGCCCCTTTTAAATCAAGTTTACAGTCATCCAACCTAGTTAAACTATTACAGTCATCCATCCTAGGCAAACTATTACATTCATCCGATTTAGTTAAAGTTTTACATTCATCCAAAATAGAATTGTTTTTCGAATTTTCATTGTTCCAGATAAACCAATTCACTGTTGAGTAATTGGCACCCGGATGTCCTAAACCCACTGTCTGGCCACCACAACACACATCATCCTCCACCTGAGCCTGTTGGGTCACATCTGCATTACTTTTACTTATGTTAGTATTTGACTCAGATTCATCACATTTATTTTCAAAAAGGTCATTTTTTGGATGAGGTGATGGAATGGGTATGTATTCACTTTGGCTCAAGGGTAAGAATAGAGATCTTTCGATTCCATTCTTATCCTTATACCCAATTCCATCCTTTACGAATGATTGTCTTCCACATTCGATTATATCAGCTTGAGCCCGTTTGCTCACATTCCATTTATCCACAACAATTTGAAGACGAGTTGTCTCATTTCTAGATTTCTCTAGTTTTGAGGTTAAATCGTTTATCAGAAAATCTTTCTTAAGCACAAATTCTTTTAAAGTTTGCATTTCAGCTAGAGTTGCATTTAACTTTCGCTGATATGCCCACTCATTTTCTTTCATTTCAGTATTTATTTTACGAATGTCATCCATTTCTCTTAAAACTCGTCTGTTGTGTGATAAACAGTATGCGACAGCTGTAACACACCTAGGTGAGCACAGCTTAGATTTAATTTCTAAAGGAATATTTACCATGTCCCTTTCCTCAGCTTTCTTAGAAGAACTCTTCACCTCCTCAGCGACCTTCTCAGATGAAGTCTTCTCAGCAATCAGCGCCTCCTCTCTTTTCTCATCATTCACCTTCTCATCAGTCAACACACTCTTCAGCCCGGCATACTTCTGCATTTCCCCCTTTAGAACCTCAGCAGACGATCCTTCAACAGAGTTTACACCATTTGAAGATTTGGTGCAGATTGTGGCCATCAGGGCTTTGTTAACTTCAGCTTCAGCAGCTGCTGCCTCTTCTCCCCAGTCGAAGTCTTCAACAACCAAAGCCTTTTGTGGCTCCTTATCATTTCCCTCATTACCATCGGTTATGGCCACCAATCTCTTTGCAGGCTTAATTTCAACTTGGTTCTGTGTGGGGCATTCGTACTTGAAATGCCCGAGGACCTTGCAGTTGTAACACCTGATCTTGGACTTATCAAACCCAGCCTTTCCCATACCAACTCTTCTTCCGGTTCTATCTTGAAAACGCTTCACTCGTAAAGTGATCATAGCCATCTGCCATTTCAGATCCATCTCTTCCATGTCATCTGGGTCAACCTGATACATATCCTCTGGGGACATCATCTCATTTTTAATCTCTCCTGTCTTCAACGCTTCAAAACTGCTCATGAAAGAGTTGAACAGTTCCACATGTTCAGCAGCTAGTTTAGCAGCCTGTGGAGTTAGAGTCTTTGCAGCCCTTTCAGAATACATTGGAGCTTTCCCAGAACTTGAACTACCAATCACTGCAGAATCCACATACGAATGCAACGAACTTGAACTCATATCACCAATTGGGGCCATCAAGGCCAGATTCTTCATAGCACCACTGGGAGTCACCTTCGGGACAGTCTGATTCATTTCTCTTTTAGTGATGTCCATCTCAAATGATTTCAGAGTATTTATGAGATCTGCCAAAGTAGACTGAGCATCCAAGTAGTCCTTTTTGATCAACATACATTGGACACTCCACTCCTTTGGGAGAGAATCGAGCAGCTTCTTGATGGAATTGCGGTTGTTTACAGGAATACCCGCTTTCTTCATCTTGGTCAACAAATTCATGAACCTGTCAATGTGTGAAGACAGACTCTCACCCCGGATACTTCCAAACATGTCGTACTCCTTTTGAATCATATCTTGTTTGTTTTGCCTCATTTCAGCATTGCCTTCATAATACTCACTCAGAGCAAACCACAGATCGTGCGCTGATCCGTATTCTTCAAACATATTGTAAACATCATTTGACAAAGCCATGGTGAGAGCACCGTAGGCTTTGTGATCTCTCTGCAGCAGTTGTTTGTCGAGATCAGTGTATGTGGTGGGATCAGTGTTGAACACTTCTCCAGCATCAGTGGTTCTGGTGGGAATGTGAGGTCCGAGCTGGACTGAGTTCCATTGGGTGTGATCGTTGACAAAGTAGAAAGCTTTCATTCTGTTCTTCCATGTGCCATAGTCTTCTGCACCCATCAACTTGGGAATACGTGTTATAGTGCCGGTTTCAAGTTCAGCTTGAGTTATGGGGTTAACTTGGAATGAGTTGTTACCAGACATGATTTAAGATTGATTTTAGGTTGATTTTAGATTGATTTTAGGGTTGTGATTGAATTGATTAGCAAGTTATAGTCCAAAGTCCTTGAAAAGTCAAAACAGTCCACAAGTACGCAGGTAAGTACGCACTCAGCTCAAGTTCACAGTTTAAGTTCGCAGTTCTTGGAAACCTGAAACAAATAAACAGCAAAGATGAGTCCCTGATTCTCCTGTTAAGTACGTAGTCCCTGTAGCACACACACTTTGGCTTAAGTTCGCAGTTCAGCCAAGTCAGAGCAACACAAGTACTCAGTCTTGACTGATCAGCCTGCGCACTTGTACAAGTACGCAGACACTTAAACTCTCGTTTAAGATTTAAGTTCGCAGTAACCCTAGCCAAGTGCTCAGAAAATGCACCTTTTCAGTAAGTTCGCACACCAACTAGAGATTTCAGATAAGTATGCAGAAACCCTAGTTGTGGTGCCAGGAGAGAGAAAGCTATAAAGCCTTGTGTAAATTTAAGTGCTCACACAGACACAAGTGCACACACTTTTGGATTAAGTGCGCAGCTGTGGCTGTTAATAAGTGCACACCTTGAAATATCAAGTATGCAGCTTATGAGCTAAGTACTCACTCTTGAAACAAGTGCTCACAAGCAAGAAACAAGTTCACACTTTATGAGACAAGTACGCACAACTAAGTGTTTAATGCTTGAAACAAGTACGCAGTTTTTTGAGACAAGTACTCACAGGCAAGAAACAAGTACTCAAAATCAAGAAATAAGTTCGCAGATTTTGAGCTAAGTTCGCACAATAAGTGCGCAGACTCGGCTGTGAATTTTTTAACTTTCCAAAAACATGTCCAAGAGATTTTCAATTGTTTTGAAGCTCTTGAATGATGTTTCTAATGAAGATAATAACTTTTAAACACCTTAGAAACACTTTTCACGAGATTTTAAGGCAAAACAATGAAAATATTCAAACTTTGATAAACACTAAAATTTTGAAAAACTTGAAAGTAAAAACTAACAAGGAGGGTTTTGATATCTTTAGATAGATACAATCTCGAGCACAGAGGCTCTGATACCAAATTGTAGTCCCAAAATACTAGATCTTAAGTGTGCACAAGATTGTTATCAACTAGAAACACCTATTTATTAGGTGTTTTAGTTGATTAATCAAGAAAACTAAAGAACTAGATGAAGATTATAGAAACCGACACACAAGAAACATAAAGACACGATTCCATTAATGATATCTGCTGTGAACAACCATGGAATACAATAAGTTCGCACTATTCTAGATAAGTTCGCACCTTTACAACTTGTGCTCTCAAAGATACATCAAAAACCCTAACCCTAGCTGCACAAATGAGCTTCTATTTATAGGGAAAACTGAGGACTGCGAACTTAACATTAAGTTCGCAGTCTCCGTCATATAAGTGCGCAGTCTAGGGTTTCCACACTACAACTATGCTTTAATTACATATCTAACCCTCCAACTCTAGCATTTAACTAAACATGGTTAAACCTGGTAACTGTGGTCTCATATTAACCCAACAAACCGTAACCGGTTAATAACCGAACGAGGAGTAACTGATTAGTGATTATTTTAAACCATAGGTTAGTAAACGGTTAATACTTTAATTCTGGTTTCAAAAATAGATAATTTTGTATTTAACTATGTAAAGGGAGACAGAATTTTTTTAAGAGGAATCAATTATTTAACTGGTTTTTAACCAAACCAAAAAATTAAAAAGAATAGGAAAAAAACATGTTATTAGTCAAACTGGAAAAAGTGAACAACCGAACATGTTAAAGTAACTAGTATTTTACCACCCGCGCTTCGCGGCGGGCTAGAAAGGTACATAAAAATAAGTACATCGCAAACGTGACGATGAGTAAATCACATTGCCACGCTATATTCGAAAGTCATGAAAAAATTATGCCATTGTATGCGAAAACCAAGTTATTCGAATTTACACCAAAACGTGTATAAGATATATAGAGTAAGCTTGCCTGTCCTTTCTATATATCAAGCTTTGAAGACATGCATAAACATAACACATTCACTCAAAAGTATGCATTCAAATCAAACTTCTCTCTATAATCACATTCATCACGACGTGATGCCCTAAATCACATTTTAACACATGAAAGCAAATTTGGAAGAGAACATCGTCATGACACATACCTTAATGGGTTAAAAAACATTCGCTCGCATGATGAACTATAAATTTCGAAATTGTTGACTCCGTTCCACCTGCTCTTTCCTTCTACTTGCGAAGTCCTCGTTATTTTTTTCTTTTCTTCGACACAGTCTTTGATATTGTCATACATAATCAAGAGGACTCGGTTCCTCATTGACCATGATGGTTGACATCACCTACATAAGGCATATAGATATATACCTGTATAAACAAAGCAAAATAATTATGACCTAAACAACGAAAATTAGTAACATGGTCCTTCAAAATAAACAAAATAAGGGATACAACGTAGCCAAATCCAGAAGTTGTATGTAGGTGTTTTACTATCTTATTCAGTACCATAAAGATTCAAAATCGCAAACTTAGAAAGAGTTGCTGAGGCTCAATATGTATAAGTGTCCACTCTGAAAAGACTTTTGTTATTGGTATACATAGTTATCTGATTTGATTGAGACCATTTCGTTGTAAATAAGCAATTAAGATAGTTATTTATTTATAGACTACTACACTACCCACCACAAATCGTATTATATCTAATTACGAATAAAAAGTCTCATAGTTAGATTATCCTACTTTTAATCATCAAAAGTAGGAACCAAGTGAAAAGAATTGTATCAAAGATTAAATCATTGAACGATTGGGTGTTGCGTCATAGTAGGATATCACATATACATCAAAAAGTAGCACATTTTTGCCCAATTCAAGCTGATACAAAGAGACCCATATATCAGACGCAAACGTTTAACCCCTAAATAAGCAATTTGAAGTCATGATTTCAATCTTTACATAGTATAAACGATTATTAAATACCATAAAATCCTACCCCCTACCAATGATTTATGCTACCAATGATTGAAGCATATACCTTGTGATCTATTTCTAATATTTTGTGGTCTGGTGGTTTTAATATTTGGCAACGCAGAGGATTAGAGGGTTGATGGGGCTGATGGCTCCTCTGGTTAATGTCTTCCTCGGTGCTGAATAAAGGTAAACACCGCTACAATCAGTCTATGGCAGACGGTCTGGACACGCCGACCACGAACCAAACAACCGGTACCTAGGGTTTCGGAAACCCCGCAACACTGATCAGTTCTTTCATTTCACAAAGGCTGGCCGATGATGAGATAGGTAGACCGAGGGAAAGCATAGGCGGCGAATGGAACCGGAGGTGGTGATGGTGATGTGGGAGGAAAATGCAGAGAGAGAAAGAGTGTTCAGTTTTAGAAAAAGAAAGAAATACCCAAGTGGCAAAACCGTAAATACCATGCAAAACCTGCCCAAATCATGTACTGTTCCTTAGAAGCTACGGGTTTTGTTATATATATAAATATAAATAACCGGTTAAAACAAAAATAATAAAATAACAAACGATTAGGTTAATTGAACCGGTTAGAGAAAATAACCGTTTTATGCACCTCTATCTAGAGGGTGTTTGGAATTGCGTTTTGAATCTGATTTTTAGATTATTGCGTTTTGAAAACGCAGATAATCAGTTTTTTAGGCTACCAAAACGCAATAATCTATAAGCAGCCCCACCCTTGCTTTTCCAAAACGCATAATCTGTTTTGAATAATCAATCCCAAACACCCCCTTATAAAAGTTTTGGTCCAAGGATTAGAGAGCGTTATGCAATATGGTGTATGGACCCATAAAAACATGACCAGGCCCATACAAGCTCTCTTCTTTTTAGCGGCCCATACGAGCTTTTAAACCCATCAAATGTTTTTATTTTATTTATTTTATTTTATATATAACAAGTCCCCCAAAAATAAAAAGCAAAAAAAAAAATTATAATCTATCGGGATCGCCTTACCACACCGCCGTCTACCGTCGTCCTTTTCTCCGGCGAACGTCAACCGTCAACTGTCGGCGGTGTACGGTCAACCTCACTGTATCTCCGGTCAGAATCACGCTTCCCGAGGCACTTTCATCATTCTCTCGTAAGTTTCATTATATATGTTTTGATCTCTTTAATAATAATAATAATATTATTTGTTCACTTGAGGATCATTTCGCTTAATGTAGTGCCAAATTTCTTAATCAATTACGCATCCTATTATTAATTTGTATAAATTGTTTAGTATTCGTTAACGGTTAACGTATGCATCAAGGTGCGTGTAAACGTGTCATTTAGGTGCTCGATATAAAGCCCTAAAAATAAGCTTTTAACGATGTAGGTGCTCTGAAACCAGGCTAAATGTTTCTAATAATAATAATTTATCAGTGTAATACAGATAGTTAGAATAAGTTAGAGCATAGAGCTGTTTTTTTTATGTTACTTTTGGGATTATTTTTTGTTACAGAATGTGGATAATGATTGTTTTGATTTGTGTGTGTATATTTTTTACTGTGAATCAGATAGGAGGTATTGTAAATGAGTCTTGTTGATGAATCGCCGGTGAACTCGTCAAGCAGTGATGATTTTGCTGCGTTTCTGGATGCGGAGTTGGAATCCACCTCTGATACTATTCCTCAAGAAGAAGACGAAGAAGAAGAAAAAGAAGAATCTGATGATAACGACGATGACGATGATGATGGTGATAATGAGATTAATGCAGTTATTGAAAGGTACATAATAACATTCTTTTACTCATTTAGTTTTGTTTAAAAGCTGGAGACCTACATTTGCTTGCATTAAACTTCTGTGCTTATAGAAAGCTAATGTGTGATTTGCTTTAGGAGTGAAGTTATTATGTGTCTTACTGTCTTCAGCAAGATATGACGTTTGATTAATAGTAATTAACAAAGTTGTAGAAGGCGCTAGGCAGGCGGTGGGGTCTAGCCTAGGGACTAGCCGACTAGGCGGAATTAGGTGTTTTGGAATTTTTATACGTATTTTATGTATATACACAGATTTAGGAGTTTTTTTGAAAATATGTTAAGATATATGCACATAATACTTAGAAATACTTAGATATATACTCATATTACTTAGAAATACTTAGAAATTTGTGGAATTTAAAAAAAAAACAGCGCCTAGGACCGCCTAATCCCTGCCTAATCCCAAAAAGGCCTAGGACCCAGCCTAGGTCGAAATTAGACTATTTACCTCCGCCTAGCGCCTAGGCGGTCACCTAGGCCGATTTTTACAACACTGGTAATTAACATGTTAATGAGATGGATATCTTCACATATGGTTTCCTGTCAATTGTTAATAGGCTTAGATATAGACACTAGATTATAAGGTCTTAATATCTGTAGTTTAGCATGTTCTGTGAATTATTAATAGGCTTAGATATAGATATAGATATAGATACCAGATTATAAGGTCTTAATATCTGTAGTTTAGCATGTTCTGTGAATTATTAATAGGCTTAGGTATAGATATAGATACCAGATTATAAGGTCTTAATATCTGTTGTTGTGGTTACCGTAAGGTCTTAATATATGTAGTTTAGCATCTCCAAACCTGATTATACAGTTAATTGATTATTTGGTACTTGGATGCAGCAAGTGAACTCTGTCTTGTATATAGGGATGTTCTGCTTCTGCACTCATTGCAAACCTTTTGCGTGTGTGCATGGTTTTAAAAATTGGGAAACAATCTTGAAAACGCTTCATTATGTACATATAAGTCAAAATTAGGGATGAAGGAATTTTGAAAGGTTTACTTGATAAAAGTTTGATATGCATAAGAGATGCTAGAGAGTAGCGTACTAGCATCTGGCTGTACATAAAGCTTATTGGACCTAGACACCTCAAAGTGCATCTCGCTTTTTAAAACCAAGCATGTGTGCGGGTGAACTGTGAAGTTGAGCTGAAAATGTTTTTTTTTGTTTTGTTTTTATGATATCAGTTTGCTGAAAATATCTTTTTGTGTTTTTATGATATCAGTTTTGATTTAAACCATTGGTTTTGCATCTTAAATGTTGATTTATAAGCCTTAGTAAGTCAAGTTGCAGACATTTTCTAATGATGAAGTTACTTCTGTAAAAACAAGCTTGCAAAGTAATTCTGGCCAACTTCTTAGGATGGAAGGGTCAATTCTTAGGAGTTACATATGATTGATTACTTACTGTGTACAAATAGTTCATATATTAGAGATTGTACTTGTTATATCGAATTCTTTTTCAGTTAATTTGGTTGTTTTAAACGTTTTGGTCTTCCACAGGACAAAGAGAAGGAAGATCAGTGTAGTGGATGATACAGAAGAACCTAATGGTTCAACATCTAATATAGTTCAAACAGAAGTAATAGGTGATGCATCTATTCTTTTGATTATACATTGGTTTATTGTTCTTTCTTTTTTCTAGAATACTTCTGGAATTCTTTAAAACTTAATGCACCAGTTTTTGTAACCTCTGTTAATTGTTATGTTCAGAAACATCAGTGAAGGAGGATATATGTATACATCCTGGTTATATTGGAGGAATGTGCATAAAATGTGGAGAGAGAACGAATAATGATAATCAGTCTAGTGTGGCATTTGCCTATATACACAAGGTTATTATTTTTTTACGTAAAATGTGCATACTTTCTTACTTAAGTTTCTCTAAGTTGTGTAACTAATTAATCTTATAATATTGCAGGATCTAAGACTTGCCGCTGATGAAATTGCTCGCCTACGTGACAGAGATTTAAAAAATCTGCTACGCCATAAAAAGCTTTACTTGGTTCTTGATTTAGACCACACCTTACTAAACTCAACTAACCAATGGGCTTATAGCCTAGTGGTACCCACTACCAATGATAAGTGTTGGGCATGAGAGGAGACAAGTTCGAATCTTGTGGGTAGCACTTTGAGGTATTTTGCCGGGATCATAACCCTTGTGGGGTGGGATGATCGGTATTCAACTTGGATACCAGGGGCCAGAGGGTCTCCTCCACATACCCTTTTTTTTTTTACTAAACTCAACTAGGTTTTCGGATTTAACTCAAGATGAAGGATATCTAATGAACCCAAATGACCCTATGCAAGGTATATCTTATAATAATATTATGTTTCCTTGCTTCTAAATATATGTTCCCATGAAAGAAATTTGTAGAGGTGGCAAAATGGGCTGGTTAGATAGCGCGTTAGGTGAAATTAAAATGTTTAATATTTTGTTATGGTAGTTATGGGTCGGTTCACTCAAAGCACTTTTTGTTTATACTATCTAATATTCTTTTCATGTAGTAATTGTGTTAGGTATAGTTGCAAAAAGTTACTGAATTTTAGTAAAGGTTTTGTTATTGATATAATGACTCAGGTTGTTTTGCACATTTAAAATACAATTTGGATTTTGGACAACTTTCAACTCTTTTAATTTAAAGAGTCTTTTTGTTGGTTTTGTTATATCTGATTGATCCATTAGATATAAAACATAATTCAAATCGGTCCATTCATAAATTAATGAGTAGAAATTCCAAAATCCCACCTTTTGTAATTTGTATTGGTTAAAAAGATGATGGTTTCTAAACAATAGTTCTTTTGCTTTATATGGCATAAAGTTCTAACCTTTACTTTCCTTACAAATTGCATCATGCTTTTCTTTTTTATAAGGGGAAATGATATTATAATCTATAACCATGGGCATAACTTCCTATTTTGTAATGGCAGATGCGCTAAAAGGCAGTCTATTCAAATTACCATTCATGAACATGGTGACCAAATTGAGGCCATTTGTTCACACATTCCTTAAAGAAGCAAGTAATTATTTTGAAATGTACA
Source organism: Ambrosia artemisiifolia (assembly GCA_032199755.1). Classification (NCBI taxonomy): domain Eukaryota; kingdom Viridiplantae; phylum Streptophyta; class Magnoliopsida; order Asterales; family Asteraceae; genus Ambrosia; species Ambrosia artemisiifolia. The sequence goes on from CM063518.1 coordinate 6,031,826, forward strand.
TCTACACCATGGGGGAGCGGGCTTATGCATTAGAAATGGCAAATTTACTGGACCCGGGTAGGGTTTACTTTGACTCTAAAGTCATTGCACAAGGTGATTGCACTCAAAGACATCAAAAAGGACTTGATGTATTGTTAGGACAAGAAAGTGCTGTTTTGATCCTTGATGACACAGAACATGTAATTGTTTTTTTTTTCTTTTAAATACAAACACTGTTGCAGAAGGCGGCCTAGGCGGCCGCCTAGGCGGTGCCTAGGCGCTAGGCTGAGCAAAAACTAGGAATTTATCCCTAGTCGGATTCCTGGGCGATTTGGCCTTAGGCGGCGTTAGGTGGAGCCTAGGCGGGCCTAGGCGGTGGTATTTTTTATTTTCTTTTATTAAATTTCTAAGTATTTCTTAGAATTATGTGTATATATCTAAGTATTATGTGTATATATCTTAACATATTTTCAAAAAACACCTAAATTTGTGTATATATATATAAAATACATATAAAATACCAAAAAGCCTAATTCCGCCTAATTTTCGCCTAGTCCCGACTAGTCCCTAGGCTGGACCTCACCGCCTGCCTAGCGCCTTTTGCAACCTTGAATACAAATCTGTCACATGATAGATTTTGTGTAGTGATGGTTTCTTTTCTTTTTAGGTATGGACGAAGCACACGAAGAATTTGATTTCGATGGAACGATATCATTTCTTTGCTTCAAGTTGTAAACAATTTGGTTACAAGTCTAAATCTCTTTCTGAGTTGAGAAGTGATGAAAGTGATACAGATGGTGCTCTTGCCACTGTTCTTAAAGTTCTTAAACGGGTGCACAATATGTTTTATGACCCGGTATGTCATGGTAATCTTTTTCATTACTTTAGACAAACAAAAATATGTTTTGACAGCTTTCTTTTATTGATGTAAATATAGGAACTTGGGGAGAATTTCGCAGGCAGAGATGCAAGAGAGGTGAGATACCATTTGACGATTGTATATTCATATCTAAAATCTTTTACCCACCCAAAAACACGCATAGACACATCAAGTCATCAACAAAATAAGGAAAAACTCTCATGACTTCTAATTGGAGATTTGACCCGTTTACTTATGAATGGGTTGATTTGGAATGTGTTCAGGTGGGTTAAAAAGTTAAAAGAATTGAACTAATAGGTGGAACTCGTCAAAGATTTTATTAACACAATCTACTAGATCATTTTATTCAAAGATCTATAATTGTTGTTGTTGTTGTTATTATTATTATTATTATTTATCTTTAAATTATACTTAACACAATAGTTGTATATATTTTTTTCTCTCTGAAAATAGACAGAACAGTTTTTATCGGTACTTGAAAATGCGGCCTTGTGACCTCACCCATTTTGCCACCCCTAGCATCAATTATAATTGAATTATTAATCTGCTTAATCGTTTTGTCAGATGTTGCGTGCGGTTCGTAGTGAAGTTTTGAAGGGATGTAAAATTGTGTTCAGCCGAGTTATTCCAATAAAATCCCAGGCAGAAGAACACAATTTATGGATACTGGCAGAGAGATTAGGAGCTACATGCTCTACTGAGGTCGACTCCTCGGTGACACATGTCATTTCCACAGATATCGGAACTGAGAAGTCACGTTGGGCGATAAAAGAAAACAAGTTTTTGGTTGAACCACGGTGGTTGGAAGCTGCTAGTTTTCTATGGCGCAGAGAACCTGAGGAGAGGTATCCTGTAAAAGAAGTAAAAATTAATCATTGACATCTATCTCTTTAAAGTTTTAACCAGATGTTCTAGACCATATTAAGATAGTAAGCTGTGACTTCTTATATAGACTGATTAATCAGAACAGGATAAGAGTTTAGAATTTTGACTCACCACATTTGCATCCTGACACTTTGGTGAAATGAAAGTTGTCTTGTATATATGTCTTGCTGACCAATAAAAGATGTGATTATATGTTTACTTTGATTGTATGTATGTTCACTTTATTTATCATCGTCAGAGCAACGAAAATAAGAACTAGATTCTAGTGATCGCAAGTTTGAGTCCGAGCCAACACGGGTTTTATCGTCCAGTGTTACCTTAAAGAACGTAGTTCTTGTGGGGGCACACCGGCTGTTAGACGTGGTAAGGTTTTTGTGGAACGCCAAGCCCCACACTGATGCCAGTTTGGACCCGGTTAAAACAACATAATCTGGACGGATATGGGGTGGCGGGCCTGCCAAGAGGCGGGCGTGACCTATTTATCCCCATAAAAGGATGTAGGAAAGTCACCTTGAAAAAAAAAAAAAAGAATTCTTAAGTGTACTAAATGCATTTTTCTTAATCAAGGGGACACATTTTAATGTGATACAAAAATGGAACAAATTTAGATATGAAAATTTGGTTCGTTATGTATTAAATGTGTTGGGTGAATGAACTACTTTCAGTTACGTTTTGATTGAATATATTACCTGAAGAAGATGTATTGTGTAAAGTTGGATACCTAAAAATAATATACTTTTGTTATATATATACCCTATCATTAAAGTAATATTTCTTATTTTTTGAATCTTTTAATTGAAAAGGTATTGTCCTGGATTTTGGGAAAAAAGTGTATCATCCGTTTGTTATGGGTGGGTGACTTTTTTCCATTCAATTGGCAGTTAAACGGACCACCAAGTATTTACTGATGCAAAATTAGTGTTGATCGTATACTGTTAACGGTCACTACTGCTGATTTTTGCGGAATGTCATTAGAAACTTCGGATCATTTGCTGATAACTTGACCTTTTGTTGTTTTAGTATGAAAGACGGCGCAAAATTGGTGTAAGATTTCGGTTGAAGCTAGAGATTCAATCAAACTGAAAAGACTTCAACTTACACAAACAATCTTTTTCAAAAAGATGGGACTATGCATCAGTTTGTGACAATTTGTTTACTTTGCAAGCATGTAATGATAGGGTGTTTAATAAGCGGGATCCGAATAATGGATATATGATAGACAATTGACTTTTGATAAAAGAGTTTAATTAATAACTTTGAAATGAGAACTACTCTATGTCTACATGACGTAGACATACAATTGAAAAGTAGGAAGAAGTTTATGTTATGTTTTACTAAATTTAATTAATGCTTGATGTCATATTTTTTTAAGATGTTTATTGTATTTGTATACTTTTTAAATTTTAGATTTACTATAATGTGTTCGGTTTCATCGACCAATTAACATGATCTGATTCAATAGATTTACGAAAAATTAATTTTGAGTTTTAATCATTAGACTCATTGACAGGAATTTGAATTTCTGCCTTTTCATTTTAATAATTAAATAAATTCAATATGATAATTGTCAAATTAAAATGGTGCTTAAACGAAAGCAATCAAATAACTCAATAACTATATGATTACATCAAAAGTAATCAAACCGAATGGTTTAAAAAGACCTCAAAGGTATTTTTACAATAATCAAACCTCAAACGTTTTCTAACAATGGAATCCTAGATTCATTTATAGTCATGGAATCACTATTCAAATTGGAAAAAGTTCAAAAAAAATTATTCAAATCGGAAAGCATTATAACAAAATAAGAAATTCAATTATTCCATACAAACCAACACAGAGATTATAGTAATAGGCTAATAGCTTTGTCTAAAAGGTAAACTATTTTCTTATTGTAAGATACACTTTTCTTTAAAATATAAAAAACCATTGACACAAATTTGCATTTACATCTTTTAAGTTTTAATGAAGTTACAATCACTATCCTTTAACTATGGAAATTGCACTACTTGTCTTTTATGTTACTATTTTATATTGATCGGTGTCTTTAACTCTAACCTGGTTAAATTTTCTCATTAAGTCTAACTATGTGTCTCTCACATAAGGGCGATTTTCGTCTTTTTACCCTTTTTTTCTTTAAAAGATCTTATTAAACTATATAAAAAAAGATTTATTAAACTAATAAACATTTTTTTTTCAACAAAGCAAACACAACCAACATTACAATCCTCCGTCACATCATGTAACGCCACCTTCAACTCCGTCGACATCTTCGCCGCCTCAACGTTGAGGTACGCCTAGATGTCCAAATTAATAATATGAATCTTATGATTTTTACACCTTCTAACAAGTATCAGATCCTTTATATAAAGATAATCATTTGATTAATGGATAGAGTCATAGAAAAGCGTTAATAATTCTAATAACATTTTTTAGAACAAAAAAGGTCTGAACACCCGGGATCACCCTAACAAATAGACCATCCTTCCACTCTAAAAACATAACGTGGTGACCCAGCTCATCCGCCGACCCACCCAGAGGGAAACCCACAACTAGGAAAACCCTTTAGCTATAACACAATCAAAATTCTTCCCGAACAGGCGAACAAGACTCTCTTACTCATGAACTCCTATTTGAAAAGTCATAGGAGTGCCACTCAACCAGAAGACAATCTAATTTACATATAATTTTATATCATTATTCATCAAGTATTCGAATCTTCAACTTTTTGAAAATGGATATCTTTTTACACATCTTCATACCGGTAGTCCAAACCCATTTGTGTAAAACAAGATTCTCATTGGTAACTTTTTTTTTTGAACGGCATTCTCATTGGTAACTTGACTTAAATAGGTACATAATCATACAAAAATCTTACATACTTACATATACATCATAAGCCCAAAAATAAATCGGCTTAATATAGGGGGTTTAAGTGTTTAACATATAAAAGTTGTTTGACACCATCCAAACCAATGAACCATCCAATAAGTTTCCATCTTTAATATCTCTCACCAACAAAAAAACAACACACACACGCACAAGTTACACACACGCAGCCCAAACACCCTGATTCCCAGATTCTCTCCCAAACAAACACTATTTAATAAATCTCACTCAACGGATTCGCCGGCAACCCAATTACCATCATCTGATCACCACCGTCCGATCATTCTCACCCTTTATTCCTATTCCACCACTATCTCATTCCATATTCATTCTATCTATCTATCTTTCTATAATAAACTCTTACCAACAATTGTTTCAAACACTAATCCAATTTATCACTTTAATAATGAGTCTATCAATTCTTCAAGTAAGTTTTATCTTTCTTTTTTAATTCAATTTCTTAATTAATTGTGTATATGGATCTGCTGCTTAACTCAATTTAATTAATTTAATTTAATTTAATTTATATTTGTGTGTATGGTGAAAATAGGGGTTTAGCAAGTCTCTTGCCATGACTGTGCTCTCTGAAATTGGGGACAAAACCTTTTTTGCAGCTGCGGTTAGTTCAATTCTTCTTCTTCTTCTTCTTCTTCTTCTTCTTCTTCTTCTTCTTCTTCTTCTTCTTCTTCTTCTTCTTCTTCTTCTTCTTCTTCTTATTATTATTATTATTATTATTATTATTATTATTTTTATATTAGTGGATTGTTTGATTAAGATTATTGATGATTTTCAGTTCATGTTCTCTTGATTGCACCAAGTGTTCTAATAATTGTGACGTTGACTTTATGAATTGCTTATTTTTCTATGGCTATGGTTTATTATTGAATTTTGTTGTCAAGAATATGTGTTCATGTGTAGTTTTTGTAGTTACAACTAACAAAAAACTATATTTTTTTAGATATTTTTTATGATTAGCAAATTAATATATTTTTTTTTATATTTTTTATGATTAGCAACTTAGTAATTTTTATTTTTTTTTAAATTTTTTTAACAGCAGCAAGTTAGTTGATAGTATTGATATATTTTTATCAGTTCAAAAAATTTATATGCCATTTTGGACCTCTTTTTGGACAAAAAGGTCATTTGTAGAGTTCCAAAAAATGAGTCTTGTCCATGAAAAAGGCTACACCATGTTACTTGATGTCATCATGTCTAATTTGTAGATTTTAGATGTAAAATCAGCACATGTTTTGTTGCAAAACTTATACTAAAACATACTCTATGTCTTGCTAATGCTTGAAGTTTACATGGGAATTTTTCTCTTGAATCTTTTGCAAGTTGCAATCCATGTTGTTTTGAAGTCCGGAAAATATCGAAAGTCAGCATGATATTAAAGTATCAAACTTAGTGTTTTGTGATTGTGTGGTTCATTAAATAAGATAAACTACACTGTTGTATTCTTCTATATGGTTCCACATATTTCTCAACTTTTTTTGGACAAAACCAATACCTTGCCAACCAATGGGAGCGCCGTTAAAACGCAGTTGGTGATGTGCATGTGGACTTCAAGGGGATTAAAGGCGGAAAACCAGTCGAAGTTCGATTCGAACTTGAGACCTCTGCTAGAGTAGAGGCTCAAGCGCTCACCATTGCGCCACCCCCTTGAAGGTTTCAAGTTTTTAGGATGGTGGTACTATATATGCTTAAGAAACAAACCATTCATTGAGAACCATGTGCTTGCCTTTTTATTGTTATTTTTTATTTTTTCTAATTTAGTTTCGTTTCTTTTTTGATTCCTTTGATGGGAGACAATCACTACCTATAACTCTGTTCATGACTTCATGTATATAGTAGGAAGAATAAGCTTTGAGTTCGTTATTCACAACGTATTATGGTTCTTATTTTAGATTTTGGCTATGCGTCACCCTAGAAGATATGTTTTGGCAGGCTGTCTTTCAGCTTTGATTGTAAGTTTTTTCTCCTTGCCGTTCTCACTATAATTGTGGATATTGACTCAAGTTATCCGAGTCCTTAAAAAGTCGATTTTCTACTTTCAAGGTTATGACCATTTTGTCTGTTGCTGTTGGCTGGGCTGCTCCAAACCTGGTATGTCTGTTAAATTGCTGTGTTGTGATAAGGACAGATGTTAATCTTGTAACCATGTCGTTATGATCTTATACAATTAAGTTTTTCCACTGTAACTTATAGAACAAAGTCAACTCTTGCTCTCCATATATATGTATATTTTTTATGTGATTAACTTGGATTTAGAAAAGCGCGCTTTATGCACACCTAGGCACAGGGTGCAACAAGGCTCAAGTCCCTGCGCTTTTGGTAGCATAAGGCACACTTTTCCTGAAAAGCTCACCTTAAGCGTGATTTCTTGGCAAAATATTGACCCTGAGGCGCACGCCTCATGTATTACCCATTTTTTTGTATAGTAAGTTGTACAACATTCTTTTCAGGCTGTACATGTATGTAATTTCGATATTAAAATTTAAAACATATGTAAGCTTACTTGTCTCTAAATATGGGTAAATGATGATAGAAAGTTAGAAACCTATGGGAATATAATTATTTGCTCCGTGGGTATGAAAGCAGTGCGCTTTTGCGCTTGGCACTTAGCACCTTGATTTTAAACCTTGTCACTTTTGTGCACTTCTCTCTTTGTTTTCTGACTTTTTGATTCTAATAATGCAGTTATCGCGAACATTGACTAAGCATATAGCCACTGTATTGTTTTTGGGATTTGGGCTGTGGTCTTTATGGGATGCATTTCATGAAGGGTAAATCTGTCTTTTACTATTCATTCACAAGTAATTTGATCAACGTTAACATCTTTACAATAACTTGTAATTAGCATTTATATATTCTAATTTGTTTCTGTTAACAGGGAGTCAGAAGAATTAGCTGAAGTTGAAGCTGAATTGGTTTGCTACTGTTGAATTTTCTTGTTTACTCTTGTGATACGTTTAAAAATAAAAATCTTATGATTTTAATCTGATTACATGTGTAGGATGCTGACTTAAAAGCCAACAGTGAAACAACTAGAGCAAATGGCAAGGTAATACAATATTTTATTTTAGCTAAAAGGTGAAAGTTTCAACCCATTTACCTATAAATGGGCCGATATGGGTGATGTTTATCTCTAATGGATCAAACGGGTCAGCACAAAGCTTTAGCTATAAGGGAAACAAGTCAAATTGGACTATTGGTCAAACGGTCAAAAGTTATGCAAAGTGTGTTCTAATGTATAAAACCTTTTAAATCGCTCTATCCAAGCAATTAAGTTACTGTTCTAATCTTCGCCTTCTCTAATCATGTAAAAAGTGGGCTAAAAGTGCTTGCAGGCCGGGCCAACCTGACCGCTTTCCCTTCTAATCTTGACTTAAAAGCAGACAATATAGCTTAAATATTATCCACTTAAAATTTATGGTTGTTAATACATATTTTATTTTACAGGGTGATGATGATGCTAAAAAGAAGAACAGACCGTTATTGTCTCAATTTTTGTCTCCCATCTTTTTGAAGGTATCGATCCTGACACTTTTACTTCACTATTAAACTGTATCATACCTAACTGATGTTTTCTTTCTAAACAGGCATTCTCCATAACTTTCTTTGGAGAATGGGGTGACAAAAGCCAGGTCAGCGTCAGTCTTGAAAAATCATTAATCTGAACTTTTCATTCTGCTTTCAACATTTAACACGCTCTTACCGAATGTAAAATGACTACTTTTTTCAGATAGCTACAATTGGTTTGGCTGCGGCTGAGAACCCACTTGGTGTTGTTCTTGGGGGAGTTTTGTATGTTAATCTTCAGTTATTTTTAATTTCTTGACATATATTTAAACAAAAGCTGAAACTTTTGTGTTTTACTATTATTTTTGTTTAGAGGACAAGCTTTGTGTCAGACTGCTGCTGTTTTTGGAGGGAAGAGTTTGGCCACACAAATATCTGAAAAATTTGTAATTTTCTCACTTATTTCATTGATTTATTGCTTGCTCTTGTTTTCCTGTTTATAACAAATTTGAGAGGTTTACTAAATCTGATGCAGATTGCACTATCGGGTGGAGTTCTATTCATCATCTTTGGAATACAGTCTTTCTTTGCAACCGTTGAATCATAATTTGTGGTATGCTGTCAATTTGTTTGTAACATGACCTCTTGTTTGTCAATTTAGTGTTTATGTATATGCCACATGGCCATTGGCGCAGCTTCTTTAAGGCGAGAGGGGGCTGCCGCCCCCGAAATTTTCGCTCAGAAGTTCCGATTATATAGTATCTGTATAGAACTTTTTTGGTATATACGGTTTCGACCCCCCGTAACCGGTGACTTACGACCCCCCGAGATTTTCGCTCAAGCTTCGCCACTGCACATGGCATCTAATTGGACAGTTCATACGTATTTTTATACACAAAATCTGGAAAGATCAGTTTGAAACTTGCAAATACTTTCTTTTAATTGATTAATTTTTTCACATAAGCATTTATTTTAAAACTATTTGGTGTCTGAATCAACCAGTGCAACACCTGCAAGATATGCAATTGTAAAATCAGTTAAGATGATTGCTAAAGTCGATAGTTATCTGAAGTTTTTTTTTTTTTTTTTTTATGTTGCGACTAATATAAGTTGGTTGCTGAAACCGAAATTATGAAAAATCTTTTTTCATTTTTATTTCGTGCAATTTGTCTTAATAAGATTATCGTTTTTTGACGGTTTTGCGTTTCTTTTGTGCAGATGATAGGAACTGGATGTCTGTGTCAAAGAGACGCATTGTTTTGACATCCCAGTAAGTTTTATAATGTGCAAGTCTTAAAGAACCATTTAAAATGAAAATTCAAAACTAGATTATGCAATATCAGTAACATCATTATTGTGGTTGATAACTTTATGCCTCCTCTTCCACCATCACCTTGGTGTTTTTCTAAACATCTTGTGCATGACGTGTTCCGTAGCTTGTTATTCATGCATTCAGAAAATCTTTTTACTGCTATCAACATGTTTCTGTTTTGGATGTCACAGGTCACCGGATAATAATATACACTTAGGATTAATATATAGATAGTTAGATACAATGCAATCACATAAACAATACCCTGATTCAACTCATATTAAAAGCCTAAAAGGTCAAAATCCTTTCTATTTCTCTTGTGCTTACTCTGTAATTGTCCGAAAATATAAGGTGTCACTTGAATATCAAATAGATATCAGTTTATTTTTAGCATGTCCTGTTGTGATGGTACTCAACATCATGATTCGTCTCTCCATGTGTTTATATCCTACACATGTTGCACGTTTGAATGCTGCAAATTAACGACTTTTGTCATTTCCTAGATCCGCCGCTCCAGGGGTGAAGGTTACTTGGGGCCAATATGGATGGATTTTTTTTTTCATCTTCTACTCCTTCAGTTTCATAGCAGACCAATAAATTAAGACCTAAGCCTTCATTACCTTGTTTTTTAGCTGAATAGGAATCATGGAAATCATTTTGGGCCTGCTTTTTATAAAGGTGTTAGGTTACTTACTAGACTCAATCTCATATAGAACATTTAGGACGGATAAACGAGTTACAAAGGAATTTAAAGCTATAACTTTTAATCCGTTTAATTAGGGTTGCATAGACAGAAATGGCGTAATGGGTATGAATGACCATGTGAGTATGTGACAAATACTTGCATTTTGGCAAACTTTCCTAATCAAATTTGTTTGTTTTTTTTTTCTTTTACCATATAGATATTTGCCAAGTTTTCAATTTTTCTGTCTTTTCTCTAATTACGTTGTGTGAGTGGCACTATTAGGCGACATAGTGTAGAATGAAGCCCCTAGGGACTCCATTGCGTCACATCAGCGCCATGTCTAAAGGGGGCTTTATTCCCCCTTTTCAATAACTACCAGAAAATAGAATAATGTCTCTTTAACTTAATAAAACTTAATAAAAGAAAGAAAAAAGAGAGAAGGAAAAATATAGTTTATGTCTTTTATGTTTGAGGTACCTTGCAACTTTGGTTCTTTAACTTAATAAGTATAGTTTTTCTTTTTTCCAAAATTTCTTTTTATCCTTTATGGTAAAAATGTAAAATATAGTTTTCGTCTTTAATAGGTATAGTTTTTGTTCATGAAGTTCATATGTCACATTTCTCATCGCCATGTATGGTTATTACGATTTTATAACTTAAAAAGTTTTGGCTTTGATTAACCTCACAAATAATTAATTTTGAATAATGTTCAAATCAACTGCCATAAAATCTAATTATTAAAAAAACAAAGTTACTTCTGAAATTTTTTTTTTTTTGAACCAAAACTTTCATTAAAAACAGAGGCCGGACCTTAACTAAGGACCGCCTACAATTACAAACAGTACAATGGGAACATCGACCAATCCTTCCACTCTAAATCTTTGAACCTAGAGCGGTTTTTAAACCACAAAAACGACAAAGCTTTAACCATACCCACCACCTCTATGACTTTAGTTGTAGAGCCTTCAAAGACCTTTTTGTTCCTAGACTTCCAAAGCGCCCAGCAGGCGATCCTGATAATCCCTTGCAGAATGCGCTTGTACCACTTCGTCTGCTTCCCGGTTTTTGGCAGCTGTAAGAGCTCGAAAACAGAAGACAACTTACACCAACCCCAAACACCGCTCCAAACGCCATACGCAAAACCACAGTCCACAAAAAGATGCTCAGCTGATTCAGTTGCTGTTTGACAAAGGGGGCACGATAAGTCTTGAATATTCAGGCCTCTTTTGTTCAGCTATAACCGGGTCGGAAGCCTGCCTTTATCCAGTCTCCAACCAAGAAGGTTTACCTTGATCGGAACCCACGAAACCCAATTAAAAGTAGCTGTGTTCTGCACATTACGGTCATTTCTCAGCATCGTTTTGACACTCGCAACTGAAAAAACTTCGTCTTTCTCTGCTGCCCATATCCACCTATCTTTTTCACTTAAAATCCTCACATTATTCAACATCAAACTAACATCTTGCATCTCTGAAATAGACTCAACTGTATTGGCAGCCACGTTCCATTCCGACTTCATACCAGTAACATTACCATCGGTTGTTTCAATCCTGCCGCTAACCACACAGCTCTTCTTCGATTCTTTGGCATAGAGACTCGGCCATCTTTCCTGCAGCGGAACAGTACCGTACCACACATCCTTCCAGAAGTAAATCCCATCCCCATTTCCAAGCTTACCAAGAATCAAAAAATTAATCTTTTTCCCACTTAACACTAAATTCTGCAGGAAGCTCACGATCTGCTTCCAACATCCAGGCATCCCGTTCATCATTGGCAGGAAAGTCCACCGGTCACGACCACCGTGGATGCAATGAACCACCCTTCTCCACAACCCGTTCCTATCAATCTTGAAACGCCAAGCCCATTTGACTAGAAGCGCCGTGTTAACATCGGCAATTCTAGAGATACCTAGGCCACCCATGTTCTTAGGCGTAGTCACAACATCCCAAGAAACCCAATGCATGCCACGCCCCTCCTTACACCCGGACCAAAGAAAATGTCGCATCATTTTTTCAATGGACTCCGTGACGGCTACCGGGGCCTTATACAAAGACAAATAATACACCGGAAGGCTTGCAAGCACCGATTTAATGAGGGTAAGTCTACCACCCATGGAAAGGAGTTTGGCCTTCCACGATTGGAGACGACCCTTGATAGAGTCAATAACATTATGCCAATTAGCAACCCGATGCATATTAGCTCCAACCTTGATACCTAAATAATCGAAGGGAAGCACCCCAACCTTACACCCAAGGAGGTTCGCCATATACTCTACCGTATCCTCCCTAACTCCAAGCCCAAATAAATTCGACTTATGAATGTTTATCTTTAACCCCGAGCACATATGAAAAACCCGGAGCAAACGATCCACATTCTCAATGTTTTCTTTCTTCCAAGCCCCTAAAAACCCAACCACCATAATTTGAATTGAGTAAATGCTATAAAAACCCAACCACCATAATGTCAAATATCAGATATTGATTATTTCGTCAAAGTCGCTCTTCCACAAAGAAAAAAGAAACCCACTCATACCAACTGAAACCTTAAAAGTGCATTTGTCCAATAGACCAATACTAATATGATTTTGTTGAGAAATGAAATGAATTTAAAAATTCTTTCATCATGTGAAGGAATTCTACCAAAGTTATTCGAATCCTCAACGATTCATTTGCCGTTTTTATAAAACTATTGTACATCGTTAATGTTTAAAAGTAACACTCGTTGTCCTTTACGCTTATTTCTTATTAAATAAATTAATGAGACCTACCAATATAATGTTATCTTGTAATTCATTTTAAATTTTTATAGTTTTAAAGGGTTAACGACAAAAATACCCTCATGTGTCTTGCACATGACTAGACTTGACTTCAAAAACTAAATGTGTTTACAATAAAGGACGAAGCATAAAACATAAAATAAACTTAAGACACAACAAGTGATACTCTTAAACATTAAGGACATACAAACATAAAGTGACGTTTATAGAACCCGTAAAAGACGTCTTCAGTAAGTTTGTCTGATATTTAAGCTATTGTGGGAGTAATGTTTCTGGCAGTCATGATGCCAAACATATATGATCTACAAGTTAATTTGTTTGATCGTTGACGTTATGGCTTGTTTCTACCGGTAGACAGTGAAATGAAGTGAAGTAAATATTTAGCGACCTACAAATATATGATGTATGCCTATGTATGAGACTAGATATGTATTTACATGGAGAGGTAATGATTCCTAACAAGGCTCATTAAGTTTAAAATTATCATGTATAATTTGATTATTTAAATAAGTCCGATATTTTTAACCCTTTGATTAGCATATTAACTCATTAATGTGTTAAAATTTATAATACAAAGATTAAAAAATATATATATTTTGACAGGGTTAACTAGCAAACATGTTTGTCCTATTTAACCGATTTCAATCCGTAAACCCTTTTAACATGTCTACAATCTATACTTGTCAACCTGCTTGATTCGTTCAGATGGTGATATAAACAGAGTGTGTTCAGGCTACACGATGTTAAGTTTGTCCATTGGGATTGATGTATTTGACGCAAATAAATGTATAGGTTTTGTTCGAGTTCAGTGGTTCAACTTTCCGACCGAAAACCCAACACGAATGAAAGCTCTAATTATTAGTAAAGATACTATTTACTTAGTAAGGGGGTGTTTGTTAGCCTCTTAATAAACATTTTAATCATTCAGCTCTTAATCATTCAGTATTAAGAATGTTTGTTTCAACTAAAAAAAGCATCTAAATTATTTCATTAAGCTCTTAACCATTCAGCTAATAAGGGATGCTGAACCACTTAGATTCTATCAAACAACCCTTAATAATCTCATGGATTTATATGGTTCATTATATTGAGTCATGCAATCTAAAAAAACAAGTGATATTACATAACAAACACCGAAGGTCATATTTGATCCGTTGGTAAAGGCGATTATGATGGAGATCCGTTGTTAAAGGCAGTTACCGATGGAAATCCATTGGTAACATGTGCTTGTCAAGGGAAATCCGTTAAAAACAGGCCTTAAGATTTTAGTTAGTCGGTAATCTCATTTTGATAGATTACCGACAAATTTTACCAATCGATCGATGGATTAGCTAGAGGGATCATTGACAACTATTGCAAAGTCGTCCAAAGTTATTGTCTCCAATGGATTACCAACCGTCTTATTTAATTAATTTATATTTTTTAATGTTGGAGATCTCATAGGTACGATGATGGGATTTCATTATTCACTAATACCGGGTTGATGCTCCTTTTACTTTTTTTGGAATGTGACTTTCGTTATGAGTGACCAATTGTTACTCTGCCGGTCCGTTTTGAATCGACAACCTGCCAAGGCTGCCTTGACTATGTTTATCGGGCCCCGTGCAGGATTGAATCCCCCTTAGTAGGTTTATCATCATCATTGCGCATTAAATGCCTCACTATTTGATGCAGATGGGGATTGAACTTGAGTCTCCTAGGGAGAACCAAGTGTTTCCACCACTTGAGATAAAGATCATTGGCTATGATGCTCTTTTTACTAGTTTAGTGTTTTTCTTTTGGTCATGTTTTGTTTCACCATATATAAGTTAACAACTATCATATATCATATTGTTTTCTAATGAAAGGATACCTTTAGCTTAGAATTCAGATACAAGATGACAAACCGATGTTTACATAAATTGTTATATATATATAATTCATTTTTTAACTCGTCTTTCACCCACGAAAACGATAGTCATATATTTAAACTCAATTTGTATCACATAATTAGATTAAGATTAGCCTTATCGTCAACAAGCACTATGAACTGCTTCAATGAACACGACTAGGTACATTATGAATTCTTCCAAGTAACGTTGTTAAATACATATCGTTTCAATATACGAATGAATCACTTCAAGAAATGATGCTAGGTTCACTTTCAGCCTTTTTGCGATTCACAACAAGATGTTAATCTACTTTAAAACAACTATAGATAACATCGGATGATCGATTGGAGGCAGGAAGAACCTCATATCTTTGTTCGAAACTATATTTTTGAAACTTCGCAATGATCTTAGAACAATATTTAAAAATTCTTTTTACATGTGAATATTTGATAAATGATCAATTTAGGTTAGTTTAATGTAGGATCCTATTGATCAAGATTGAAAATACTTCCAAGGGTGAAGATTTGATTGGGTTTTTGTTTGGTTTCATATTATATATGCATATATAGCAGTTAGGTTTTATAATATGTATCCACGGGTAGGGTTTCTCGGTTACGGTTGCAGATTTGTTTATCACGGCAACATGTTGCCGAGAAGCAGTGACGAAGCTTGAAAAAAACTGTAGTGGGGCCTAAAATCACGGGACCCGAAATTTTTTCTATAAGTGGGGGCCGGACTCAATTTTTATAAAAAATTGCCCCCTGGCCCCCATTATCCTTTTCCAAAAAACACAACTGAGCCAAAAAACCATAAACTTCCACAACTGAGCCAAAAAACAGAGGAGAGGGGGGCACCCCCTGGCCCCCGTTATCCTTTGCCACTGCTGAGAAGGGATTGTGTTTTGTTTGTTATGCCCATTTAATATTGTGACCACTTACCACTTCTCCTCCATTTAAGACTTTAAATCCATTTGAAACCACTAGGGTATTTTTGCCTAGAGTACTACAAGTGGTTTTGTGGTACTAGTGTGACATCCGTCACCTTTCACTTTGCCAAATGAACATTTCCGATCCTTCAACTATTTTAAAACTTCCATTTTAAACCCTCGTATTTTACCGGGATAAAAAGATTTAGAATTTATAAAAATTTTCGTAACTTTATAAATCATGGTTGCACACGTTGCACACACGCACGAACCAAACACAAATATTTTATAAACATGAAGTACTCGACTCAAAAATCTCATTTTTCGGACCTAAAATAATTTGCAAGATCAAAGGAAGCAAGTCCGGAAGCAAAACAATACTTAAAACACTTTTCTTTTCGATAAGCTCCCCCGCGGACCGCGGGAGAAGGATTAAAGTCTCCGCGCTCCGCGGCGGAAAACAAAACCAGGTTTTATTCTCATCTCCATCGCGGACCGCGGAGGAATAATCAATCCTCCCGCGGACCGCGGCAGACACGTCTGCAGTTTGTCAACCCTTCATTAATGGCATCTCGAGCTCAACCCAAATTCGCACCCCCAATGTGTTTTAACGCGTCTCTATCCCGGCTCTAGTGTTACCTGGTCGTCCCATACGTCCAAAACACTACCCACATGCTTTCAACTTCACAATTAATGATCAAATTCTTCAAAATCCATTATAAAACCCACTAAACTTACTCATTACAATTACACCTCAAATTCGTATGTTTTAACTCAATTAAAAACACACACACACTCAATTCATCTGGTACATCATTTCTGCATGAGAAGCCCCGATTTTCATTTCATATTCTGGACGAATTGGAAGCTTATTCTTTGGGTTTTAACTCGGTTTTTCTTTCTTCTTTTTGAGCTATCAAAACCGTGAGTTTTTCCAATTCTTTTTACATAATCTTTCCTTTATATCAGTAGTTTAAAAGCCCTCTATTTGTTGTAGCAAATATAGCCTCTAAGGGTTCCAATTGAAAATCTAAGGTTTAGGGTGTTGTAGGAATTTTGGGGATTTTACATTTAAAAGTTTTAAGGACTTTAAATTGCCATAACTCTCTTATTACTAGTCTAAAAATTATGAAACTTGGTAGACCTGTTCATGTTACTGACTAGAAGTTTTAGAAAAAGTTTCGGAATTTTTAGAAACCGTTTAGTATTTTTAATCATTTTTAATATGCTTTGATCGTGTTTAATTCATATAAAATCGGATATAAGATATTTAAACATGAAAATTACCAGGAATGTATCTCATTATGTTAGAATAATTATCATGCTATTTTCCCTCTGTTTTGATATGATTTCACAGGCTATCTCATTTTTATTTGTTAAATTAACTTTAAACAAATAATATTCATAATAAATAGATTTTTATCAGAAAAATCCTATAAAATTTATTATGAGACCTTCCAAGTCAGTAGACTAAGTTTTTACAAAAACTTTTATTTTTAGAAAGTGTTTATTAATTATTTCGGATTTATGTATTATTTATCATATTTAATTCATATAAATTCGAATTTAATTCATTTAATTATGAAAATTGGTGGAAATATATTTTAACATATTATAAACATTTCCACATCAGTTTTATTCAGTTTAAATTGTTTTCATACTATGTTACATTTTTTGTTAATAAACTAGTTTTTAAACATATAAAATCTATAATAAATAGATTTTCATCAAGAAAAGTTTTATAAAAATTATTCCAAGACTTTTTAAGTCAGAGGAATAAGTTTTCACAGGAGAATTCTTTTATAAAACTATTTTTGTAATTTAACTCATTTTATTCATTAAAATAGTTTTAAAACAATAAAATTTATAATCTATAGATTTTATTCACCAAAACTTTTATAAAAATTATTTTCAGACCTTTAAGGTCAGAAGATGAAGTTTTCACAGAAAACTTTATTTTTACAACTATTTTACATTTTATTCCAAATTTATGTCATTTTGATAATACAAATTAAGTTAATATTTTTATATATAAATTACCAATATTTTCTGAGTTAAATTTATTATTTTGTAAACTCAGAAAATACTATCTTTACAAACTCAAGGTTACTTATCATCTTTGTCATCTCCTTTATTAATAAATATAATTGTTTATATTTAATAAAACAAATATAAACAATTATAGTTTTAGACTTATCAAAATCATTTCCAATATCATTACTTATAATATATAACTTGGTAAATATTTTTCAATATTAAACTAAGTTATACACATAAGGTTTTTCATGAAGTTACTACCACACAATACTTATAAACTAGTTATTCGACTCGACGCACCGCAATTTCGTTATCAAACTTAAAAACCCCGAAGTCTAGACTTAACATCCTAGATGCCTTAGAATAGGAACCCTAGACTCCTTTAAGTACAAACACTTACGATATACCATAAACCTTAGGTTGAATCTTCGGGAATCACCTTGCTTCACTCGCCGCTTAGCAAACTTAGCAAATGTGAGTATATCTTTCCCCTTTTTCATGTTTTACAAATTTTGGGGTGATTCATGTACAACTATTACTAAACTTACGTATGTTATTTACAAGCAATGTGCTCTAGACATGTTTTGTGTGAATTGTATGAACGATTTGTCAAAGTCATTAGCCTTTGGGCCGGACCTAACAATGAGTAGTACTACGGATTATTTCCCTTGGTGGCTTACATGAACGATGGTAAGTCCTTGGTCAATGTTATGGTTTTCTTGAACGATGTGTGAACGATGTGTGAACGATGATTGAACGATGTGAGGCTTGATTTTGACCCTTTTACATATCGCATATCATAGCACATATATTGCGGACAACTTTTCTATATGTTTTCAAAAACAGGGTATGCTCACCAATACATTTTTGTATTGACATATACTATTTTCGTACATGTTTCAGGTTATCTTTGAGACGTATTTTTCTAAGCTTTGGACTAGTAGTTTGGACTTTGTTTTCATTGTATTTTCAAGTTTACTTGTTTTGTTCTAGAACCTTTGTATCTCTCGTATTTCCTTTCATGTATTAACTATTTAATCAATGTATCAAGTTACATTTTAGTACCATGAGCTATTGAACAATCGTCACTACGTGACATCCCGATGTTTCCGCCATCGGTCGGGGTGTTACAGATTGGTATCAGAGCCATGGTTATAGGGAATTAGGTTATTAGAATGCCTTTTAGCCTAGCCTATAACTAAGCTTACACTTACGAGTCCTCTCGTATATACTCTACTTTATCTTTGCATTTCCTTCCAAGATTATTTTCACCGTATCACTTTTCATCATCCTTTTCGACATCATGCTCGGAGAAGAAGACACTCGTATTCTACAGAGGAAGCCAGTCACCTAGTTAGGAGTGACATCCATACCTCGGTGATTAGTTTCACTCCTCTATATGTCGTATATCTTTGGAATATATTCTTGAGATAGGAGTGACATCCACACCTCAAGAAATTATTTCATCCAAAAGAAACTTCACCACTAAGCCAGGAGTGACATCCTCAACTTAGTGACTAGTTTCACCCCACCGTATGTTTTTGTTTTTGAAATACATCTTTGAGTTAGGCGTGAAACCCATACCTCAAGGATTTATTTCCACACCTCGTTTTAAATCTCGCTAAAGTCTTGAAATTTACTAGTGATGGGGCACGTGCAATCTGGAAGGGTGAGCGCCTGTATCCTGAGTTTTCTGTCTAGGCCTGGTAATTCGTATAAATCCCAATCAGACGAGGGACCCGTTTACCTACCTGGGAACTCTCGGGATGAGCATTCACTTATAGGCTAAAGTACGCCCCCGCATATCACTATGTAAAGTTTCAAATACTTTAGTTAGTCACGGTTTCTTAAGAAACAATTCCAACATATTGTTTTATTGAATTATTACGTTGCATCTTGTCTTTTATTATTTGAAGTTTCAATCCAGATGTTTTAAGGCTACCTTGACTATACCATACTAATTATTATCGTTATCATTCACAAGTTAACATTGCATTATCATCGTTGTTGCATTTCCACTATCCGACTCTGCCCAAGTTATCATTTCCTCAAAACCCAAAATCTTACACTTCTTGTTTTAACCTATAGATGGACAGCCGTCAACAACTCAGAAAAACCTCCAGACGCAAAGCTGCCCGACGAGCCGAACGTCGCATTACAACCTTAGTCACCAAGCAACTAACCACCATTCTCCCAATCATCATCACTACCATCATCCAAACTGTCAACCAGAATAATGACCCAAACACGGAAGAAGGAACTACCAATGGTGCCCTGACTCGCAAACGCGCCAAACGACCCGCTGAAGACCCCATTCCTGATGCCAACTCTAGTACCCACAACTATGTTAAATCCAAACCCCTGAATCAGGTCCCTATCTCTAAGAAAACACCTCGAAGAGCTTACCAAGGCCCGCATCCCCAGTGTCCAAATTGTACCTATCACCATGCCACCACCATGCCTTGCCGTCACTGTGACATTTGTGATAGGACGAATCATACCGCTCCCTATTGTCGTTCGACTGGTAAACCATTGACAAACCAGCAGCCTGCTACCAGGAAACGGAGTCACACCACCATTCAAATCCACACTTGTGACGTGTGTGGCGATCCTAACCACCTCAAGAATGCATGTCCAAATCTTCTAACCCAGATTGTGGTCTATCAGCCAGTTTCCGAGGTCAACATCCATGAATCCCAGGATCACGCTGTTAATAACATATCTACCGGTACTTTCCTTACTCAACCATTTGCATAGCATAACCAACGGGAAACCTTGTCTCTCTGACTAAAACCTTGCTTGCAATACTTGTATTTCACCATACATTGTCAGACTTACATACTACCTTACGAGACAATTGCCCTAACAGACTACCCTTATACCACTTGTTACACAATAAAACTTTTCTTTCCTAATCTCGGAGAAGCCTACAAACTGACTTAAGTTTTCCTCAAAGTTTTGATATGAACTAAAACTTGGAAACATAAAACTTACACATTACTTGCCACTTTTACTATTTTACACATTGAATTAATCTCTTCCTAACATATAGAATCTACTTATCAATAACACTAACGTCATATTAGTAGACTTTTTCTTCCACACGATACCTAAAGTCTTAGCCTTTTTGGAAACACATATCCCTTTCACGATTATTTCATGAATTTGACTTTTCCATATACGTGTTCTACAATTTGACTTCATACAAACACAAAATAATTATGCCTACGAAGTACTTTATCAAGACCTCATGATATCGTTTATTTTCTAAAACTATAAGACTTTTTGGCTTATCCGCCACTAAAAGGTCTATCACATTCTAGTATGTATTTGTCAAACCATCAGATTTTAACACGCATGCTATTGGACTATACGCCTAATCTGCACACTCGCATTCACGAACAAGTTTCCCCTTATTGAGTTACCATTGACTTATAACTAAGCATTTCTCCTATATTACTCGATTTCCCATATGTAATCACGCAGATATCCGATTTTTTTGTCATATTTGTCCTTTATATTACATACTCTTGTGGATGCATACTTTTACACGTATATTTTCACTTTCGTTTTGAGCAGAACCCTGCCATGTTTGCTTGTCATATAAATTCAGTACTAAGGCCAACAAGCACACCGATTGATGACTCATACGAGACTTAAGCCAATGCCCACGTACGACTCGGGTCGGAGTACTCCTCCAACCCGAGGGGGATGGTGTAACCCTCAGAGCCTATCAACACGGGTGTTTAGGAGCCAACAGTCTGAACTATATTTGACAAGTTTACTTGGAAGAACCAACCCAAAAGGAGAGGACCTTCCATATTATACATATTATCACAGTATCGACAGATCCACCTCGGTCTGAGGGGATCTATCATACTGGCTGTTATATATCAGGATTATCGTTTGCTTATTATGTGTGTGTTAGAGTCGTGGAAAGCAAGACACCTCAATGTAAGGTAAACCGATAGTTACGGTTGCAAACGTAACTATAGGGTTTACAGGTACACGGGGGTGAAGTGCGATTCCACATGGTCCATGAACAAACAGTACGAGCCTAAGGCATCGTTAGTGTGGTGGGTTAGCTGCGGTACACCCTATATATAAGCAGTAACGGTACCACGGGAACGGACTGTGAGTTTTGACCAGAGACCTGGCCCTACTTGATTGTTTACGTGTTTACATTTCTATGGCTGATTGAGTTGGACTTAACCTCTTCTAATAGGATCCTTGACCAATAGTTAAAACTTCTTTTACTTTATCAAATTTTTACCCAAAGCTTCAATTCGTCATCCGGGAACCTCCCTCTTTACCTCACACGCAAAAGAACACTCCTCATATATCCCCAAGTCACTGTTTGTTTGACATTTTATTGCACTCCTAATAGCTTAGTCAGAAACTTTCTAAAGTAGGGGAGACTACTACAGCAGTACTCCCACCACCGTCCCACGGTAAACCTACACATACCTACACTTTCAAAATTTTTGCTTCCTAACATCGGGATAAAATTTTCAAACTTGTCTTTTGGGATCTTACACGGTTAAAAGTGTTTATCACGACTACTATATTTTGAAGAACTAAGCAAACTTGTATTTTACAAAACTCTGTTTTCATAATCTCCATTTTTACGGCGTTTGTTGTCATGGAAACCTCTATATTTAAAGTAATTTCGGGACGAAATTCTCTAAAGTAGGGGAGACTGTGACATCCGTCACCTTTCACTTTGCCAAATGAACATTTCCGATCCTTCAACTATTTTAAAACTTCCATTTTAAACCCTCGTATTTTACCGGGATAAAAAGATTTAGAATTTATAAAAATTTTCGTAACTTTATAAATCGTGGTTGCACACGTTGCACACACGCACGAACCAAACACAAATATTTTATAAACATGAAGTACTCGACTCAAAAATCTCATTTTTCGGACCTAAAATAATTTGCAAGATCAAAGGAAGCAAGTCCGGAAGCAAAACAATACTTAAAACACTTTTCTTTTCGATAAGCTCCCCCGCGGACCGCGGGAGAAGGATTAAAGTCTCCGCGCTCCGCGGCGGAAAACAAAACCAGGTTTTATTCTCATCTCCATCGCGGACCGCGGAGGAATAATCAATCCTCCCGCGGACCGCGGCAGACACGTCTGCAGTTTGTCAACCCTTCATTAATGGCATCTCGAGCTCAACCCAAATTCGCACCCCCAATGTGTTTTAACGCGTCTCTAGCCCGGCTCTAGTGTTCCCTGGTCGTCCCATACGTCCAAAACACTACCCACATGCTTTCAACTTCACAATTAATGATCAAATTCTTCAAAATCCATTATAAAACCCACTAAACTTACTCATTACAATTACACCTCAAATTCGTATGTTTTAACTCAATTAAAAACACACACACACTCAATTCATCTGGTACATCATTTCTGCATGAGAAGCCCCGATTTTCATTTCATATTCTGGACGAATTGGAAGCTTATTCTTTGGGTTTTAACTCGGTTTTTCTTTCTTCTTTTTGAGCTATCAAAACCGTGAGTTTTTCCAATTCTTTTTACATAATCTTTCCTTTATATCAGTAGTTTAAAAGCCCTCTATTTGTTGTAGCAAATATAGCCTCTAAGGGTTCCAATTGAAAATCTAAGGTTTAGGGTGTTGTAGGAATTTTGGGGATTTTACATTTAAAAGTTTTAAGGACTTTAAATTGCCATAACTCTCTTATTACTAGTCTAAAAATTATGAAACTTGGTAGACCTGTTCATGTTACTGACTAGAAGTTTTAGAAAAAGTTTCGGAATTTTTAGAAACCGTTAATATTTTTAATCATTTTTAATATGCTTTGATCGTGTTTAATTCATATAAAATCGGATATAAGATATTTAAACATGA
Organism: Ambrosia artemisiifolia; assembly: GCA_032199755.1. Classification (NCBI taxonomy): domain Eukaryota; kingdom Viridiplantae; phylum Streptophyta; class Magnoliopsida; order Asterales; family Asteraceae; genus Ambrosia; species Ambrosia artemisiifolia. The sequence goes on from CM063518.1 coordinate 6,055,462, forward strand.
AAATTACCAGGAATGTATCTCATTATGTTAGAATAATTATCATGCTATTTTCCCTCTGTTTTGATATGATTTCACAGGCTATCTCATTTTTATTTGTTAAATTAACTTTAAACAAATAATATTCATAATAAATAGATTTTTATCAGAAAAATCCTATAAAATTTATTATGAGACCTTCCAAGTCAGTAGACTAAGTTTTTACAAAAACTTTTATTTTTAGAAAGTGTTTATTAATTATTTCGGATTTATGTATTATTTATCATATTTAATTCATATAAATTCGAATTTAATTCATTTAATTATGAAAATTGGTGGAAATATATTTTAACATATTATAAACATTTCCACATCAGTTTTATTCAGTTTAAATTGTTTTCATACTATGTTACATTTTTTGTTAATAAACTAGTTTTTAAACATATAAAATCTATAATAAATAGATTTTCATCAAGAAAAGTTTTATAAAAATTATTCCAAGACTTTTTAAGTCAGAGGAATAAGTTTTCACAGGAGAATTCTTTTATAAAACTATTTTTGTAATTTAACTCATTTTATTCATTAAAATAGTTTTAAAACAATAAAATTTATAATCCATAGATTTTATTCACCAAAACTTTTATAAAAATTATTTTCAGACCTTTAAGGTCAGAAGATGAAGTTTTCACAGAAAACTTTATTTTTACAACTATTTTACATTTTATTCCAAATTTATGTCATTTTGATAATACAAATTAAGTTAATATTTTTATATATAAATTACCAATATTTTCTGAGTTAAATTTATTATTTTGTAAACTCAGAAAATACTATCTTTACAAACTCAAGGTTACTTATCATCTTTGTCATCTCCTTTATTAATAAATATAATTGTTTATATTTAATAAAACAAATATAAACAATTATAGTTTTAGACTTATCAAAATCATTTCCAATATCATTACTTATAATATATAACTTGGTAAATATTTTTCAATATTAAACTAAGTTATACACATAAGGTTTTTCATGAAGTTACTACCACACAATACTTATAAACTAGTTATTCGACTCGACGCACCGCAATTTCGTTATCAAACTTAAAAACCCCGAAGTCTAGACTTAACATCCTAGATGCCTTAGAATAGGAACCCTAGACTCCTTTAAGTACAAACACTTACGATATACCATAAACCTTAGGTTGAATCTTCGGGAATCACCTTGCTTCACTCGCCGCTTAGCAAACTTAGCAAATGTGAGTATATCTTTCCCCTTTTTCATGTTTTACAAATTTTGGGGTGATTCATGTACAACTATTACTAAACTTACGTATGTTATTTACAAGCAATGTGCTCTAGACATGTTTTGTGTGAATTGTATGAACGATTTGTCAAAGTCATTAGCCTTTGGGCCGGACCTAACAATGAGTAGTACTACGGATTATTTCCCTTGGTGGCTTACATGAACGATGGTAAGTCCTTGGTCAATGTTATGGTTTTCTTGAACGATGTGTGAACGATGTGTGAACGATGATTGAACGATGTGAGGCTTGATTTTGACCCTTTTACATATCGCATATCATAGCACATATATTGCGGACAACTTTTCTATATGTTTTCAAAAACAGGGTATGCTCACCAATACATTTTTGTATTGACATATACTATTTTCGTACATGTTTCAGGTTATCTTTGAGACGTATTTTTCTAAGCTTTGGACTAGTAGTTTGGACTTTGTTTTCATTGTATTTTCAAGTTTACTTGTTTTGTTCTAGAACCTTTGTATCTCTCGTATTTCCTTTCATGTATTAACTATTTAATCAATGTATCAAGTTACATTTTAGTACCATGAGCTATTGAACAATCGTCACTACGTGACATCCCGATGTTTCCGCCATCGGTCGGGGTGTTACAACTAGGGGTACTTTGGGTTCGTTTTGACGTGGCAGAGCGAGAGTGGTCGGGGCTAGAGTAGTTACCCTTAAGTGCCCTTCCCCTAAGTGATCACTATTAGTTAATGGCTTTCTTTTGACTTTTTTAAGTACTTATCTTAAGTAGTTAAGAGATTACTTATGTTGGTTAATGGCTCATTTAGACTATAAATATAGATTGAAGTCTATTGCATGTATTCTTTGATCAGGACAATACACAGATGCATTTTACTCTTAAATTGCCTTCAAGCATTTTATGGTATCAGACTAGTTTTGCTCGATCCTTTAGTTTTTTACTCAATCCTTTATTCTTTTTATAAATTTGTGTACGAAATATTTAAACATCTTAATGTATATATTATTTGTTAATCTTAAATTAATCATATAACGAACAAAAGAATCTAATGATATAAAATCAATCGAAAGAGTTTAAGCAGTTATCACATGTAATTTGAAAGAGAGATTTTTCTTATTCAATCAGTAAACATTACATTCGCCTAACAATGTGTAATTAATGTATAGTGATTAAATGATGAACGAAAAGGCATGTAGCTCAATGGTACCACGGTATTGAAATGGTGTCTTACTTAAGTCGTGAGGGTTCATGTCCAGTTGCGAACAAATTGTGTATATTTAGATTTTTGTTAGAACATGAAGTGATTAGATGAACTAATCCTGTGTCTTAACATATAAACAACCTAGTTACACATCTAATCCACTATCTACTAAATATGTACACTTTAACCCTTTGCTTGCCACTTCGAATATCTACATGACTACATGGAAGACCCCCAGCTTTTGATATAATCTCTATCTATTGAATATGTACAATTTAATACTATAAATGATCGCATGTGCCATAATATATACATGCAAATGTATATAATATATTTAGGTTATGTAGGTAAGGTTTATTTTAATTATGAATGAATTGAATACAATGTTTAGTTGTTGACAAAGAGAATTTGGCTCTTTGCTTTCTCAAAGGACGTATTTAGTTTTCTTGACCTTCACAATAGCAAATCCGGTGCATGTTCTTCCATGCCTTATTTATTTGCATTGTATATATTATCTATATCTATTATCTATCTTTCTATATACATAGAAGCAATTAAAAACTGCATGTTTTAACAGATACAATAATAATTATATACTCTAGGTAGATATATTTTTTAACGGTGACCTTCTTCATCTTTTTTTAGGGAATCAGTTGGTCACACCTGCTAATCGTAGGCCCAACACCCCACATACGGCCAGACTATGTTGTCTTAACTGGGTCCATGCTGACTTCAGTGTGGGGCTTGGCGTTCCACGAGAAACGTATCTTAATACGTCAACAAATGCATCAAGAGCCGAAGTAGGAACAAGTCCCCAAGGTAACCCCATTAACCGGATAAAAAATCGTGTTGGCTCGGATTGAAACTTACAACCTCTAACAAGGTGGGTCTTGTTTTTATCTTCATTGTCCTGACCACTTAGTATAATGAAAGGTCTACTCTAGATAGAATGATAGATATGCAACTCCGGTTTTTAAACCAAAAGCTAGTACTTCAAAATTAAAAGTTAACAAATTTCTTTTATCTACACACTTTTATTTATTTTTTAAGAAACCGTATTTCATTAACCAAAGGCTAAAAATTTACGTTAGGATGGTAGATAGATGGACAACAAGCTTTGCCACCACCCCCTAATTGCAAAATGTAACCTACTAAAAACAAACTCTTGCCCAAAATGTTGCTGTGAACGACCCGTTGAACTCTGTCCAGTAACCCAATAGCTTTTGGTCCAGTGATCCAAAATTTAAGGGGATGAAAGCATGCTGGTTACCACACAGGCTTGAGCATGCTTCTCGATTTTCTTCGACTCAACCATCTAACATTCCCTGATCTGCCACAAAACCGCTATCACGGTGAACAACAAGGGGGATACCCCCGTGAGGTCCACACAGGCGTGTTTCCCACCCGCCTAGCCAAACACAAGAATATTTGATGTACACAAACTGGACCCCCTTCCACTGGGTCATAAGGAAAAGAAGGCGCTTCATGGGATAATTATTTACGACTAGTTGGTGCTTATGGAAGACAAGAAATGAAGGTGACAGTGGACGGAATCAAGTCTTTGGGATACCCTTAGGATAAAAAATAGGTCTTCTTTTAAGCATGTTTGTTGGCAAAATTGGTGTAATTTTCGTTTCTTTTCTCGAGTTCTTGTCGGTTTGCTAGCTTCTTGCTAGTTTTGCTACTTGTTTTAATGAATTAGATGTTAAAAAAAATTGTCATATTAAAAATAATGTCCTTTACTCACATTTTACATGAATTACAACACTCGTCCATAAGTTGGTGTGAAATGTAAAAGCCTGATTATCTACGTGGCGTCTACCTTACGCTCACGTGACAACTTAATTCTTTTTTTCTTTTTTTCTTTTTACATAATTCACAACACATGTCCAACACTTGTAGCATAGCTGGTTGAGGGCCTAAAGTTTCCTATGGGAGGCTTGGGTTCAATTCCCACTAGCTACATTTGGAGGACATTGGTGGAGAGGAAATGAGGAATGACCCGGCCATTGGCTTGGGTTCGAGTCCTGATCCCGACCTGTATTACCGATTATTTCACTGTCGTGCTTTCGGGCGGGTGAGTGGTCGGGTTTTCCCAGGAATTGGTGGCAATTGGTGGCCCGGGTACTCTCGAGTACCTGATTCGCCAAAAGGGTGCCCGAGAGTGCTCGAAAATTGATTCGTTGGCCGTTAAAAAAAAACATAATTCACAAAAGATAATCTTAATGAATATTGAATGAGTTTCAACAAAAAGTAAAATTCAAGTAGATGCCATGAGAATATTCTAATTGGACGAGGCAATATTAACGGAGGATCGAAAACGGTTCATCTTCTTAGCTAGAATGATAATATAAACAAATAAAAAACATTGACAAATCTTATGATACTTACGTTAGAATATCCGAATATTTCCTCACTTGTTTTCAATTTTGTTTACGGTATCATGCATGTAGCATATTGTTAATCTTGTTAATTATTATAACTAGGTGTTTATCCGGGGCGCGCGTTGCGTCGCCCTTTTTTTTTGTCGTGTCATCTATTGATGTTTTGTGTACACTATATAAAATCCAAGTATGACAACAGAATTACAGGCATCATACTGTCTTTTTTCCCTTTATCGTCTACTGATGTTGCTAAGGAGCTTTTGCATGAAATTAGCCACCATCTCTTTGCAATTGATTCTTCCAGTTTTCTTTGTTTAATTTGATTGAGAGCAAGTGTGCCTGTCTATTGGGAACTTTTCATGTAATCCTTTGCTTGGGCTGGGCAATGGTGTTCAGCATATCACGTATGCATTATTGAGCTTTTCTAGGGTACTTGTTTTAGTGGTTGTTCCAGTTTTCATCAATGTTCCCACACACTACAATTCGAAGGTATGGAAAAAAAATACATTTCAATCAATTGTTGGTTCAAATCAGGAGTAAAAGAAAATGCAGTCATTAGTAAGCAATACATTTAATCATAACTTACATATGACTATTCCATAAACTCGAGTGGCTTACTTATCATCATAATAATAAAGTAAGCAAAACATTTAATCAAGTCAATAGGCGCTAATATGCTAGTAAAAAACAAAATGCATCAATCCAAACAAATTTCAAATCATCTTCTATTAACGAATAACTTCAATAAACTTAACAATCGTTGACTCTGCAAAACATAGTAAGTTTTTTTATTAAAATCAATCAAGCTAGGCTGTACATCGCTGACTGTCCTATTAAAATCAATCCCAAGAACACCACAAATATCATGTAAATTACTCACAAATTCAGGAACCTTGTTCAATCGCTGACTCTGCAAAACAGAGTTTGATATTAGTCATCTCATGACATATTGACATATAATAGTAACTACATTTTTTGATAATGAGATAGTAGAGGTTGATATTAGTCGCTCAAAGTGTATTCAAATGCTTAAAAATATAAAGCCTTCTCAAATGTTTTATACAATAAACAGATTATAATTTTAAAATATAGTTTTGTAATCATATCTTAAATTTTAATAACTTATGCAATGGCTGGCCACTCAACCCAACCCGCACCCGGCACCGTCCTCTTGGTCAGCACAACGTCAGAGTCCCTCATCTCTTTCCGCGCTGGAGTGTTTCGGTGTGCACGCCGGTTGCGCGGCTCTGAGTACATTAAGTGAAACAAACCATGCTCAGGTTGAGCTTGTTTACACCCAAGTGAAGTACAGTATACAAAACCTCAATTAAACCTTCTATGTGATAAAAAAAGACGTAAATGATGTTTGAAGAAACAGAAGTTTTGGATGTCTGGTGTAAAGTCAAGCCTCCGCTAATTACAAACATTTCATATGACCCATGTACCTTAGACAGTATGAAATCACCAAGCCACCTATTGCAGCCAACATAATTTGTACGGATTGAAGCAATAAATACCTGAACAAATTGAGTTCAACTTACAACAGAAAATTATGTCCATTTGAGGTAAAAAAAAAGAAACTACATTAATAAAAATAAATAAAAAAAATAGTTCTAACCGGGAATTGCACACGTTTTGTAGAAACTCTGAAGGAAGTCCCTCCTAGGTAAAAGACCTCTCAGCGGACATCCAAAACTCTGCAAGAAAAGACTGGTAATAGCGCCTTAAAACAAAATGAGGAACAGAACCACAAGTAAATGATTGTTTTATTAACTATACGTCATGAAACTACTGTAATTACCTATATGATAAATGCACATACAATCCATGGTTTAGAGAAGGTGTATCACTGTTACTATTATTATTATTAATATAAATAAATAAATCAGATATGCAGAGACTAAACGCTTGTGCGCCCAGGCGAAAATATTATATAAAATGGAAAAGTCTTGCTATTTTTTTCGGCGATTGGCTCCTATTCGTCTACGCGCCTACGCGGCTAAGCGAATCAAATGCCTTAGCACCTAAGCGAATAAGCGTCCATGCGCCAAGGCGAACAGTCTATGCGCCTAAGCAAATCAACTGCTTAAGTGCCTATTTGCATTGGCGCTTATTCGCCTAGGCACCTACGCGCCTAAGCGAATCAAATGCCTCGATCCTAAGCGAATCAAACGTCTTAGCTCCTAAACGAATAAACGCCTGTGTGCCTAGGCGAAAATATTATAGAAAATGGAAAAGTGTTGCTATTTTTTTTTGGCGATTGGCGCCTATTCGTCTAGGCGCCTACGCGCCTAAGCGAATAAGCGTCTATGCGCCTAGGCGAATAGTGTATGCGCCTAGGCGAATAGTCTATGCGCCCAAGCGAATCAAATGCCTTAGCGCATAAGCGAATAAGCGTCTATGCGCCTAGGCGAATATGAAGGCTTGCAAAGCAAAAGGCTAAGGAAGAGAAAAGGAGATTAGAACCTGAGATGCTTTTCAGAACAGAAGTTGCCGCCAAAACAGGTGTAGGATTAATCTGTTACAGGCCTACACCACAATACCCTGATCATGTAAAATTATTGTGTGTGGCAATATAGTGTTGTTTGTGTCTATATTTGTTTCTTCCAAACCCTCTGTTCAATGGAGTCCCTTCACATATCTTGTGCATACTCAAATATAATTGTTCATCACAATTGATCCTATTAAATCGATCTAATGGGGCTGTGAAAATTATGTACCTTTTCTTTCTGAAGTTCTTGAAGACGATTTTGAAATTCTTCAAACTTTTTGACGAAAGATCTGACACATCAACCGTAACGCTACCTGCCAATTCATTACCCCCCGCGATTTCTCCACATATTTTTTTAATTTGTCCCTGCACACCTGAAGCTCTTTTATCCTCTCTTTTTTCTTCTTCCACAATTGTTCTAAAGCCGGTGCGATAGAAGCAAGTTGTTCATTGATGGTTCCAGAAGTCGATCTTCTCGGGCTGCATTTAAAGTATTAAACCACATAAAGATGAACAATGTCCTATGACAGATATTACAAATGCTACATTTCATTCATAATGTTCTAGCATATAATCTCTAAAAGTGAAGGTGGCTAGGCCCGTTACTCACAATGTTAAGAACAGATTTCTCTCCAAGGGATTTGTGAAGAGTGAAGAATTCAAGTTTAGCATCTTCAAGTGTTTGAAGAAGATGTTCTTTTGACTTTGCAGCCTGTTCAACTTTCCTCTTATACATACTCAGACACTCTTGTTCTATTTGAAGAAGCGCCTTATCCCTTTCTTCATCACTTTCACCAACTTCATCGCAATGCCAACTCTACCCCAATTAACACTTAATTGTTTGACACTACATTTTCAGCAATTCAAAATCTGCATATACAATACATTTCAACATGGCCCAAAAAAAAAACTCACATCTTCAATGTTAATCCTCTAAAAAAGTTAATAGCATTTCAAAATTCAAACTAAAACATTCAATCTGCAGTAAGGTCAACAATTTTTATTATTAAGGAGTTTGTAATAGTAAAACTAACCTTTTCATAAAAACACATCATGTACCATATGTTGTCATGTCATTCCTATCTCTCTTATTTCCTGCAATTATATGAATTACATTAAAAGCCATCACAAATAAAAAGTCTTTAAGCAATATGTAGAATCCCTTGCAGTGAACCTTATATGACCAGCAATTCATTAAACTGAACAAATAATACAATATGTTCTCACCAAAGCTTTTTCTTTCAACAAACCACCAAAAACCATATCAAATGAATGAATGATATGATTTGTGAACATTCATCGGATAGATTAAGGGTCTTCACCATTGATGCTAAGTATGAAAAAAAAACAAAGCACAAATTAGAACCAGATTTCTTTGTTCCACAATAAACAATAAATCTTCGTACCATAACATGTTTCTCCAAAACCTAATTTCAAAATCATAAAATAAATAAATAAAAACAGTGCTCAAAATAAATTTACCCTAGAATCATGTCGCTGTCGTCACCCTTTCTCGTCTCCGTCAGACATGGAGGGTAAACCGTCACCACCAATAAACTCTCTGTCTTTCGATCTTGGGTTTCAGATAAGTCACGCGCCGGAGTGAGGGGTCTCCGCTGTGACTTCCGCCGTGCACGGTGATGCTCCGCCTTGCTCCTCCTCATCTCTCTCTCCTAATATAAACCGTGAGTATAATGGTGGGATCTGTTTCTCTCTGTTAACCCTCTATTTTGTATGTGGATAATGGAGACATGATGAGAGATAGACACGTATATGAGGCTGATGACGAAGATAAAGCTTATAAAGACACGTATGGGGAGCCTCAGACATGATAAAAAGGCAGTAGGGTAAATTAAAAAATTAATATAATCACTTGTTAAATCCCAAGCTCTATTAAAAAAAATTCGCTAATTCGGGCCTTAGAAGGATTCGAACCGGACCAACTAACCAGATAGAACAATAGCCAAACCAACTGCACCACATAACCTTTTGTTATCATTATCAAACAAATCAGTATTTAACATAACAAAAAAAATAAAAAAATAATAAAACTACTGTTCAAATCACTTGGTATATTATTATAGTTAAATTTCTTCTGTCCATATACTAACATAAGGACAATTTAAAACTCTTGTTTTTATGGTAAACGACAAGGACAATTTAAAACTTTCTTGTAGGCTACTTTCTTCAACTTAAGATATTTTGCTTTTTAGTTAGTAAAGAGTTTGGGGCGTCGCCCAAATTGTTCACGGGGTAACCCACTACCTACCTCAGGACCACATCATCACCGGTGGCTGGGTTAGTGGGGTACGGGTACCGTCCATGTTTGTGGGCAACGGATACTACCACTATCATTCCCCTTCCTTTCTTCAACTTTACTTCCAAATTTCAAACAAACCCATAATAAAGCTTCCATCTTTATACAAAGTTCCAATTTTCAAACAAATCCACTATAAATCTTCCATCTTTATAAAAAGTTGTGTAATTATTTTCATTGTTTAAGCTGTAACATGTAACTGGATTAGTATTTCAGTATGACTAATCAGGATGATGATGCTGGACTATATATACATTTTATCTATCTAAAAAGCATGGGAATTATATTCACGTATGCACGGGTTTTACGTCAGAAAAAACACTTAAGTCAACGATGATTGACTTTTATGTATAAGGGTTTCACTCCGTGGTTACATACATAACTCTTTCCCAAATAAAACAAAAGATGAAATAAAATAAACTACAACTAATTCTAACTAAAACATAAAAGTAATGTTAGATATGTTAGAGTTAGAGTTAAGTACAGCTCAGCTACAATAAGGGACGTTTAAGGTTAGCTTACGCGTGCATGTGGTTTTCACCGTAGTTTTCACCCCATGGTTACATAAGTCCTTCCCACAATTATAGTGATTTAATCAAATTAATAAAAAAATCGAACTACTAAAAAATATATATATAAACACCGGCAGTGTACCGGTCAATTATAATATAGTTCTTTTAAGTCCGGATATCGATCCACAGGGAAAACAATTGGTATCTGCAATAGAAAACTTGGTTAGTTTTATAACAATAGTAACAATTTATATTGATTTGGGGGGATTTGAAAGTGAAGTTTACAACTAATTAACGATAAAGTAAATTACAGAAATAAAAGATATTTTTGGTTTTTCATTTTAAGGTTTAGATTGTTCTTTTTGATTTTTCTTTTTATTGATATGACTTTCGATTATGGAATTGTTTAGGGAACCAGGATCGTAAAATACTGAACTTAAAGGATAAACCTGTGGACCTTTGATCCTTTTCAAAGGGATAACCGAGAGTTTACGTATAAGCTGTTAAACCACTGGTTTGGTTAATTGGGATTCGGAACAGTCTCCCAATTATGATAAAGTACCTTAAAGTAGCGCTATACTTTATGCAAGGTAACTTAGAAATGATTAGTAAGACACATAGAACAATATTTATTAAAATAATAGTAGCCTTTTTGCAAAGCCATATTCACTTCATATCTTAATAAATAAGATAATATGTTAATTCCTCACAACAAAGGTCTTGAAATTAGCAGAATATTTAGAACCTATAAATTCTTTGACTAATATTCCCATGGATTCATAAGCGCTTTAAAACCATAAAGTAATTAACTTATGTTATTTACTTAACATGTAATTGTTTATGAAAGACATTCATTAATTAACATGTGGGAATAATAGTAAATCATAGATGAGTTCTAAATACGCATATACATCATACTAACACGTCTAAGTCTTTACTTTTTCATTGAAATCCAAAACTTAATTCCATAAATTGAAAGTCATAGTTATTATACAATAGCACTCTTAAACATTATAAAAATTTAACACACATTTATTTATCATACAAATACTTAAAATAGTAAAGATAGAATGAACCGAAGGGTCTTTGATGTATTGTAAAATACATCTATTTCCAGTGTGAAGTTTGTACAATTTTCGAGTCGTTTAGATAGAGTTTTTATTAGTTTTAGGCTTGTACCGGTCTATTTTATTTAGTATAGGTTTTTATAGAATTTTATTAGTTTTCGGTCATTTTTAGTATTTATCTATTTTATTTTATATTTTGGTAGGTGTTCATGGACGTTAAAGCGTAAACGAGCAACTTTGGTCAAGTCAAGAACACCCGAGGCGAGAGCACGAAGCTAAAATGCTATAATAATAATAATAATAATAATAATAATAATAATAATAATAATAATAATAATAATAATAATAATAATAATAATAATAATAATAATAATAAAAATAATAATAATAATAATAATAATAATAATATTAAACCGTGACTTTGAAAGTCACGGCCCAAAAGGCCAAAGGAAATTTATGAGGGCTTCATTATTAAGTGTACATATAAAAGAAAAGATATCATCGATTGGAGAAGGAGGCGAATATTATTGGAAGCACAACAGGAGGTGCCGCATATTATCATTCTTTGGCAGCCGCAAATTAGAAGAAGAATACAGCGAGAAATTATTTTACGGGGGATCAGAGAAGTAGATCGAGCAGACGCACAAAAAGAGGAGAGGAGGTCAAGGGTTGAAGCACTGGTGCGAGCACGGGTCGGTTCTAATTCAATTCTTTATTATTTATCTATTCAAACCCGTTGTGAACACCATGAATTTGTCTTGCTTTTATTGTTTTGATTTTATCATGACTTTTATTGGCTAGACTTTTATTGCTACCTAGGTTATAGATGATAGCACTTGAATGATTTATTTTCTTTCGGTTTTTGGAACTTTTGGTTGTGGGTGAATTTTAAAGTAAAGAACTCTTTATTTTTTGGTTTGATGTATATGCGTATTTAGTTTTGTTTAATTAATTTTTATAAACTCCACTTGCGTTTTTGTGAATGTCTTTCATGTATGAATGTGGGTTAGGTTGCGGACTGGGTGTTAGCGACTAGTTTATGGTTAATTTCTGCAGGTTATCCATAGGAGTTGTAATTGTTAGTTAGATAATTCTAAGTGTTCTATCAATTCTCAATAGCTGTAAGGTGCGAGATTGTTGGTCTATCTAGGGTGTTAAATTGCTAGATCTAGAGGCTTTGTAAGAAGATCTTCCTAGTTTCCCTAGCATTCCTTGTAGGCCAAGTCTTATAAAAAATATTGTAGTTACCCCTTGCACTTTCGGGTGTATTGTGACCTTCGCGCTGTGAGGTAGACTGTCTAGCGGGTACTTTAAGATTCGAGTAGGTAAGCCTGTGAGGGTAACCTCTCAACCGGTGGTTAAACAGCACAACAGTATTCTAGGGTTTCCCCTTGAGAAGGGTTGAGGGTGTCTAGTTTATTCTTGATGTTTAGTATTTTAAGATCCCGGTTCCACACCAGTTCCATAACCGTTAGAAGATTATCATTCATGTGTAGGATTCTAGCCTAGGTAGTGTCTTCCCATCACTTGATCCGAACTCCAGTTTCTAGTTTGTGCCTTTAATTATTTTAGTTTTATTTTATTTATTTGCATTAGTTTGTTAGAAAACCCCCCTTAAACAACAAAACATTATTAAGTCGGTATTTAGGATAAGTAATCGAGTCTAGTTTACGTTTTCCAGTAGAGTCTCGTGGGTTCGATACTCGGACTTACTTTAGCTGTACTGCACTGACCGGTACACTTGGCGGTTGTGTGGTTTAGGTTTAGAGAGTCTTAGTTTATAAATTTAAAACTTAGAGTGTCTAGTTTAGGTTAATTTAGGTAGTTTTTATTAAACCACTTTGAGCACATCAGTCTTCAACAAGTCTTGCAATCGCTCGAGATTAGAAGCTTAAAAGCTTCAATCTCGAGCGATTCTTCCTCGTTCTCGAGCGTTTCGAAGTCCCCGAATGTGTTTTTGGTGTTAAACTAGTCTGAATGGGTGTGTAGAGGTATGTAGAGGGGTCTGCTATTTATAGGAAGGTTTTGGAAAATCTTACGGTCCGTAAGATAGAATTTTACGGTCCGTAAAATCCTTGAATTCTTTTTTAATTGAAAAGCAGCCGCCCACTTAAAAAGTTAGGTCACAGGATATTACACCCCCGTATTTTTGTCATCTTACGGTCCGTAAAATCCTTCTTTGTATAAAAACTTCATATTTTCTTCGATTTCGTTGTTGATTGAATTTTGGCTCGATGTGTGCTTGTATTTTTGTAGAAATCTTCTTCAATACCATCAACTTTGTTTTTTTACTTGTTCTGTTCTTGTCTCAGTTGTTGATGGTTTCTTGATTTCTTTCTTTTCTTCATTTTCTTGTGTATTTTTGCTTTATTTATATACATCACCTGAGAAATTACAAAGTATTAAGAACAAGGATAAAACACACTAAAATCACACATATTTACATTAAAACGATAATAAATATATAATAAAAACATATATAATTTATAACATATCACAGGACTTGCAAAGGAACCCCTCAGATGGAACAAATCAATGGTGAAATTCGTGATATTTTTTGAGTACTTTCAATTAACGTAAAATGTTTGAGTTATATTTAATTTAAAATGCTTATTCTATTTAAAAAACAAAATAAAGTTTGGAGGAAATCATGGTAGTCCAGGGTTGTGTTGCCTCCAAATCGGAGTATTAAGGTAGTTAATCAGTGGAATGATTTGGCTATACATGATTGGAGGAAATCAGGGTAGTTCAGGGTGTCGCTATCTTAGAAGATATTAGAAACAAAGTAATACTTTATAAAGTAGTGGCTTATGGGTTTAGGCACTGTTTTCAAAACCAACCGGTTGACTTACCGGTCCACTGGTTCGATTGGATCATGTGTTATGTGCATGCATGAATGATGGTATTTTGAATTTAAAGATAGCATTTTATGCATATATACACTTGCATATATTATTTAAGCTTTATTTTAATAATGAAATGGTGTGTTTTGTCAGGCAATTTCTATGCTCCTAGTTGCAAGTTTGAATTGAAGACGTTGGTTTAGTTTACAAGCAGTGTAACTCACAAAGCGTTAGTCGGTGGGGTACTGACTAGCGCTTAATGGGATTGTGATTTTTATATGAAATTTCAATTTTATATATATGCTTTTGAAGTAGATAGGTTTGGCTGGAATTTGGTTGGAATCACCTTTTTTTTATTGATTTTCCCTTTTTTTCTTTCCAAATTTTCCTAACATTTTGCTGATTTTTGGCCAATTAGGGCCGACTAAGGCCTATTACGGACAACTAGTTCCCATTACAACCGACTAGCGACTAATGGATTGATTAGCCAAAAATTAATCTGTTGCCGGCTGACTAGCAACTGATTGCCGACTAGTCCCGATTTTTCCAACACTAGTTACAAGTATGACGTCGGTTCAAGAAGTTATTGTATATCACTTTCATCTTTAGATATATGTTTTTGGGTTAAGTTGAAACTTTTGTAATTTTGTGTTACTTTGAAATTTTGTAATTATATACTCTTGGTTTATTTTATATTGGTTTTACTACCACTACTACCACGACCACTACCGACATCACCACCAGCGTCGCCGCCGTCAGCACCGCTACCACCACTAACAAATTGAGGATGGTTATAGAGAAAACCTACTCATATTAAGGAAACTCTGGAAACTCCTACTTCTCGAGCTTTTTTTCATCTGAAAAAATTAGGGCATTTAATATACATGTTTTTAAGTGTTTCGAGCCAACGAAAATCAAAAAGGCGCTCAGTGGGTATTTTAAAAATAAATAAATAAGTTTTTGTATTACATATGTTACATGTCTGTAAAGTGTGTAACATATGTTACACAACAAAAACTTATTTATTTTTTAAAAAAAATCCATTCGGTGCTTTTTTATTTTTTGGCCCAAAACTCTTAAAATATGTATATTACATGCCTTAGTTATTCTAAGA
The DNA here is from genome assembly GCA_032199755.1 of Ambrosia artemisiifolia. Classification (NCBI taxonomy): domain Eukaryota; kingdom Viridiplantae; phylum Streptophyta; class Magnoliopsida; order Asterales; family Asteraceae; genus Ambrosia; species Ambrosia artemisiifolia. The sequence continues at coordinate 6,070,653 of CM063518.1, forward strand.
TAATAAAAAGTTTGTTATGTAGGAGTTTCGAGGGTTTTCTCAATTAACTTCAATTCTTTCTAGAACTTAAACAATTACAAAACTCTATTAAAGTTTATGTTTAACCGAGAGAAAATATGATAATACTGGGTAATCATGTTATAAAATATTAAAAAAATTTGAGAGAAAAGGTGATATTACCAAGTAATAATTAACGTTATGAAAGATTAACAAATTTCCCCTGTTACTAGAATAAAGTACATAAATATAACAGATTAAAAAATGTTTATAAAAAGGGGAAATGGAATTAAATAATCCCAACTTTGAAGGGTTGGGAGGGAATAATCCCAACTTGAAACTTGTAAGATAATAGTTCCAACTTGTCAATGTTTCTATTTTGTTGGTCCCAAACTAACCACCGTTAACTTATTCTGTTAAATGCCTATGTGGCATCACATGTGGCATCCTACGTGGACTAAAGTGATAACCTGTCAAGAAAAAAGGTGGCCAACCTTATACACATGTGTATATGTAATTAAAAGAAATGTTTTATTATTGTTTTAAAAAAAATGGGGCACCACAAACATTTATAATCAGTATCTATCTTCCATCCCTGGAATCATCAAACATCAAACCCAACCAAGAACCATAAATGGATGAACCTTAATTTTCAGCCACAACCACCAACCACCTGCCACCACTGCCAACAACCTCTCCGACCACCACCATTCACCCCCACCAACCTTTCAGCATCGTTCCATCTCACTCCTAAATCGAAACCCTAAATCGATGAACCCTAATTTTCAGCCACCACCACCACCAACTACCCGTCCGACCACCACGATTCACCCCCACCAACCTTTCACCATCGTTCCATCTCACTGCTAAATCAAAACCCTAAATCGATGAACCCTAAACCTTTCACCACCGTTCAAACAATATTATTATACTCACCTCGACTTGGGGACTCTGTTTTCCAGTTGAAGATTGGAGATTCTGTTTTCCAGTTGAATTTGTGGACTCTGTTTTCTACTTGAAGACTAGGGATATGAAGATACCTTAGGAGTTTTATTTGGTAGTTGAAAATCACTTGTGTCGGAGAGTGATCGACTAAGTGGTGTAATACTCTTGGGTTGATGGTTTTGATGATAATCAATATTAATGGGATAAGAGGGAAAACAGAGGAGAAATATAGAGTGAGAAAGAGAACCAGAGAATAGAGAGAGAGAGAGAGAGAGAGAGAGAGAGAGAGCGAGAGAGTGTTTGCGGTGTTTGTGGTTCGGAGATGGCGGTGGCTGACGGTGGTGGTAGGTGGTTATGGTGGTGGCAGGTGGTGGTGGTGAAGATGATGAAGATGTGAAAGATGATGAATATCAGATGTGATTATATATATATATATATATATAATTCTTTTTTAATATTATTAAAAGATTTTATTAATTGAAAAAACAAGTGTCATTGTGGGGTCCACCCTTTTTTTTGACAGGTTATCACTTTAGTCCACGTAGGATGCCACGGGTGATGCCACGTAGGCATTTAACAGAATAAGTTAACGGTGGTTAGTTTGGGACCAACAAAATAAAAACATTGACAAGTTGGGAATGTTATCTTACAAGTTTCAAGTTGAGATTATTCCCTTCCAACTGTCACACCCTCAAATTCCACGTGGGAGGTTTTACCGCAAGGCGCGTGACACACCAGGATCCAAGTCAACGGTCACAATAAACGACAACTATATGAGACAAGATAACGTAAAACAAACCATGCAATAATCAAAACAATGATCCCAAATACAACGGAAGCATTTCAAGTTTACAAAACCAAAGTAAAGAGGAAAACATATGTTTAAAGTTTCGACACCCGAACATGAACCTAGACGTAAGTGCGACTCCGTGCGCCTAATCCGACTGCTGCTACCTTAGCGACCTGAGAAAACATGCTAAAAATGTCAACATATAATGCTGGTGAGTTCACAGGTTTTATGTAAAACATTTCTTAAGTTTTGAAAGATCATTCATGTTACTACCAGGTTATAAGAACACTAGCTAGATGTACGAAAGATACTACTACGATGCCATGTATGAACTACCCGATGAACTTTAACGAACTACTGTATTCACGGCTACGAACTCCCGCATTCACGGCTAATGAATTACCGCATTCACGGATAACGAACTACCACATTTAAGGCTAACGAACTGTCGTATTCTTGGCTGAACTAACTGGGACTCAAACGAATCGTATAGTAAAAAAACGATAACACTAGTATAACATGAACTGTACAAATACAAGTATGTAGCATGTTTCTCCCCCAAAAAACGAAAACTTTGAAAGTGGGGTCGTGAAACTCACCTTAGGTTGCGTTCTTCTTAAAAGATAACAGACAATGCAATGATATTCCCTAGTATCGGCGACCTATCATAAGATGTTTATTAGTACCCGGAATATTAACCCGTAGCTCAACTAGTCCCTAAATATCCAGACCATAACCGTGTACGTTTGAAAACATGTTTGAACGTTAATCTAACCGCACAGGACAAGACCCGACATCCCATGGTGGCCCAACATCCCACGTGTTAGCCAAATACAAGTAATCAGGCAATTGCAATCATATGCAACTATGCACTTAACACGCACAATAGTTCACCAAGTCTAGCACACAATTCACATACTGTATATACGAGTCCGAACACGTGTTACCAGGTTTCTAGACATGCCACGGGGTCCTAAATATGTTCCTAGGTGTCAATCCATGTTTCGGGATCTTAAAATACACTTACAACAGCAAAACACACGACTAGGCATCGAAACACGTGACTAGGAATCAAAAATGCAATTAGGAATCCTAATGGCTATCTCTACAGGTGAGTAGGGGCCTACTCGCCCCCTACAGGTGACAATTCGCACCCTACTCTCCCTTGGACAGACGAGTAGGAATCCTACTCGCCCCCTGCAGACCAGGAGCCACTTTTCGCGCATTTGACCCTCCAAATCCGATCCGAAACATGTAAAAACACCCAACATCAATCCAAAATCATCAAGCAACATATCCTAAATGAAAGCCCCTAATTTATCATCAGTCTATCACCCTAATTGCAAGCATTTCCCAAAATGGTATAATATTATTATGAAAACATCACATCAAAGCATGCATAACTTACCCTAAATGGCAAATAATCAGATTTCATCACATGATCATGTTGCAAATCATCATCCTACTGTTACTACATCATTCTAGTATAAACCCTAACATCATACAATCATCAAATCACTTCATAACATCCTATATCCTCCTAAATCACTCAAACGGGTCAAAACACATATTATCATCAAAACACATCAAACAACCTTCAAACTCCTAGATAATTATCCTAACAACTTATCCATATTAGTAAAACATTACACACACAAGAATCCCCACGTTTTAATCATAAAAATCTGTTCTTTGCATGAATCATTAACATTTAACTTAAATAAAGGATTAGACTTGTTTTAAAACTGCTTTTCAAAGACACAAACTTCACAAAACCAGGTCTGGACCTTTAAGGATCAAAATAACAACATGATAGAAGCTTAGGATGGATAACATACCTTAGATTTTGCTAGAAATGATGTTTAAGGCTTGGAAATGGTAGATTTAGTGCAAAAACGAATTCCAGAAGTTAAGTATGGTGTGAGAGAGGTTTGGGGCAAGTTAGGGTTTCACAAATGATGTTTTACAAGTCAAGTATGGTATTTATAGCTGTTTCTAGTCGTTCCTGATGTTACACGCGAGTAGGAACTGCAGGTGGCAATTAGGAATCCTAATTGCTACCTTTACAGGTGAGTAGGGGCCTACTTGCCCCCTACAGGTGGCGAGTCGCACCCTAATTTCCCCTGCAGGTGGCAATTAGGAATCCTAATCGCCCCCTGCAGGCTGTTGTGAGTTTTCAGCGCGTTAAACACTATTTTAACACATATAAGCACATATTTACATACCGACAAATTATATAATGATTATAAACTCATAATACTTGATAACTAACATGTTCACATCCATTCACCAATCCTCAGGACTCGAGACTTGCGTGTGTGCATTAAATGACTCGAGACTCATGTGTGTGCATTAAATCCGACGATTCTACAAATCACCAATCCTTGTACACATGGTTATGGACCGACTCCCAATGATCCCTTGGATCATTGTAACGACTCCCGATGATTCCCAGAACCATCGAAACGACTCAGCTGACCTAGTTAAGTATAACGTATGCATGACTCGCTAAGGCAGACTTACTAATTTGACAAAAGTTACTATCCTGAGTTTGTCAGGTGTCACACCAACCCCCCAAAGTTTAGGATTATTTAATTCCATTTCCCCTTATAAAAATATGTATATTACATGCCCTAATTATTCTAAGATAATAAAAAGTTTGTTATGTAGGAGTTTTGAAGGTTTTCTCCATTAACTTCAATACTTTCTCGAACTTAAACAATTACAAAACTCAATTAAATTTTATATTTAACCGAGAGAAAAGATTATATTACCAGGTAATAATGTTATAAAATATTAAAAAACTGGAAGAAAAGGTGATATTACCAGGTAATAATTAACGTTATGAAAGATTAACAAATTTTCCCTGGTACTAAAATAAAGTACATAAATATAATAGATTAAAAAATGTTTAGTTGTGATTTAAAAAAAAATGTGTTTAGTTGTATGATAATTTATGTTACTTTTATACAAAGTTATTTTGTCTTAACGTGTGTAGGATGATGAAAATGATAGTATTATCCTATGTGATCTTTTCAACATTGTCTCCGATGTCAATGTGCCAGGTCTAACATTATTGTTCGGACCTCTGAAATAAACTACCTACGATTTAATTTAGTGTAATGAAGTAAAATCAATGTTTTAAAAACCGGTTATACCAGTATTATCGTTTTCGGATGAAAATCTGGTACGAAACACTCCGGTAAATATGGGAAACGGTATCGATTTTATACCGCCGGTAAAATCCGGTATACCGGTTTGTACCGCTATACCGGTACCAACATAGGTTAGTTTTCGAGTTATTTTTAGATTATTTTTTCATTAAGGAATAACTTTTAAAAATTTAAAAACTTTACATTATCTTTTGGATTATTTTTTAATTATTGATTAACTTTTTGATAGTATTTAGTATGTAATTATGTACTTTTAGATGATTTTTTGTGTTAATGTTGTAATTTATAAAATTATATAGCTAACTAATTAACCCGGTTGAACCGCCCGGTACAAAGCGGTTCAACCGGTTAAACCAGTTTTTAGCTAAATCCAGTATAATTAAAAAACCGGTTTTTAAAACATTGAGTAAAATATAGGAGTTGCCGAATGCCAAAATACCGAATCAAGTAGGTGGATTTGTTCTACTACTTTCATTTCACCTCCATTCTAGGTTACCTTTTATTATTTGACTCAAACCATGTTAGCGTTTTAGTCATTCTTTACGGAAATATAGCTAAAAAATATTATTTTTGGACTAATTTCTTATATATTATTTTCCTAATCGCGAAAAATTACATCAAGATAGCGGGCAGGCGGGTAACAAGCTGCGACGCCACCCCTTTCTGGATGGCAAAACCTAGCCTATTAAAAACGAACCCCTGCCCCTCGGAGTCGAGACACTGCTATGGATAACCCCTTGGACTCTGGTCAGGAAACGGTTGGCTTCCGGTGCCAAGGAGCTAAAGGTATCAAATGCCAGGGGTACGAAAACGTATTGGTTCTCCTCATAAGCTTTAGCATGCTTCTCAACTTTCTTCGACTTCACTTTCTGCACCGCTTGCCCTGCTACAAAACCAGTATCACGGTTTGACTAGAGTTTGTAAGGTATGTATTTTGAGAGCACATGTAGTGTTAATGTGTTATTAAATTAGAATTGCCTTTTAATTAAATAATATTACAACTCAAAGTCTTCTTATTTAATTTGTATAAAGTAGGTACCTTTTAAAATTTATTTAGTGAACGCATCTTAGCATGTACTTTTGTAGTAAAAAATTTTGGCCAAGAGTCGAGATTCTGGATCTTGAGTATGTTGTATCTAGGAAACGTACATTGTTTTCCTTGAACACACAAGATGTTAAATTATATGATTTGTGTATTAAAAATACATATTAAGATTCATTTATTGTCATAATTTGTTATTGTCACCAGTTTTTTCTGTTCTTGTGATATTAAGAGCATCCACAATAGTACCTCTACTAAGCCAGTCGCCGCTAAAGGTCATATCGCCGCTAAAGCTTGACCTTTAACGGCGAGTTTGGTCGCCGCTAAAAGTCTCCTCTGTTGTAGTGACCATTCAAAACGACAACTCTTAAAACCCATTTCTTTCTCAATCCATAAACCATTACAAACATCCACCATATCACATACTTTTCTTTTTATTTAATTTATACCTCACTCAAAAGAACATTTTTTTGTATATATCATAAAAAGTACATTCGGGGCACTTTTTCAGTTTTGGACCACCCGTACAATCGGAGCGTCCGGTTTACCTCAGGTCCGTTTCCAACGGACGGTCCACTAAGCCTCCATGGAGGTGCTCTAAGGGGCATTTGCATAACTCTCTCTATATATTTTAGAATTCCATTGACAAAATTACACAGATTCTCCTTTATTTATTACCCAAATTGCACATTCTGTCCCTTGTCTTTCATTTGCACTCATTCTGTCCTTTATTTTCTCAGTTTGCTACACCCTCTATCCTTTAGCCTAACTAAGTTAAAAATGTTGGTTAACTTTATTTTTTAACTTTACACTTTTAGCCCCTGTAGTTTTCCTATGTCAAAAAATTAAAAAACTAAATAAATAAAATAAAATCGGGTAAATTCGAATTCATCCAAATTACATAAAAAATTAAAAAAATAAAATTCATCCATTTCTTTAATTGATGATGGTGGTCGTATTGTTGTTACTTATTTAACAAAAGCCTAACATCTAAAATACAATGTAAAGCCACCTATTTAGTGAGTGTAGCATATTGCACTTAGTTTCTTGGTCCATATGAGCAATAAGACAAGCCCTGTACTCACTATAGGATCAACAAAGTCCATGACTTGATTATTAGGAAGAAACAACAATTGGGAACTCAAAAGGGAAGTCGTATATCGACTTTATTATCTAGTACAATAAAAACACAAACTTTATGGTAAATTTTTTATGGCATGTTACTCAATTCATAACAACCGGTGTCATGCAGAATGGTAAATAGTTCAAATGCGGTCTCTTTGATCACATATTACACAACCATTCAATAACATAAAGCTGTTTTACTGCATTAATCAGAAGCACTAGTCTGTTTGCGATCAATCCTAGTGAATGTCAACCACACAATCACAGAGGTTTCAAGATCATATTTTATTTTTATTATGTGTGTTTCTTTCTTCATTTTGTCATGATGTGCAGCTCTTCAGTTTATGTAGAAGGCGATATTAAATGGTTTTTAATTCTTCAAATATGTCCGAATTACATAAAAAAAAATTGAAGCGAAAGAAACGGATGATTTTTTTTTTAATTTTTTACGTAATTCGGATGAATTCGAATTTACAAGATTTTTTTTTTTAATTTTTTGACTTAGGAAAACTACAGGGACTAAAAGTGTAAAGTTAGAAAATAAAGTTAACCAACCTTTTTAACTTAGTTAGGCTAAAGGATAGAGGGTGTAGCAAACTGAGAAAATAAAGGACAGAATGAGTGCAAATGAAAAACAAGGGACAGAATGTGCAATTTGGGTAATAAATAAAGGACAATCTGTGTAATTTTGTCAATTCCATTTTATCATTTGAATATTGGCATATTGCATTTCCACATTTAGCAATACATGACCTTTTTTCGAAAATGCTGTCCCTTTGTTACTCTTGCCTTATAAGGGCAGGTTTGTCATTTTGATATTAGCTTTGACTAAATCGGATTTAATACCAAAAATAAGCTTCTCTGTCATTTTGATATTGTCATTTTGAGCCTTTGAGGAGCACATCAACTACAGGATATTATGGATATACCTTACACTAATAATTCTAAACATCGTAAGTTTGAATTTGGACACTAACCAAGTTAATTATTCTGCTTTTCTTTACAAGAGAAGATAAGCTTAAATATAATATCAACAATTCAACACTAATCTATATATATCCGTTTTTGGACCAAAAAACAATCAAACATATAATAAGACCAAACGAAATGTGACACATCATGGTCTACAAGCAATATGGCCCCATTCGTTATCCAAATGCCCATGGGAATGCCTATGATGTTCATCATCTTGTCTTTTTAGTTATAAGTCATAAACATGTGGAAAGTGGAATTCTGATTTACTTTTGAATGCAAAGTAAGAGGAATCACACTCGGAGTGGTACAATGTTATATTTTCCAAGTTTATTTCACCTTTATCATATTGTTGATTGCTTACGTGACGCTTTAAGCAAATCTCACATGTTTCGTACAGAAGATATATTTCATGTCATAAACATTAGCCTACCTAAATTATATATCTTTAACATTATAAAATTGTCAGTAAGACAATTTTAAAAGGCATTAACTCATGGTTGCAAAGCCGTGTGAGACAAATTAAACAATATTAGTTGGTATTTGTCGATTTACAACTTAACTTTATCTATCAACTAATTAGTTTCACTGAAATGAGCATGGTTGTGTCTGTTTTACTAGATGAGATATTTTCATGTGCATGGTACAATATAACTTGTAAAAATAGATCAACTAATTAGAGAAATGCAAGTCTCAATAGAGAAAAAGTACAAACTGTAAAACCAAATTTATTCCAAGACTGCATTACATTTTGCCATGTATATCCTATAACTATAAAACTGAGAAATTGTGAAGGCCTTAAAAAATGGTATACAACGTACATATATGAATTTTATTCGTTAAAAAATCTACTAGATAGAAAAGAATAAAATGATAGTGAATGAAACAAACAAACATTAAGAGTACACCCAAGGGTCTTTCACAAAAATACCACATTACTGATGTATGTAACAAACAGTTGGCCAGTGTAGTAGCTAAGAAACTCCAAAGTCGATCTGGTGACTTGGTGGTGGTTTGCACGAATCAACAGATTGTGATTTGCGACAATTGTTACTACATTTCTCAAAAATAAGGCTCCTCCTTAATTGTGTTGTTTTGTTTTGCATGAAGATGCTATTATAGACGGCGGTAGAGAAGCTATTGGAGCATATACCATCTTTGAACTATTGAAGTCATTTGTTAGCCGAGATGATGTCCCATTCGACGTATAACCCGATGGTGCCATCCATATTTGGCCAACCACCACTACCTGGGGAGTGTGTGTGTTGACATTTTCGATTGTAGGGTTCAACCTTCTTGTATGCAAACGATATTTCTGTTTAGAAACCAAAAGTTTAGATCATAAGATCGAATTCTTATATCATGCACCAACTAGGATGCTACATATACTACTAGTAATACGTAACATAATTATTTAAAACACAAACCTGTAAGTGGCTTTTAATTTCATCATTTGTAAGTCCATTGACCTTCATTAATTCCCTAATTTGTTTTGGTGTAGCAACTGCAAAGAAAATTGTTATTAACTTCAATATGATTTATTACATCTTATTTAAAGAAAGAAACCGTATGCTTATATATTCTGTAAAAAAATCAAGGGATGAGGTACGTTTAGCACAACCTTAAAATTTTTACGTTAATATATATTTAATCGTGTACTTAAGTCAATTAACAATGAAGACTAAGAAAGATAATAATAATAATAATTATACCATGAGCACCACCAAGTTGTTGAAGAGCATGAAGGAACCTTCGGTGCAATTCCTGAGACCAACACCTCCTTTCTTTCTTATTAGACCGTCCTTTATCTTCACCATTACTTCCACCGTCGTGGCCGCCACCACCGCAACCACCATCCCCACCGCCATCTGTGTCCGACGACGAACTGATAGCGGTTTTTTTCTCTTCAAAAGGATGAAAACTTTCACACCCATTTTTGCCTTCCTTCATAGTCAACTTCTTCGTAAACAAATCCTAAAAGAAATCGAAACATAATAATAAATATCCAGTCTTTAATCAAAAGGGGATAGCGGCCGGCGCAGCTTGTTGCCCGCTTACCCACCATCTAAATGTAACTTGTTTTGTCTTGGTAATGAAAAAATGTTTTCGATTAACTAGTCTTTAATCAAATTTAGTGTCAAATATAATTTTTCGTTCCATGACTTAGAAAATTACATCAAATTAACTCAAAAAAAAAAAAATAATAATATTATGTCCACTTACCTCTTTAATTGTTGGATCTGAGGCTTGAATTGAAAGTTGAGCAGATGCAAGCCAGTCGTCTTTGCTACAACTAAACAAGTTATGAGATAACTGCTTCTTTTGTTGCTCTTGATCATCAACATCTTCATTTGTAGATGAAGTTGATTTCATGGGAATAAACTCTTCCAAAACCGGACACTCATTCGATGTTCGGTCATAATACCTATCACCTTGATCATTACAAGACTCAGTGATCGTCTCACACATTTGCTGTCTACATCTTTCGATAGCTGCAAAAAAATATACATACATATACTCACAAACCAAATTTCATTAAGTACTAAATAACACGTGTTTTATTAATAAAATTTACCAGGGTACCGTCCACTTTCCCTAACACGAAAGGTTAATACTGAATAATAATAATAATAATAATAATAATAATAATAATAATAATAATAATAATAATAATAATAATAATAATAATAATATCAAACTTACCTTGAGAAACAAGTTCAAGACAAAGAGGAAGCTCACGTTCGAATACTCGAATCTTTTTACGTTCTTCATCTAAAGCTCCAATATACTCTTGACATTTCTGCACTTTTTCTCTAAATTCACTTGGATATTTGAAAGAAACCATTTTATTAATTATTTAATTCTCTCTAAAAAAAACCAACACTTAGACGTAGTTTTGTTAGATTAGACTGACAGACAGACAGTTATAAGGGGATCGAATTTAGGATGGCTACATAGAAAGATCCGGTTGGTACGAGATAATAATATTCGATCAAGCGAAATAGAGAGAGAATTTGTTGGGTTATTTTCTTGGTGAAAAGCTTCGAAGAAATCGAAGTCGGGGCGTCGCGTACCAAACGGACCTTTTAAATCGTAGACTATATATAAAGATAAATTTAATTGAAGTTTTTATATTTATTGACTATGGTTTGGTGTAATATTCATGTTAACATGTTAATAGTTGACGAATTATCGGTATTTTTTTTTTGGTTATTAAATATGACAAAACTAGATTATACTCCGGGAACGTCCCGTGGTTGAGAAAATCTAATATGACATATTAATTTTACATATGAAATAGAATGATTCGCTTTACAGTTACATGCAAGAAAGCTTCGGGTAACACCTACCTTAAAACAATTAAAAATATATCTCCAATATTAACGGCTAACCTTATACAATGTATAGTTCTAATATTAATATATAACGTAAAATAATGTATAACTCTGAACAAAACCCCACAAAAAATAGTCGTTTTTTTCTCCGTTTTTTATATATAGCACTATGATACTCGTTGGAAAGATAATTAAACGCTCGTTAACTTGGTGTAATTTTTTTCTTTAAAAAAACTCTTATATAAAAGATATTAACGTTTAAAAGTTATGGGAGGAAATATAAGAGAGAAAAATCCAATTTTATTTTTAAATATTTTTTTCTAAAATATCTCAATACCACATGGGATGACACATGGCACACTCAAGGAGAAGAATGCTTCTTTGAGTGCCATGTCATTAAAATGTCTTTGGTTTATTATATGTATAGATAATAGCAAGGGGGTTTTGGTCTTTTTTTTTCAATTAATAAAATTTACATATGACTATCTTTACGCCCCAGTTACGGTGTGCGCATATAATGTATATATGTGTGGCCATGGGGGGCAGAAGTAAAGTTGCACTAGTTTTAACGTTATTTTACTAATTTTGTGAAAATAACGTTAAAAACGACGGATGGTTAATCATGCATCATGTGGTGGTGGCGTTGATAGCCAAAAGACAAGGGGGTACATGCACCAATCGAGTTTGTCCCGATTGCTAAGTGTTATGTGTCTTATGTCCAAGGGTTGATACATAACCACATCGAGCCGGGGGTCTCACTGGAAGCAGCCTCTCTATTCTCAGGGGATAGAGGTTAGGCTGTCTACATCTTACTCTTCTCAGACCCTACCTTAGCTTTGCTATAGGTGAGATTCATGATGATAGACATATGACTATGTTTGTTTTTATTTACCAGATTTATCTTATCTTATTTTATCAGTTGTATACAAAATATTTTCACATTCTATGAATGCATGCTCTTATTAATTTTTTTTTCTAGTTTAACTTTTACAAAACCTTTTTTTTTTTTTCGAAACAAACTATTAAATTTAACCTGTATGCAACAGATGTACTTAGGCTATAGGGTAAGCAGACACCAAAAAACCCATGTCTCAGTGCCACGTAGGCTGCCACATCACCAAAGTGGTGTCTTACCATTCTTGAGACATGGGCGGGGTGCGCAGACATGAAAAACCCATTTCTCAAGAAAATCTCCTATTGGTCTATTACCCAACATTTAAACAAAAAAAAAAAGGAAAAATGTGATTGGTGCGTCCGGTACGTCCCTGGGGAGACGGGGGGGGGGGGGGGGGGGGGACGGGGGTGGTAGGGGACGGGGCAACCGGGGGGTGTGCAGCTTGGGGACGGGGGGAAATGGGTGGGACGGGGGTGGGTGATGTTTGTGCACCGGATAGCCTTAGAAAATAATTAGGGTTTTAGTATAATTTAGTATGTCAATTGGGAATATAATTTGTGTATATATTTTAAAAAAACTTTAACTCTACAATAAATTTACGTATGTCAATATCTTGTTATCATTGACCTAGCAATATAGCATTTGGTAAAAGAAAAAATTTAAATAAAAATTAATAAAGATAATGGTGATTGTAAAATTTTGAAAAATAGGGGAATTATTAGTTATTACTATTGTAGGACGAAAGATAGAGCATATAGTCATAGATTTTTAATGATGAACAATATAACATGGGAAAAGGTTTAGTGGGAGTCGTTTGAATATTCGATGAAGTGATTCCTGTTTGTGTGAGTTTGCATTGAGGTGACCCATTAATTGCAGCAAAGATCAAAATTGTCCGTCTCTTCCGATAGACCATAATTAATTTTTTTTTACTTATTTTCTGGCTTTCTTCATATCAAGTAGTAATAATTTGTTTTTTCTTGAAAAAAGTTTATTATAAGTTTGAAAATCACAAAAAGGTATATCTGTAAATAATAAAATATAGAAAGTACGTTCATGTATAAATGAGTCTTATACATGTGGGTACTTGAGGGGCAAAAGTAAAGTTACACTAATTTTAGCGTTATCTTACTAATTTTGTAAGAAATAACGTTAAAAATGACGGACGGTTGATCATGCATCATGCGGTGGCGTTGATAGCCAAAAGACAAGGGGGTACATGCACAAATCAGGTTTGTCCCGATTGCTAAGCATTGCGTGCCTTATATCCAAGGCTTGATACAAAACCACTATCGAGCCGTGGGTCTCACTGGAAGCAGCCTCTCTATTCCCACAGGGTAGAGGTAAGACTGTCTACATCTTACCCTCATCAGACCATACCTTAGCTTTTCCTATTCGTGGATTAACTGAGGATGATGATGATGATGATGTATAAATGAGTCTTATCCTACAAATAACCCTTAACGTGATAAGTGAAAGAAATTTTTTTTTTTTAATTTTTTTTTTCAATTTTGTTAATCATATATTTTAGTACTGAAATCTAAAAAAAATTTAGTGTAGAGTAATTACATAGACAATGAAACTATCACATAGACAATGAAGCTAAGTCGCAAAATCAAGTCTTGGCTTATCACCGGGACCGAGTATAAAGACTGTACCGACCCTAAGTGAGATCTTTGATAGTTGAGGATTAAGCCACTAAGTGTGTGTATTTCTACCTACAAATAGGATAATCATTACTCGCGGGATTAGGTTAGCTTACAAGTGCATGGATTGTTACACACCATAGGTACACTCATAAGTCCTCCTACTTCCTATCAAGACACCCACAAGACCAAATACTAAGTGACTAGCTAGTTAATTCATCAAACAAAGTTTTAAGTAAAAAGAATTAGACAAGAACACAAACACCACTCAACAAATAAAAACTATATAATCATACCAAAGAAGTCTTCACCCTAGCAACACTCTAGTATCCTAGCCAATGATTGGCATTACAACATGCACTCTAGTTTGGGTGTTTAAAGAACACATAGTAGTGGTTGTTTTATGGATCAACGAGGGTTTTTGGGATGATTTATAGTGATCTCTCTCTAGCTCTCACTCAAGTAGTGTTTATGGAGTGATCCCCAGCTCCAAAGGTCACTTACAAGACCCTAAAGATGGCTAAAGTGTGAGAGAAACTCGGGTGGAATGGGATGCTCAAAATGTGGGGTGGAGGCCTCTATTTTATAGGCAAATCAGCCCCTAAACGCCCGTGCTCAAGGTTTGGCACGCCCACGCTCGACAGTAGGTACTGTTGCAGAGTCCTTTTTGCAGAAGCTGCCCATCTTAAGGACAAGCACGACCGTGTCATAGGTGATGGCACGCCCGTGCTTGCAGGTACGCGTAACCGTTTTGGTCGGTTTAAGCCTTGAGGGACACGCTTGAAGGAGCACGGTCTTGCCCAGGATGATGGCACGCCCGTGCATATCTGCAAAGCTGATTTTTGCCTTTTGTTGACTTGGAAATGTTGACTTATTGACTTGGGACACGTGCACGGTCGCGCACGGTCATAGCACGACTGTGCTGCATTTGAATCAGCTCCGAAAGTCTTCAATTCCTTGTCTTTTGTGCCGGTTTTCACTTCTTTTTACTTCCCACCTTAATACTTGCAATTATCATTAAAAGAAGACAAACTGTGATAATACCAAGAAAAAAACATGATTCCGGGTGATAAATAGGTGAAAACATGTGTGTAAAACCTGCTAATTTTCAGACACGTCATTAACACACGGTACATGTCCAAATCAAACGAAAAGATTGTAATATAGAAATTTTATTTATTGAAAGTTATTTGCATGCAAAATATCATAAAAAAGTTTAATGTTACCCAATAATAGATATATGAATCAACAATGTTTGATTTGACATGATTTAAAAACAAATAATGAAATGAATAATAATATATTTATTGTAACGGAATGCAAATGAACATTAACTTTATGTCATTCAAAACCAATAACTACTTTCGGCGCCAAGCTTTTTAATATCCACCAAATCCTCATTATCTTAACATTATTCAAAACTAATAACTATTTTCCACAAAAAAAAAAATAGAGATAATCATGGAAAGCCAATGAAGTCATTGAATCATCCGATTTTGAATTCAATGTCATTCGGATCTACCCAAATCCGAAACACTAACTCCATTCCAATCAATAAGCAAAAAAAAAAAAAAAAAGCATTCACCCTTAATAATGAATATCCAAAATATAAATGATCCTCAAGAAGATGAAGAACACTAAAGGGAATATTGATGAATATACCCAACCAACAACACCAACCAAACCTTCGGCGAAATCCCATCCACTCCATAAACTATATAGAATCTGATTATCAAATATGAACTAATTATTATATTGGTTAACCATAACTTAATCTAAAACATGAAAAAGCATGGAGTTTGATCTAATGCCTTAGGGCCACGGATCTTCAAACCAATAAAATATAGTATTCGAACATGCTTAACAAACGGCCTTAACAATCAAAACTACACAACCCGACACATAATACAATCAAATAATTGTATCCAAACAGTGTGTGCATATTCTATTTATGAAAAAAAGGCGGTAGGAATAACATAAGTCAAAATGTAAACTGAATAGGATATCTGTATATAGTTAGATATAAAGAGTTAAAAAAATGTTTTAATAAAATATTGAAAATAAAAACTTGGTTATTACAATTAAATATATATACATTTTAGGAAATAATTTATCGAATTTAAATTTAATCGAAATTCAAAATTTGTTTTGAAATTTGAAAATTCAAGCATAGGTCAAATTGGAGCTCCATGGATATGGGTACAGAGTTGGAACATGATGTGGAACTCTAGGAAAATGACACATCACCCCCTGATATGCGTCAATTTATACATATAAAAGCCCCCGTTTAACTCCCGTGTATATACGTTTTTGGGCCTTATACACGATGAATTGGTACTTATTTGGGTATCTTTATGATTACAGGTCTTAAACGATGTCCCGGAAGCATAACAGATGCAAAAACGGAGTTTTCAGCGCGCAAACAGGACTTCAGACTTTTCGCGCGGCCGCGCGATCCTCCAGATATTTATCTTATTGCACCACGCGAGCGCCTTGAGTCATTGTAGTCACTTGCGCCATGCGAGAAGCGGTCTATACTTCTTCGCGATGCGCGAGCGACTCAGATTTCGCTGAAAATATTGTATATTTTCATATTTTATATATTATCATAATTTAAGTTTAGTGTATAGTTTTTGGTATATTGATTTGTGTATATCTCTTCCATTTTTCTTAAATCGAGTCTGTAATTATTTCTTCTGTAATTATTTAGTACATTGCGTCATTTTAAGTATGGGGATGGCCGATGTCTGTTCATTGCTCGATCGATCTTCTCGCCTGTACTCAATCTCCATTCGGGCGAAAGCGATCTAAAAGAAATTTTTTGATGAAAAACGGCCATTCCTAGAAGTCAAAGTCCAAGTTGGACTGAGTTTGAAAGTCAATGGGTAGCGATCAAGGCCATTCAATTCAGGCCCGTTTGACCCGGATGTGGAAATACTTGAATTCCACGACCGCGCGCCTAAACGCGCGTGGAAAACCGAGTCCAGCTATCAACTCACTCACTCGAGCAAAATGTAGCGATGTGCAAGGGCAGAAATGTCCTATAACTTCATAAAGTTTTTAGCCAGGATTGATTCGCGACAGATGATTGTGTGGAAAGTCGCTTCAAAACCGTGTTATTTCACTAAGAAGCGTAGCAAAACAGGTAAGTTGGTTGTTTGTGTCGAAACAAAGCGAGCACTTGCAACTTCCACTCAAGAACACACACACAAACACCTTTCAATTCCACATCAATTCTTCAAATCAAGGTATGGGTCTTCCTCTTTCTTGTTATTTTTCTTGTTCTAGTGTAGATTAGTTTAAATTTTTGCAATCTTTTCATGATTTTAGGGTCTCTTCATAATGTTTAACAAACCCTAGTGTTCTTGGATGGATTGTTTGCTTTGTTAGTGTAGATTAGTGGCTGATCATTGTCCAAATCTTTGAGTTTTTGGGTTTTCTTCATAATGTTTAAACCAAATCCGAATTTTTTTAAAGATTTGTGTGATTTTATAACCTTGTGTTTAGTATAGTTTAGTATAAATGTAGATTAATTTCATAATAGGGTTGTATGCTAGTGTAGATGTTAGTGTAATTTAGGTTTGTTCTTGGAATTTTAGGGATTCTTCATAAATGTTTAAACATCCCCAAATTCCTCATGTTTTAGGTTATAATTTGTTGTTCATGATCTTGATTTCTTGGGGTTTCCTTCATAAATGTTTAACAAAACCCCAAAACTTTAAGATTGTTAGTGTTTTGAATGTAGTTTAGATAGTTTTGTTTGGTTTGTTTGAATAAATGTGATGAATGGATAGCTTTGATGTGTTTATGCTTTTGTCAAGAATGGTGGTAGTGCAGGAACAGACGAGCACTGGTATGGATGCTCAATGCAGTCACCATGCTTTTCGGGATATCACCACAAGGGGAGTATTATTCTCCCTTTTCACACAATAGTTAGCTAATTCATAAACGCTTTCTATTTTTCACATTGGGGACAATGTGACGTTTAAGTGTGGGGAGGGATTATATAATGTTCTAGTTTGTCCTCTTGTGTTTTTACTTATATATAAAATAAAAAAAAACTTTATAAGTACATATATGTATATATTTATAATAAATATCAAGCCTAACAAATTTTTGATAAAAATAACTTGAGGCGCGACAAACGGACGTGAAACTAGCATACTAAATATGTACATTTGCACCCATTTCCTTCCGGTTACGTGAGCATTTGAGCCTATTAGTATAGATTTCATTTCTTTGACATGCTTATCAAGTGAGCCGGATGTTTTGTGCCATTTAGAACTTGTCATTAGCATGCTTGTTTAGACCAGATTCGTGTGAGATTGTATGAAAATGATTGAGGCATTTAGGATACCCTTTTGATTTAGCATTTCTTTTCGTTATATCTGTTTCCCGCACCCAAACATTATCCACTAGTTAACCCTGTTGAACCTAATCCGTGTTTTTTCTTATTTACCACACCATTTCGCCACTAAACCAAATTTAGCATTTTTCTTTTAAACCCTTTGTGTTGAAACTCGGTTTAGGTTAATGTTTGACTCGTTTTTGCGTTGTAAATAGTTCGTGTTCGGGTTTGTATATTTAAAGCCCGTATGTTGATTATATTCGTGTTTTAAAATCAGTTATATCATAGATATATATGTTGAAAAAAAAAGAAGAAAAAAAAAGAAGAAAAAAAAGAAGAAAAAAAAAGAAGAAAAAAAAAATCCAGAAAATTCCAGAAAAATAGAACACCCTAAAATAGGGTGAGTTAGCAGTGATCGAGCAGTTTTTAGAGCTTTAAAGTTAGAAATTATACGTTTAGCTCGATTTGAATAAAATGCGGTTATGTTCGCGTGTTTATTGTATAGTAGTTTTTGCTTCAGTTTAGTTAGACTTAACCGCCGAGTTTTAGCCATTTCGTCACTGTTTATATATCCATTCCACACCCTTACCCTTGCCTGACATTACAACCCTCATAAGACCTCTTGATTTGTGCTATTTCACACGTTAGTTGGTGAAGACTAGATCTTTTGACAAGCTTATGATATTGCACGATTCATTGTCTTGGCAATGGAGCGATTTACACATACACATTACACGTATGTATAATAAATAAAACCGAGTGTGTGTGAACATTGCGATTCGTGTACAGGTTAGCATGCTTTGTGGATCGGAAGTGAGTCGTTGCTTGTTAGTTATCTTATCACCTATTTATATCTTCTGTGGGCTTGATTATTATCGTTTGTACAGGTTATATTTTGTTTTTGTTGGCTCTTGACGAGTTTTTCGTTTTATTTTTGTTTTGTTGTTTGCTTGAGGACAAGCAAAGTTCAAGTGTGGGGATGTTTGATATGCGTCAATTTATACATATAAAAGCCCCCGTTTAACTCCCGTGTATATACGTTTTTGGGCCTTATACACGATGAATTGGTACTTATTTGGGTATCTTTATGATTACAGGTCTTAAACGATGTCCCGGAAGCATAACAGACGCAAAAACGGAGTTTTCAGCGCGCAAACAGGACTTCAGACTTTTCGCGCGGCCGCTCCAAAGTTTCGCGCGGCCGCGCGATCCTCCAGATATTTTCAGCAACCTTCTAGAAGGCCTACGTCATCACAGCAACTCGCCCACTTGCCTGGGAAAAGCGAGCGGCCGCTCCAAGGCTTCGCGCGGCCGCTCGAACCCTCTGTTCAGCTTTAAATAGCCCATTCAGCCCACTGATCAAATATTGGGTCTTGGAGAGGCGATTTTCGGACGAATCAAGCTGCTGGAAAGCCGTGGAACAAGCTCGGGAATCCATCCAATCCATCCTTCATCATCCAATCCATCTCTTTAGCATTCTTATGGTTTGATCCTTTAAGCTTTTTAAGATCGAAATCTGATTTTGTATGCTATTGTGATGTTATTTTAGTTAATCGTACGCCTACGGGCAAGAACATTAGTAGTAGTTAGTAGTTAAAACAATCATTTGTATGAAATCATGTTTTGTATGAATTTGGCGTTTTTCATGTTTGAATCTTGATGATCATAGCGCAACCTTGTTTCATTGTTGTTAGATTTGTAGTTGTGTTTGGATGACTTTGATGATTGTCGAATGTGTTAGGCGGATTACTTGTTGAAGAAACCGTCCGTTTAATCGTCCGATAGTAGACTAGTTAACTTGTTAATAAAGTTTACACCATGAAACTGTAACCGGGTATTGGTTTGGTTAAAGTCACTTGAATAACGATTATAGATGTTTACCGACACGTAAAAGAGTCTTAAAAGCTTAATGGTGTTGTTACCAATCTTTGACACGGTTGATGATCTTTGTTAGTTGTTTTGGTGAAAATGGCGATCTTAGTAGATTTGTGTTCAAAGTTGGTAAAATGGAATATGTTGTGAAATGCTCTACTTTATGCTAGTCTAGGTGGTTGTATTGTGTATTCGATATTGCTTTCCTGAACTAGTGCGGTTGAGGACTCCCGAAAGGTGATACTAACCTTTATTTAAAGATTCTCATGAGATCATATCAGCTGCGCGCTAATGAACAACTTGAAGTGGTTAACGTGTGTATTCGTGTTAGCTTTCTGTATAGTTGTCATGTTAGGATGCCCGAGAGGGAAACTAACTGTCGGAAATGGGAATGTTGATCACGCCTTTATTTCTTATTATAGATGACATGCTAGGATTGGCGTATTATAGTTTATATAGTTTTATTTTCTATTTGGAGTCGTAGTTAAGTTATTTACATGTTTTAGAATTAATCGAGTTATAAACAAACTCAAACTATATTTTCCTACTGGTAAATCGGTGATAGAGTCTTAGTACAATTGCTCCGCGCGCGTCCATGGATCGATACTTGGTTCTTATCTATACGTTACTACATATATGACAGGGTACACTTGCCCTATTGTGTGTGTTTTAATATGAAGGTCTAAACCATTTTTATAAATATTAAAGCAAAACGTGTGTTAAAATCCATAGAAAAATATGTATAGTTACGCACACGTCACCCCCTAGTTACTCTTTTATTATAGAGTAGATAGATATAGATATTATAGGGTCAACTTATCCTACAAAGTGTAACAAAAATCAGAAGGGTGAGAAGGATACAAAAACCACAATAGATCACGAAATATTGCACAATGAGCGACACAATATAACACAATGCCGAAAAATATAACACAATGCTAAAGAAAAAAAGACACAATGATGAAATAAGAAAAAGACCTAATGCTACATTAAAGGCACAATGACATAACGTAAATTCTAAAAACTACTAGCTAAAACTCAAAAAAAGCGAAAACCTAGAAACTAAGATCGTTGTTTCGATGAGACGGTTCCAATGTCACTTGAATGAGTTTAATCTGAGTCCATTCGATACCCTTCCTACGACTTCTTATTTTCTTTTACTGTGTATTTGATCATAACCCTTATATTTGAGTCCATTTGATACACAATTTAAAATATTTAAACAAACGAATCAGTTATTATCCTACTTATATGGTAGGGTCTGAGAAGAGTAGGATGGGCATAGTATTTCTCTATCCCAGGAGATAGAGTGCTTCCATTGACACTCCCGAAATGCTTAAAACAAAACTAAGTGTATTATAGTCGAAAGTAGTTTCCGCTTCTTTGTATATATAAAAGTAGAGGAAGGTTCTTATACAAATGCACCGTACAACCAAATTTATAATGCAATCTTTTTGTTTTGCCTTATTTTAGCCCATTTTTAGGTAAAGTTCCACCCTACCCCATAGCCAGGTTAAACCATTAGACATTTTTTTTGTTGTAAGGTAGCAAAAGTGCAATCAATGTTTTAAAACCGGTTTTTATCTCGTACTGGATTGGGCTTAGAAGGCTTAAATGGTTGCACCAGATGGTTCAACTAGATGTACCGGGCAGTTCAACAGGATGTACCCGATGGTTCACCCGTTGTATCGACTAATTTGAACCGGTTTTTAAAACATTGTATATTATCCCTATGTATATTATCAATGGCGGATTCTAGAAAATAAAACAAGGGGTAACGATTAATGTTGTGGTCGTGTGATAAACAGTAAATTTTGAAGGGGAAGTTATAAAAACTTCCCTTTCGCCATAGCAATCATTCACCACCACAATCATTTACTATTTATCATAAGACCTCAACATTAATCGAGATAATGATCTGATTTAAGCCACTATCAAGTCGTATTTTATGAGTGAGGAATTTTTTAGATCTAAAACATCAACATCCCTATGAGTATATAATCAGGTCTGATCGAATCAGATCTGGGCACACAGTTTATAGCAGTAGCACCCGTTTACCATAGGACTCCCATCTTCAGTTTTTTTTCTCAAGATGGTACCCGTGCTATTAGGTGGAGTCGGCCTATGTTGCACCACCACGTGCGTTTGTGGGCTGGCCGGAAACCTCTATGGTTCCTCAACTTATTTCTAAACTCGTTTCTCTTTCTTCAAAGTGTAGGGTTCATGTTAAAGAAATTTGTTTATTATTGAACGGTGATGGAAATGAGAAGGTGAGGTGGAAATCAGAATTGGGACAATTTTTTTTTCTTTTTTTATGAACAAGTTTATGAGAATGGTGAGTGACATGGGAGGATGAAATTGAGGTTAATGTTTAACGGTTTTAGTGGTGATTACTGTCTATCCCTGGACTCTCCCGAGGTATACATTGTTTTAGGTTAGATGTTAACATTAGAATTATACATTTTTAAGGTTAATTATTAACAATGGAGACTGAAGTTATACACTATTTTAGGTTAAGTGTTAACATTAGAGTTGTATATTGTTAATTGTTTTAGGTTAGGTGCTATCCGAAGTTTTCCTGCATTTAAATGTGAAGCACATTAGTCTATTTCATATGTAAGTTGATATATCATATTATATTTGTCAACCCTAGGACGCTCCCGGTATCATCTAGTTATACATTAAAAATATTGTCACATAGTAACTAACGAATTTGAAGTCATTTGATACATTTAAGAAAATTAGGTTAAAAAGATTATCATTTTGAAATTCAAATCACACAATTACACAAAATAACAAGTTCTACAGGAATTGATACCATATCAAATAAGATTCTTTTTAAAACATCGATTTAGATTGGCGAAGTGACAATGAGTTTACTTGCAACTTTTGGCATGTACAATAAAGTGAGAAAAATGTTAATATGAATAAAATGTTTGATTTACCGCATAATCTTTGTATAAAGTTTGTTTAGTGGGCTAAAGTTCAAGGGTGTGGCCCATTAGATTAGCATGGTTTGTGGTGGCACTGTGGAAGCCGTGGATCAAAATATCAAATCCTCATTAACTTTGGGCCTATATTCTTAACCTTGTGATTTTGTAACGTGATACACAAAACATGTCCAGTTGGTTAGGTTCTGTTTCATTCTTATGTACTTGTGATCTGGGAGCACAAGTAACAATATTTGAACATCACATATAACTCTTATTGTTAATAACAATTCTGTCCTTGGTGTTGTGTGGATCGCTACTTGATTCATGTATGAGGGGGCTTGTAGCAGCCTAATGTATCAAGGTGTTTAGTTCTCCCCGGCCAAGTGGTTGGAAGTTTTAGCCTCATTTTTTACACTGGGTGTAAATTCAGTAGTAGATTTAGAGGGTGTGTGAGTTAGCATTTTTAAAAATATTAACTCATGTATCATCAAATGAATACATAACGGCATACCGGGTTTCATTGTGAAATTAACTAATGATAGGAGTAGTTCTTCAATGGCTTTTTAAATTTTCTTTTAAGTATGTGAGGATTGATTTGCACCTAAGAATCCCCTCTTCATGACCCGTATATGCCTACATTGAGCCTTCTTTGTAATGATATTTTGTATACTCAAGGAAAAATGGAAATAAATAATCCTAACTATTGACTATTGGCCAATAACAGTCCCAACTACGAAAATCACCAATATTGGTCCCAACTTTCGACATATTGGAAACCAACGGACCCAAACTAACGGATGTTAACTCCGTTAGTGTCATGCTGACGTGGCATGCCTAGGTGGCAAGATGATTCTACGTGGCATCCTACGTGGCAAAATGATCCTACGTGGCATGCCACGTTAGCATCACACTAACGGAGTTAGCCTCCGTTCGTTTGGGTCCGTTGGTTTCCAATATGTCGAAAGTTGGGACCAATATTGGTGATTTTCGTAATTAGGACTGTTGTTGGCCAATAATCAATAGTTGGGATTATTTATTTCCATTTTCCTTTACTCAAACTAAACCACACATTACTTGTTGTGCTCTACTCTAAATGAACTACACAGCATTGGAGGATCTACACTAATTCGTAGCAAATGTTGGGTGAAGAAACTACACTAATTGGTGGCAAATGTTGGGTATTGCTACATGAGGCCTTTAATCACTAACCAACACAACAGCTGAACAAAAACTTTTGCTCATCTCTTTTATTAGAGGGTGTTTGGGATTGAGTTTGGAAATGCAAAAGTGCTTTTGGTCAAAAGTGCTTATTGGCTTATGACTTTTCGAAAAGGAGTTTTAAAAAAAGTGTTTGGATTAGCTTTTGGGATGAGAAACGTCAAAAAGTTAATAGATTGTTATTTTTTAAGTGTTTCGCTTAACTTATTGTGAATATTGGTTGTATGGTGGTAGATTTGTAATTTTCTTTCCAAAAGTCAAAAGCCAAAAACCAAAAGCCAGGATTTCTAACTTTTCAAAAACAACTTTTCCACCTTTAAAAGCTAAAAGCCAAAAGTCAAAACAGAAAGTGCTTTTGAGTTACACAAACAGCTTATTGACTTATTGGCTTTTCTAAAAAGCCAATAAATCAATAAGTTAGTTTGAAACTCAATCCCAAACACCCTCTTGATGTAGAACCAAATTGCAGAACAAAGGACGCTAAATTTATTTTTTTAGAAGTTATTGTGAGAAATGTCTTTAGTACAAAGGATCATACACATATGGTTACTTATAAATTGAATAGTTTATTAAGGTGGTGACAAAGAACTCCCAAAATGATTGTTCATCTTATAAATTGAATAGTTTTCCACAAAAAGTTACAAGTTTTCTTTAGAATTGTAGTTACAAATAAGTATTTAAAATAACCATAATCATTACCAACTTCTTTTGCAAAATTTAGTGTCAATTCCGTTTTTAAATATAGTAATCTCTTATAAATATGTTTTACAATTTGAGAGTGGGTTTATTATGTGTTTAAACATCAAACTCTTCACATTAACTATTATGTGGTAGTTGATACCAAGTGTTTCTTTTTTATTCTTTCTTTACATATATTGCAAAACAACTTAAGGGTAGTTGGTATAAAAGGATCTAAATGGGCGGTAATTAAACTCCAAGGGTGTTGGTAAATATCTTCCTTGTGAATTCTTTGTTTTTCTAAAGTGAAGATAAGATAAGTTCGAAATGACAGTCAACTATTCTTTTGTGTTTGTTAATTACTAATAATGTTAATACTATGGTGTTAGGGTGTTAATTAAAATTTCTTATGTGGTCCATATTCGTACACATAAACGTGCTACTTAAAGCTAGGGGTGTTCACGGTTCGGTTCCAAACCGTGAAACCGCCCAAACCGGTCATCGGTTTGGTTTCACGGTTGATTTTTTTACTTGACTTTCGGTCGGTCGGTTTCAATAGTTTCGAACCGTAGCGAATGGTTTGGTTTACGGTTTATACTGAAAACCAACCGCATAAAACCGGACCAGACCGTCAAAAAAAAATAGCAAAACATTTTTTTAGATACGTATATTATGTATATAGAGACACGCAATTACAACGAAAATTGTTTAGCTCTTATTTAATTTGAAGACATCAATCCATCATTAGTGGGCTAAGCCTTGTTTACACATTTTGAAATCTCATTAACTTCACACCCATTTTCACATTTCAATAATTAAAAGTTTCTCACGTCTAAATAACTAGAATACATTCAAATGTCAAAAATCAAAACGTTTCATAAAATAGACGGACCAATTATGTCATTATTCGAAGGCTTGAAGAACACGATACAACCTAAAGGCCTAACGAGCCTAAACCGTGAAACCAAACCATTAATAACGGTTTGGTTCGGTTCGGTTTAAAAGTTCTACGGTTCGGTTTTGGTTTACAAAAATAAAAAACCGTTACTAACGGTTCGGTTCACGGTTTGACCTAAAAACCGCGAAAACCAGACCGTGAACACCCCTACTTAAAGCAAAAAAGAATTGAAAGTTGGCACATTGCCAGCTTTTTTGGAATTTAGGAAGAAAATACGTAGAAAAAGAAGTTGAATAGTCCAAATTTGACTCTAACTTTGTCAACATTAGCTAAACACCTTGACTTTTGAGTTCGAAAAGTCTAACTTAGCATATGTTTTCTGATGGGAGATTAATTAATAATTAGTAATCTAATACTTATTTATTAGTTTCTCGAAACACACATATGTGGTGAATTAGGTATGGAGTCGAATGAGCACCTTCTATATTATCTTGTGATATTGCAAACTATGTTAGGAATTTTAATACTTACCTAGATACATAACATTCCGCCTTCAAAAGATTAAAAGATGTCTAATAGTATAACAATTGTGGCATGTTTGTGCTTTTTTAAGATGAGGATCGATTGATAAACTCTTTATGCTAAGAATGTCTCTAGATCCAAACTTTTGGAAAACATCAAGACTATGGGTTATTTTGGATTTAGACTCGATCAAAGTTGACTTTAGATTTGGGTTGTTGGTGTGCTTTTGAAAATATTGAAAGCATTGTATAGAATTGGTCTTGGTGTCTTTTCTTTTTGTTTTATGTATATTGTACTTCCTCTAGCATCTTGAGCATTCCCAAAAATATCCCCCCACCGTTCCAAAACAAAGAAAAGATGATTAAACTAAGGGGGACGGGGCGCCACCCGAATTGATTACGGGTACCTCATTACCAGCACGGTAACCCCGCCACCGATGATGCTGGTAGTGGATCCGTGAACCATTTTCTGATTCTAGTTAACGCACGGTAACAATGATCTCTCTCTCTTTGTCCCCCCTCTCTCTCTCTCTCTCTCATTGATTGTGGCTAAATAATCAGTGAAGTGTTATCTCTAAAAAAAGTGTTTTAGTGAAGAAATCAGTGAAGTGATGTAGCAATGTAGGATTAGTTGAAATAAGTGAAGTTGAAAAAACTCATGGGTAGCACCCCGTCCCCCTAAGTTATCGAAAAAACGTGATCGACTTCAACTTAAACATGGTAATTGGCTTTTAAAAGGTTATGTTAGAAAAACAGTGGAAGCAAAATTTTAACTAAAGGTGTACAAACAATTTTTTTTTTCCAAACAGGTTCAATTTTTAATCGAATAAGTTCTTTAGGTGGGATAATCGTTTTTCTTAAGCCGGTTCGGATTTTAAACCGGCTTGATGAACTAATGTTACGAACTGGTATAAATCGGTTTGGGTTGGGGTGGGGAAAGTTTTTTTTTTTCAAACCGGCTTTTTGGTACACCTCTAATTTGAACTTAGAGTTAAGCTATTGTTTTGAAAAAACATGAATTATAAAGTAATAAACTAAACTAGCTATAGTTTTCTTGCTTAAGCATGTGACACTAGAAGAAAACTTTAAGTTAAATACAGATACAGATGGTAGCCTGCTTATGACCCGCCCCCTTTGGTGGTGTTATCCTATCTATTTATTGAATTACTATAAGCCCACTAGGGTTTTTATAGGAACCAGTGGTTGTGGTTACTGGCTACCCATATTGAACCGCCAGGTGAGAAGATGACACTGGATCTTGACAGCTGGTATATAATATTGTATTGCTGATGGGTTCATATATGTATATATATCTTGTCACAGCAACTTGTACTCTAGTTTCTTACTGCATTGATAGTTGAACTTAATCATGGTTTGTTAGGTATTTAAGAAGGGTGGTCATATCTACACATCATCCATCCTAAAGTTACTCCCCTTATGGGGGGTTGCGATGATCTCTGCCGCAACATAGAAAAATTCGCCTTCCAAAAAAAAAAAAAAAATCCATCCTAAAGTAAATACACACCCTCATTCTCTATACTCTACTCTATACGCCGCGCATATGATCATATCTTAATTAGAGAAGTTTCATTAATCTTCGAAAAGTTCTGAATTTGTTACTACAATGGAAGATTTCATGGTATTGCTGAAGATATACTATTGAAGTCAACTAATTTAATTCTTTGTGGAAAAGCAACAAAAGAATGAAAATGACATAACATGACAAAATTGTTTACTAAAATATATTACATGCAAAACTATAGAATTATATAGTCGCGTCAACCAAATAATATTAAAATGAAACATTTTCAAAATTAATGAGTTTTTTTTAGTTAACTAGATGTTGAAATCGCGTGTTGCGACGTCGACAATCTGATAATCGTGTATTATATATGCGTATAACGTGGCTTGCTAAATAGAATTGTTCCTAGCCTGATAACGCATATGTTTGTGTTTTGAATAGTTACAACAAACTAAAGAATATGGGAAACAAAAATATATTTGTCAAAGAATTTTCTAATTTTATTAAAGTCTAAAAAAAGGAACCACAACAATAATTTTGAACAACTTGCTGAACACCTTGCCGTTTAAGAAATTCAACAATATTTATGTTACACAAACATCAGGAATAAAAATCAATTACATAAATTGTATAAATTCAAATATACAACACACGCAACCTCTAAGCTCTGAATACTAACATAATACAAAATCCACACAATGTGACCTAAAGAAGTTTGTAAATTTCAATAGTTAATGTAACACAAACATCATGAATAAAAATCGATTACATAAATTGTATAAATTCAAATCTACAACACACACAACCTCTAAGCATCAACTGAATACTAACATAATACAAACTCCACACAAAGTGACCTAAAGAAGGTTGTAAATTTTAGTAGTTAATGTAACACAAGCGAAACCTGGTTACATGATTCGCCTGTAATACCATCTTCCTTAGTATAGATATTGCAGTGCGAGTGCGTGACGTATGTTCCACCCGGATTATCTTCGTTTTAGCGCGAATGTCACATATGTAAGACCCAATCCGATAAACACATGATTATAGATTAGTTTATGTAGAACAAACTTGATTTGGAAGTTTTAAAAAGAAACATGACATGATTAACAAGTTCGACAATGTGTAAGCGTCGTAATCCAAAACATATGCATGGTCTTGCATGGTCTAGATATTACTGAAGATATTAACAATAACACATTCCAATTGCCAAGTTTTATAAGTTCATGTTCAAAAGTTGCGGAAGTGATTGAGTCTTATGCGTTCGGTTCTTGTTCCATTGCGTGATTATCATCCGTTATCCGTGATACTAACTACCTACTTCAAACCCATAAAACATCATTAGACATCAAATTTTGAGCTTAAAATGTAAGAAAACGATTTTTTCTTGACCTGTTACCTCCTCGCGCCCATGAGGAACTCCTCATGGGGTGTGGGGAGCTCACCTTCTCCTTGCACCCCATGAAGAGCTCCTCATAGGGTGCGGGGAGCCTATTTTGGGCATAAAGTTTACAGAGCAGGGCAATTTTTCTTCCTTCCAAGTATTAGCCAAATTTCATGCTTTTTGGCTGCATTTCCCCAAAATTTCTTAACTATTTTTGGGGCTTCTTAAAACTCGTTTATGGGTCATAATACGTTTCTCTTACATGTTTAAATCTCAAATGTAATTCCTTGTTCGGTTTCTAAGACTATGACCATAGTGATTTAATTCCTCTTCTACTTGACCTGTTAAGGTCTGTATAAGTTGAAAACATGAAATTTTATGATTCCCAAGTTTCTAATTGTGATTTACACATGACTAGTCAAGCCTCAACTTGAAAAGTGATTTTCTGCCCAAGACATTTTGTCGTGGTAGCGATGCCTCGTATCCATGGCCACATGTGCCACTTCTCTTGGTCCTACTCGTACAACCCATATGACTCGCAACATGGTTTTTATCCAAGGTTTTCATACCTCTTGGGAATCACAATAGTATCTCAATTTACATGAAATCTCCATTGGTGTACCCTCCTAAGCATGCATATGTATAGGGTAGGATTGGGATTATTTGAGAATTCTCTTGAGTTGTGAGAACCATAGAAACTCATTTTATAACAACACAATTATTTTAATCAAAAATGAATATGTGGTCCAAAATTAAACAACAATAAAATATTAATATATTTAAATGAGGGTAAAAATTCTTTACATCGGTGTAATTCAGCATAAATTCATGTATTTTGTTTTTTACATCGGGGTTTACGTGTTTTTACACCAGTGTGCAATTTATTTTCGCATCTTACGTCGAGTTCTCGCGAGTTCTCGCAACTCATAGAGTTCTCAACGGATCCTAACCACACACACACACACACACACACACACATATATATATATATATATATATATATATTGAATTCGTGCCCTTTTTGCCTCAAGTCTTTACCCGAGTAGCTCCCCGAAGACTCTAGCTTTACACCTAGGATTGAGTATCCCACATATACGTTTAGATACTTGCTCAAAGGCACAATTTCATATATTCATACAAGTTTCACCCAAAGAATATAGGCCCAAATGAAATCGAGTTTCATTGAGACATTTTTTCAAACACTTGGTAGGCGCAATTTTAACTGATGTCACTTATTGGACTTTAAGACCACATAGATCCATTCTTATATTAATTTCAATACCACTAGCATACAATTGAACATTCCAACCACAATATTCATTCATATGCACAACCTAGCTAGTCTTTTTATAACTTTAAGATGATTTCTATCAATTTATCAAGAAACCCAATATTTTCTACAACATGGATTCTTATGAATCATTTATCATACAAGAATTTTGCTAAATACACACAATTTCTCATGTATTGTCGTCCTCTAATACTAGAATGACCTTTACAAGACCTTGAATTCACGTTTTAGAACAACCCTAAATTATCATTTAACCCATGTATGATCAAAATCATTAAAACAAGCCAATTAAATGTTACCTAGATATTTGTTAGGCCTAGATGACACGTTTTAGGTTAAATGCAAGCAAGAACCCCTTCGATTTGGCCTTGAATGCCGTTGAGTCAACCAGAAACCAATAAGGAATGGAAGAAACGAGTTCAGGCAGCGTATGAGGCATGGTATTCAAGGAGGAAAGTTGGGCAGGTCCAAGCCAAAAAGATGAACAAAAAATGGAATCTCATGTCTGGTAATACTGTTAGCTAGACGTTCGTGGCTCAAGCTAATGTTATCGGGATAAAGTTTGAAAGCAGCGTTCTATACTTTGACAATGTGTACAAGATCAAGTCCTTAACATACTGGCATGTTCGTGATCTTGTTAGAGTGAATCCGATCAAGTCAAACAACACGTTGGACATGTTCAAGAGCCTGATTGAGAAGGAGAGCAACACAAGGTGGGTGTACATAACTCAATATCCAAAGAGGTACTAGTCGACAAAGATTCATCACATCACTAGGACGCCTATCTGGAAACACAAGATTACACCACCTGTCATCATGACCCAGACCCACTTGTGCTGATCAAGCAGGATTTCTCAGACAAGTTTATTTTCTGTCTGAAGCTGACATGAAGACATTGCATCAGAATCAGACCTACTTTCAAAACTGTAGGATCGACGAACGGGTCAACCAACAAACAATCACGAGGTTTATACTCAGAGAGCGGAAACCTCTGAATATGTTCCAATAACAAAACCAACTAAGAAACAATGATATGCGAGTAATTAACACACACAAACGGGTCAAAAGATTAAAGATTTATCATTAAAACAGAGCTCGAGTGTTACAATGATCAAATCAGACTTCTCAGACCAGGGGAGGGTGTTTGGAGAGTGTGTGTGGCAAAAACTAATGATTAGGGTAATGATTGGGCCTATATATACCTCCCGTACTTGTACAGACAGGTACAGGCGATTAGGAAGCTATCCACCATGTAGTAACATGCGATTGGGCGTAATCACATGTAAGAACTAGCATATAGGAGCCTATCCACCATGTACAACATGTGATTAGGAGGCTATCCACCATGTACAACATGTGATTACAAGGCTATCCACCATGTAATGATTCCCTACTCGCCTGTTGGTCCCAAACACTCCAAAAACGCTTATAAATGTAACATCCGGCAAAAATCGATGTGTTTCCGTACGTAATTAGTATATGTAATTAACGGTTTAAGTGCGTATTTAAATTAATTGGATTAATTTAGCCTTAGAGAATAGCAAATTCCCCATAAGATGCATAGGAATGCACATGTTTAATGATGAAGCACGATGGAATCACGTGCGAATAAACTTGTCCGGAACGGACGTTGGTGATTACCCGGTAAAAATTAAATAGCCAAAAATGATCCCAGACACCCAGGATATAAAATAAAGGGTATTTTCATGAAATATAATGTGTTTTGGAACTCCAAAACCATAAATGAAAACTCTAAATACAAATCTCCCGGTAACGAATAAAGTGCGCGTACCGCACCCGGTACACGTATAACTTATAATTTCACCCAACAAAAGCCTAACTAACCGACCAACACTTAAACTAGGCTATATTTAAGGGTTATTAGAGGCTATTTTAATGTTCGAATAACGCGTGATTTAAATCCGATTAAAACCCGAACGAAGCCCGAACTAAATAATAAACTTGTAACTAGATTTTAGTAGATATTTTGTGGGATGGACCCCACAAAATCTACTCCCCAAATCAGCCCCAAATCCCCACCATATCTCAAATATTTTGTTGTACAATTAGAAAGATTTGGGAGGATTATATGTATGGTGCATGGATTTTTTTTATAAGACTTTGTACTTGTAAATCTTCTACAAATATCAACAATTTACATATTCTTTCAACATAAAAATCCCTTGTTGCTTGCTTCCTTTGGCCGTAGGTTTACAACCCCCCACCATAAGTTCCATTTTCAATATTAAACATCAAAATCCATTCATTCCTTACATAAATCGGCCAAGACAATCCTCCCCATATCCATTAAGATTTCTTAGTACCATTATTCCAAAATTTAAGGGATTTGAAATCCAAACTTAGATCTTATTTGATCTTGGATGAATATATAAAAGATCATGAGACAACAACACTTGATAAAACAAATGAAAAACTTCTTCTTCTTTCCTCTAAGTGCCGTGAGATACCATACACACACACATTTCTTTTTTTTCCAAGTTTAAAGTCTACAAATTTACTCACAAAACATCCATCATCCAAACCCCCATTGTGTGTTTCAAGCTAGGAGCTTAACCACATAGGAAGAACACACTAAACTCCATCAAAATCAAGCATTGTTAGCTTCCCTAGCCTTGTGCTAGTTGTAAGTATTCTTGATCTTGTTTTTATCTTTAAAAGTTTATGTTTATCATCTAGAAGCAAGTTGTACAAGGGGTTAACTTGATAAAGCTCTACATGATAAAACATATGATTTAAAGACTAAAATGGTGTTATAATGGTGTATAGGGGGCCGAAAATATTGGTGATGGATGTGTAGTATTCTTGTAGTTTTATTAAGTTCCTAAAGACTCAAGAAAATGGTGATTTAAATATAACTTGTTATTAGAACTTGAATGAGCTTAAAAATAGTTTTAATCATCTTAACATAAGGATACAAGACTTGTTATAATGTTATTTTTGTTAGAAAATAAGTCATACAAAATCTACATTAACAAAGTCTACAAACTTGAAAAGTATAAATTGGACTTGTTGGACAAGACACACTAATTACACTTATTAGTAGCCTTAATAAGATGATATAAGACTATTAAAAGTGTGGAAACATGAAAATAAACTAACATGACAAAAATGATCCATTAAAGTCTAATAGTTTAGTAGAAAATTGTTATTCTTGAAAGATAGAATGGAAAAATGCAACTTTTATAAGTTAAAAGACCATTTTTGTAACTTTAAAAGTTGAGGGACTAAAGATGATATTTTTAGAAACTTGTGTCTAAAAATATAACCATGGAAAGTTTGGTGTCAAAAGTGTGAATGATAAATTTTCCAAGGTTGATTTGATAAATACTAGTAAAACACACTTATGTATTTGGTATAAAAGTGTATTTTTATAAAAAAGGAATTTTATAAAAATACGGACTTTTCTAAACATAAGGATTATTATAAAAACAAGAGTTTTTATAAAAATACTAGACAAATTAAAACTTGGGAAAAACTTATATAAAAATGAACACTTTTATATAAATGGGAATATAAAGGTGTTGGAACATTTTTGGTATATAAGTTGTCAAGTTGTGTTAAAAATATAAAAGTATTTTTGAACCCTCCAAGTAATATGTGTTAGGAATTAGAAATATGAATAATATTTCTATAAAACACATATTGGGGAAAAACTTGGAAAAATTAGCTATACAAGTTAAGATATCGGACTTAGACATGATAACGAACAATAAACGGACAAACAAGAGAAAAATGCCATTGCGGCAAGATAAGAAAATATATATTTTAGGAAGTAAATATATATAACATGGGTGAAAATTATATAACACTTTCCTAAGTGTTGGAGAAATTATTCGTGGGAGAAAACATAACGTAAATGATCAAGACGTTAAACAAACGTATGGACTTAACAAGAAAAATTACACGTTTATATATACATATGCTCGTCTCGGCGAAATTCTAGTAGATCTACTTAATGGGAAAGTAGATATGTGGGAAGGAAAACCGAGACGAGTAGACAAAATATGTATATACATATGTGTATGCCGAACCGACGAGATCCTAGTATATTTATTTGAATAGGAAAATAAATATACGGCATGGTGAGTCGAGCCGGGCGTTAAGAATATACTACCGAACGACAAGACCTTAGCATATTTATTTGAATGGGAAAATAAATATGCGGCAAAGTGAGTCGGGTCGAGTGTTAAGAATATATTATATCGAACGATGCGATCCTAAGTATAATTATTTGAATGGGAAAATAATTATACGTTAGGTGAAGTCGAATCGAGGATAATAATATACAAGTTAAAGAAATATTAACAAGAATAATATATAGATTGTAAGAAAAAGGGTAATCCATCACCAACGGACCTAGGACATATGTTTAATTAAACGGGGAATTATATGTAAATGGTGGTGTTGGGAGTTGGGTGTACAACTTGCCGGAAAAACACACGCTATAGACTTAGTGACTTACACGCACTAGGACGTTCGTAGGTGCTTGACCACGGACTTGCTATTCTCTGCTATTTGATTGCACGCTATACTTCAGGTGAGTTTCACGGCCCCATTTTACTGTTTTAACTGGGGGAAAGATATGTTTGTCAAAAGTTATCACATGTTGAAATGTTTTCAAAGGTTAAAATGTGATTAGTGGCATGATGAGTACTTGAGTTTTGTTGTATGTTCGCCACTCGGGGTTGAGTCCTCGCTACTGTAACCATTAATTCAGGGAAATGAAACCGAAGGAATATTTGGATAGTACTATTGGTGCCTGACAAGGCCCACCCCTAATCGATAGCGTCGATTATGCATCGGCGTATGCCTGGGGTGCACGTATTCTGAACTAAGTTGTTAATTGCCGAGAAACAACTGGTGATTGCGGGGCATATTTATTAGTCTTGGTTTGGTTATGGGACTCAGGGGATTGCTCATCATCATAGTTTTGTAGGAGCTAGCTACTCCTTACAAAGGCCACAGGTTGTGCAGGTTTCGCACATGTTGTAAAAACGAAATATCGATCGACAAGATCCTAGTATAATTATTTAATGGGAAAATAATTATACGGTAAAGTGAGTCGAGCCGATGGTTGTGAAAATGTTGTTGTTATGAAACTAAAACCTGTGAACTCACCAATATTTTATATATTGACGTCTTTTTAAACATATCTTTCAGGTAACTAAGTGCTGAATAGATATGGGCTAGTGCGGTGGAATTCGGGATGTCGGATACTTGTCGGGGTTTCATCAATTGTTACCAAAGGGTTGGAACAAACGGAAATACCCTACATTGAAACTTAATGTTCGTCGTTTTATGTAATATCGGAAATGTGATTCTCTTTTTCGACATCTTAATAAATTGATTCTTTTCTAATTAAATATAGTTTGTGTTAATCTTGACTTTGATATACTTTCGAGCGTTGCGCCACGTGTTTCCGCCATTGGCGTGGTGTGACAATAAACACTTCCAAACACCCTGTAACACATCCAAACATCTAACATACTAGCCTAGGGACATCATACACTAACAGACTCCCCCTTGGACCTAGCTAGTATGACTACGAGCCATACACCACTCGATTTACTTAGCCAACGACCTATAGAGACCTATCACTAGCTAGGGACATACGAATAATGCACTTACAGACTCCCCATTGGACCTATCTAGTGATTTATAGACTCAACCTATCACCTAGCTGGGGACACACACGAAGTGTATTTACAGACTCCTCCTTGGACCTAGCTGGAGATATATGTTCTTCGAGTCTTCAAGTCTTCATGTTCAGCATTCTTCAACTTAGGGTGACACCGCAGTGTATGACCTTTGAAGACTTGAACATATCAACTAATTTGAGCTTTAGTCGTGGCTTCATAAGATGTCGTCTTGGTCGTCGATTTGCTTCGATAACTTGGGAGGAAACAAGAAATCTCCATTTTTTTATTAACGATTTTGTAACTTGGACGAAGATCAATATCATCTTCACCTTCATTTCTTAACTCTCATCTTCTTCAGCTTCGATTGCCGGAGCTCAACCACAATCTGGTTTCTCTGAAGATGAAATATCAGGTTCTTGCTGTTCAGGATAATTTTGTTGTTCAGGTTCGGGCCTTGTTCAGCTTCAAGCCTAGTCGTTTGAATCATGATATGCATAGACGTTGTGTTGATCCTGCAGAGAAAATTAATAAAAACTGCACACACACTACAACATGTATTAGATACGATAAATAATCCGGACTCAATCAAATTCTTGAAGTTTATCATTTGATGAACTTTCAAGATTTGTCTATTGTGACACCAATTTGAGAAACGAATCATTCTCCCCCTGAACATTTAGATCTTTTCAAATTTCACCCTGAACTCTCACGATTGACAATTTGTAACCCTGAAAGTGATATTTGACCCTTGAATTTTGTAAAATTTAGATTTTATTTGTGTTTCGGCTTCGGATATGAGATTCCAATTGAAGAATACTTGTATTCCAACATTGGTTAATAAAAAATAAAGACAAAATAAAAATCTTTTTGGGTTTTTTCAAGAGAATAAAACAGAAATTAAAAATGCAAGAAATATAAAAACTATTCAAAAGCATATTTTTGAGAGTTTCATCTGTTATTGAAACATATCAGTGTACGGACTAATCTAGAACTCTTATATGTTCAGTTTTAGTTCAAATTACCAATAAGCATCCTACAACAACTGTCAGTATTGTTGTCCACCTAAACCCAAAATCAAGTTTTATCGCTAGGCACTTTAGATATGTTAAGGTAATATTAAGACTAATTAAAGGTGTTCCCCGCACACGTGACATATTCCCGCATCAAGGTCAGGTGTGAGAAGGCGTTGCGCCTGGAAGGGTCCGGGCGTAAGGACCTGGCCTATAAATAGACCCCCTTGCCTAATGTTTTGCAACTTTTGCTTTGAACCCTCAACGAAGTGCTGCCCAATTTTAAGTACGTTGTGTGTTTTTCATTTCCTTACTTTTTTTCAATCACATCTCATCTCTAACAACAATTGGTCAATTGATTGCGCCTTTTGACTCGATGCACGGTATTATCAAATCTTATGTCGATCCTACATATGACTCATACACATGGACTCATATTCCTCATGGTCTAGGAGTATGGCTCATACACCTAATTGTCTAGGAGTATGGCTCATACACATGGACTCATACAATAAATACTAAACATATAAAACATACTAAAACTCAAACGAAATCCTGCCTATCACATGACAGACCTAGCCAACGACTAATATAAACCTATTACTAGCTGGAGACACATACGAAGTGCATTTTCATAAACTGTCTCTAGACTCTACATTCTAATTTTTACAACATCGACAGTTGACTATTAACCATCAACATATATGTAACTAGCCACTTTATATAGTTAAATTTTTACAACATCGAAAGTTGACTATTAACCATCAACATATATGTAACTAACCACCTTGTATAGTTATATAATTAGTAAAGCACTTTAACTTAAAACAATGAAATGTGATGTAAATGAAATTAATAAAAAAAGGAAAAATAAAATATAAAGAAATACACATATTGTCATCTTCTCATGCATTTCACGTTTATGTTTTTTTTTTATTTCGTATGAAGTAATGTTGGGAGATTCTCTATGTGTTTTTTATTATTATTTTCGCCTTGTTATAGGTCATCATTTGTAGATGCAACTGTCATGAGCATCCAATTCCATGTAAGCTTATATAAAGTATAAACCCACCATGAAAATTTTCATGTACAAAAATGGCTGTTAAATATATTCTCCTGAATTCATTCCCGGTGGTTAATAATAACAAAAAAAATGCATTTATTATTGTATTAGGTTAAATAATATTAAATTCACAGCAGCCAGAGTATTATATTTCCCAGGAAAAAGCCATCGGAGGATATGATCAAAGGTTACATAACTATAATAAGGCTACTTGGCGATATTTAAATAACAAAAAAACCATGTTCTGGTTATTTTCCAATATGTTGTATTCATAATATGATTATTTTATAACTTTAATGATGTCATGTATGGTGACCTATCCATTTTTATTCGCTGGAAATGTATGCAAGTTAGCTGCTAACCGGGCAATGCTGGAACTATTTATGAACCAATCATCAAGCCAAGGACTATATGTCCAAAATATATCAAACAACCATGTCTTAGTCCACATAATAAATGAGCGTTTTTGACGTGATGTAATTCACTTCATGACGAAATTTTGATATGATTGTGTGGATACTAAAAATAGAAGATGGGATGGATATGAGTGGAGACACTCATAAGGGTAATTTCATTCTTCTTTTTTTTTTTGGTTGTCTGTGTGAAATAGCTAACGCGAGAGTAGGACTATTGGAAATGTAATATGAGTGGAGACACTCATAAGGGTAATTTTGATATGATTGTGTGGATACTAAAAATAGAAGTAGGACTATTGGTTGTCTGTGTGAAATAGAGCGAAGATGTCTTCGCTTAATTGGTCCGATTGGTGTAATTTTGTGTTTATGTAATCGCTCTGTTTGTTGTTGTTGGCTGCCCCGTTTTGTGGGTGTGTCACTGTTTCAATGAAATTTACCGTTAAAAAAAAAAGGACTAATGGAAATGTCTTTTCAAAACTACCTACTAGTTCATATATCTATGTTTGCTAATATTACCAGAGAACATATTCTTGGGTAATGAAATCAAGCCAGTCACTAAAGATCTCATTTTAGCACTGCGGAATTATTCAAACACGAAATCAAGCTACTCGATAAGGCTTTGTCTTTCTAAGTGGTGAGGGGTTGGAATCTCATTGATGACACAATTTAGCCGTTAATAAAATAACAAAACATATTTCAATGGGCTGGGATTCATCCATGGATGATCTGCGTGCCGCTCATTTATTAATGGTGATAAAACATAAATTAAGTTTATTGACTCTCCTGATTTGATTGATGAATGTCATTTACGAATCAACGGTGACCTCAACACATCGATAAGTGTTGCCTCATCAAACCCACTCAACATTTCTACTGGACACACTTTCCTTGCCAAGCTTATGAGTAGAAGACATCAATATTAAACCTTATTAATAGATATGTGAACATAAAAGGATTTGATTTCGTGTACATTGTCTCAGCTAGTTTATATTTCCCCCATAATTAGGGATTGTAACATTATTATATAAATCAATGAATGAGGACAGGATCAAGCATCCCATTAGCTCTCATGGTATTAACAGACACCAGGCTATCATCGATCCCCACCCTTCTCGGCCATCTCCCTCAGCCGATCGCCACCCTCTCCTCCTCTTTGTTCTCCAGAATTTTTTTAAAAACTCTCTCCTCCCCTTTGTTCCAAACCTATTGTTACTTTTTCTACCATAAAGAGTCTCATTCCTATAAACTAAAGATGGAAACCAGTCACTATGGTTCTTGGGGTGAACAGTTCAAGATCCATTGCTGTGCCTTCCAAGTTCATCAATTCCTCTCTCCTCGACCCCTAGCCGAATATCCTTCTTCCTCATCCAAAGAAACCGACAAAAATAAATCACCTGAATCTGTAAATGATTCACGGGACTGGCTGGATGCCATTGTCCTACAATGGATTACCGGGCCATTTTTCGGATCTCATACACACTATCCTTCAACTCAACACAACCGCTTATGACGCCTGGATAGTCCTCAAAAATATTTTCCAAGATAACAAAATTGCTCGGTCAATCCATCTCCGTCAAAAGTTTTCTAGAACTCGTATGGAAGGCATCCCAAATGTGTCTGCCTACTGTCAACAACTTAAGACCTTAGCCGATCAATTGGCTAATGTCTGCACTCCTGTCGAAAACTCCATTCTTGTCCTACAACTTATCAGTGGTCTGCTGGAACCATATGATGGTATCACGACAATTCTTCAAAATCAAGACCCTCTACCAAATTTCTATGAAGCTCGCTCCAAGTTGATCATGGTTGAATCACGTTAAGCCAAAAACGCCCTCCACGCCTTCCAATCCGCCGGAACAGCAGTTGCGGCGGTTGCAGCCATGATAAAGGACGCAACAGCCATGGATCTTGGGGAAGATGCAGAAACATTTACGGGTCCCAAACACCACACCCCTGGTCAACTTGGTCGGCTACTACACCTTGAACCTCCAACCCCACCTCACGTCCAGCCCAAGGCCCAACAACAATAATCATGGTAACGATTTGCTTAGACCACGGCCCAATCAAGCCCACTATACTGCCTATGCTCCCACCAACATTAAACAAGTACTCTACAATATATCATTAAATCAATAGGACCCGACAATTTATATGGACACCGAGGCTACTACTTCCATGACAAACACTCAAGGTAAATTTCAATCTTTTTTAATAATAACATACGAGTTACGACAACATATGCTAGTTAGCGATGGCTTGTAACAGCCCAAGCACCTACCCACGTCTAGTCCAAGGCCCAACAACAATAATTATGCTAACGGTTTGCTTAGACCGCAATCGAATCAAGCCCACTACACTGCCTATGCTCCCACCAACATTAAATAACTACTCTACAATATATCAGTAAATCAATCGGACCCGACAATTTATATAGACACCGAGACTACTACTTCCATGAAAAAAACTCAAGGTAAATTTCAATCGTTTTTTAATAATAACATACCATAACATATGTTAGTTAGCGATGGCTTGTAACAGCCCAAGCACCATACCAGATATTGTCCGCTTTGTTGGCTAGCATGCCCTCAGGCGCCCGCCCCTCATGTGACACCCGGCAAACTCCGGTTAATAACTTTCGTCAAACTAGTAAGTCTACCTTAGCGAGTCATGCATGTTACACACTTAACTGGGTCAGTTGAGTCGTTATGATGGTTCGGAGAATCATCGGGAGTCATTACAATGATCCACGGGATCATTGAGAGTCGGACCATAACCACGTGTACAAGGATTGGTGATTCGTGGAATCACCGGGTTTAATGCACACACACAAGTCTCGAGTCCCGGGAATTGGTGAACGAATGTAAACGTGTTATTTATCATGCTTTATGTGTTTATAATCATTATATGACTTGTCGGTATGTGAATACGTGTTTATATGTGTTAAAATAGTGTTTAACGCGCCAAAAACCCGAAATCACATACTGGTGATTACAACATGCATTTACGCCTACTCACTAGTTTATAGGTGATTACAACATGCATTTACGCCTACTCACTAGTTTATAGGTGATTACAACATGCAATTACGCCCTACACACTAGTTTTACATGCGAGTAGGAATCCTAATCGCCTATTGCAGACTCTACTCGCATGTTATGGCTTTGACGACTAGAAACACCTATAAATACAACCCTTGACTTGTAAAACACCATTTGTGCAACCCTAACTGGTCCCAAGCCTCCCTCACACCATAATACACCTCTGGAACTCGTTTTTGCTCCAAAAGCCATCATTTCTAAGCTTACACTCCTTCTTTAGCAAGATTCAAGGTGTGTTATCCACCCTAAGCCTTTGTATTGTTGATATCTTGGTTCCCAAAGGTCCAGACCTAGTTTATCAAGTTTTGTAATTGAAAACCTTTGAAGTGAGTTTCTAAAACAAGTCTAAACCTTTATACTTGCTCTATGTGAAGTATTCATGCAAGAAACGATTTTTAATGGCCAAAATGAGAATGTTTCCATGTATTTGATGTACTTCTGATGTGTAGGAGTTGTTAGGATGTTTTCCTAAGGATTTGAACAATTGTTATAGTGTTTTGGTGATAATATGCATTTTGACCCATTTGAGTGATTCTTGAAGATTTAGGGTGTTATAATATGATTTGATGATTGTTTGATGTTAGGATTCACATTAGAATGGTATAATAACAGAGGAATGATGAATTGCAAGGTTGTAGGTGATGAGATCTGATTATTTGCCATTTAAGGAAATATATGCATGTTTAATGAAACCAAGCACTTTGCCATTTTGGAAATAATTGCAAATAGGGTGAGACCAGTGATAAATTGGGGGTTTTGTTTGGAATGGGTTGGTTAATGATTTGGGTTTGATGTTGGGTGTTTTTACATGTTTCGGATCTGATTTGGAGGGTTAAACGCGTGAAATACGACATTTTGCCGCAGGGGGCGAGTAGCCTCCTACTCACATGTAATTATAGGCGAGTAGGCTCTACTCGCATGTACAACACGTGATTACAACTCCTAATTGCCTGTTTTACTTTCCAAATTGCTAATTGACTTTCCTAATTACATGTTTGATTCCTAATCGTGTGTTTTGCTGTTGTAAGTGTATTTTGACATCCCGAAAGATGGTTTAACATCTAGGAACATGTTAGGAACCTCATGGCATGTGTAATGGCCTGATAACACGTGTTCGGACTCGTATATGCGTTATTTGAGCTGTATGCTAGACTTGTGAACTTTTGCGCATGTTAAGTGTATAATTGCATATGATTACATGATATCTTGTATTTGGCTAACACGTGGGATGTCGGGCCTTGTCTGGTATGGCCAGTTTAACAGTCAAACATGTTTTCAAACGTATAATGGTTATGGTCTGGACAATTGGGGACTGATTAGCCTTCGGGTTAGTAGTCATCACACTTATGTAAACGCATTGATAGGTCGCCACTAGTTGGGGCTATCACAAACGTGTCGGATTACTCTTTAACTGAAGATGCAACCTAAGGTGAGTTCACGGCCCCACTTTTATCAGTTTTGTTTTCGGGGGAGAAACATGCTTACACATTTTAAACACATGATTTCAAGTTATACTATGGCTATCATTATATTACTATACGGCTCATCTAAATCCCATAGAAATCACTAATACGGGTATGTAGCGGGGAAATGTGGATAGCGCTATTGGGCCTGACAAACCCCACTTGACGGCTGGAGGCCGGGCGGGTGCATATTGTCTCAATCACACGAGGCCTACAAGAGATGACGGTAGTCCGTAAAGGGTATCGCACTATAAATCACAGTCACCAATGGTTTCAACCGTAGTAGTAACTAACTTAACGCCTAGCTAGCATTCACATAGCATAGTAGTAACGGTAACGGTTTTCAAAGGATTAATGAAATGCTTATTATAAAACCTGTGAACTCACCAGCATTATATGTTGACATTTTTAGCATGTTTTCTCAGGTCACTAAGGTAGCAGCAGTCGGGCTAGGCGCACGGAGTCGCACTCGCGTCTAGGGTCATGTT
This sequence comes from Ambrosia artemisiifolia, assembly GCA_032199755.1. Lineage (NCBI taxonomy): Eukaryota > Viridiplantae > Streptophyta > Magnoliopsida > Asterales > Asteraceae > Ambrosia > Ambrosia artemisiifolia. The sequence goes on from CM063518.1 coordinate 6,114,436, forward strand.
TTGGATATCAAACTTTAAACTCATGTTTTACTTTTGTTTGGGTTTTTGTAAAACTTAAATATGCTTCCGCTATACTTTAAATCATAGTTTTTGGTTATTGCATGGAATGTCTTACGTATTTCCTTACATTTAGTTGTCGTTTATTGTGACCGTTGACTTGGATCCTGGCGTGTCACGTGCCTCGCGGTAAAACTCTGCATGTGGAAATTTGAGGGTGTGACACCTCACGGGTTTAAAACGCGTCTGATAGGGAAGGTATCCAATCCCTTATGAAAAGCTTTTATTCCCCTTCCCAACCGATGTAGGATGTTACGGTAACATCCCACATCAGTTGGGAAGGGGAACAAAAGCTTCTTTATAAGGGGATGGATGTCACACCCTCAAATTCTACATGCGTGGTTTTACCGCAAGGCGCGTGACACACTAGGATCCAAGTCAAAACTCACAATAAACAATGTCTATATGAATAAAAATAACGTTTGAACAAATCCAGATTTCAAAAGTTTAACGAAAGCGAAATCAAAGTATTACAATCCAAGTACAATGATAACAATGTAAAATGGTTCACAATAATGTTTAAATGACATGCATGAGACGTCGTGCAACTCCGTGCACCTAATCCAATCCTGCTACCTTAGCGACCTTAGAAAAATATTAAAACTGTCAACATATGAATGCTAGTGAGTTCATAGGTTTTAATGTTTGAACATCCTTTTTTTGTTAAAACTGAATTCACATACAATACTCATTATACTTGATGCAAGTTATACATCGTACAAGTTACTCAAGCGTTTTGAAGCACTGTTGACTGTAGTATATGTATAACATATTTTGCCTCATTCTGTCACCGCTCATCACACAGTGACAAAGTTAGATGTTTCTATGTTAAGGACAATATGCACCCGTCCAACCTCCAATTGACCCTGGTGTGGTTTGTCAGGCCCAATAGATCTATCCACATTTCCCCACTATGTACCCCCATATTCGTGGCCCATCAAAAGTGAGGACTTAGATGAAAAGTTGCTTAATACACAAGTGATATAATAGTATTTACGTAATCCCCGAAGTTTAGTGTTTGTTGTTTGCGTTGCATGTTTCTCCCCCGACAGGAAAACAGTAAAAAGAGGCCGTGAAACTCACCTTATATTGTGACTTCTAGTATTTATAAAACCGACCGTGTGGTGATAGTTCCAATTACCGGAAACATATCATAAGATTTCTATAAGTGTGTAGACCGATAACGTGTTGATCTAATAACACTTGTTTGTCTGAACCATGACTCTGTGTGTTTGCATAAGCGTTTTGACTTTGACACGGCCATAAAAGACTCGACATCCCGTTGGTGACCCGTTATATCAGTTTATCAATTAAGTATAAGTTTTCTGTTAGCAACACGTAGATACATATCACATTTAATAATTAGATCACAAAACAGGCTATTGGGTTTCAAAGCACGCTACTGGGTTTCAAAACACGCTAATGGTTTCATAATACGCTATTAGGTTTTATAACACGCTATAGGGTTTCAAAACACGCTACTGAGTTTCAAAATATTCTAATGGGTTTCAAAACACGCTACTGGGTTTCAAAGCACGCTACTGGGTTTCAAAAGGGGCGATTGGGTTTGGACAGGAGACTGGGTTTCATGGCAGGCGATTGGGTAGGCCAGTCGCCCTCCCACTAGGGCGATTAGGTACCCAGTCGCACTGCACTGTAGGTTTTCAAATTTGATGCGCAAAATCCTTCGAATCAGATCAACAACTTCCCGGAACATAACCAATCGATACACAATTAATATCTAATATATCCCCATCATAATCGATCAATTAACATCTTGTTTAATTTGATTATGTTTTATGCATAAATTGCAAGTTTTTCCCAAAATGGTTAATATTATGAATAAGTCACATCAATGCATGAATTAGTTTCCCCAAATGGCAAATAATCAGATTAAATCACATAATCATGTTCATACTATCATCAAACTCAGAGGTAATCATTCTAGCATGAATCCTAACATATTATTATCATCATATCAGCATATCCCATCCTTAATCCACACAATCCTCAAACGGGTCAACACTAATAAACAACCAAACATGCTTCTAGTACTAAGACAATCATCAACACAACAGCAACATATCATCATTCTAACAACAAACAACACAAAAACCTCGTTTATTTGATCACCAACATCATTCAAAGCTTGTGTTTTTATAAGAAACTCATGTGTAAGGTTTAGATCTAATTAAGTTAAGGTTTTACAAAGGTTTATTTTTTTGTGAAAACACACTAGGTTTAGATCTGGACATTTTGGGTTCATAACAATAACACAAAAATATTTGGAAAAACGGTTTAGATGATGCACACACCTTAAATCTTCACTAGATTATGGTTCTAGGAGTTGTTTTGGCTAAGGATCAATGATTTGAAGGAAAAAACTTGTATACAGAAGTTAAGGGTCGTAAATGGGTGTTTAAGGTGAGTTGGGATTGTGGAAATAATGAAAACACGTCAAATATGGTATTTATAGCTGCTGCCAGTCTCCGCCCCTTTGGGGACTACTAATTTGACACCCCCCGACCAGCCTCCCTATCATAATGAAGACTGGTTTTTTCGTAAGCTTATCATATCAATTCAATTCACGTATAAACATATCAGCAAGTTATTTAACAATCATAAAACATATAATTCTCGACAAGTTACCTTTATTATGTTATTCACCAACACTCGGGATATGAGACTTGTGTATGCTACCCGGTGATTTCTCGATTCACCATAACCATAACCTTATTGCGTGTAGACCTACTGGTGATTCCCTGAATCACCAGACCCATAGTCAGAGTGTGTGTAGACTTACTTAACTGGCCGAGTTAAGTTTATTCGGGGAATCACCAGTGATTCCCCGAATCTACCAAATAGAAGGTGCCTTTGGGTTTGATCACTACAAATAAATTGTCATACAGTGGCATACACAAAATGCCACAGAAAGCTAAAAAAGTGCCACTGAATGTTGATGCAGGATTGTGTGGCATACAAAAAAAGTGCCACTACAAACAGTGCCACTAAAACTTTCAGTGGCACTTTTTTTGTGTGCCACACATTTTCTAAGGTTCTTTAGTGGCAATTTTTGTGTGCCACATTATTAACTACAAAATATAAACACTAATTTTAGTGGCACTTTTTATGTGTCATTATAAAAAACTATTTCTACCCATAAATCATTATATTATAATTGATATACGATATAAAATAAAACTAAAATAAAAACATGCCAAATTATAATATTATAACTTAATTATAATATCAATCCATAATATATCCCAAATGTTCACACAAAAAGTTTCAAAAATATCAAGTGTTCACAGAAAAGAAGCCAAAACGATCATTCGGTTTGTTAACTCTCTCCCAAAACATTTTTGATTCTTCTCATTTCTATTAAACCAAAGATTCAACTTTTATCAACTCTTTCACCGGCGTCACTTGAAGATAATCCGTTACTAGAACCAAGACGGGGGACCTAAAAAAATGGCCATCAAAAATAACAATATTAATGAAAATAAATTGTACTAACAACAAGCAAAAGAAATTAACATTATTGATTAACTTGTACCTCTATGTTCATATTGCTAAGAAGCGTAGACAAGTTTGCATTGGGCATGTGCTCTTGGATAATGCTCGCCATGACATTAAAACCACTTTGTAGTTGACATATAGTTTGTGTAGCAGTCTCTAGTTTTTGTTTAGCACTCTCTAGCTCATTGAGAATTTGTAAATCACCATTACTTCTCGTGCTTGGAATCCTTCCAATTAAACGAACGTACCCTCTTTTCTCCGGGCCTTTGACTTTCGAATAGTCGTCATTTTCAAAATCACCTTGGTCTCCGGGTGTGCTTGTAGAATCACTTGCGATAGCTTTTAGTGAATTCTAAATACATAATAATATACGTAAGTTTTATAACAAAAAAAAAGTAAACATGTACATGATAAATAGGAACACTTTAATATGTAAAAATAAAAATGCATTACCACAACGCCGGCAGCTTCATCATCTACAATACTTCCATCATTACGAGTCCTTGTTTTTATATAAATTTCCCCCCTTGTTGGGTACACACCATCATTCTTCATTGCCTACAATTTATATTTGATGGTTAACAAGGAATTGAAAACAAAATATTAGAATTATATGTTAAAACTAGAATAATACCATTTCATGAGCAAGTCTAGCAAACGACTTTGTCCCGGTTACATGAGGCTCCTTCATCTTCGAACGACTCAATCTTGCTTTAGCACATGTATTCTATAGTAAATGGTAATTTAACACATGATTATCTAGTTTCGAAATATATGTATTGTATAAAAAATGAAATTTACATATCTTTTTTACCTGAAATTTCGGAGTGAACCAGCGAGTAACAAGTTCTTTAAATTGATCCGGATTAACTCTTCCGTCATTGTCACATTGTCGTGTCACAATTTCATCAATAGTAAGGCTTGGATCATAACCTTGTGACTTCAAGTCTCCTTTCCACGTTCTCCATTTTTTCCCCATGCTAAAGAATATCCATTTCTTAATCTGCCTTGTTTCAACCGGATGAAAAGTAAACTTGGACTACATAAAAAAAGTACTTATATATTAGCGTATATTCATTTTACCTTAATGAGTCCAGCAGCGCGCAGCAGTCCACCAGTCCAGCAGCGCGCTGCAGGGGCGAACAGCAGCGCGCAGCATGTATTCAGAAACTGGGGTGCGAACAGCAGCGCGCAGCAGTCCAGCGAACAGCAGTCCACCAGTCCAGCAGCGCGCTGCAGGGGCGAATCTACATAGTCCAGCAGCGCGCAGTCCAGCAGTCCAGCAGCGCGCTGCAGAGCGCGCTTCTGTGGGGTCTGGGCTAGACAGGTGGGTGTGGACGGGTCTGCAGAGCAGCGAACTCGCTTTAAAGCTTCTAACAGGTCTGAGACCTGCAGCGAACTCGACTGATGAAATGGGTTAAATGCATTGCAGCGAACTCGCTTTAAAGCTTCTAACAGATATGAGACCTGCAGCGAACTCGACTGATGAAGTGGGTTAAATGCATTGCAGCGAACTCGCTTTAAGATCAATAGAATAAACTTTAAGATCAATAGAATACCTTTAAGATCAAAAAGAAAATCAAGAACGGAACCTGTTGGTTTTTCTTTGTCGGGGCCTTGTAATTGTTCTTGAACACTCTCTTGATCCGCCACTTGTATATCATCTTGATGATTTGTATGTATTGTATCATCAATGTCTTCAAACTCCTCATCTTGAGCAACATCATCTACTTTATTGCCATCTTAAAAACATAAAAGAGTAAATTAATATATAATTTACTTTTAATTAAATAAACTTTAAGATCAATAGAATAATACCATTAAATATCTCATCATCCTCGTCATCATCTTGATCAACGAGAACCATCCTTCGCTTTGCGCTTCCTTTATTACCTTCGCTTGGAGCCATCACCCGGCGTAGCCTACTTAGATTAGCAACTCGATTCGTCGACATTGGTGCAATATATCTCGGAGGGCGTTGCTATATCATATTCATTAGAAAACTTGGGTAAATAAAAATAGATAAATAAAATTCTTATAATCAAGTTACCTTTTTGGTTACATTCCCCGCTTCGACAATGCATTCTACATCTCCAACATTAGTGTTTTGTTTCGATGTTTTTCTCTTCGCTTTTTGACTTTGCGCCAAACTTGTCATAGAATTCGGAATACTTTTAATTCCGAGTTCCTGAAGTCTTTTTTGATTCTCCAAAACATTTAATTGTCTAATTTTCTCATACTCGTTCACTGGATCTAGTCAAAGTCAAAATTTTGGTCAAACAACTAATGCTAAAATAAACTATTTAGAAGAAAATAAGTACCTTGCATTTCAATGGTACAAAGACTTTGATTTTCAGCTTCCCCATGGTCTTCAACAGTCGAATTAGAGTATTTAGTAATGATATTTAGCTTCTTTAGCCTGCTCATAATGTCTATTTAAAAACATCACGATTTAGCACATGATATTAAAATAATATGCAACAAACAAAAATAGCAAGATTAAACACACACACATATATATAGTAGACAAAAACATCAACATTTACCAAAAAAAATAATACTAAAATCATGCAAAAGGTAGCGCATCAAGGTTTATAACATAATAATAATATTAATCAAAAAATGCATTTACTACTAAAGCTATTAATCCTTCATCCTTATTTAATAATATTATCTAATGATTCATCGTAAGTTTATCGTTGTGCCGAACAGGTCTGAACAGGTCCGAACAGGTCTGAACAGGTCCGAACAGGTCTCAGAAATAAATTTTTAACAGACGGGTTCAGGTTCGGGTCAGGGTCCCAACTAAAAATGGTCATTTTGATCCATATGTACTAGTAAATGAATGCCGACCTTGTCAAAAACACTAAACCAAGCAATAGCATAAAAAACAAACATCAACATGCATCACATATATGTTGGATACACCTACAATCGTAATCAGAAACATTAAAGCCATATTTTGAGTATTTTCTTATTTTTTAAACATATTATTATTATTTTTTTTTGATCGAGGATGCTTCATAGAAATTCATTAATCCTTTAAAGTCAAATATGAAGAAACAAAGAACCCGCCAATTATGACGCATATCAGGCCGCTTAATGTTCCAATCAAACTTTTATTATTTAACTTAAATTTAACAAAACAAGAGAAGACAATGGTTTATTGTCAAAAGAAATAAAGGACAGAAGAAAGAGTACCTAAATGTTTTGTAGGATGAAATTAGGGCTAAACAGAGAAGAAGAAGCAGCAGCAGCAGTATACGATTGTCTTCGATGAAGAAAGTATTTGGGTTAGACAGAGAAGAAGCAGGAGGATGAAGAAAGTGTCTTCGATTGTCAGTTGGAAGGAGGAGTAGAAGAAGCAGTATACGAAAATATGTATTTGGGTTAGGTGATTAGGGTTAGAGAGGAGGGAAATGAAAGCGGGAATGGAAAATTTATTTGGGTTTAACATTAAAACCGCCCAAATTGATTTTTTTTGTTTTTATTTTTTTTCTTTGAATGGAGGTTTTTTTTTATATATATGTTTTTAGGTTAAATATATGTTTTTTAGGTTAACTTTTTTGGGTATATATTTTGGAAATTAAAAGTTGGTGGCAAAAAAGGATATATGATTTCCATCTAGAGAAAAAAAAAAATTAATTTGTTTATTTTTTAGTGAAAAAACGTTGGATACATTTAGCGGCATATAAGTAAAAGTCATAAATAGGTATGTTGCGTAAAAGTGACACACTTAAAGTGCCATTAAAAGATTAATTTTGTGGCATATGTGATATGTGTCATTAAAACTATGGGTCAAGCAAATGTGGCACACACAAAATGCCACTAAAACCCTATATTAGTGGCACAAAGTTAAATGACACTAAGTGCGTGTGCCACTACAAGCTTAATTTTATGGCACAAATGATAAAATGCCACTAAAATTATGGATCAAGCAAATGTAGCACACGTAAAGTGCCACTAAAGCCCTATATTAGTGGCATAAAAGCTAAATGCCATTAAGAGTGTGTGCCACTAAATGACATTTTGTTTGTAGTGGATTGACCTCAAATGGTTCATTTCTGGCTCATGCATCGATTTCCCCTTGATTTCTTACTAGATTGAGCTTGGTAGTTTGGTTGGGGTTGGAACCCCTTTTTCTCCTTCTCCTGATGTGAACGAAAACACACACCAAGTGTGTGTTTTTTGGTGTTTTCATCCTATTTAACAAATTTTAATATGGACTTTGGGTAATTGACACATTCCACCCTCCAACTTATAACCTCTTGACTCAATAGCATTTTTATTAATCCCACCTATCAACGTCTTTAAATGAAATGGGTTTTCAGGGTGTTACAAGTCTAACCCCCTTAAAGAAGGTTTCGTCCCCGAAACCTCTTTCATTACTATCATACTAGAAATTCTCTACTTATTTATCTACCCTTTCCTTTCATTCAAGGTTTCATGTCGTGCCACAAGCCCACCTTATAAATTATTTAACGACTGTAAACGTGAACAAGCATAATCATGTGTCCATACTTTCTAATACTAACTTAAGCTTTCATGCACTTATCAAACATACCGAACTATCATTACCTAACTACCGCTTCACCTTCACTTATTCATACTTAACTTGAGAGTTCAACACCGCTCTATAGTCACCACCGAACCGATGTATCTACCATACACACCCCATCCCTTTTTGGTAGATTTCAAAGCCATTCTGTTCATGCATACTAGTTTGTTAGTTCATTTCATGCACTATCTACTGTAACACATATGTCCATTGTTGAACAACACCGAGTCTAACTAAGATTCATTCATCTTTGGACCTTTAAAAGTCAACTTTCCAACTACATCATGCTTGAACTACCCTTCGTTCATACGTGGGTACTATTCAACATACATAAATTTTCTATTTAACAATCACAAAATATCTAAGTTTACTAACCTTCCTTTTACAACGTTATCCAACCATCCATATGTCGGCTTATCTTACTCATTCACAAGTCCACGCCATACTTAGCTTGCTTTAGTTCATTCACATTGAGTTCCAACTCGTCAACATCATACTACCTATCTTGTGGATTTCATCATACCTATAAATTCGACCATTCGTATCTACACATCATTGGTCAGACATATACCTTACATTCATGAAATTGACCTTCATTGGTCCATGCAAGTTTTTCCTTCACCTAATGTCTAATTATATCCATTTCCTTCCTGATCTCCCGTTTACGTGCTATACCACATTACTTATTGCATTTTCCTATGCAGGATCCTTACATTTCATTCACTATCTTGCTAATTTTCTACAATTCGACTTTTCACGGTAATTGCGCCATGTTCTACTACTTTGTAGTAATTCCTACATCACATTCTCTCATCCCACAACATCATTCATTTTCTGCATATAGAGGTACGAATCTTTCAAAAGATCAACCGTTCATTCGTTTTCCATAGGTTTTTCTTTTTAAAAAAATGACTCACATTAATACCATGCCTTACCATCTTCCACTACATATATATATATATATATATATATATGCATTTTACATGCCACATAACATGCATATCTAATTTAAGTTACTAACTTGTGCTTACCTTGGTTAGAGAAAATAGTGTATTATCTTCTTCATTCCTACCCAAATGACCCGCTTCGAAGTCTATTCTATATTTCTACAACATTCCATCTGATCTGACCCATTACTTGGGTAATTCTATATTTTTACATTTCCACTATTTGACCCGTTCAGGGTCATTTCTACAATTTCACCCATTTGACCCATTAAGGTCATTCAACATTTTTATGCTATCAAGGATGAGCCGACTAACGAGTAAGTTGAGGGGCTTACGTATGGATTCATATATTTAATTCCTACCTATAATTTACATAGGTTTGATCCGTATTTACCTATGGATGCAAATCTTTCATTTCTACCCTTTACTCATATAAGTTTAATCCGTGAGTACCTAGGGATTTTTCGTTTCAACCTTTCATTCCTATAGGTATGATCCGTGCTTACTTACGGTTTTAAACCTTTCATTCCTACCTTTCATTCATGTAGGTTTGATCTGTGCTTACCTACGGACTCAAACCTTTCATTCCTACCTTTCATTCATGTAGGTTTGATCCGTGCTTACCTACGGACTCAAACCTTTCATTCCTACTTTTAATTCATGTAGGTTTGATCCGTGCTTACCAAAGGACTCAAACCTTTCATTCCTACCTTTCATTCTTACCTTTAATTCATGTAGGTTTGATCCGTGCTTACCTACGGACTCAAACCTTTCATTCCTACCTTTCATTCCTGTAGGTTTGATCCGTGCTTACCTACGGACTCAAACCTTTCATTACTACCTTTCATTCATGTAGGTTTGATCCGTGCTTAACTACGGACTCAAACCTTTCATTCATGTAGACTGCTCTCTATCACTTGAGAGTCGTCTACTTTACCCACAACTGACGTCTAGTTACTTATTCATTCATTGCCATAATTAATTTATAGGCGCAATATACATACGTTTAGTTTGATATCTTCTAAGGGAATCCCCCCCCCCTCACATTCACACTTTTATAGAAGTTTCATCCCACCTATTCACCCACACGACCACTTACTTTCCAATTTTACCAGGCATACCTGTGATGATTCTCATGGTCTCACGTGCATCGTATGCTTCTTGTGCACTGGACGGGCGCACAGTCCACATGCTATCCACGTGCCTTCATGTAATCATTACCTTATGCCTGGGGACTGGTTTTCAGCTTCGCGCTACATTTTCAATTTCCTTTCCTAACAGCATGGTTGTTTTTCCATCTAATTTTACCATCCCTGAAAATTCTCTCCCACCGGTACAAATGTATTAATACTACGTATCTGCAAGCATTCTATCATTCCCAAATTTCCGAGATCTACCTTGGATCTCGTCCTTTAGACCTCTTCATTATCCACAAAAGCGTACCTTAACATAAACACCACAATTAGTTCCTAGCCTGTCATGTGAGTTAATATTAAATTCTACCCTTGGGCCTCGATCGAGTCTTGGATTGTATGAGTCACTGATTTCAAGAGCACACAAGTTTGAGTTCAAGTACTTACTTCCTTGTACGATATTTCACTCAAACCAGGGCTCTGATAACAACTTGTAAAGGCCCTAAATCCGTATTACAGAAAATACACAGCGGAAAATACCAACTGAAAAATTCATTCTTAAAAACAACCTTGAATGTTTAGAAACCGAATCTACTAAGTATTTTAGGTATTACATCTTTACTTGTTTCTTATTGCATTCAACAAAACTCATCATTATTAGGTTATATGACCGTGACCACGCACAATCCGCTCCCTCGCTCGATCTCCATACTTTCCTTACTTCATTAGGTAGACAAGACAACCTGCAATCACCACATAACCACTTCGTTAGTTCAATAGGTGACTTCATGTAAATTACTCAAGATACGGAAATAACATCCAACAATACTCTGTGATCCTGTCCAAATGCTTTCTTTCAAGTTCGGGTGGGATACCCCGATCCGAACCTCCAAGTCTCCTGCAATCATACTTACATACCTGTATCTTCTACCAGTCTCAAAATAAAAGGTAAATGACCTTACAATACATACAAGCGTACAATTCCCACTCACAACCTACCTTGACCCGTCGTGTTACTTTTCTTTCATGAATCCTCTAAGACAATTATAACATTTCCGATCCTATACTCGTTCTACACGTGATGACCGACCTCTACATATATAGTATTCTCACGCTTACATGAGTATAAGTACCCACACACATCACATTCTCCCTCTACAAGCATATCAATCTACCTACCTTACTTGTTGCCATTATACTAGAGTATCAATTAAGTTACATACCCGTACGTCCTTCCGAACTAGAGTTATATTTGCAAATCATACCTTCCTATCACTTGCTACACCCATACTCAACTTTCACAAGGTCCAACGATGTTATTCTATGCATTAGACGCGAATACGGGTTGCGCACGTAAGCGAAATACCAAAATATGATAAAAATTAACATTTGACTTCAGCCTCCACCGTACGTTACGGTGGACCTCACATAACCCACGGTGGGTCTTTACTGGCTTACGGTGGAAAAGGATGCCCAGGAGCCACCGTAAGTTACGGTGGACCCTGATTTTCCTTTTTTCGTTTCTTTTTTCCAACCCTTCTTGAACCATCCCACGCCGGTCCATCCGAAGACGCGTTTTACCCATTATAAACCCCAAGACATGCCCTAGCATCATTATCAGCGTTCCATCATTTCACGATTCCCATCCTACTTACACACACACACACATATACCTGTTAAGATTCATTATCCTAAGTGGAATAAGAATCACTTACCTCAAGTCCTCCAAGTTCATGCTTGTTTACTTGCCTCCTCTTGACCCATTAGCTTCCCATGCTTGAGTCCATCATTCCTATCCTTTCATATAATCATGTTCACATCATTGTTAGCATACATGTTCATTCATAAACTAATCATATCCAACTCATATATCACATTGACTTGCATAGGCCAATTTCTAACATGCATACAACATAGCTTCCCACTCTTTTGATTCATCATTCAAGCAATTAGACTCAACAACGTATGTGTCACATAACCAAGCTAACGTGTCTCATAAGAAATCCTCACTCTCACAATCATGTTAGAAAACATACCACATTATTTCCATGTCAGTTGACTTTCCAGAAAGTCAACTTTCAACCATACAACTTTCCTTTTTTACAATCATATGTCTACATTAGCATACTAGGTTATATGAAATTCACCCTAAGCGTCATGTTCCTATCTCATTAACATACGAGATCACTCGTCATACCAATTAACAAACAATAGCGTGCATCATAGTATTTAAGCATAGTGTACATACTACTAATGCATACTCCTTACCACATCATATAATCAACTAAATCCCCACATGATTACTCTCTAAGACGCAATCCTCATGTTAACATACTATCAATTGTATCAATTATCATACTACTTTCATACTTGTCCCAATCTTGCCTACAATTTCACAAGTTAGACTAATCTAGACATTTCATCAAACACTTGGTATGCATACAACATTTAAAACACAATGTACAAGCATTTCATGCATACTTTCATAGCTCATAACATAAATCATCATATTTCTTCCCTACATTACATACCATTCATTCAATAGTTATCAACATAGCAAATCATTACTTTCTTTTCAATGCATTCAATAATTAACTAAGAATGGTCTTGGATTACACCAAGACCAATACCCACTTCCAACATAGGTGTAAAACAATCTAATTAGCACATGAATCAAGCATAGCCTTATGTAGTATCATGAATTATGGTTCCTCTAGTGTCTATCAACATCTAAACACCTCCATTCATCCTTGATTCACGTTTTTACACACACCCTAGGTATCATCAACTCCAAAATAAATCTTAACATCAAAATCTACCAAATAGAAGGTACCTTTGGGTTTGATTGACCTCAAATGGTTCATTTCTGGCTCATGCATCGATTTCCCCTTGATTTCTTAGTTGATTGAGCTTGGTAGTTGGGTTGGGGTTGGAACCCCTTTTTCTCCTTCTCCTGATGTCGACCAAAACACACACCAAGTGTGTGTTTTTTTGGTGTTTTCATCCTATTTAACAAATTTTAATATGGACTTTGGGTAATTGACACATTCCACCCTCCAACTTATAACCTCTTGACTCAATATCATTTTTATTAATCCCGCCTATCAACGTCTTTAAATGAAATGGGTTTTCGGGGTGTTACAGTTTACTTTCATTTGTTATGGCTGTCCGACACCTAAGTTTAACAAATAAAGACAAATGAACATAAATTGTTCATTTCCTTAATAAACGCACACAAACAAAAACATCCTTCAGTAAGTAACTATACATGAACAGTTCGAGAACACGTTATTTTCTTAACAAACAAACACGAACAAAAAACTTGTTCGGTAAGTGTTCATGAACAGTTCGTGAACATGTTATTTTCTTAACAAACAAACACGAAGAATGCCTTGTTCGTGTTCGTTTAGTTTGTTTATAGCCCTATCTAAATCACAATAAGGTTACGAAAACTAGACCAAGTTAACACGAAACTTGTAACTTTTTTTCGATTAGGCCAGGAATATTAACTCTCTCTCCATAAAAATCAACCAAATCGAGATCAAACATTCAGGAACATTAGTAATAGATAGAAATTGAAAAAGGAATTAGCGAAATAATATCAACGCATGTGTAATTAGGTGGATCTTATACGAGTTGATTAATAAGAAAATACATCTCGACTTTAATATATTATGGGAGTTGACGGACAATGAAATTTTTGGTTGATCGAGCTTGATTACTTGAACCTTTTAATTAAGAGAAATTGTATTAATTGTAGATTCATTGTATGTATACATGGATGCGATTCTCTAATTAAATAAGACAGCATATATTGTGTGATATCTTTCTGGATATAGTAAATGATCTCAGGGTATAGGGTTGTACGTAAAGACCAGGAACTATTCAAATATCACATGTACCCTAGATCAAGAGCATCATATCATATCTGATTTGCTTGTGTGTGCATGTATGTCCTTTTTTCTCATTTGGAAAATTAAACTTTTATTTATAGTCTTTACTCTCTTACCTTACCCTGGTTAATTATATTTTTTTTGCCAATGATCCTTTGGTTCAGTGGTGGAAAGAACTTATGGTCTCAATGTGGACTAAGGTTCGATCCCCATTTGATGCAAAGGTGAGGTGAGAGGGTTTTATTACCATAGGTGAGTTCCCGCTCGTCTGAGGTCATCGGTTCGACTCCTGGCAACCCCCAACAACCTTGGCCGGCCTGGATGGTTAGGTTATCTTTCGGGGTAACAAACCAGTTTGACGCCATGGCGCTGCTTCGAACCGGGTCCGCGTCAGTTGTCAGTGGCTCCTCAAAAACAAAAAAAGAGACCACTGCGCTAGCCGATCAAAAAAATATATATTCTTTTAACTTTTCTAAAACAAGAAAAATATATAATATATCAATAAAACAAGAAAAAATATACTCCTAATGAAGCTAGAAACAACAATATTTTTGTGATAATAACATAGTTAATAAAAAATTATATGAACTTTGTTTGTAACACATGGAAAACACATAAATTTAAATAGTGATATTCAAGAAATGAAATGTTGTCTCCTTTTGTTTATTTTTAGATTTTTCTAAAACTAGATAATATATAATATATCAATGGGGAAACAAAATTACAAGATGACCAATAAAGATAGAACCCTAAGAAGTTAGAATTATAATCTTTTTGTGATGTAAAAGCAATATCATCAGGATATCTAACATGGAATTCACATAACCTTTTAAGAGGTGAAATGTTGCATCCTATTGATATACCTAATATTTGATTGAGCAATAAAAGAGACCAAGCAAGATTGAACTTTTGTAAAAAAAAAAAAAAAAGGTTGGGTTCTTGATATCAAGATATGTAAACAGTTCTCAGATATTAATGGAGGTATTACAACCACACAATTGTTTATTCCACATGTGGTAAAGCTATAGTATCTTAGCAAGAAAGGTGAAAACTTTGCTTCCTTCTATTATTTGTTGAGTGACGGATGGCCCATGGTATACCAATACTTGTACTGTATTGTACAAACACTGTGTGTGTGTGGTAGTGTATGAGATTTGTCATGAAACATAAGCAGATATTTAACAGTTGTTATATATATATGCTCAGCTGAAACAAGAAAGTACCATGAAATATTTTCAACCAAAACTGGAAAGGTTCTTGATAGAAAAGTATTCATTATATCACATGTAGATGATATCATACATACCCTTTTTAACCAAAAATAAATAAAAATCGGATCTTATGAGTTTGAAATCTTTTCATTTTTTTGGAGATAAAGCAGAATATACAAATTAGAGAATCTAGCTCCATTAAAGCTAAAGAGTTGAATGGAAGAAATAATACATGAGAAAACCAATAATTAAGATCTGAAAAAAAGAGAACTGTTTTCTTGAAGGATTAATATCATATTTAAATACAAAACATTAATCAAAGGCAAGTTGCATGTAACAGTTATGATAAATACAGTTTGATCATAATTAGCTACAACATATTTAAATAACAAAGATTAATTAATCAACAACCTAATATTTGATATGATGAAGATAGAAAAACAAAAAGTTTCTATTTTTCTTGGGTTTTTACTAAATTAAACTTGATCCCTACATTGAGCTTTCTTTAGCTCAATTTATCTTTAAATTTCTAAAAATTAATATACAAACTTTTGCAACTTGCATCCTACTCTATTCCATTCCCACCACTTTCCAGCTTCATTCCCCATCATCATCATCATCTCTAGAAGACATAAAGCAGACCAAACAAACCCTCAAAGAATTAGAGATTGTCACAAAGGGTCAATAATCTTTTGCTTCTTGCAATTCTCCATTCCCAACAATACCATTTCTATGTTACTTCTCTTTCTATTGCAAGTGCTACTATCAACACCAACACCATGAGTATTGTTATTATTATTATTATTAGCACTAAATATGTTGACTCCAAACAACCTAAACATTTGTACTGGTTGCACTGGTTGGACCGGTTGGATCGGTATTGTGTTACCAGATCCGGTTTTTGTCTTCCAGTCTATGTAAAGCTGCTTGTCTGGACCGGTAGATCTTTGAAAACTAACAATGTCACCGGCTTTTAAGTTCTTTTCCTTCACAAACCTACTCCATCCTTTGGTCAACACATAGCTTTGACTACTGTTCCAGTACGAGTAACGAAATCTCCATACTTTCATCCCAATATCTTCAAAATGTAGAAGAACTCCTTTAGATGTGTTACCAATTTGCAGCGGAAAGTGTTTTTCCGCGTGCTGTTTTGGTATCACCAGTCGGTTGAGTTTTCCAACGTCGCTGGGAGTAACTGTTTTTTCAAACAGTTGCTCCTTGGCGTTGACCGACTGGTGTACGGACCGGATACCATCCGGTCCGGTACTTTTCTGCAAGATGCAGGTTCTTTTACTTTGCTCAAGCTCGTCATTGTATGTATGTTTCCTTAACATATCTACAATCTCGGCTTTGGAATGCGAGTTTAGAAAACTCGCTTCCAAACTGGCCTCTTCCGTCTCAGCCGGAAGAGGCTTAAAGTTTGTGACCGCGTCACGGCCGCGAAAGCGTTGCACCGCGGTGTCGTACGCTTTCGCGGCCTCGTGTTCTTCGTTAAAGGTCCCGAGCCACACGCGCTGGTGTTTCTCGTATATTTGAGCACCCCAGCGCCCGTTAGGCTGCGGGACCACACCTTTGAACCTCGAGGAAGGCAACTTCCTCGACTCGGCTTCCAAGCCGACTTCCATGTCGAGAACCACGCTGCCGCCGCTTCCGATCGGCGGCAGCGTGGTTACAGGAGCTGCTACCGTTGAAGTAGTTTCAGTAGTTGTGCTTTGATCTTCTGTAGAGCTTGCATCCATTGTAAGTAGTTAGAGAGAGAAAGAAGAGAGAGAGAATAACTAAATTAGGGTGTTTTTACTTTTTAGAGAAGAAAATATGATGCATATGATGAAGTGTGTGTAGGAGAAAGATGGAGTATATATAGGAACATGTATAAAGGTATTATGTATGGTGCATAAATAATATTCACATAATAACAAGTCTCAAATAATAATAATAATAATAATAATAATAATAATAATAATAATAATAATAATAATAATAATACGTAATGGTAGTGATGATAAAATCTTGTTTGTTTTTAGTTATGGTGATATATACGTAAAATATACGGAAGAGATGTAGGTGAGGTGGGTCAACTCAAGAGATGGTGAGGAACCAAGAAGATTCATGGCGACTTGTTGTAATATTATATACAACTTGCATTATAATTATTGATGGATAACACAACATGTATGTGAGTACAGTACTATTATAACCCAACATGTATGTGCATACACTCACGTATAGATACAAAGATATGTATGTATAGACTGTACGAGAGAGATGAATGAGGGAGCAAGTGGATGAGTGAATTCACATGAGAGGGGACCTCGATTTAAGTGCATCCCCCCAAAGCCTTTGCTGATTGTGCTGTACGTACTGGCTAGCTAATAAGAGCATGGTCTCTCTCAATATATATATGTGTATATATTCATATCATATAAAATAATGTGTGTTTGATGTTTATCTCACATCCCATTGGTATGTAGCAACATAAAATAGGGAAGACTGTGATGAAGTAGCTGGTTAGATAAGATGACGAGATCGAATACCTTTTTTTTCTCAAGGTGCACTTGGATTATTATATTTGAGTATACTATAACTACATCGATCTTCACACACATATATTATTGGGAGAGGTGTTATGCCAAAAATACCACAGTTGGGTAGGTAAAAGCTTAGGAAATTATCAGGATATGTTACATTTATCATGTGTGTTGAAAATAATGTGCTGAGCTATAAAAAGAGTTTATGAATATCTTTAAGTGAACTAAAAACTAAACACACTATCCATCTGATTAATTCAAACATAGAAATAGACTTTTAATGAAATCAATAAAATGATACCAAACAACCACTAAATAAGTGTTTGACCACATTGGTATTTAAGCAAGAGAAAGTATTGGGTACAAAGTCCCTTAACATACAAAGTGTAAGAAGCCACAAAATGTTGCCACGTGGAACTTGTCTGTTATATCATAACAACTGATGAGAGGGGTAGTATAGTCAATTGCATATATCAATTAATCACGTTCATTATCAAATCCCTGTTTTATCGTGATACAATATTTAAATTTCATAACTGATTCCATAATATACGATTATCAATTCTTACCATATTCAAAAAACTACAATCATCTTCGATCACTGGTTCAAAATTTTTACGAAAATCATAATCAATTTGCCGAGTTCTTCATCATGTTCAGTATGTACTCTGTTTATATTGTTTCAATTAATCGTGATCTTACTCTTAATTGTGTTTTCAGATCTAAACAATGAACCTGAATTCTTAATCGATGAAGAAGATGAAGTTGTTGATCCTAAACAACGAACATGAAATCATAATCGGAGAAGAAGATGATGTTGTCGATGCTCATAGTCTGAATTTTGAAGGTTAGTTTATACTATTTTGATTTATATTAGCAGATCACACAAAAACAGAGATGAACAGAGTTTTGAGGTTACTGCTTGGTTTAACATGCGTTTTATTATGTTTAACATGCGTTTTGAGGCAACTGCTTGGTTTTATAGAATTTGTTTTTATTCAAATGCGTTTTATGATGTTTTAACATGCGTTTTGAGATTTGTTATATAAATCCTTACATGTGCATGTGAATGCTTACTATTATGTGCCTTTTTATAGTATGAACATGTCATTTTGTCATTAAAATTAGATTTTATAGTTGTATGTTTTGTGTTTTATGACAGATCTTTCTAAGAAAGATGTCCCCATTGATGATCAAACTCCAATATACAAACCTGCTGTTGCATCTTCATTGAAACCAGAAGATGCAATGAAGATGAAAACGAGATGAAAATACATTGTTACAAGATGAAAACAAAGAAGTTGAAAGTGCTGAAGACCATGGAAATGAACACCAGGCAGATGAAGAACAAGTTGTTGATGAGTGATTTTTTTTTCAGTAATGCGTTTTATGTTTTTATGCATGCGTTTTGGTATATACTGAATAGTTTGCACATCTTCTCTGTTTTTTACAAATGCGTTTTATGATCATATCGAATGCGTTTTACTAATACATCACATATATATTTCATTTCACATCAAACCAAAAACTTTTTCAAGCTTTTACATACATTATCCATATATATTTCATTCCACATCAAAACAAAAGCTTTTTCAAGCTTTTACATACATTGAAAACTCTGATGACTAAACCTCTGATGTGTAACAGCTGATGGAATAAACTATGTTTGCTTGAATCATCTGTTGGAGCCTAAGTGTTGTTGACTCCAACAGACCTTGTATCTTTAAACCTTTGGTAGACAGTGGTATTTATGTATTGGTTTTACATCACCAGTTAAATAGATTTCCATATATCAAATGCGTTTTAGTATTTATTGAATGTGTTTTAATATGATTCATACAAAACATCAAATGAAACATGCATTTTTAATACCAAAAGAGACATTCAGGTCTAACACTGTAACATTCAACAATGTAAAGATGCAAAATTAACAAACTTATCAATCTTAAAACTTTTAGCTCATATTATCTACTCGCTTTAGCACCTTCGTGTAAACATATTCCATCATCTTTACCAACCTTGATGTATCCCCCGCAACATTCTCGTCAACCCTATTTGATGTATTGTCTCCAACAATTTCATCAATAACATTGTCCCAAGCAACATACTCATCAAGTATGTTTGATGTAGCATCTTCGACATTTACACACTGTCAAAAAATAAATACATGCGTTTTAAGTATTACCAAATGCGTTTTATGGATAAACAAATGCGTTGATTGATAACTTCTGATGAAGTGTTTGTAACTACTGAAGAAGAAGTTAATAACTACTGCTGAATCAAACCACTGATGGTCTAACTTCTGATGAGCAAACTACTGATGAACATTTACAAATGCGTTTTACTTTTTTGAACATTGATACACATACGTTTTACTTTTTCTTGACGAGCAAACCACTGATGACCTAACTTCTGATGAGTAAACCATTTTACACTGATTTTGTCCATTTTTTTCATCCAAACCTGCAGAAAACATAACATACGTTTTACTCATTATGCATGCGTTTTACTATATTTTTTTCATCAGACCGTGTTTCATTTGGTGGTTCTGTTTTAAGACAAAAAAACATGATATATTTCAATACAACTCATCAACAACCTTATTCATCATATTAACAAAAACGCCTTTTATAACTTTAGCAAAACGCATTCGATTTTTGCACTATAATGAATCACATCAAAAAACGCCTTCTTTAAAACTTAAAAACGTCATCACTAATGCAATGGATCAGTGATGGCGTTTTTCAAATCAGACCATATCATATCAACAACATATCATATCATACAAAAACGCCTTTACTAACAATTAAGAACGCCATCATTAAATCAGACCACTAAACCATCTTCTTCAACATTCATGTAAACGACTAACAAAATAGCATAAAACCTATCATCTTCATGTAAATCATACCTGTATTAGTTGGTTTTGAAGCCCTGTCATGACACAACTTACTTCTTCTTTCTCGTGCTTCACCTGTTTTAGGGTTTTAAAACCAACGATTAGCAACAATTATTGTTCGATTATTGACATACGATAAAAAATAAACTAAAAACATGATCAATTCCTTACTTGATTTGCGTTTTGGAGCCATAATTCTTCTCTGATCAGTGTTTTTTTCGAGTGCTCTGTTTTTTTTTGTTAACAGAGAATGATGTTTGTGTGAGTTATTAGGGCGAATTGTTTGATTGTGTGTGTTTAATTTTTTTTTATTATAACCGTCCATAAATGAGAGTGATTTGGGCGCTAATATTAAAAAAATTCAAATTACTAGAGTTGTAATTTGTCTGATTTACCCTCAACTTGATAACTGCCATTAATGAGAACGCGTGTAATTAATGTACGAGGTTGTTGTTATAAAATGCAGAAGGTGGGAGATGGAGGGCCAGGATCCCTTCTTACACTTTGTAATTTAAGGAGACTTTGTACAATAGCCTCTCTCTTTAACCAATTATTTCCCTTCACGTTAGTTTTATACTAAAGGTAATTTTGTATGAACACTTTTCATACAGTTGAAGTTTCCATTCATTAAATTTAAAATACCATTTCTCTTGTAAAAATAATAATATAAATTGAAACACAAGGTTACACAGCAATTTAAAAATAATGAAAAAATATGTTTCACTATTTTTTGCTTTTGTACGTGATGAAGTTCGAGTATCATTTCTTTAAAATCTACATGAAGTCGAAAACAATGCAATTGAGTATCAAACTAAAACTTATTTTCTTATTTTCTAAAATCAAGATTACACAAAAATAATAAAACGATGAGACTTATGTAAAAACAAATTCATGTATCATTTCTTAAATATTCGAAGTTGTTTTTTTTTTTCATCATATCACTCTCTATACAAGCATAGTGTGTATAGAAACATATACCTAAATAACAAACAAAATTAAAAGGCGACAGATCATGACAAGAATTTTAAGTAACGGGCGGTGACCTCTTATTTAAATGCAATGGTAAAAAATTTTGACCATTTATATTTTTTTGACCGTTTATCATTTAGGTATATACTAATTTTAAGTTTACGAATGTAAATAATTTTATGTTTAGGAATGTAATAATTTTAACATTAGGAATACATTAAACATTAATTTTATAGAAATTTAAATAATTAAAATATAAATTAAACATTAATATAATAGAAATTACAACTTCAAACAACATTATTCCTCATCAATTGCCAAGCCGCAACATGTTTGAAATTGATGCCGTGCGCAGACAGATAGTTGACTTGCGTGAGTTGGATTGCGATATCCTCGGTAAGATCAGGGTGCTCTGCAATCGTGACTTCAAAGGGAGTGTTCCATCTGTTACACTTGGGGTTGAGATCTATCCACTTACTAACGATCAATCAATGTTTTGGTCATTTGTACCGTCTAGTCGATTGTATTCCACCAACAAGTTGCGCCAAAACGAATTCCTCTTTAAAGTGGGAGGATGTGGTCAGTTTTTGACATCTTGCCACGCCGTCACTAACATGGTCTCCTCATCTACATTCCACCGGGCCATCTAATTAGGTATTAGAAATTATAGGGTTCTATAGGGTAAAATTTTATAGCCGTTAGGAAATGGTAATATTACCGTTTGAAAATTTATTACCGTTGGGAAAGAAATTAAATTGGTTAGTTTTATTGAATTTAAATGAAAATAAATAAAAGAATCAGTGGAGTGTTGCCGCTATGTTTAAGTGAAGTTAATTATATGATAGTAAAGGATTGGTTGAGTGAAAAAAAAAATAGTAAAGGGCTCATTAATAAGTTATATTAGTCTTCCCTTTTAAGTCAACTATTCCCTTTGTTTTCACCAATTGTATCTGTCACTCTCAAGTACGTACGTACGCATTCTTACTTCTTGATATCTTTGTAATGATATATATCCTTCTTGATATCTAAGATTGTAATTAGGAACGGTAGATAAGAAAAACACAACCAAAATGACATCAATAACAAATAAAAAGCTAATAAAAATGTGTATAATGAACATGAAATATATGTTAGTAAATAAATTGTTTGGAATATTGCATAGTTCAATATTGGTATAACGATAAAAGTCGCGTGAACTAAACCATTCTCCAAGTTTAAGATTCTTGGTTGTATGTATTAATCTAAGAACACAACTTTTGACGATTGCTTCTAGTTTTGCATGTTACATCTGTGAGAAGAATATCTGATTCCATTTTCATATACTTGAGTGGAAAAACATCACATGTTCCGTCTTTATTTAAAGGCTCCGGTTATTTATACAACAAGGGTTTTTATTTGCACAACCCCTCCACGGGTCGTCGAGGCCTGGACGGCCCGTAGAGGGCCAAACAGGCAAAAGGACGGGTCGTCCAGGCCCTGACGGCCCGTCTAAAGGCTTAAACCCTAAAACAGACGGCCCGTTGGGGCCTCGACGACCCGTGGACTAGCATCCAAATCCAAAACAATCATTGGTAATCGTTGGCAATGATTAGGTGATGATTATTTGGTTTTTTTATAAGTGTAAGTGTAATGTGGATGTTTAAAATGGGTTTGAATGTTATGGTTTTTATAAATGTTTGGTTTTTTATAAATGTTATTTTTTTATTTGTATAATATGATCTTTTTTATATAATTGTGTATATGAATATGAACGAATGTCGTTTATGTTGCCGAACTAAACAAAACCCAAGATACGAACAATAAAGCATAAATAAGCATAATATTCCAAAAATTTACATAAAACTAAGAGTTCAAATGTACAACCAAGAATATAACCCACCCGTCTAACCCGACCCACCCTGCTGATCCGACCCACCCGGCTGATCCGACCCACCCGGCTGACCGGTGGACGCCCCACCATGCTGACTGCTGGACGCCCAACCCGGAAGTGGACGCGGCTCCAAAACAGCTTCCCGTCGTCTCTCATTCTCGCTCTCTAACAGCCACCGCATGTCAACTCCCATCGTCTGCACATCAGCCCGCAACGACCCCAACTGATCCAGGATCTGCTGAAGTACATGGGTCGTGCTATCATGCAACCTGACAGCATGATAAACGCGGGCAGGACGTTGTAGCTCATCAACGGGAACATCTGGCATCTCTACATCCACCGGTGGGTCGCCGTCGGCAACGTGTGGCATCTGGACCTCAGGGGCATTCGGCCCATCGAGATGTACCAGCGGCTGTGGCACAAAATGCTCGCCACGGTCGCCAGCCTCACCGAAAGCACGCTGGTAATAAGCGGGTGGGTTGCTGCGCGGGACCCGTGCTGCCACCCTCATCTGCTGCATAGTCTGAATATTTAACGGCCTGAAATGCAAAACAACAATAATAATATTAAATAATAATATATAAAATTAAATAATAATAATATTAAATAATAATAAATAATAATAATAATATTAAATAATAATATATAATAATAATCTTACTTGGGCCTCATCGGAGCTGGTAAATTGTTCTCCTCAATATGCGTCCACAAATCGGCAGAGTTTCCTCTGTTTTTGTACGAACCAGACAACACAAGTCGTCTACAAAATCCAAAAACAAACATCCTAAACTAACTAAATAACAATAATAATTAACTAACTAAGCGAACTAAATAACAATAATAATAACGAACTAAATTAACTAAATAACAATAATAATACATGTCGCCGTCCTCCCCATACTGTGGACCACCGATAGTGGGCCACCAGGCCATCAGCATGTCGTCTTGCAAGGTCGTCAAGGCCGTGGTGTACATATCCTGGACAAGCTCCTCCTCTCTGTACCAGCAGCAAGTCGTAGCCCACTGGTCCATCGTATATGCGTAAAGGTGTCCGAATAATCGGAACTGTACCTCAGGCTCGCCGTCAGGACCTACTGGTTCGTTTTGTAGGTGGCGTCGATCAGCATCACATGTGGGAAGGCACGCCAGAGATTGTACGAGACCCGGTGTGAAAAGAAAATATTCTCAACAGCATCTGTCTCTGAATTCTGCTTGGTGAAGTAAGTAAATTTCTTTTCAACCAGGATACTCTCGAGTATCTGCATAACAATAATAATAACAATATTTAATATTTAACAACAACAAAATTAATAATAGTCTATGACAATAATAGTAATTAATAATAATACCTGCATTGGGGTTTTATCGCCGTAAATTCTATGTTTAATCTTGCTCACTGTATTGTGTATGTCTCGTAGAATACATACATTATTCGGGTTTTGTGCTCTGATGGCCAAATGTATGTTTGCCGGTTCCAGACCTTGAAAATAAAGCGTTTCCACCATTTCTTCTTCTTGTGGTGTCAGCCGCCTAGCAAAAGCGTGACCCTCAACATGTATAAAAGGGTCGTGGTTATGATTCGCGTGTTTAACCTCCAACTTCCAACCCTCTTTGCGTAGCCTCCCTATTAACATAAATGGACAGTTAATCTTTTTGCTACCCGTAGACCTTACTGTGGCTGTAGTATGGTATTCGCCAACACGGACGCATCTCAGGTCTATCCTAATTTTTCTTGCATTATTTCCACTGCCTTTTGAAACAGAACGTCCTGTCACTAGGACGTAACCGCTAGCAAGGGCTCTATCGTAAGCCCATTGTTTCATCTCTTCAACAGACCCGAATACCTGAAAATTTATACAAGAGTCTAGTCTAAATTCATACTACTCTAAATTATATACTACTGTAAATATATACTAGTTCAATCCAGCAAACCCTAAAACGTGTAAAGATATACTAGTGTAAATAAATAAACGCACTTGCTCGGTTTCATACGAAACATCCGGGTTAGGTTCAAATTTTATGTTAACATCTTCATAAGCATCTTCCTGGTTGTCATCATTCGGGTTAGAGCCGTTATAATCTTCCTCTAAGTCCTTAGCACGATTCCCGCGCGAATGGTAACTCCCGTACGTGTACTGCGGGTAGCTTGGTGGCACGAAAAATGACTCCTGTTCCTCTACATATTCCTCGTTGAGATCGGGCAGCATGTTCCCGTCATTACCACGAACCCCGGATTTAACCTTCTCTTCACCAACTTGAACCCCGGGTTCATACCCTACGCTTTCAGAGACGTAAGACTCGTTCTCAGACAGGTCAACGGTTGAAAAGCTTTGTAAATATGTCATCGTGAGACCGGGAAGTCGAAATGGG
This sequence comes from Ambrosia artemisiifolia, assembly GCA_032199755.1. NCBI lineage: Eukaryota > Viridiplantae > Streptophyta > Magnoliopsida > Asterales > Asteraceae > Ambrosia > Ambrosia artemisiifolia. Next base: position 6,140,390 of record CM063518.1, read on the forward strand.
TCGAGGGTTTTGGTGGTGGTGATGTTTTAAGGTTTGGTTCAAATGGGGAAGAAGCTGATCGTGTAATGGTTAAATCTGGAAATCTCAACGGGCCGTCGAGGCCTCGATGGGCCGTCTAGGGATAAAATGCCCTAACCTAACACATTTCTACGGGCCGTCGGGGCCTGGACGGCCCGTCCTAATGTACCTTTTTCAGACTTTTCAGTCTGAACTGCCTGCTTTTGCAGGAGTTCAGACTGATCACCTCGTACATCGTAACGGGCCGTCTGGGCCTCGACGGCCCGTCGTTTTTGTCTTTTCTGTAATCAAACGGCCCATCAAGGCCTGGACGACCCGTCCTGAAACCCTAATTTTTCTTTACGGCCCATCTAGGCCTCGACGACCCGTCCTAAGGTTGTTTAGGGTTTTTGTGTGGTTGTGTAAATAATATCACCCTAAATCTTTGTATAAATACCTATAATTTGTATCTTTAAACCTCGTTTTATATATATATATAATGTATCTCGTGAATGTATAAATCATATGAACACGGCACAATTTTGAGTGCCCATGTTAGATTTGTTGTATTTGACATTGTTGCACATACATATGTGTTTTCTTTATTCTTGTTTTATCAGCCCTGAATACAAATTGGGTTTAAGAATGCTTTATAATATTCTGTTGTTTGAATTAGAATTAGTGACAAAATGATTAAAAGTAAATTAATTGGTACATACGTCTTGAATGCCTTGAATTGGTAGTAGTTACATTCATTTCTATGGTAACATAAATCATTGATTCAAATTAATTTCCTCTTGCTCTCATTCTAAGAACTAATATCTGTAAACGAATTACAAACATAGAATAAATAAGGATACATATATGGACCTAAAAGAATTGTGATATGAGAAGTACATCTTTAATATCAAATTGTTGAATATATATGTACCTGCATATAATTTGATGAGATGTGTGTGATATGCCACACTATTATACGTTTTAAGAAATGGACCATTCATGTTTATTTAGTATAAATTATGATACATATATGTAACTAAAGCATTATTCTATGTCCATGATCTCTATATATATATTATGCTAATTAGGGCTACGTTATGGAAAATCATGTTGCATTGTGTGGACACATTGATTTGATTGAAGTATAGTTACTAATTACTAATTACTTAAAGTCAACTTCTCAATAATAAAAGTACCGTCAATATCCATCACGTTTATGTATATATTCCATTATCTTTGTTCTTTTCTTCTTTTTGTGTGTTTAGCATTGTTTCTTACGGCTCATAATCAGCTTCTCTTTGTGGAGTGGGGATGTGGGGAGGGCCTCTGTTCTACTTGTATTGCATAAAGAATGAAAGAAAAGAAAAAGGTACTCGTAGAAGATGCTTTTTAGTCTGCAATTTATCTCCCAAATATGTAATGACAAGAAAGTGGGCCTCACATACATATAATGTATCTAGTGTATGTATATAGCCAGGGTTACATACATGTCAGAAAGTGAGAAAAAAATGCAAATCTACAGCTCCCACTAGGATGGGAAGGTCATGGGCCATTTAATGGGAGTATGGATACATTTCAAAAGAGAAAAGAATATTATTGAAATTAAAGTTATTTCAAAATGTTATGAGTTTGTGATTAAATCTTATGTATATGATTCGCAATGGGTAAAATGTTGGTGATTTTCTTTCGTCATAATTTTCAGCGAGTATTTTATAGCATGCAAAACAATATTTTCTTACAAATGTTCTGTTTAACTTATATTTTCACGACAGGGGTCTTTACGGGCGATGACGAACATTTTACACGGCAGTTTTTTAGTGTCCAGTTGATCAGCTGGGGTATTTATGAAAAATCTTACACACACGTCTTTGCTAGTCATTTGGGCAAAAAAAAAAAAAGCAAAGACGACGCTAAGCCTATTACCGTCATTTCGTGGCTTTATGGGCAATGATGAAGTTTTTCTGAGCCTCTTTGGAGATATCATAGGACATCCAAAACGCGACAACGACGATAAATCAAGTTGTCATTGTTCAAGAACGAAAAAGTAATGATGAGCTCTAAGTGTTCCGTAAAGACTTGCTTGGTTGGTGTGTTTAATAGCATTTCATTATTCGTTCTTCAATTACTTTAGCACGTTTGTACCTGACTCCTTTTATTGTTCTTCTATTTTTGCATGTTTTGACCTAGCAGAAATTAAACAAGTAGAATACGGACTTTGAAGATCAAGAAGTAGATGCATGGGAGCTTACTAGCGTGCAAATTAAGATTAACAACTATAATTCAAGTGGAGCATATGTGATGACCGCGTTTTATAACTCTAATTTCTTAATCATGCATTAGTGGTTAAAGAACGTGTAACCTTAAATAATAATAAACCAAGAGGAGCATATGTGACATATACTAAAAATGGATTTACACCACATGACTTGGTGTATAGATAGTTCAAAAACGACGAAGATACCGGTTACATAAAAAATTATGTTTATTACGTGTAGCATTCTCGAAGGATTTGATCATATGTACGTATGAAGAGTTGAAAAGGCAAAGAAAAAGAAATGAAACGAGTAGATATGTGGTCTAGTATAACGGAATATAGTTAGAAAGAACCAAAATAACTATAGTCCGAACCTCGCAATTTGCATTAAATTGGTTTATTATTTGTATAAATAATTCGTTAGAGACCAAGACTATTCCAAGAAAAGAAAATTCGTGTAGTACATGGCCCCATTGTTAAGCTAAATATATCTTCTTGTGTCCTTTACTGTGGAAATTAAAAGAAGAACAGTACGTGGTTTCCCAATATTCCATTATTTGCATTCAACAAGCTAGGACCATTTCTTACCCAACCTGGATGGACCAACTTTTGCCACAACGCTTGGAATCCAAATTGGCCTAAAGAATTTGGAACCTTCCTACCTATCTCTTGTTACTATCTAGCTAGGGCAAATTCGAAGTTCTTGCATACGTTAGAATCCGGGGTATCGAGCTAACTTGGGTCAAATGTAGGTAGCCTACCTGCATCTCTGTAAGAAGTTGTTTCCATGACTCAATCAGATGATGGAAATGTTATTGAGAAAGTGAAGGTCCTCGGTTATCTGAGGATAAAGAATCGGGCTAGATTGTTTAGTTTGGTAGATTCTCAATGGAAGTCTTTTAGTATTGTGTAGCCTGTGGTCGTGTTGTTTTTGTTTCGTTTGTTGTTTGTCTTTGCTAGCTTCTTGCTGGTGTTTGTTGGTTTAATGGTATTCTCCTTTCAAAAAAACATTAAGAGTCATTAACTTTTAGAAGAAGTTAATTGACTGACCAGAAATTTAAAATTGAACAAATAGTAAAACTAAATAGACTACATAAAAGAACGTGACCAATTACTCTTTATCATTAATTTTTGTTTATTAGGATGTTCGGGTCTTTAATTTTTAACCTTATATTTTTTTAACCATCCCATGGTTCCAGTTTAGACAAGAGAAATAAGACCAACTGGGAAAAATAATGTGTATATTTCAAAGAAAACAATATCTTTTCTTCTTTTTCCTCGCAGAAAATAAGAATATTAGCACCACTTGTTCCATAGTGAATACATCAACGGATTAGGCGTATGCATGTGGTTGGGGTGTGCATGGGTCGATTTGGGTCGGTTTTTACCATTAACCATAACCATAATCGCTATTTCGGTTATGGGATTTTCGTAACCATAACCATAACCAAACTTCGGTTATGGTTAATCGGTTATGAATTCGGTTATGGTTATTTCGGTTATTAACCAAAAAAATCAACCAAAGTTAACTTTCGACTAAATTATAAAATTAAAAGCCCATGGGTCTTAAAAACTCAGAACCTACAATGATAGACTTAACTTAGCTTGGGTTATTATTTATAAGTTAATTAAGACTACACTTTCTAGTTAAAGTACCAATGTGAGATCCCTTTTAATAAGATATTAACAAAAAAACATATTTAACCCCTTGGTTACAACTTACAAGTTTAATTTATCATAAAAAAAAAGAATACTACATCAATATTATGTTGTTAATAACATACTTTTATTATAGTAAAAAAACCTCTATACAGTTAATATAGAACATAACTTAACAATACAAGTTCGGTTTGGTTCGGTTATATCGGTTAACCAAAGCTTCATAACCATAACCGCTCGGCCGGTTATAGAAATTTCATAACCATAACCATTGGTTATGTTGGTTATCGGTAAAATTCGGTTCGGTTATGTCGGTTATGGTTCGGTTATGTCGGTTATGGTTAATTTTGCTCACCCCTAGCATGTGGTTTGAATCAGTGGCGAAGCTTGGTTCTAGAATCGGAAGGGGCCGAACTCAATTTTTTTCGGTCAGTAGTGGTCAGAAGATCAAATTGGCGGGGCCGGACTCAACCTGAACTCAATTTACGTACGAAAATCGCAAATTTCTAACACTGCGCCAAAAAACAGGGGGGGGGGGGGGTTCAAGGCATCCCCTGGCCCTCACAATCCTTCGTCCTTGGCTTGAATTCTGATGGTAAAATATTAGGTACAAACTAGTTAGAATAATAAATATAACTTTCTGTTTATGTTTTAATATGTACATTTGAACATGTATTTCCTGTATTTATGTATGTATTAGTATGTATGTTGTTAGATGTAAACATTAGTTGTAAGTATATTAGCAATAGATAGGATATGGGTCAATTCGGATACATGAAAGGCTGCAACAAATGGTTTCAAAGACTGGTCAAGATGGCTGCACATATCAGCAACACAATGGGTCAAATACTTCGAACAAGGGACATCAGCATACTTCAAACAAAAGGCGGGACTAATTGTGAAATGACCAGAATGCCCTTGACAGTTAAACTGTTATTTGGCGCCAAAACATAAACCGGTGGGAAACAATAACCGACACAACTGTTCAGGGACACACCGATTCATTTCATATTTATAGGACACTAGTTATCATTTGTTAGTTATCAAGATTGTATTCCTAAAACAATCCTTTTATCCTTGTAAAAACCTTTGTAACCATTCTGTTTATAATAATCTGTTCGAAACCATTTCTGTCCAAACATTACAATACAATTATTATCATTTGTTCTACAGTTTCGTTTGTTCTTGTGTGTTTTATCAAAACATTCCGCTGCAAGATTGTTTCTGGGCCAACAAAACTTCTATTAACAATTATAAACCAGACACATCATAGGCAGAGGCTTTAGAAAGAAATAAGGTCACTGAAGAGGAAAAAAGTCACCTCTTAGTGGATCGGTGAAGTAAATCTGAGAATTTGGATGTGAGGATGAAAGCAATGACTCAAGACCTAGTGATAACCTGCAAAACAAAGACACTGTTAGGCTCGTCACAGGGGAGAGGAAGGGTCTCTCTATGACCACCCTCCGGCGTGAGAATAAGTATGGTTTTAAGAAGTGGAAAGTAAGTGAGAAAGTACCTAAAGTACAATGAAGTTAAGTTACCAAATGAGGAAATTTGAAAGGTATTTATACTTTCCTAGATGGGCTTCGGCAAGTCTAGGCCCATGGGCCTTTTGGCCGAAGCAAAGTGATTGGCCAGCTAGGTTCGGCTTCGACCTCTTTATGAGGGATCGAGCCTCGGCCTAGATCCTTGTATTTGTTAGATTCGGGCTTGGCCTTTTTATAGTGGTCCGAGCTTCAACCTATAACCATATATTCTCTTCAGTCACATAAGATGAAAGTATTAAGCGAAATAGTAACATGCTCTTACAGTATTCTTATATAATTTAAATGTATAGTAGATAAGGATTAAAGATTTTGTTGGTCAAATGTAATCATTGTGACCTATTCTAGACACAAAAATCTGATGTTTTTTTTTTGCATACTTCAAGTAATAATGGAAAATTTACTCAAAGAAAGCATGACAGAGAGTAGTTTGACACATGTTTGTAAGTAATTAAACATTAAAAAACTTACGACAAAATAGCTTGATGGACAAAACAGCATGATTATTTTTTTACTCACATTTTTTTAAACATCAAGAAACGATGTGTCAACTACCATGACACCGGGTGTTGTGGTTAAGGTCAACTACTCGACCGCCGCTAGCCTTTGGCTCACCCAAATGTGGGGAAACCCAACACCCACCCACCCGAAGGCACGACAGTAGAATAATCGGTAAAACATCGCCTCTCATCCAAGTCGAACCGGCGCTAATCGTATACACTCTTCATCTGGATGTCGCAGAAAATAATGGGGAGAGTGAGAATCAAAACTAGGTAACAAGAAACACCAAATCGTTCCCCAATCATTTCACCACTAGCTCACTAGCGTTTTTTTTACGTAAATAAATATGCATTTGTATGTAAGAGTTAAATTTTCTTGAAATTATGTACTAAAAAATAGAACATTTATTTTCCTTTCATTTTTAGGGTGGACGAGGTAGTCCGTAGTGGCCACCCCGTAATGGTTGTGATGCCCGCGAACACCGTCCCTTCTATTGTATCACGGCCGCAACTCAATTAACTTGTGATGCTCATCACAACCCCATCACAGCCACTGGAACGTTGGCCAACGATCTGAGTATATATATAACGAATTACCTTGGAGTTTAGAGTTTGTATGTAGTATCCAACAATTTCCCCTAACAAAAGAAGTTTAAAGCTGATTTCGAAAAGGCTTATGATTGCGTCTCTTGGAAGTTCCTCATCAATGTTATGCACAATATGGGCTTCCCCTCTAAATGGAAGAACTGGATGATGGGTATTTTGTTCACCGGGAAGGCGTCTGTATTGATTAATGGGGAACCAACAATCGAATTCTCTTTAAATAGGGGATTGAGACAAGGTGACCCCTTGTCGCCGTTCCTTTTCACTATTGTAATGGAAGCGCTCCATGTGATGATCTCTAAAACAGTTTCGGGTGGGTTGTACTCGGGTGTGAAGCTCCCGCATAATGGCCCGGAACTACCACACTTACTCTATGCCGATGACGCACTCTTTATGGGTACTTGGTCGGAGTCGAATGAGCAAAATCTGAACAGAATGCTGAGATGCTTCAGTTAGCGTCGGGGTTAAATGTGAATATCCACAAAAGTTACTTGTTCGGGGTTGGGGTAGGCGATGGGGAGATTGATAGGTTGTCTGGTTGTTTGGGTTGTAAACGAGGGGTATTTCCATTTATAAACCTAGAACTACCTATCGGGGGATCTATAAAGCGGGTTGGGAGTTGGAAAGAGGTAATTGTCTGAGTAAATTCGAAGCTATCATTATGGAAAGCGAGGACGCTATCATTCACCGGTAGATTAGTTCTCGTGAAGTCGGTGTTGAGCGCACTACCAATGTATTATTTCTCATTGTTCAGGGCTCCAGTGGCTGTTTTGAAAACAATATACGGTATACGAAGACGGTTCCTATGGGGAGGTGCTTCAAATATTAGAAAAATTCGATGGGTAGCTTGGGAAAAAATAGTAAAACAAAAAAATGGGTGGATTAGGGGTGGGAAACCTTGAAGATATGAATATGGGTTTATTGGTTAAATGGTGGTGGAGGTACAAGGTGTCCCCCGATCAACTATAGGTGAAAGCAATCGATGCTATACATGGGGGTGCAAGAGAATTGACGTTTATACCACATAAGAAGGCCTCAGGTGGGGGTTGGAACACCATTGCTACTCTTGGGATCGCTTTTTTGAACAAGGGGGTGGATTTAAAACAAAAATTTGTATGCTCAAGGAAGGATGGTGGCACGATATCATTTTAGGGGATAATAGGGTTTCGGGTGGGTTACTAAAAGATCGTTTCTCGGACTTGTTTTCTTTATGCAGGAAAAAGAAGACGAAGGTGGTCAATAACTATTCAAAGGTTGGGGATACTATAAATTGGGGTTGGGAGTGGATTCAAGCGCATACAACTGTTGGGGAACTTGAATAATGGAATCGGCTTATGGTTCTGCTGGCCAAACAACAAATTCAGGCTGGAAAAGACAGTTGGCTCTGGAAATCAGAAGATAAAGTGATGGATTTTTCGGTAAAACGGGTTAGGAACGATCTTGGTGCGGCGTTGACATGGCAGAATACTTCTTTCGGGTTCAAGTGGAGCAAAATTGCACTACCAAAAGTAAACTGTTTTGTTTGGCAGGTTATACAAGGAGGCATTCCATCTGCAGACAGGTTAGCGACTAGAGGCCTCAATTTCGGATCTGGGTTGTGCAAGAGATGCGAAGACAATGAAGAATCAATCGATCACGTGCTTGTGGACTGTTTTTGGGCAAAACTAGTATGGTGGCATGTATGCAGGTGGCTTAAAGTCCAACATCCTTCTCAAGTTTGCAGATTAGACCAATTATTAGAGTGGGTTAAGAACTTGCAGGGAACAAAAAAATGGAAGGATTCGATCTATGCGGTCGTTCTTATGTCACTATGGCGAATTTGGTTGGCGAGAAATGCTAAAGTTTTTAATAATGAGAATACATTGGTGACTAGAATTATTGAAGAGATCAAAGAAAACTCGTTTTGATGGATGAAAAAGAGATCGAAAGTGACGGGACTTGACACATGACGAAATGGTGGGCTTTCGAAGGGATAGATTTTTCTTGAAATTAATTGTGTTTGGGTTAATATGGTGGGTGTATCTGGTTGCCTTTGGCGGTTGTGTTCTTGGTTTGTTTTTGGTTTTTCGGGTAGCTTCTTGCTATGTTGTATGTGTTGGGTCTGCTGACCTGGAGAAGAACAGATGATTATAAAGCCAAAATATACTAAGTGTTGATCCTTGAATAAAATCAGTTGTTACAACAAAGCTTCCTCCAAAGGTCTGTTGATCCCTAACTACTGCTGCTGCTTGAATCAACTGTTAGAGATAACTGCTGTTGATGAAAGATCTGATGAACAAGGTCCGAAGGATAAAAGTCTGATGAAGAACAACTGCTGATCAAAGAACTGAAGAACAAAGGTCTGTTGAACCAACAGCACTTTGGTTCAACAGATGATAGAAGACATCAGAGTTTAGCTTACATAGTTTTGTATTATCAGTAGTTTCAATGTAACAGTAGTTATAGCTTAGCAGATGTTAGAGTTTGTTAGTCAGTTAGAGGTCACTATCTAGGTGACGTCAGCAACCGATCATCAGAGTTTTGAGTCTGTCTATGAATAGAACAGTACTTGTACTGTTCTATTCATCACTCGTCATTCTCTTTCAGACAAACATTCTCTGAGTGATCAGGCTGAGGGGGAGTTTTAGTTGTACAATTGTAATCTTTCAATTAATGAAAGCTTTAGGTTAAAAACAATTATTCTCCATGTTTTGATTTATAGTTTATTCCGCTGCACTTTCCATTTATACTTCATTCATTTATTCATACTTAATCAGACAAATCAAAACAAACCAGAACTCAGATCCTAACAGTATGCTTGTTTGTGTGATGTTTCTCTTGGATTAATAAAATGGTTCGTGTTGGTTGTTTTTTTTTTTTTTTTTTAGAAAGGTTAATTTATTTCAATACGAAAATTACATCATAATAGAAGGTAGACGGGCAACAAGTTGCGCCGCCAACCCTTTCTGAATTGCAAACCCTAGTCTACTAAAGACAAATCCTTGCCCCCTGGGGATGAAACATTGCTGTGGACGACCCGTTGGACCCTGGTCAAGAAACGAATAGCTTCTGGCGCCAGGGAGCCAAAGGTGTCGAAGGCCAGAGGGATAAAGACATGTTGGTTATCTGCACCAGCTTTAGCGTGTTTATCTACTTTCTTTGATTCCGCCTTTCTTGATGCTTGCCCAGCTACGAACCCTGTTTCCCTTAACCCAACCAGCGGAGATACCCCGGTGAGGTCTACACAGGCATGTTTCCCCCTCTCCCAACCAAAGACAAGCAGATCTGCGGGTCGCAAGGTGGATCTCCCTTCCGTGGGGTCTGTGAGGAAGTTTACAGGAGCCTCCTTTTTGGCAGAGATCCCTGCTCTTCTCAGGATATCCCACAAAACGTCCCTCACCCAGTCATGCCGATATTTGAAACCAGGGAGCTCTTTGCAATGAATTGCATGCTCCCCGTATTTATCCGTGCAAGTTTTACGGCAGATGGGGCATGTTTCATCTTCCGGGTACATAGGGATCATCAATCGGTACTTGAGTATAGCCCTGTACTCTACTGCAGACATGCATTGACCCAAACCCTCAATCGGGATAACGGTCAAAAAATCCTGAGCATGGGGGCCTTTTAGGCACTCAATCACCGCCTTCTGGCGAGAGGACAACTCAAAAACTTCTCCCAGGCTCTGAGCAGTTTTGCTAAAAAGAGCATTCGCCAAAGTTTTTTGTGGCTTTGGGGGGGCGGTGTGCTTGTTAGAAAAACCGCCAATATCGAAGTCCGGGAGATAGACATTTAAGCGTTCGAGCGCCTGTTGATAGTCTGGGTCTAGTCCAATGACCCCACTGTTCCGGAGGATATGATCCTGAAGTTCCCAAGACTGAGCTCTGGACGCCACAAAGGCATAGACCCCAACATCTCGAGCTGACAGGAGGCCTAAACCACCTAAACGCATCGGCAAGGATGCCAAGCGCCACTGGAGGTCCCCGAAGAAGGGGCCGCCACACACAACTATATCTTCGATAGTTTCACGAAGCCCATCATCGAAAAGGGATACCGCATCCACCATGAAGTGGGGTTGACAAGTTCGTAACCCAAAAAGTAACTTAGCGACCCCCATGCATAACCTGAGGAGTAGGAGTTCACTTTGGGGATCTCTAAGGCGGGACAGTAGTTTCATAAGGGCAACCGCACTCGTAGCCCGCCGCCCTGCCAACTCCCCAATAAAGGTAGGATCTCGGCTAACAGCCCCACCAAGGAGCTTAACCCCTTTCTCTGGTCTACCAATCCTTGTCGGGAAAAGCCCGTCCTGACTTTTCAACCCGTCACACGTCGGCCAAAAGACCTCTGTTTTCTTAATATTGAGATGAAGCCCCAGAGATGGCCCATGCACGTTGATAATGTCTAAAGCCTTAGCAACTTCCACTGCGTTGCCTATAATCGTCCCATCATCCAAATACCAGGCATGAAACGGTAAGTTACAGTGTTCCTGAATCCGCATGATAAGGGGATGTAAGGCAAGGGCAAAGAGAATGGGCCCCAAAGGATCTCCTTGCTGCACTCCGGTGGTAGCCCCAATACAATCATTGCCCACATACAGCCTAGCAGGCTGGGCATAAAGGAACTGGACCCACGGATATATGGACGGGCATCGTTGGTGAACCTCTTGGAGAAAAACTGTATGGTCGACCATGTTGAAGGCATTGGAGAAGTCTACTGTAAGCATAGCCAGAGACCCCTCCGCATGAAAAGAGTTGAGGAACCTGTTGGCACTGTGGAGCACCGCCTCTGCCCCATTTGGTACCCCTACTCCAAATTGAAAGTCCCCCAGGTACTGGGCAATGTCTTTCCCAACCTTCTTCATTGCCACCTTAGAAACTAGCCTTCGCCAAATGCCTCCCACAGCAATAGGCCGAATTCCATTATCGGGCTTCAATAAGGGGGTGAGGGGGGCCGATGCAATGAACTCGGCAAGCGTCTTAGGGCAGGCCCCCCTAAGCCATAGGTTGACAACTTCAGTGATGGCCGCTAGCAAACCCGAGGAAGTCACAGAGCCTTCGCCCCCAATAGCATCCAACAGGTGTTGGGCACGTATCCCGTCCCTCCCACAGGATGTCCCTTTAGGGAAAGATCGGATACATTTAAGCACACACCCCTCATCAACCGATAGAGCGGGTTGGGCTATAGGGTTAGAAGGAAAGGATGGAGGCGGCACCACTGGGTGTTTATCAATGAGGGCCTTCATGGTCGATTCACATAGAGGGGCGACTCCACTAGAGCATAACACCTTTACCGCCGCCGTGAAATGACCATCCCTGACTTTTCGAAGACATTGTTTTATATTAGGTTCGCTTTCGTTGTCCTCTCCCATTTTGGCTTCGCCCCTAGATACCGAGATCTCCCCCGCGCTATCCAAAAGGGAAGAAACCAAGACCGCAAACCCAGACCCATCTTTCCATTCTCCTAACGCTTGCATGATGCTACTACACTGCAGGGATTTCCTGTTCCCTGATCTTCGCTCTTGCCTGGAGGACGGTCTGACCACCCGCAGGGTTAACCGTGGAAGCAATAACAATTGGACCCAATTGTCAACCGAGCCTGGCGACGCCACTACTTTGCGTAAAGCACCTGTTAATGCTTGAGCAAACATCAGACGACAACTAGGGGGGATGCTTTTAACAGTCTGAATAGGGAGGGAAAAAACACGCTCGAGGAGGGCAACATCCCCAACCATCCCGGTTGGGTGACGTGGGTTTGCGTCGTCTACCGTTGGACATGGTTTCCGTATCCCAACAATGAAATCTTCGACATCTTCAGAGACCACGGCGAACGATACAACCTCATCGTCATGCTTGCATCCCCTACTGAGAGCATGCATCACCATGCACCTCCCACATAACCATTTATCTCCTTCCTTGAGAACTTCTCCGACATCTAAAAAAAGGTCCAGATCCTTCGAGATAGCCTCCTTCAGAGAAAGCCTTCGGTTTTTTGTGTTGAAGTGGGTGCTTTGGATGTGTCTAAGAAGGCGCAAAAAACCGCCATGCCCCGGTTTACCATCTTTACAATCGTGAAAAAGTTTAAAGGGGCAGGCCCTCAGACCACTAGCAGAGCCCTGCGCAGAACTTCGCGACTTGACGTTCCGGGCCCTCCTGGCAGGGGCCATGTGCGAAAGGTAAACCGCCGAACTCGAGGTGAGTTGGGGGGCAAAGGAAACGGCGAGCAAAAACCCGTTACAGGGCGGAAAGGGTAGCAACCACAGGTTGCCCGCCCTCTAAACGAAACCCCACCTAATTCCTTTCCCCATTAGTAGTAGTAGTAGTAGTAGTAGTATTATTATAGTTATAATAATTATTATGTTATTATTATTTTTATTATTTTAAGTGATGTGTTGTGTGTAGTACAATGGTCAAAAGGGGAGAAGGCCCAAAACAGAGGGGGCGAACAAGAAAAAAAAACCGGTCGAATGTGGAAGACGGAGGAGAAAAACGGTCGAAGGAGGAGAAGGAAAACGGTCAAACGTGAAACGGAGAAGAAAAACGGACGAACCGAAGGTGACGAAAAAGGTCGAAAGTGCAATAACAGGGCGAAGTAGGAGGTAACGTCTAGGAATGGAAATTTTGAAAAGGAGCCGTTGAAAGTTTGACGGAGGAGGTGGTGGTTATGGGGATGGAGGAGGAAGACGGTGGCGGGTCGGGTGTGGGGTGTGGAGGAAGACGGTGGGGTGTGGAGGAAGATGGTGACGGAGAAAGACGGTGACGGAGGAAGACGGTGACGGAGGAAGACGGTGTGGCGTAATTATTTATCAACCGTTAACTATCTGAAAAGGATTTTACTTTTTCTTTTGGAATGGGTGGTGCCAGTGGATTTTACTTTTTCTTTTGGAATGGGTTGTTAAAAAAAAAAGAAGTTTAACACTTATGCTCATAATCCTATTAAATGATCCTGAATGAACCTCTGAAGAACGACATATGATTAGATTCTACAAATTAATTAGAAAGAATAAAAAATCCTAATGATCATACATTGAGTGGAAACTTGTTGTGGTTGAAGGAAAAAAAACGAGTCACTTAAGTGGGATTGACTTGATTCTAGAATCGCTTTTGTGAGAAAATCGTCACATGGCACTTCCCTGTTCGATCATTACCCTTCAACACTCGAAACAAATGCTATACGGTGTCGAATGGAGCCGTGTTGAAAGCGGGTTTCGTGCATGTTTGGCTCTCCTTATTTGGCCTCCTTATAACTTATTGACTTAATCAAAAAGTTAATAAGGAGAAAATATTGTTTAGGTAATGGGTTGAAAATGAGGTTTTTGTGGGTTGAAAATGAGATAAGTTATAAGTTAGAATTTGTAACTTTTTGATTAAGTAGATAGGGAGGTAGAAGAAGGAGATAAGGAGAAGGAGATCCAAACATGGTCTTCATTGCCACCTTCCAATAACACTCATCAAATAGAATAACCCCCCTCCCCCCCCCCAACCCCCAATCACTACTCAATCATTTATTTATTTTATTTTATTATATTATTTAAATTCAGGCAAAATTAATTACATACCATTAAATTTTATTACTTTTTTTTTTAATTTACTTTAGTTCTTTTGCTTATACACATTATTAGTTAAAACGAATTTTTAAGACCAACAATCTTATGGTGGAGTGGTATGGAGGCTCAATGTTAAAGACTCATGACTGAAAGGTCATGGGTTCGATTCTTGAGGGCGCCTGGTTTTACCGATTATTCCATTGTCGTGCTTCCGGGCGTGTGGATAGTCGGGTTTTTCCCCGAACTGGTGAATTTGGTGAAACCAGGAGCTCCCTTACATGTCTGGTTATGCCGGGTGGAAGGGATCCTAATTTGACTGAGTAGGGACTCCGAATGAGTTCTTCGTGAATTTCGTTGGCCGTTAAAAAAACTCATTTTTAAGCCCAACCTACTTTCAAAAACCCTAAACGTGTTTTCTTCTTCTTCCTTCCTCCTTCCTACTCATTTCTTCTTCATCTTGCTCTTCCTTTCTTCTTCCTTTTACCAAGAGAAAAAAATAAACCACAACATTGAACAACAGCAGCAACGCACACAAAAGCACATGGATCCCCCTTCTTCTCCACTCAACCTTAGCCATCGTGCTCACCAAACTTTAATGGCACCCCCAATAGTGCTCAAAAAACGAAAGAAGGGGTGCTATTGACTGAAATTTTGCTGAGGTGGACGCCACCCCACGCCAGTCAGCCTAATTTGAAAAAATTACAGGATGTAACATACATGTTTTTTAGCGTTGTGAGAAAAAAAAGTCGTTGATTACATATTTTACATGGTTAACATTGCTATTATTTGTTCGTTTAAAAAATGATGTATTACGTGATTCACAATAGATTTTGGAGGAGGGGGTGAAGCAAGCGCGGAGCAAAACATGGCAGCCACGTCGACACTCCCTCACCCACCCAAGCCCAAGAAACGACAAGGTGGTGGGGTGCGAAGAGGGGTTGTTTTTGCTATTCGTTTTTTAATTTTAGTTTTTTGTTTTGAAAGAACAATTCAACTAAATAAAAAAGACATTTATATTAAAAAAAAGCAATAATATTACATAAAATAAAAAAAATACTTAAAGTAAGAAAAAACTTAATTAAAAAACATACTAACTAAAATTATTTTTGCATGATTTGTCTTTTTCATTCACTCGTACATTTGTCTTCAGGACGGTAAGCTATCGACATTTATTGGGAGGTATTTCATATCGTCTCGTTTTTGTTTCTCTGATTCTTTCTTCCTTTTTATCTTCAATTCTTCTTCAAAAATCGCTCGAATACTTCTATTTTCCCCGGGATTTTGTTGTTGAATATTATTGAACGTACCAATACGTTCATTTAGCTCGGATAAATGTTTGGTATAATCCACACCCGAGGTAGAAGATTTTGATGGCCTCTTTTTTATTTATCTCTGTCAGGTGTGCGGCTCACTTCAACCCCGACATCATCCTCGCTTAGAGAAACCACGTTGCGAGCATCCGAACGAGTAGAGAGGCTTGTTAGAAGATTCGCTCGCAAGCTGTACGTTCTTCCATTTTGTCACGTACATCGTCACTTCCTAACAATGCATAGATTGGAAAGTGTGTTGTTGTTTTTCGTGAAAAGTAGTAAATGCTCTCGTCACGTAGTCACATTTGGTTTCACCACTTTTTGGGTTATTGTTGATGTTGTGGTAGTAACCATCAAAGGTCGTGACGTTGGTATTTATTTCATAACACTTTGATGAGAGACTATCATTCTTTCGTTAAAAGTCTCGTTTCAACATTTCATGATAAACATCATTTATTTTATTCCTATATCGGTTCTTGTGTTCATTAGTGCCTATTAAAAAACAACTTTTTAGAAAAATATTTATAGGACTAATATATAGATAAAGGCTCCCATACAAAAAGTTAATATTGTGAGAAAGGTAAGAAAGGCTCTCATCATGACAAGTGTCCCTATGGTAAAGGATACAAAGGTAATTATACTCTAATAATTAAATTATTTAATTTTAATCCTTTTTTAAGTAAGGAGTGATTTTTGGGAATTATTTTTAAAAATGTCGATATTTTTTTTCTTTTTACTGGATTCATGAATTGTTCTATAATGATGGAGTAATTATAGGAAAAAAATTTTCAAAATATCATCCTAATATACACATGTGTTTATTCTATAACTTGGTGAACAAATAAATTGCCAGGCGTGTTATTCTTTTTGTGTTTTAAATTGATGTATAATTCTACATTGTATTTTACAGTAACATCACCTAATTCCCATTTATAAACACACAAAAAAGCAAAAAACACAACTATACAAGTTTCTTATGCATTTGTTTAAAATTAGTGTGAGTGGTGGGGCCATGATATCATATCTCACTTAAGTGGTTCTAAAATGTTTTTTTTTGTTGGTAAACCAGTATGCCTCCATTGTCAATGGAGAGAGAAATAGACAGACTATTCTTATTTTTTTAACTCAATTAAGCAATGGACATTAAATGGCAGTATTGTGTTTTAACCCAATAAAATTAACTATGTGTTTTAAACATAAAACACATATAAACACAAACCAACAACCATAAATTGTTAACCTAATGTGTTTTAACACCATTGGAGTAACATAAAACCCAAAAACAGTTAACCAAATATCTACATTGTGTATATTGTGTTTTAACATCATTATTTGTCAAAACAAGTTACATCATTGGATTAACATAAAACACATCAGCAGAAATAAAATGATATTAACATAAAACACATCAGCAGAAATACATTGTGTATATTCTTTAAACATAAAACACACAAGCATGAAGGTACAACAGGGGTTGAGAAACACCATTTTTTATACAACATAATCCTCGAAGATGAACATAAAACACAATAACTTGCTTGTAAACCCAAACGAAAATGGCATGGCGAGTTTCAATCTCCCGATCATTAATCTGCACCGCCAGAACATCATCTTCCCGATCCATCGCTCCGCTCCTCCGCCTCCGTCCGCCACCACTCTCCGCCCCTCGCCTCCATTCCCGCTGCCTCAGCAAAAATAGACCCCAGCATCTCGCTGGCGTTCAGACCCATCAAAAAATAGTTTCTCTTATTGTTATAGGAGAGAGTTAGAGAAGAAAGAAAAAAGAGAGATAATTGTGCATAAAAGGAGAGAGGGAGAGAAGAAAGAGATAATAAAATTAAATGAGATGTGAGAGAGAGAAACTTTATTAATTGTGAGATACGGTTATTATTAAGTGGATTAAATGGGTTTTGTTAATTAAGAGGTGTAATATTACACATCTACCCCTAGAGCCTTAATTAATCCAATATAATTATAACACATATTACAAAATTGCCACTACTATCATCTCATCCATCCATCAAGTTTATCCAATGGTTATTTTTCCTTCTCACCCTTCTTACAAAACACATCTTTTGTATGTTAACCCCACCCCTAATATATATATATATATATATATATATTCTTTTAAAAATAGAAAGAAAAAAAAGTACCGATGGGGAATTCTTCGATACGTATATTCAAGATTTGTTTAAAACTACTTCTTCCCCAGATGTCCATTTAAATGCAACTCGGTCAATGCCTTTCTTCTCTTCCTTGGTTTTCTTTTAGTGGCTTCTCTTCTTTTACCTTTTTACCCGATGGTTCACCAACATTTTGCGGTTGAGTTTCCGGCACGATGTCGGGTGAAGGGCCCTTTGGTGGTTGTTGGTGAGGGATGTTTTGGTAGTGGAAAGTGAGACGGGGATATACGAACGAGGAAGTTTGGTAGAGGAAATTGGGTCAGTTAAATGAGTTGTTTGGGTCAAGGTTACGATTGTGTGGATTCATTTTTATAAAAAGCTAGAAGAGTTTTATTAAAGTTTTGAGTTGGGTAGAAGAGATTTGTGAAAAATGTTGTGAATGAGGGTTTATTTATATAATAAATGAGGGTTTATTTATATAATAAATGAGTAAATAAAATTTGTAATTATAGTCATTCAATGCTATCATCCGGGGCGGTGTAGGTGGCATGGAGGGGCTTCATCACCCTCTCCACGCCACCACACCGTGTAGTCTTAACCTTTATACCTCTATTTCATGTATTTGTACCACATCTGATGTACTTTTAAGAAAAAAAAATTGCCCACGGTTTGGTTTTGGTAATTAAAAAAAATTAACTAAACCGAACTAAAAACTGAAAGCATGAAATAGTGACACACATACAAGTTTCATCAACATGTATATATATATGAAGTAGATTATATAAGTTATTAAATGTTGATCCTATACAAATTTTTTCTTTTTCTTAAAAACCGAACCTATTCCTTTTACTGTACACACATTTTATCACTTTATATTAGATTTGTCTATACCGAAAATCTCCTGAGTATAATATGTATATAAAGTTATATATGTCAATCAACGCAGAGTACATAAATAAAAATTTAATCACAACCTATTGGAGTATTGGGTGATTTACCCCTACCTTTTTAGAAACCCAAATTGTTAATTGTTATTTGCATTATTTAGTATCTTGCACTCTTTATTTACTCTATATGCAAACTCAGGTTTACTTTTACATTGATTTCTAAATAATGTTATAACCACGACTTTCGTGCGAGAACGATTGCATTTGCCCTAAGGATAAGTTGGTCAAACAAACGAGGTCAAATCTACGAACCTCGATCATGCACGCTGGCCAGACAATTTCACTCTTTTGAATAGTACATATAATAATATTTGTCTTGTATACATTTGTTCCAGATATATTATATACGTCCATTTTCCACAAAGAGAAAAAAAAAAAGAATTTCAGTTCCGTTATACGTTTGTAAAATCCCGGCCAAAGTACTTATCGAATGGAATCTGTTTGCTTTAACATTCACGCATAACATCAATATACATATAAGCCTTGATGTCTTGATGGAAACTTCGACAATTATCTCGTATTACTTGCCTTCATTTCGTATCAACGTGAGTTTAGGTCAACCCCAGAATTGAAAAATTGGTAAACACTATAGCTTGAATATATATATACGGAAAGTATAAATTGAAAACCCACTCGAGTTAAAAAAACTTTGAAAACCCATCAAAAAACCATCTAAAAAATGTTTTTTTTTTTTAAAAAAAATACACAAGGTAACATACATGTTTTTAAGCGTTTTGGGCAAAAAAAAAAAACGCCGAATGGATATTTTAAAAAAAAAATAAACAAAGTTTGCGATGTTACATATGTAACATCTCTATTACATAAGTAAAAGCTAAAAACATCATCGGTTACATGTGTAACAACGCAAACTTTGTTTATTTTTTTTTAAATATCCTTTCGACGCTTTTTTTTATTTTTTTGGCCCAAAACGCTTAAAAACATGTATGTTACCTTGTGTATTTTTTTCAAAAAAAAAAAAACACTTTTTAGATGGTTTTTTGATGGGTTTTCAAAGTTTTCTTAACTCAAGTAGGTTTTCAATTTATCCTTCCCCTACATATATATATATATATATATATATATATATATATATATATATATATATATATATAGGATAGGATTAGGTTCTATTGAAAACCACCCCTTGGTGAAAGAACTAGAAAACCAACCTAAGCCAATAATATCATGCCATGTGTCTTGTTTTTGTTGTTATTAGGAGAGGGTATAATGGTAAATCATAATTAAATATTATTAACCTAAACATAATATTTTATTAAAATAATACCCCATGTCAGATTTTTGTCTCTCTCTCTCTCTTTTAATAATCTATTTTCTCTCTCTATCTCATTTCAAAACTCACATAATACATCTCTATCTCTCTCACTAACTCATATATCCAGAGAATCACATACCACAATAATAATAATAATAATAATAATAATAATAATAATAACGAACACGGGAGGACGAAGACGGTGATGGTGGTAGGTGACGCAGGAAGCCGGAGAGGAAGACGACAACGGCGCCGGTGACTTCACCATCGATCAGATCTAGAGATGAAGACAGAAGACGAAGGCGATGGCGGTGGTTAGTGTTTATGGGGAATCTCCGACGATGGTGCTATGGTTGTCAAGGGTGATGATGATGGTGTATAGTGGTGGTCTCGTGATGAATGGTAGTTTAGAGGAAGAAGGAAAACACTTTATTTAGGCCTTGATAAAGCTGGAAAAATGAGGTTTGTTGGGTTGATTTTTGGCAAAGGGTTTCACTTTTTTTGTGTGTGTGATTTTGTTCATGTTTACAGTGTATGGATATTATGTGTGTTTGTGTTGTTAATTTTGTTTTGTTTGTTGGGTTGATTTTTGTAGATTTCTTTATTTTTAAAAGATCTCTTTAGATTTCTATAAAAATATTGTGTAAAAATTTATATGTTTGTTGGGTTGATTTTTCCAGATTTATTTATTTTCAAGTAGTTTCATGCTATATATGTTTTTAAAAGATTTTTTTTTATTTTTTAAAATTCTCAATGTGTGTGTATATATATGATGAGTTTTATATATAAAAAAGTACATTTTGGGTGTGGATCCAGGCCAGTATGTTTTTTTCTTCATTGTTGTTGTTGTTGTTATTATTAATATTATTATTATTATTATTATTATTATTATTATTATTATTATTATTATTATTATTAGTTATAAATCTCACAAAACATTGTAAAAAAGTTGTGATTTTGGAAAAAAAAAGAGTAATTTATGTTGGTGAAGCTGGATCTGTTTCTTTTTTGTTCAAGGTATTTTGGTAACACTAGTGTAATTACAGATCTGTTGGTTTTGTACCTTTGGGATTAGTGGTAGAATTTGATCTTATTCTTACTAAAGTTTGTTGATGTTTATGTTTTGTTAGGAAGATAAGGCTCGGGTAATTCAAGCTGTTTATGTTGTCAACTATAAATGATTTTGCAGACGAAGATTTCTCATCTGAGCATGAGGTATATGTGTGTAAATATAACACACGATTCTAATTAGTCAGTTATGTCGTAAGTTATGAAGTTTACTTATTAAAGAAACTGGTTTATGCTTTGAATGTTAGAGATTTAAACACAATATAAGGGCTATTCAAGGAGCCTTGATATTATTATCAAAATCTTGCATAGTTTTGAATCCCCACAGTTTAATAATCAAAATCTTACATAGTTTTTTCAACAATAGTGTTTCAATGTTTTTTGGGGGTGTTTACACCAATGTAAACACCATGATTATTTCATGTTTTGGGTTTTTTTTCAATACAATCTTTATAAAACAAATTGAGTGTGCGAATTTACATCAGTGTGAACAACCCTCTATATAGGATTAGGTTATTTTGTATGTGTTATGGGGGTGTTTTACACCAATGTAAACCTTGTAAAACAAATTGGTTTGTTTTCCAGATTGGTGTAAGAGAAGCGCTTCGGATTTTGGCAACAGAGAATATGGGATGTCATGGAGGACCAAAGCGCCTCGGACTTTGCCTACTAGGTATTATTAAATTTGTAATTTTAGTCGGTAGTGTAGAGTTTTCGTTTTGGACGAACAGAAACGTAATTGTATTTGTATACACTGATGTAAATGGATTATTTCCTTTGTTTTTTATTTAATCTCAAAATTATAAATATATTTGGGTGTTTTTACACCGGTGTAAAATAATAGGGTTTTTTTTTTCATATAAGAAGACGATGATGATGTTGTTTTTGATGTTAAATACTAGGAGTGTGTGAATTAAACTGGTTTTTTTACATAGATGAACAAAAAAACTGCTTATATGTTACATCGATATGTGGGTATGTAAATACGTTTACATATGCAAAGTTGTATCAAATTTTTTTATAGAGGGTCGTTGGTAGGGGATACGTTTGACAGTGTTATGTTGTACAGTTTTATAGAGGGTCGGTTGTGTCATTTGTATTTAATCATTGTGTCATTTTGTTTACACCAATGTAAACAGGTTGTTTTGGTATGCAAATATGGTTTCTTTCGTTATACTGTCTTGTGGTTGTGTGTGACATGGTCTTTTTTGGATGTGCAGGGGAGTAACCAGTGAATTCAGCAATGGTGGACTAAGGTTTTCTGGTGGGTTTATGGCGGGTGAAGGAGACGATGATCAGGGTGAAGGCGGTAAGGTTTTCTGGTGGGGTTTATGGCGGATGTCATGGAGGACCAAAGCGCCTCGGATCTTGCCTACTAGGTATTATTACATTTGTATTTTTAGTCGGTATTGTAGAGTTTTTCGTTTTTAGAGGAACAAAGATGTAATTAGATTTCTGTAAAAAAATAAATAAATTTTAGTAATTTTTACACAAATTTTTTCATAGGCGTAAACTAGATTTCTGTAAAAAATAAATAAATTTTTTTTGAATAAGATGTAAAAGTTGTGTTTTTTTTTGTGGTTTGATAGTTTGGCTCTGTATTCAAAGCTGATGATGGAGATCAAGAAAAACGAAGAACGAGTGGTTGTCGTTATACATGATGATTTCGGTCCAAATTTGGTCTTCTTTTTGTTTCTTACACTGATGTAAATGTGTTGTGATATGTTTGTAATTGTAATTTTATACACAGATGTAAAATAGATTACGAAATATATTTTTCGATGTTTTAAAAATGAAATCTATTTCAAATGATCTGTAGTAAAAAATGAAATACAAAATAAAATAAAACAAAGGTTCTGAATGTTTTTGGGTTTTTTAGGAGAGAGAGAAACTTGAAAGTGACTTTGAGAGAATTGTCAGGTGGGGCCATGTGGGGAAGGAAAAAGGAGGAGAGAGGGAGTGGGGGAAGAAGACCATACTACCCTCAATAATATTTTAATGCATCTTTTTATAATAAAAAATAGCAAGTGGATGGATAAAGACAAAAAAGCATGTGGCTCAATCCTAACCATTAGATCATCAAAGATCAATGGCCACAAATGGTTCCCGGTGTTCTTTTACGAAAAGTATGTTCTCATTTTACCCTAACCCTATATATATATATATATATATATATATAGGGAATGGATATAAAGAAAACCCTCCTTATTTGGTAAACTCTGGAAACTCTGACTTCCCAATATTTTTTTATTTGAAAAAAATAGGGCAAGTAATATACATGATTTTAAGCATTTTGGGCCAAAAAAATTAAAAAAGCGCCGAGTATTTTTTTTTAAAAAAAAAATAAAATTTTGACTAACACATGTTAAGCGCTAATAACAGGTGTTAACAATGTGTTAACTATATGTAAACAGTAGACGTTTTTTATTTTTTTAAAAAAAACCGTTCGGCGCTTTTTCGATTTTTTTGGCTCAAAATGCTTAAAAAAACGTATATTACATACCCTATTTTTTTCAAAAAAAAAAAAATGTTGGGAAGTCAGAGTTTCCAGAGTTTACCAAATAAGGAGGGTTTCCTCCATATACTTTACCTATATATATATAGTGTAAGATTCAATAGGAAACCTCAAAAAAAGTAGGGACTGGAGAACCATACATTTAACATGTTAAATATATTTTAAAAATTCAATTCAACATGCAAAAGAATGTTTTTTTCAAAAATTTCTTCAGAGCTTTTGCATATAAAGATGTGTAGAAGCTATTCCAATAAAAAAAATTATTTTTTGTAAAAAAATTTTTTTACCTTTTTTTTAACTAATTATAAGCATTTTTTTATTATTTTATTTTTCGATTTTGTTTGTCAAAAAAGCTTCTACATACATTTATATACAAAATGTCCAATTAAACTTTTTGATAAAAATGATTTTTTACATGTTAAATTAAATTTTTATGATATAGTTAACATGTTAAATGCATGGTTCCCTAGTTCCCCACATTTTTTAGGTTCCCTATTGAACCTACCCATATATATATATATATATATATATATATATATATATATATATATATATATATGGTAGGCTTAGAGTACAAAGCACATATCTCGTGAGAAGTATGAGAAAAATTAAGAATTGATATGTAGATAGGGGCGCAGCTTAGTTGGGGCGGGGAGGGGCGGCCGACCCCTCGAATTTTCATGCAAAAGTTTCGATTATATAGTATTCGTATAAAAAATTTTGTAAATATAGGGTTTCGACCCTCCGAAACAGGTTTTCGACCCCCCAAAACTAGTGACTTCCGACCCCCCATTGACTTCCGACCCTTCGAACCTTCGGGTCAAGCTTCGCCACTGTATGTAGACATCATATTTTAAACTTATTTATGATTTTTTGGATTGTTAGGCTAAAATAACAATAAACATAATAATTAAAAGTACAAAACAATTTATTTTAGGCTTAAAAACTTAAAACACCATGCCAAGAAACAATGTCCAAAATTGTTGTGTTTTAGCTGTGTGTTTTAGTTATGTTTTAAATTTCATGCCTATAATATATTGCAATAATTATAATAACAATATTAATTATCCAACATACAATTAGCAACTTTGTTTATGCTTACTTGGATTGTAGTTTTAGCTTTGGTTGTCTTTAAAAAAAATGCATTTTTCCTTTATAACTCTACAGTTTGAGTCTTTATAATTTAACTTTAAAGTTTCAACATTGACAATTTAACCTATTTGATTAATTTGATATGACACTTCCAACACATATGTTTTCCTCTTCTTTTGAAATTTAACCACTTTGATTTGTTTACTTTTAACTCAAAATATTTCATCTTTTACAATTTAACCCTAACACTTTTTTCACTTTCAACTTTAGTCTCTCATACTTTTAATCTTTTGCAAGTTTTTCGCTTTACGTTTTGTGCAACGTTCTTTCATCTATTTTTTTCCTGATTGACAGGCCTGTTACAGAGCATCTATTTTTTCCTGTTTCATAGGTTCGTTATAACGCACGGGTCTTAAATCAAATTGGTTATTCTATTCTACATTTTACACGCAGGCTCGCAGGGCAACGCCTGCGAACAAAAAAACTAGTTATAAATAATTAACAATAAGAATTGTAAATAAATAACAAATATAATAAAAAAAATACCTTCAAAAAAATGGTCCAAGACTATCCCGGCACATTCGTTCTAACATCCTTACATACTCGTCCCATCATCGATCATCGTGTCGTATGCTAGTTGACGAATGAGGCTGTACACTTTTGCAAAGCACACAATCCAACTTTACATCTTGAATTTTCTCTTTGTTTGAACAATATATTTTCGCGTTCAAATCGCCAGTGATTCTCAGAAAAAAAAGACGTCAGCTCATAGGAAAACGACGTCGAAATTGGTCACCATCATACAACGGATTATCAGAGAATAATGATTCAGCAAACGCGCATGATCACAAAGCTACTCACGTTCAAGATGCGGTTGTCTAGTACGTGCTTGTGACGATTCGGCTTCGTCTTTTAAAAGTTGAACCGCCTCTTATGCTATGGTTATAAACAACTCTTCGAGAGTTTCCAAATTAGATGGAGATTTGGGTGAAAAGTCGGACTGTGATGACATTTTTCTGAATACAAATAATGAAAGGTGGAAAACAGGGAGGTGGAAAGAAGAAGTGGTGCATAGATTCATGGCATAGAGTGTCGTATTTTACAGACCCGTGTATAGCATGCAGTAAGATGAAATTACCATATGTGCATCTTGAGTTTGTATTAATACATAGTATAATAGAGATTGTTTGAGAGGATTTGGATACATTAAGAGTTTTTTTTTTGAAAGAAAAACTTCATTAAAACAGAGCACCCTCAAGACGAGGAACGCTCACCAAACCAATTACAATATATACAGAGGGTATTTAACCCACTCATTCCAATCTATACTATACCGACTCGAGCGACTCTTTAACCATAAAAACGCCAACGACTTAACACACGCAACCACCTCTAAGACTTTAGGAGCATGATTCTGGAAAACTTTCTTGTTCCTTTCCTTCCACAAAGCCCAACAGGTGATCGTAAAATACCCCGAACGAGATTTTTCGCCCATCTGGAGGTAGAAACCGGCTTCTGCAGAATATCTTCAACCGAAGCAAACAGAGCTGGTCCCAACTTACACCAGCTCCAAATCTTGCTCCAAACCTCAAAAGAGAAACCGCATCTCGTTAAGAGTGGGTGGTTTGTTTATGTTTATATAATGTTCTTATATATATTTTTTAGATTGACCTCGTGGCGGACTCATGTATTATTCTATTGGGGGGTAATTGAGGAGTTTAACCGAACTTTTAAGAGGTGCGGTCGGAATTTTTACCTACAAAATTACACTAAAACTTTTGTTTAAAGGGGACACCCACCCCCCTTAGGATATATGTAGGTCCGTCACTGGATTGACCGTTGGTAAACGTTCAAAAAGCATGGTCCAAGTTTTCCCACCCATTGATCCTTGCTATTGTGGTGACGATACAACCAATGGCACTCCCATGTCCCAATGACGCCGGTACAATAGGAGACGAGAGGCTATTAGACGCTATACGGGCAGAGGTGGAAAGGGCAAGAACCCATACCCAGTCTATCCATAAACTGTTAGTAGTATCAATACCGTATTTATTAAACTTATTAAAATCTAGAAGATAAAAGTGTTCATTGTTGAGACGGTGGAAGTATCGTTCGCATCTTTGCACTAACTCCCAATTGTCCACCGACTCATGCCAGCTAGCTTGCCCCATCCATGAATTGAATACCCACTTTCTTATATAACTTCTTGACTTTTGCTTAATTAACCTGTAGCCATTGTCCTACACATAAAAGAAAAATGAATTAAATGCACAAAACCATTATTTTCTACCCCGACTTCTTTAAACACGAATTAAAAGGTTCCTATGTTTGACAAAATTTACACCATTTTTGTGATGACTATTTATTGGATGAAAATGTTTTCTAAAATAACTTCAATTTTTATCATTATTCTTTACGAATTCTTTTTATTTTTTTAGTATTTATGTTGAATTCGATTTAAACACGACATGTGATGTTAGAAAAGTCAAAAACATGCTGGTCCATCATTGGCCAACACCTCCCCATCCCTAATTATAGATAGTATGTACTCCAAGATAAAGAATCTGATGTCATGGCTAGCCATAAGGAAACTTGTCCGTACAACGAGAAAATAGGATTGAAAATTATCTAGTATATAAATATTCTGATGACGTGGGTAGCCTAAAGGAAAAACGAATAACTAATATTATGGAACAAACGCTTGAAAGGTTGGAGCCTACAAGGGTTCTACAACCGGTGGTGACACAAAGTCAAAAAATGACTTGTCACGTCGTCCCTTTCATCGAGTCAAACAAACAGGACTGATGGAGTAACATCAGCCCATGGACCGCAGGTCAATAGCACTCTCTTACCTTTTGTGGCATGTCCTTTTGTTGCAATCAGGATCAAGGTTTATGCTTTCTTCTTTGAGTAGATTCTTTCTCTATAAAAGAAAGACTCAGATCAGATTTACAACACACTCAATCTATCACTCACTTCTCACTCAAAATTATTCTCTTGGTCCCTCACGTGTGGAGAATAACTCTCTTCACTCAGGTACCAAGATCTTCTACTTCTGATCTCGAGTTTATCTCAGATCAGGAACAAAAAGCATACATAATAAATAATCAAAGCCTTGAACCTCCTTCTACGTTTGCAACGTAGAAGGACACCACGACCTGCGTTTGGCAGATCGAATCCCTTGAACCTTTGAACCTCCCTTGTGACTCAGGACCATTGTTAGACAGATATTTGTTGTAGCAACAAGTTGGCGCCCACCGTGGGGCTGCGCCATTTTCTTTATCTGAAATCAGTTGTGTAGCTCCGACTCTCTCTATGTCTGACCCTGAGTCTACAGAGGAGGTCAACCAGATCTCCCCTGGCACAGATCAAACCTCTCCGGCCAGATCTGTGTCCTTTTCCACTCCTGGAGGAACTTCAACTGGGACTCAGTCCCCACCTGCTAACACAGCGTCTGCAAACCTACAAACTCCACCTCCTACTCGTTCTGGGGTAATGTCTCCTCTCCCTGATCTCACACAAACTCCACCTCGTATAGATCTTACCCCTGAAGGAGTAGAGAGAAACTTCCTGCAGCTAAGGTCTCTCCTGAACCAGTACGTTATGAGGGAAAGAGATAAAGGAATCCGTCTCCGACTGGATTACGACGAGGAAGAGGAGATCTCACTCTCCCCTATACCTCCTCCTCCTCTCACTGCTACCTATGGACGCAGACAGTCACCTAGAAGCAATAATGCTGGACCCAGCAGCACTTATACTGCTTCTCACCATGAAACAAGGTCCAGTCCTACTGCATTCCCTTTGTTCACCACTCAAACTGCCACTACTGGCATGCCGTTGGGACACGAGCTGACTCTGGACCAACTCTTGCAGTCACCAGTGTCCAGTGTCCCACCCCCTACTGCTACTTCCTGGGAGCAAGCTATGGCCTCACTTCCCATGGCCAGAAGCGCCTCTATGAGTCTCCCAGTGGCTACCAACACTGTAGTATCCGAAGGCATTCAAGGCTTCAACCTTATGCCCTACATGATATCTCAAATGATGGCTAACTTCCCTTGGCAGCAGCTCATTAGCCAAGCCATTGCTGAACAACAAGGAAACACTGGAAGGGTCACCAACAACAGGGTTGAACACACTGTCAACCAACCCTACAAGCCTAACAGCTTGTCTTGCTTCTCACCTGAGATTGCAGATTATGATTTTCCCAATAAGCTAAAGATGCCAGCCCATATAAGAACGTACGACGGCACTGATGACCCAGAAGACCACCTCCAGATCTTCTCGGGAGCCGCCAGAATTGAAAAATGGGGTGACCCCGAATGTTGTTTGATGTTCATGCAAACCCTTGTTGGATCTGCACGAATCTGGTTCAACGGTTTAGCAACTGGAAGCATCCGAACCTTCGATGAACTCGGTAAAGGGTTCCTGGCCAACTTCTCACAACAAAGACGTTGTGTCAAGGATGCGACCGTTATCTTCCAGATCAAACAAAAAGATGATGAAAGCTTGAAGAACTTCATTGAAAGATACAAG
Source organism: Ambrosia artemisiifolia (assembly GCA_032199755.1). NCBI lineage: Eukaryota > Viridiplantae > Streptophyta > Magnoliopsida > Asterales > Asteraceae > Ambrosia > Ambrosia artemisiifolia. Next base: position 6,169,327 of record CM063518.1, read on the forward strand.
AAAGAAGGCCTCACTTATGTCGGTGCTGACGAAAAAATGAAGGTTGCAGGGTTCATGAATGCTATCAATTCGAAGTATTTAACTAGGGAGTTCAACAAAAGTCTCCCTAGAACCCTTGAAGAGGCCTTGGAAAGAGCTGAAGCCCACATTCGAGGAGAAGAGGCTGTGGATATCAAGGAACAAAGGAAAAGAGGTTCCAGCTGGAGGAGCAACAGTCCTTCCCGAAAAAGGAGCAATTATGGCACATATGACAAAAGGTCCAGAGGATCTGAGTCACGAAGGTCTGAAAGCAGGAACCCTCCAAGCAGAGACAGGAACGTCAATTTCACAGCACTCACCAAAACTCCTCAAGAAATTCTAGCAACCGAAGAAGTCAAGCACACCTTTAGACCTCCTCGTCCCTTACCAAGAAGTAAAAGAAACGAGAACTCAAGCCAGTACTGTGAGTTTCACGAAGAGAAGGGACACCACACCAACGACTGCTTCCAACTCAAGAAAAGGATCGAGGAAGCTGTCAAGTCTGGAGAACTGGCCCACCTGGTCAAAGGTGTGAAAGAGAACATGGCAGATGGTAAGAAGAAAGACGTTGCCATGGTCTTCGTTGAGAATGAATCCCCAAGTAAAAGGCAAAGATTGGAAGACTGGGAACGACAAGGCATCTACTTCCCCTACACTAAGGGAGAAAAGCACTGTGATCCACTTGTGCTTGAAGCCTTCACAGGTTCCACCAAAACACAAAAGGCCTACATAGACACTGGGGCTGCAACTGAAATAATGTTCGCCAAGTATTTCAACCTTCTAAGCCTCAAAGAACGCTCCATGCTACGGCCCGCTGAAGCTGCCATAAAAGGTATTGCTGACATACCTATCAAGCCTTTGGGTGAACTAACACTTGATGTAACCTTTTCTGATGGTCAACTACGAAGGACCGAACCACTCACCTTTGTGGTTTTGGACCTGCCATCTAGTTATGACGTTATCATTGGAAGGCCTGGGGTAGTAATCTTCGATATGACTGTCTCCATTAGCCGAAAGAGTGCAAAGTTCCCAACCAAAGATGGTGTTGGAACCCTCCAACCCTCCACTACAGTTCTAACCATCGACGAGGACCACAACAAACTTGGTCTCAGCATCAACCCCAGGTATCCTGACCAAAGGGTACGAGTCAACACAGCCCTTCCTAGTGACACTCTCACTAGGCTTGAAGGGTTACTAAAAGGTAACATGGACGTCTTCGCCTGGTGCCCAAGTGACATGACAGGGATCCCACGAGACATTGCCGAACATGAACTAAGAATCCCTTCCAAAGTCAAACCAGTTGTCCAAAAGAAAAGAAGTCTTGCCCCGGAACGAAGCAAAGCTGCATGCCAAGAGGTTGACAAGTTAGTTGAAGCAGGTATCCTTCGAGAGGTGAAATATCAATCATGGGTTGCAAACCCTGTGATGGTTAGAAAACCTGATGATTCTTGGAGGATGTGTATCGACTTCAAAGACCTCAACAAAGCTTGCCCCAAGGATTGCTATCCTTTGCCTGAGGTTGATCTAAAAATAGACTCGCTTACAGGCTTCCCCTTCAAGTGTTTTCTGGATGCCTACAAAGGCTATCACCAGATACAAATGAAGGAGGAAGACGAAGAAAAAACTGCTTTCCATACTGACAAGGGTATATTCTGTTATAGAAAAATGCCCTTTGGTTTAAAAAATGCAGGTGCAACCTATCAAAGGCTGGTCGACAAGGCTTTTTCCCTACAGATAGGCAAAAACATGGAAGCTTACGTTGACGATTTGGTCATCAAAAGCAAAACTGAAGATCAGATGCTTGCTGACATACAAGAGACCTTCAACAAACTCAGAGAAATCAACATGAAGCTGAACCCTGTTAAATGTTCCTTTGGTTTCGAAGAAGGAAAGTTTTTGGGTCACGTTGTAGGGAAGCAAAGCATAAAGGCCAATCCAAGCAAGGTTCGAGCCATCCTCAACATGAAGTCACCTCAAACTAAGAAAGAGGTTGAAAGCTTGAACGGTAAACTTGTTGCCTTGAAGCGTTTTGTCTCGAAGCTAGCTGAAAAATCACTACCATTCTTCAAGACCCTCAAAGGTTGCACCGATAAGAAAGACTTCAGGTGGACGGAAGAAGCAGAGGAAGCCTTCAACAGTATGAAACACCATTTGGCTTCCCTTCCTGCCATTGCAACACCCGAAGCAGGGGAAATGATCTCTGTCTATCTTTCAGTTACTGATGAAGCCTTCAGCGCTGTTCTCACTATAGAAAGAGACAAAGCTCAGGTACCCGTCTATTTCTTCAGTAAAACATTAAAGTTAGCAGAGGTCAAGTACCCTCCTTTGGAAAAATTGGCTTTAGCCTTAGTGCAAACAGCCAGAAGGCTTCGAAGGTACTTTCAAGCACATCCCATACAAGTGGTCACAGACCAACCAATTAAGAATGTGCTTGAAAGACCTGAAACCTCGGGACGACTAGCCAAATGGGCTGTTGAACTAGGTGGACACACAATCACCTACGTCCCTAGAAAAGCAATCAAAGCACAAGTACTTGCTGACTTCATTGCTGAAATTCCAAAGGTGGAACTGGCTGAGGTTAACATAACCATAGACGAACCTACTGACCCTGAAGCCTGGAAGCTGTACACCGATGGAGCTTCCAGTGTTGAAGGGTCAGGGGCTGGCCTTGTGTTAATCAACCCCGAAGGATTAGAATTTACCTATGCCCTTCGTTTGGAATTTCAGACAACGAATAACGAAGCAGAATATGAAGCCTTGATAGCAGGACTCAAGCTTGCAAAAAAGATGATGGTTCATAAGCTTCAAGTGTTCACTGACTCATTACTTGTTTCCAATCAGGTGAATGACAGTTACATTGCTAAAGAACCTAACCTGAAAAGATGATGGTTCATAAGCTTCAAGTGTTCACTGACTCATTACTTGTTTCCAATCAGGTGAATGACAGTTACATTGCTAAAGAACCTAACATGAAAAAGTATAGAGAGAAGGCCAAAGAAATCATGAACACCTTCCAGTGTTGCAAGATAAAACAAGTCCCAAGGTCTCATAACAAGAAAGCTGATGCTCTTAGCAAGCTTGCTTCGTTGAACTTTGCTCATCTTACAAAAAAGGTGCTGGTTGAAGTGATCAAACATCCTTCAATAACTGAAATTGAGGTTCAAGACGTCATTACTGAAAATGAACCGAGTTGGATGACTCCATTTGAAAAGTTCCTACAAAGAGGTGAACTACCCCAAGATCCTGTTGAAGCTGAAAGAATTCGGATCAAGTCTAAGCAATACACAATTCAAGATGACATACTTTATAAAAAGGGTTACTTGGCTCCCTTGCTTCGATGTGTTGGTCCTGAGCAAAGCAGGTACCTGATCAAAGAAGTTCATGAAGGAATATGCGGAGCTCATTGTGGTCCAAGATCAGTGGTGGCAAAACTCATGAACCTTGGTTACTTCTGGCCTACTATGCATCGTGATGCGTCTGAACAATTGAAGAAATGTGAAGCCTGTCAGATCCATGCACCAGTCCCAAAGAGCCCCAAACACGATTTGGTTCCAATCACTTCGGCATGGCCATTCCACAAGTGGGGAATGGATATTGTTGGACCCTTCCCACCTGCCAAAGGAGGGGTCAAGTTCTTGTTGGTTGCTGTTGATTACTTCACAAAATGGCCAGAAGTAAAACCGTTAGGAAAAATATCCGGAAAGAAGATAATTGATTTCGTGTGGGAAAGCATCATTTGTCGATATGGCCTACCCGGGGTGTTGGTCACAGACAACGGCAAACAGTTTGCAGAAAAACCGTTCAGTGCTTGGTGTAAAGAGTATCGAATCACACAAGTCTTCAGCTCTGTGGCATACCCTCAATCCAACGGGCAGGTTGAAAGGATGAACAGGAGTGTGGTTGAAGGGATCAAGGCCAGGCTGGGTCGTCAAGGCGGAAATTGGTTGGAAGAACTGCCAAGTGTTCTTTGGGCAATCCGAACCACCGAAAAGACAAGTAACAAGAAGACACCCTACAGCCTCACCTTTGGATCTGAAGCAGTCATACCTGCTGAGATTGGGGTTACCACACCCAGAACACTTCATGTCGATATCCAGGCTAATGAGCACGAAACCTCACTCAACCTTGACCTGCTGGAAGAAGCAAGAGACTCGGCAGCGATAAGAGAAGCCAAATACAAGCAAAAAATGGAGTCTTATTACAATACCAAGGTCAAGCATGAACGCTTCAAGCCAGGAGACCTGGTCCTCAGAAACAATGATGCAAGCAAGAAAGAAAATCAAGGAAAGCTAGGACCAAAATGGGAAGGCCCCTACACCATCCTTGAGTCTCACAAAGGAGGGTCTTACAAGCTTGCCGACATGGATGGCAAGAAGCTCCCTCGTCACTGGAATGGTAAAAACCTTAAAAGGTTCTTTGTTTAAGATGTAAAACGAGTTGTTCTTTTCAAGAAAGCTATGTAATGCTACTACGAAATGAATGAAAGGATCCATGAATCCTCTTTTGAAAAATTTTTGTCTTTCTATCCTATAATCAGGTTGAGTACCTAGCAATAAACTCCATGACAAGGGTCATGTAAGGGGATGAGCTCCCAGGCCATTTCGCTCAATAGGTTCGAGGGTTGAACGGACCTATATAAGGGGTGAGTTCCTAAATCAATACGACTCCATGAGATAAACAAAAATAGTTTTATAAGTCTCATCGACAGGCTTGAACAACCTACACCAATCGTTCCTTAAGTTTAAAAAACAAACTTACGAAATTGACAAACACTTATGTAAGTATAAATAGGATAGCTGGTGACATGTTTGCCTAGACTACCTTAAGGATGAATGACTGCAGCGTTCAACCTTTGAAGGTGCTATCGGATAAACATTCCCAAACGATAACAAAGACAAACAAACACATCGCAAAAACAAAATAGGAACGAACAACCATGAAACTTAAGCAAATAACCATAAAAACCTACCATTAACAGGCTTTATACAAAAGCCAAGCAAAGTCATAAATTGTTCAAAGGGCCTCAGCCCACAACCACCAACGAACCACTACGGGTTCAGACAAAAGATAAAAGTGTTTAGGACACAACGAAAGTAGTTAATTGTTTTACAAACCACAGATGCTAAGAAAGCTACGAATAAAGGGTTCAGGCGTCGTTACCAGAACCTGAAGGCTTGGAGGCTTCCTCCTCATTCCTAGCCTTGACCACCTTAGCTTTCTTCGCTTTCTTTCCCTTCTTGGGCAGCTTCTCAACCAAACCAGCCTCGGAGGCTTCAACACTGGCATCCTTGGAAAGTGTATCAGTCATATCCAAGGTCTCCTCACTATCACCCGAATGAGCCCTCTTCTTGGAAACAGCCTGAAGCACCTTAGCAGAAACGGCTTCGTTCAATCCAGCAGGCTTTAACTCCTTCAGCTCCTGTAAAGGTTTCCCATAAAGGGAAGAAACTTGGGACACATAGGGATAACTGGAGTGTTCCATTTTGAGCACAGTCTCCTTGAAAACATCCAAGGAGTTGGGTTGATAAAGAGGAGATTCTTCAAGGACTTGACCAGAACTGCAAGCTTTGAACCCTGCAACGAAACCAACATGCTTACCATGGGTCAACAGCTTGGTATACACTTCTCCAAGGGCTGAATTGAACTCCGCAGAATGAAGGAGATAGGTAACAACTTGCTGAAAACCTTCTTCAACCAACCATTTGTTGTCACCTTGAGCAGCAGCAAGAGAGATCTCCAGTTCCTTCTTTTGACTCTCAAAAGCTTTTCTCTCTGACTCCAAGGCTAGTTGATCTGCTTCCACCTTCAATCTGGCAGCTTCATGCCTTGCCATCTCAGCCTCATGCCCCTTCTTCAGCTCATCTATAAGGGCAATCAAGGTGATCTCCTTGTCAGCATATTCCTTAGCATCCTTTTTCATGTCGGCAATAGACTTCTTCATCTCTTTCTTCTTCTTAGCAAACTCACTGTACTCACCCATGACCTTCCTAAACCTGTTAATCCCCTCTGGTAGCATAGCCGCCAGATTACAGGTTCCCACCATCATCTTTGCTAGAAGAGCATCATCATCCAAACCCTCGAGACAAGCCTTAGCACCAGGAGTAGCAAAGTGTGCTAAGACTTCCTCACAAACAGCAGAAGACTTGAAACTGTCAGTTGCCTTCACATTCCACCCAGGCACATAAACATCCCCTTCATCAAAACTTCCAGACACATCTGGTTCCCTCACTACCTTAACCTTTTTTCCCTTACTCTTCTTCACCACCACATCCACCACAGTATCATCCACCGTCTGATCCTTCTCATCTTCAGAATCCTCAATGTCATCACTAACAGTTACTGCCTCAGAAGGATCAGCAGATTTAGCAGCTTTCAGCAAACGTCTGCTTGACCTTCTCGTTGAAGCCTTCGAGGAACTGGCTTTAGCAAACCCCTTGACATTGGGAACGGCAACATAGTTGGTCCCATCATACCGACCCTTCTCATACTTGGTTAGAGCATCTTCACCATCTGCTGCTTCAGCATCAGTAAATGCAACACCAGAAGCATCATCAGCTTTAATAAAATCCAGAGCAGACATGACTGCAAAATAAACAAAGTATAAGAACCAAGCAAAAGGAAAACAATGAAACCAATAATGAGCAAAAACTCATACCCCGATCACCCTTCATTATAACAGGATCTCTACCAGGCTTGTCCCAGCGAGTGCTAACCCCAGATAATACTAGAAATGGTTCAGCAAAAGGACGAAGCCTTGAAGGACAGGCCCTAAGAGCAGTTAAAAAGCTATGATCAAGTTCAGATTCTGAGGGTTCTGCCTCATTCAGAACAGCCTCAGGAGACCTCCAAACAGGCTTAAAAGGGAAAATCGAATCAGAAACCCAGAAAAACTTGGTCTTCCATTGACCAACAGTAGTGACATGAGAAGAAAGGAGGTTGGTCTCCACTGATGAACCCTCGAAGGTGAACCAGTCACCATTCTTAGCAAGACGAAAAAATCGCCTAAACATCAGCAAGGTAGGATCATAACCTAGGGCTCTGCACAGACATTCAAAATGCAACACACGGCCAACGCCATGTGGATGGATTTGACCAAGAGACACTCTATAATACTCAAGTACACTTAAGAGAAAAACAGAGAAGGGATGACGTAGGTTTGCAAACTCAAAGTGACGACAATACAAAGCCATAGAACCAGACGGACAATCAGAAACAGCAAGTTTCTTGGCTGGAGCAACAGGATTAAAAGAAATGTCTATTTCCCATTCAGAACAGAACGATTCAACCTCTTTCTGAGAAAGGGTTGAAAACGTAACGGCCATATCCTTCTTAGCACCCATTGTGCCTATGAAGGATGATCAGTGTACTAGACGAGTAAAAAGAGAACTAACCTGGTAATCGAAAAATGAAGAAACCCTAACGGTGGAAGAGATGATTGCGAAGAAGAAAGTAAAAAGTATGAAAGGATTAAATGAAAATGAAAAGTAAAAGGGGTTAAAAAGAAAAAAGAAACGGTTATATTATTTAAATATAACTGTCATTATGACATGCAATAATACAGCCCTGGACAGACTGCCACCTGTCACGTCAGGGTCAAATCAAAGTTAAACACTGAAGATTAACCGCCCAAATCACAGCGAACCCTCGAACCCTTCAAGCAAGGAACGAATAACAAAAACAGTCAGAAGCTTTCAAGATAACTCGTAAAAACCTTCTGACTTGGGGGGCTGATGACGTGGGTAGCCTAAAGGAAAAACGAATAACTAATATTATGGAACAAACGCTTGAAAGGTTGGAGCCTACAAGGGTTCTACAACCGGTGGTGACACAAAGTCAAAAAATGACTTGTCACGTCGTCCCTTTCATCGAGTCAAACAAACAGGACTGATGGAGTAACATCAGCCCATGGACCGCAGGTCAATAGCACTCTCTTACCTTTTGTGGCATGTCCTTTTGTTGCAATCAGGATCAAGGTTTATGCTTTCTTCTTTGAGTAGATTCTTTCTCTATAAAAGAAAGACTCAGATCAGATTTACAACACACTCAATCTATCACTCACTTCTCACTCAAAATTATTCTCTTGGTCCCTCACGTGTGGAGAATAACTCTCTTCACTCAGGTACCAAGATCTTCTACTTCTGATCTCGAGTTTATCTCAGATCAGGAACAAAAAGCATACATAATAAATAATCAAAGCCTTGAACCTCCTTCTACGTTTGCAACGTAGAAGGACACCACGACCTGCGTTTGGCAGATCGAATCCCTTGAACCTTTGAACCTCCCTTGTGACTCAGGACCATTGTTAGACAGATATTTGTTGTAGCAACATATTCCATTTGGCATGTAGTATTTACCATAGAAATCATCATTTTTTTTAAAGATGAATTTTATTAAAACACCAAGATCTACTCCATTCCAAAGACAAAAGGTGGTGCGGAGTAACTCTCCTGCGGCCAAGGACACAAGCTTTATATTTAATAGAGTAGGCTTTACTATCCAAAAAGGGGTTGCGGCGCAGCTTGTTGCCCGTCTACCCGCGTCTGACTTGTAATTCTTGTTGGTATCGCGTTAATGAAATTGCAACATATTCAGAGTAAAGACAAAAACGAAGCATTCAAAAGCCCAATTACACAAAGTTAAAGTTACACCAATCTTTCAATTTTACGGATACAAAATTTTGCCTATTCTTTAACCAAAGGAACCTCAAGGCCTTCAAATCCGCCATTATCCCTGCCACGCTCGACTTCCTATCTTCATAGAAATCATCATATTTACTAGATAATCAATAGATGTATTCTAGACACATCATAAAAGCATTTTTTTTTGCTAAATCGCATATTTTCCTGTTAGTTTTTGTTTTTAATTTTTTGCATTTATACATATATATATATATATAAAAATGTGCCTAAAATTGAAAAATAAATATTGTACATATATGTTTTCATAATGTACATATATGGGTGATTGCACATACCTCTATAACAAAGAAGATTATGGTTATAAATGTGACACCCGACAAATCAAGTTACTTTCTTATGAACACAAACTATTTTACCATAGTCGAACATTTATACATTAGACTTAATTGGATTAATTAAGTGCGTCAAACAGTTACAAACATTCACGTAACGGTAATTCAGAGAATTACAAAATCAAACACAAGTCTTGTACCCCAACGTTGGTAAAACATTCAAATGAATTGTAAAATTAATTGCAATTATGTGTATACGTAAACATATACAAAACTACTTGTATTATTGTGTATTTGGTAGTAATTAATTTGTATAAAATTAATTAATTATTTTAAAAATTATAAAAATTAAACCAATCCAGCTGGACCAACCCAACGAAGAGAGGAAAGAAAACAGGCGCGACCCAAACAAACACGAGTAGCCCAATAGGGATTCGCGACCCGTGTCATTTAGAGTAAACTGCTAAAATCATCCATGAGGTTTGGTCATTTTTTTCAGTTCCATCCAAAAAGTTCTATTTTTGCAACTAGACACTTAAGATTTACAATTTTTGCCAGCCCGTCCATTTCATTAACTCCATCCAAATTTAACGTTAAATCTAGGGTATTTTCCACCTTTAACCTATTTCATTATTTATTTACCAAATTTTAGAACATATCATTCCCTCATCTTCACTTTTTCACCCTTCTCCTCTAAGAGTATTCATATTTCGGTTTCAAACCGTAAAACTGTCAAAACCGGTTATCAGTTTGATTTCACGGTTGGGCTTTTTACTTAAATTTCGGTCGGTTTTTTTAATATTTTCAAACCGTAGCGAACGGTTTGGGTTTACGACGTACACCAAAAACCAACCATATAATATCGGGCCGGATCGTGATAATTTAATATATTAAATATCTTATATATTTCATATTTTATATATGTGTATGTATTAGTAAACATATCTAAAAGTATAATGGTTTTAGCTCTATCTAAATTTTAGTAAATTAAAGCCTGCTAAGTTCATTTTACATATTAGTCCTGCTATCCACTTATGTATCTTAATATTTCAAACCTAAAAAACTAAACAGAATCAAAAACCAAAATGTTCTAAAATACAGTCGTTCTCATTCTACCACCATCTTATCTAATACAGTATCATAGTAAGGGATCGACAAAACTATTCAACCTTAAGTTTGGATATCTTTTATAAAGGCCCAACAAGCCTAAATATAGCCCAAACTGTGAAACCAAACCATTACTAATGGTTGGTTTGGTCCGTTTTACGAGTTCTATGGTTTTGTGTTTTGGTTTCCAGATATCAAACCCCGTTACTAACGGCTTGGTTCACGGTTTGACTTAAAAACCGCAAAACCCGAACCGTAAACACCCCCTACTCTCCTCTACCACTACCTACCATAGCCAACCCACAATAAAAAAGCAAAAATAAATTATGAACATTAATAGAAAAGAAGCAGACGCAACAACAATCGATTAATTGTTGGTTCACAATTTTGTGCTTTATATATACTAGGGGAATGCCCACGCGTTGCCGTGGGTACGTATGTTTTATTTCCCTATGTTGTACAACGGGTTTCACGTAATGTATTTTTTAAACCAATGAGCTACAATTAATATATCAATTCACGAGTAGCAACCAAGTATAAACAAAAAATGATAATAAAAACAATAATATAATTGAGGGCAAACTACAGTACGCATATGTAAATCATTACAAATGTGCACATCATGTTTTTATTCCTATAGTTATAATGATGGTAGAAATAATTTAGTAGTAGACCTTGATTAGTTGATTTATACTTTGTATTATGAATTTCCTTATTAGTTTTTTTAGAAATTTCTACTTTCCGTATTCCACTCAGAAAATGCACCAACAGTCTGAAAGTAAAGAACATAAGTTCACCCATAAGGGAGTTTTTGTATATTTTCAAACCGGGCTATATGTATAAAGGTTGCAAGTAGTTAAAACCTATAAGGTAAGTAATTAGTAGTAGTTAAATTAAAACTTTAACACAAGTTGGATAGTTAACACTTAAAAGTAAATTTAGGTGATTAAATATGTAATTAGTCAATTCATTATCTCACCAAGAGCTGCATAGGCATCCTAAGTTCTTCATTATATGCCAGCACAATCAATGAAATAGTTGAAATTTAATGATGTTACCTTCTTATTAGCAGACATTGTTTTGAACACACAGTCCCTTATCATTTTAAACCGAACTTGAACATCATTTGCAACATATGGTTTCCATGTTAATCTAGACCACTCATATTTATTAGATCTCTATTGACTATTCATGAAAAAAAATATATAATTTGTCATGCGGATTAAAAGGTGCCTAAATCTAATCAAATGCTTATAATCTCCTAAATCCTTTCGACATATTCCCAAAGAAAGACAATAACCCACTTTTACAAATATTAAATAAGTGTTTAGTTTAACCCCATACCCAAGAAGCCCGACCCAACCCATTTTTACATGTTACCCACGTAAATGACTGGCATTTTTTCATGTATTAAAATCTAATTTTTTGCTTATTTCGATAACATTATCCTTAATGCACGGCTGCTTAATCCCATTTTACCAAGAGCAACCTTTAAAAACAAAATACTGTGTAAACATGGAAACAAGGATAAATGGCAACATCAATAAATTTTATAAGAATGAAATTAGTTGGATAAAATAATTTGATGTACTTGAAACCTAACATTAAATAGGTGACGTAAAATTTGATATAAGAATTTACCTCAAATGGCGACAGGGACAACCATGATGGTCTCCAACTCCAGGAATTGATAGGATAATCTTTTGACAAGAACAAGGTGTGTAATCCTGGAAAAAATATATATATATAAACTATGATATATTATATATGTGTTTATAAGGTAGAAAATGCAAGCATTCCGATTTGTAAGTTTGTGTCTTCGGATTTACGGCATGATGATCTAGAGTTGATACAGTTCTCTTTTCTTCTTTACTATAATTATAACGTATGTTACTATGTTCATGGGAGAGATAGGTGAAGAGGTTTGAGTTCACCTGAACCCACCCGGTTTCAAGTTTTAAGTAGAAAGTTATATAAAAATACGGTGTGAACCCATAGATAATATTTGGAGCATCTAAAAATAGTAAACCCACCAGTCAAGCATCCTGAATCTGCCACTGACTATGTTGTATGGATACACTTTGTCAAATCTCTCATCAACAACCTAAAATTGTTAATTAACACCCACTTAGAACTCGACAAAAAAAATCATGAAACATCAAGGAATAAATAATATTTCTATGGTTTACGCACTAACATAATGAGTTTAAATGCTCTAAAATTAGGTATCAACTTATTTAAACTATCAATATTTACCTTCTAAGAGAACTGTGCTTTCCAAAATACAAATCCATCTAACTTCAACCCCAAGGATCAGCGTTAGGAAATACTTTAAGCCTGAAGAAATTATTGGTAATGTATTTCCATATATTTCAAAGCAAACCAATAATACAATATACAATACTATCATATTGTAACCTATGAATATGAAGAGCCAAACCCATTGAAGTTGGGTATTGATGATGAATAATGAGGAATAAGTGAGGTAAGTGTGATGGTTATAATACTATCATATTGTAACCTATGAATATGAAGAGCCAAACCCATTGAAGTTGGGTATTGATGATGAATAATGAGGAATAAGTGACTTGGGTTAAACTTCATGAGTTGCATTAGTGATTTATACAATTGTCATCAAACATTGTACATTAGAGGCATAAATGGAAGAAAGGGGATATATATTTAGGGATTACTCTTGAGGCTCTTGGGATGCCATCTTAAAATGATGGTAAAATTACGTATGTATCCGTCGAGTTTCTTTAATATAGTAATATAGATATAGATATAGATAAAAACTATCAATTGAATAATTGTTGAATCAAGGTCTTTTGTTTTATTGGATTGTAGAAGCTACATGACTTTTAATGATTAAAACACAAAAGGTTTAAGGTAGCGTTTGGTTTGAAGGAATCAAAGGTGGAATGGAATATTTCATTCCTATGGAATGAAATTAAACATGTTTGGTTAACATATAGTAATGGAATGGATCATTCCATAAGGAATGTGATTCCTTCCGTTTTAAGAATTTCCCTTCCTTGGTAGGGCCATGGAGTGTACTCTAACATCTACGTTGTGTTCCAGAGATTCATTTAACAAGTGAAGAGAAAGGAATTGGTGGGAAGTGAGGAAAAAATGTGTTCCAGAGTTTCTTAATGGAGAGAAAGCAAGAGAACGAGGAGGAAGAAACTTAGGTTTTTACCCTAAAATCAATCCTTCCAAATTGGAAGGAACCAGGGAGAAAGGAAAGGAAGAAGGAGGATTCCTTTCTCTTCTCTTCCTAAGTGGATCTCTAGAACACAACGCTAGAATGTTAAGGGTGACATGGCATGTTAACTTGCATTGCATACCACTCCTTCATTGTGTTAAGGGGAGTTAAAGGAGTTACTTGTTAACATGTTGACCGAATGTTAAATCTGCATTTAATTACTTTCCTTTTCTAAACCAAAACCACTAAAAATATATGGTTATGTGAAGTTAATGGGATTAAACCATTTCCTTGGGTCGAGGTGGAGTGAAATAGGGAATAATGAGTGATGTGTCATCTAAATGGTGTTAGGGGTGGTTAAAGTATACCTCAAGGCCTAAGGTGGTGTTTTTTTTTATTATTTCTTCAAGGAATGGAAACAAATAATTTTATTATTATTATTATATATAATATAACAACCCACCATCGTTGTCACCACCCACCCACTACTGCTAACTACCGCCACCTACAACCACTGCTACCATCGTCGTAACCCATCACTGTCACCGCCATCCACCCACTACCACTACCACCACCGCCGTCGCCACCACCCACTGCCTCCACCACCGTTATCGTTACCACCACCCACCGTGTAACACCCCAAAAAAATTGTTAAAGTAATGATAGTATTATGAAAATTTTATATATATATATATGTGTGTGTGTGTGTATGTGTAAGTATGAGTATGTATGTATGCGTGAATATATGTGTATGTATAGGTGAGTACCCCTAGTTGTAAGTAGTGCATTGATAGTTGTACATTTAACAAACATAAAAATTTACTAAGTTAGTTACTTGGGTAAATTGGTGAAAGCTTAGTTGATAAAAGGGAGGGGTTAAATATGAAACAACACTCATCTTGAGGGGTTGGTTTTGGGGAGAATAGAAGTGGTAATTAGTTAAGGGGTTAGAAGGGAAAATGGGGAATTTACAAAGAAAAAGAAAAACGCAGAGAGAGAGAGAAAGAGAGAGAGAGAGAGAGAGAGAGAGGGAAAGGGAGAGGGTGGCGACAAGAGGGTCTCTAAATCAACCCTCTATAGCTGGAAATTTGAGTGAGAAAAACACCCCTAATTCCCTGCATGTTCATGGATTCATAGCCATCTAGTGGTACTAATCTTCTTGGTAAGTTATAGAATCAATTTTAATGAAGTTTGGAAGTGGTGTGGTGGGATTTCATGGTTATATTATGATAATTATTATTTCTTGTGGTTTAGGAAGAACATGATTACTATGTGTGGTAGTGTAGAATTAATGAAATTACATGTTAATTTGGGTGTGTTAGGGCTGAGTTGAGAATTTCCAAGTGGGTGTTGGAATGAAGGTTCATGTTGACTTTTTAAAAGTCAAACAAGACCTTAATACCATGAAAACTAAATTGATTATGTGTTATCGTTAAATATAAAGGTAGATTGTAAATGCTAGTGTAGAAGGGAAGATTTTGCATCCTGGGATGGTATGATGACTTGAATGTATGGGAATGTACACCAAATGTATGGTAAAATGCTTAGCACTTTAGAATAGGTGAAATTGTGAGAAATGAATGATAAACATGATGGTAGTGTATGTAACTATGAAATCATGTTAGGTTATCAACCTTAAACAAAGTATGGTAATGGGTGAAAGCATGAAAAACTAAAGCATGGATTTCCTTCACTATGTAGGTGTGAAGGTTGAAGGTTCAAGTAGTCAAAAGGAGCAAGGTGCACACGACAAAGGTAAGTTGGTTACTACCAACTATTTAATTTAATAAACTTATTGGTCATGTTTGTTATGTATGTTATTTGTGGTGGGTAAACATGATGGAATGAAAGTAGTATGAAGTGCCCTTGTAGCTACACAAGGGTGAAAAATATTGGAATGGTATGAAATGGTAGAAATACCCTTAACGGGTCACGAAAGAAAATAGTGGAAAATATGGTAGAAAATGGTAGTAATACCCTTAACGGGTCGCAAAGGTGGAAGGAAGGTTACATCATGGTTCAATGGATTGCTTGGTGTCCCTTGGACAAGATGATGATATCTCTTAGTATAGTAAATGTTTGCTTGTTTGAATTGTTGATAGGTAAAGCTCACGAGTGAAGATCAAGTCTCAAGAAAGTCGAATCTTGCACGCTCAAGTTTCTTTTGGGTTGGGTACCATGGTAGTATTATGATCTTTTGAGTCATATAAACAAGTTGTTAATGTTATGTACATGGTTTTAAATATGGGTCAAAGATTCACATGGTAGCCAACTTAGGCATGTCTTTTGTAAATTCAACGAATGTCGACAAGGTTGTTTGTATATCGTTGGATAAGATGTTATGGGTATATATGTTTATATATATATATATATATATATTATGTATATGTTTTAAAAAAATCGAGTCTTACACACCGCCACCACCACTGTCACCACCATCGCCCACTGCCACCACCACCGTTTCCACCCACCACCAACGTCACCGCCGCCACCCACCACTCACCCCCAATTTTATATTTTCGTTTTTTCCTACATACCAAATAACATAGAGTAATAATTCATTTTATTACCACATGGTAACCAAACAAGACATGGAATGGTAATGATCCATTCATTACCATGTCTATTCCATTACCTTGTCCATTCCATTCCCTCTACATAAATTGCTCAACATTGCTTAAACTTCCAAATCTGTTGAATGAAAACACACACATACACTTGGTTCATTGCAAATTAAAATTGAGAATGCAAATTCATGCATACAAATTGTAGACACCAGGGTTTAGAACAACATCTTTGCGATGAATTTCATATCGACATCGTGTATCTTTGACTCTAAAAATAATATTTGCTAATAACTTCATAATAATGTATGTAAATTACTAACCTAAGATACGCGGATCTTTGATGTATTGCTTGCTTGACCTAGCTTCTTGACCATCTGATACCACATACATGCGAAAGCCAAATTTTAAATTTACTACATAATTTCAGGCATATCATACATACGGAATTTTTGACCAAATATGTATTCACAATGTTCATACGAACTTGCATCAAAACAACATGAATTTAATCTTGTGAAAACCTAACTCTGAATTGAACATCAAAATACTTTATACTTAAAGCAAAAAAAGTTAACCATAAATTGAATGAAAATGGCCATTTATTCTAGCAACCAAGATCTAGAGCCTGCATTTTCATCCCAAAACAATTAACAAACTACACGTAAACATACATCCACATAGCTAGAAACTATCACCAAAATCCCAACTATAATTTATATAATCATCAGAGAATAGTCTATGTAGAATCAAACCATAACTATACTAATCAATTAAAGTAACACATTAACAGAAAAAAGTCTATAACTTCCCCCTATTTCATCAATCTTTTAAATTGATTTCACCATCTCGAATAAAAATATATTTCGCGTTTAAAAATCCGAAAGCAATCAAGTTAAATGGGTTGGAATTGAGAGCATCTAAAGGTGCCACCTCATCCTTAGTTACTCCTTTATTAGAAGATATAGATTCTACATGTACTTCTATAGTTCTATGAACATATTATGTGTATATGTTAGATTCAGATCAATTTGAATTCCTCAAAACACCACATCATATATTAATCCAAATTCCAAAAAAAATATTTCAATCATTTTTTCTTAATAGACAAATGCTTGATTTTGAAATGGAACTCTATAAACCGTAAAAACAAATCAGAATTAGTTCCTTTTTTTTGTAGAAATTTATCATTCTTGATTTGCCAACTGAAACAGATCTGATAATCGATTTCATGTCGTGATTGATTGAGACTATTAACAGGTAGATTGGAGATGAGGTTCAATAGGCCTTGGAATTCGAAAACCCCTATTCAACTCCAATATACACATAACCTAAAATCTATCAATAAGAAACCCTAAACGGGTACATGTAAAACTTTGTACAAATCAAAACACAACAGCAGCCATGGATTATAAAAACAAACCTGTATACTTAGTGTAACAGTACCGATTTACCGAGAAGATTAACATGGACCATTGTATGACACCCTAGGCAAATCCCACATCGGCCGTGGCCAGGAGAGATCCTTGGTTCATAAGTAATCCAAAGCCTCTTAAATCACCAACGCGTTTTGGGCTTAATGTTAGTGGATAAGAGGAGAACTCCACAGTTAAGCGTGCTCAGGTGGGAGTAGTATCAAGATGGGTGACCTTTTGGGAAGTCTCCACCGGGGCAACCAAAAACAAATCCGTGAGCTTCTGGATGGGCAACCCATCGGGAGCAAAGCGGACAATATTGGTGGTGAGAGAGGCCGGATGTTACAAATGGTATCAGAGCCACTTCTGTGTCGTTCGGGATGGTGGGGCAAACCTCATCGAGGACGATGAGTCCCTAAGGGGGGGGGTGATTGTAACAGTACCGATTTACCGAGAAGATTAACATGGACCATTGTATGACACCCTAGGCAAATCCCACATCGGCCGTGGCTAGGAGAGATCCTTGGTTCATAAGTAATCCAAAGCCTCTTAAATCACCAACGCGTTTTGGGCTTAATGTTAGTGGATAAGAGGAGAACTCCACAGTTAAGCGTGCTCAGGTGGGAGTAGTATCAGGATGGGTGACCTCCTGGGAAGTCTCCACCGGGGCAACCAAAAACAAATCCGTGAGCTTCTGGATGGGCAACCCATCGAGAGCAAAGCGGACAATATTGGTGGTGAGAGAGGCCGGATGTTACACTCAGCTTAGACACAAATAGAAGTGATGTTTTTTTTTAAAAACCCTAATCCATGAACAAAGGAATGTCAAATCTAATGTGTTTAGGATGAAGAGATGGGGGATGAAGAAGACAGGAGCGACGATGGTAAGGAGGAGGAAGAAGGCTCTCTAGTGCCGCTTTTGAAAAAAAAAGAATAAAAGGGTTTTTATATGGTAGGTATTGTAAGATGGAGCTCCATATTCAATTGGAGCCTACATGGACACTCTAAGAAGACTTCATTCAACTTAAGTCTACTCTTTCATTATATAGATAGAATAGATGTACCATTTAATATAATTTGTTATATTACTTACGAGTTTATAACTTTCATTTAGTTCATATATATATAGTGGAAGTATATAGAGAAAACCCTTGTTATCTGGTAAACTCTGGAAACTCTAACTTCCCGACTTTTTTTTTTATGAAAATTTTAGGGTATGTAATATACATTTTTTAAGCATTTTGAGCCAAAAAAATCGAAAAAGCGCCGAACGGTTTTTTAAAAAAAAATAAAAAACGTCTACTGTTTCATATAGTTAACACATGGTTAACACCTGTTATTAGCGCTTAACATGTGTTAGTCAAAATTTTATTTAAAAATAAATACTCGGCGTTTTTTTTATTTTTTGGCCCAAAATGCTTAAAATCATGTATATTACTTGCCCTATTTTTTTCAAAAAAAAAAAAAAAAAATATTAGGAAGTCAGAGTTTCCAGAGTTTACCGAATAAGGATGGGTTTTCTATATATCCATTCCCTATATATATATATATATATATATATATATATATATATATATATATATATATATATATTTTGAAGTTATCCGGTTTTTAAATCTGGTCCGACCAGTAAACCGATAAAGACATCAGTTTATTGTCTGGTCCAGTTTGAAAACACTGACACAAACAATTACAACGTATGGGCCGAAAAAACATACTTTTCATTGATTTATATATTTGTTTCAATACAATTATTTAAATCTCATAAAAGTAGCAACACAAGATACTTTTTGATGTTCCATACATTGTCAACTTTTATTAATTAAAATACTATAAAAATGCATCAAAATCTTCTATAATTTCATCATGAAAATTTGTTCAAACATGTAAAAGGAATCAATTATATTTTTGCAGGAACATATGTACGAATCTCTATTCATCTTCACGCTGTTTAATATTGCATTATTGTTATTGTTGGCGATTATGATTAAAATGTGGGACTGTCGGCCCTCTCGCAATAGAAAATATTAATAATTGTATCACGCTTTTTGTAATATCATTAAATACTCATACTCATCAACATATATAAATTAAGTTAAGTGAATCGGGTCATGTGACGTAGTAACCCCAGAATGTGATATTACATGGTGTATGAAACCTAAAACCCTAAGAGTTGCTTATAAATGCTGAGATTGTCTTCTGTATGTCATCATAAAAAATTGCTATCGACTTAAACAAAATTAATGGACAAAATTGGAGGATAATGATTTAAAATCAGAAGCCAATGAAGTTTGTGAGTTTAACGTACTATATATGTTTGTATTCGTTGGCAATTAATAAAAAATAGGGTGTCGTAGATATATGGAATATAATTCGTTACTGATAAAGGATTAGTTAAATACAACCGTTGGTATATCAATAACTTTATTGATGTTGGTATATCAATTACTTTATTGTACGGATGAATGGTGGCTTTGGTTTTTCTCGGTCACAATAAGTAGTAGCTTTTTAATTTGCAAATTATCCAACAAGTGATAATGAATGCATCCTAAAATCCATCCTCCGGATATACCCGATCTTTTAAAAACCGGTTTATACCGACTAGTACAATCGGTTAAACCGTCCGATATACCTGGTTGAACCGCCTGGTATGAACGATTAAACCATTTTTGAGCCTAACCTAGTATGCTATAAAAACCGATTTTTAAAACATTGGTTATACCCACATATTATTATCATAATTTAAAATATAATCTGTAACCTAATTGTTGAAAATTTTTAATTAACTCTTTCTAAATATGATTCCAAAAAGCTCTGTCTATTTTGACACTATGTAAACTATTCTGACACCAATACGTCTCATACTAACACATCTGATCAGTCAGATGTTTAAGTTCTATATGCCTCGTACTGGGCAGTTTAAGGTGTATTAGAGCCTTGTGATTTTTTTTGTTGAAATGGTTGTATTTTGGTGTGTTTTAATGGGCCGGTTTCTTTTTTTTTTTTGTTGAAAAGTCTGGGTTATACTATATTTCGATTGATCGTTATATTTCAATACATTCGGCATCTCTTGTTTACAGGTTCGATGTATTTCCAAATTTGTTAGGTTTTGAAACGTTTAAAACATTATATACATTTTTACTGTGTATAACATTTTATACATTTATAACATTGTAATTGAATAGCCGATCGAGCAGTACAAAACATTGTAAATAAACATCACAAACATAAACAAATGAAACTGAATATTAGTAACAATAAATTTGTTCATACAAAAAATAACCAAAATATAACTAAATATAAAGTACAAAAGATAGACAGTTCAACCTAAGCATCATCCTTTTTATTCGAATAATGTTGTAGCGGTGGTGGTGGTCGGGGCTCCATACCTGCAAGACGTCACATCTCTGCCATTGACTCAACAACCCACATCATCCTGTTATCATTACGATTTTGGCGGAGCTGAAGTTTGCGCCCAAGCCTCCTAAATGTAGTTGCTAACCCTGGGGGCATGTCCTTGTAAACATCCTGTGGGTATAGAGGCGATGACGGCTATTATGGGCCCGGTGGCAGCGCATCAACATCGACTGGATCGTGCGCCACCTCATTGGGTTGTCGCTCCTCCAAGAGAATCGAGATGACCTCTGTTAATGGCTCGGGTAATAAAATATGGCCCCAGACATCTAGAATTTAGAGGTCGAGCCCAACAAACTTGCGCGTACAGCGCATGCCTATCATTGAGAGTCGATCCAACCTCGACAGCTGGATCTGTGGGGATAGGTATGGGTCCTGATCCGGGATTAACCCCAAGACACGAGAAATGATGGTAATGCACACCCCGACGTATAACGCACCACGCTTCTGTCTGTGATGCGCGGAAGCAAACCACTCAACCAAACATCGTGACAGGGCACATGAAATCTAGTATAGCAAGCAGTAAAGATAGAACAGGTTTGTAGCAGTGCACCACTCGCGGTTCTGCTCGTGTGGTGTAGTCGATGTGGCAATAAGCCTATGAAAGTACCGGTACAAGGGGTATCTAATGCGGGTGACCCTCGATTTGGATCACCCTCCAAAAACTGCGTAGTAGAGTCTTAGACACATCTCTGATCCCATCGGTAAATAATGACATAACCGTCTCTAGCTTTGTGAATAAACTGGCACATCATGCAAACTAGGGGTTTTCACGGTTTGGTTTCAAACTGTGAAACAGCCCAAACCAGTCGTCAGATTGGTTTCATGGTAAGTTTTTTTACTTAACTTTCAGTCGGTCGGTTTCAATATTTTTAAACCATAGCAAACGGTTTGGTTTACGGTTTATACCAAAAACCAACCGCATAAAACCGGACTGGACCGTAAGGATTTATTTATATTTTCTTATAATTATTTTCATATTATATATAGAGATAGATGAAATAAATTTTGTTTTCGCCTATAACTAAATTGTTGTAAAACAAAAGTGGGCCAACTGATTTTACATTACCATATATTTCATTACATTAAGTTAATTCCTTATGTAAGTTTTTTAAATTTCAAATTCAACCTTTGTTTTGATAGGGTTGGATATATTTTATTTATGTATTTGCTAATTTAGATGGTCTTTTGAGCTATTTGGATTGTTAGTTATTGCAAAAAAAAACATGTTTTATGTTTAATAGAACTTGGAGTTGTGGACAACATTCTTTTTTATTTTGCAAATTTGAGGCATCTTGTATAAAGATTCAACGAGCCCAAACCGCGAAACAAATCCGTTACTAACGGTTTGGTTTGGTTCGGTTTAAAATTTCTACGGTTTGATTTTGGTTTACAAAATTCAAAAACCGTTACTAACGGTTCGGTTCACGGTTTGACCTAAAAACAGTAAAAACCAGACCGTAAACACACCTAACGCAAACTACTGGAGATCCATCTCAAATGTCTTGCAAGCTAACCAGAAATATACATCCACAAATCCTAATCATCAGGTAGACTGGTCGGTCGTGGTGTGAAATTAAAAGACGATAAAAATTCCACGACCATCTCCCAATACGAAGGCTGGAACACCAAATTGAACACCCAGGGGTTATTAGTACCGATGATATATTGGGCTCTCTCCATCTCCCCTAACTTTTGTAGCACCAACCAGTCACTCACGTCAACCAACTCCCAAAAGGCGGGTCGCCGCTAAAGGTCTGACTTTCTTGCAGTGATAACCGTAGTTAGAAAGATGTGGATTAAATGTGAAATATTAACAAACAACATGAGCCCTCCAAACATTATACCCTGACAAGTAATTGCAAATGTTAAGGGTTTAGTTGATTTTTTTTGTTTTTTTTGAACGACTAATTTCCTTCCCTTTTTAATTACACCTCTTATTTCATCATCTTTTAATAAATACACCCTTTTTGCGCTTTTATGAGGCTTTAACTCCCAACCTCTTATTTGAAACCCTAACACCTTTATCATCATACCAAAAGAGGTGGGTTAAAAATTTATTACATTACTAAAGTTTATATGCGCAGACATTATTATATATATCATTTGACAACATGTCTTAACAATGGTAACTTAACTGAGTTACTATTCAACTCAGTTAAGTTACTATTCAAATCTGTTAAGTTACTATTCAACTTCGTCAAGTTACTACTCAACTCCGGTGAGTTACTATTCAACCCCGTCAATTACTATTCACCTCCGTGAACTAAGTCATTTAACGGAGTTGAATAGTAACCTTAACGGAGTTACATAGTAAACTTAACGGAGTAGCAAGAACGGTTGGGCTACGCGCGCGTAGTAATGTGAATAGCAACTTAACTTGGTTACTATTTAACGGAACATATGTAATACGCTTAGAAATAGGTTAGGATTATTGGTTCAACCGGGTATGTCGGGTGGTTTAACCGGTTGTACCAGGTCATTCAACCAGTTGAACCGACCGGTAGGAATGGTTAGGAATATTGGTTCAACCGGTCATACCGGACGGTTCAACCGGGTATGTCGGGTGGCTCAATCGGTTGTACCAAGTGGTTCAACCGAACCGTCGCAACGCGAATTTTGTTAAAAATCGGTTTGCCCCGCGGCGAAGCGCGGGTGTTAATCCTAGTTATGATTATGCCGTAAAAATTTAATTAGTACACGTGACTAATTAAACTAAAACAAGTGACGATGACCTAAACAATGATAACCATATACCAAAGTCTCATCTTTGTTACGTGGGTCCAGCAACTTCATTGGTCATTATATAGATAGAGACCAGCAAATTAAGATAGTGACTACAAACTAATTTTAAGTAGTATTTGAAGATATTAAAAAGATCACAATCTTTGCACGTTTATGTTGCAATTGGTTCAATATTTTCTTTTACTGAAAAAGAAAAGGTAAAACAAAATTTATATATCGACGTTAGTGTTTAGGTGGGGCCAAAGTTCGTTCATCACGATATATATGGTTTAATTTTTTATAACTTTTTTTTGTTATAATCTACTCCACCGACGACTTTTCTCTTTTCATATTTTTTGCTTTATAGCCCATAGTTTGTCCTGATTTTCGTTCGCAAGTAAAAGCTGTTAAAACTACAAATGCAAATGTTTCAACTTCTAAAGTTGTTTGTTATATTAAATGACAATGCATTAGAGTTACAAGAGATATATATATAAAGGGGTATTTATAATTAAATAATATTTTTTTATACTTTTAAAATTATTTTTATATTTTCTTTACTCATAAACACTTTCAAAAACTATTGAAAAAGTATATAGATAAATAGTAACTCCTCCAAATTTATTGATGAATAGTAACATTTTCTCACTTATCCACTCATAACCACTCTATATAATACCGAGAACCTGCTAACATTAAAGTGAAAATTCTAATGTGAATTCTCTTAGCTCACAACATATAGAATTGGCTGGGGGACAAATGGACAATGATACTAATCACATACTTACATGCACGAAGAGTGGACTGCGTTAGCGATGAGAGAACAGTTAAACTCGTTAATACAGTTTCTCATAACCAATGAAATTATTATAATAATAATATGTAAATAAAAACATCTAAGTCGTTAATAGAGATTTTCATAACCAATAAACCTATATTCTCATCAGCTCCACCAAATTCCTTCCAAATTACACTAAAAATTATAATTCCACCCCAAAATTTTCTATCTCATTCTTAAACAAATAATATCTTTTCATACTTTTATCATTACATTTTCTCTCTCCGCACTCACAACCACTTACAAAAATTAAAATATTTATAGGGGTGAACAGTGTCCCCAAATATAGGGATGAACAGTGCTTTAAACAAATATTTTATCTCTCCTCCACTCACAACCACTTACACCCATCCCATATAATTTAAGCGATACATGACACTACGCGAGACCTTCCTCCCCCTTTATTTCCCTCTAAAAGTTTTTTTCTCCCTCATGCCCCCCCCCCCAAATTTTTAAACGTTAATAAATTTTATATATGATATTTAAAAGAATACACCAAATTAATGAGCGTTTTATTATCTTTTCAACGAGTACCATAGTGCTATACAAAAAACGAAAAAAAAAAGATTTTTAGTGGGTTTTCGTTTATACACTAAAGAATAACCCAAGTTAAACAAATATTTATTAATTTATAATTTTAATCTTTACCTCTAACTTTATTATTTTTTACTATATAATAAATAAAAATATTATGATTGTATCAATCCTCTCTCATAAAAAATAATATTATTAAATCATAATTTAAAGTTTATCACTTATTTATTTAATCTTTATTATCTTAAGGCAAAATGGATTTTAATAATCCAACCTTTATCTTTTTGGCTGATAATAATCCTACCTGAGTATCCCCCCCCCCACCAGTCCCACATTTCAGACATTTTGCTTTCAATACACCCCAGTTAACTCACACTAACGCCATTAGCTGAAACTCACAATTATAGGCAATTTTTCACGGGATTTGAAAGAGGGAATCGAGATGATGATATTGGTATGTTCAATTGCATAAATAAGCACGGTTCGTCGGTTATAGGTTGATGTTCTCCTCGGATGAGATGACCGAAACTGAGGTTAAACCATCGAACCTTAACTAATTGTTTTTATATTTCCGCTTATTAAAACCTTGTACTATTTTATTGATCCTATCTCATTTAATATTAAATTTTCTAACATAATAATAAATAAAACAATAAAACATGTCCATGTGATACACAACTTTTAATTAATTCTTTACACAAAATGAAACTATAAATGAGATTTTTGTTTTCGTTTAGGGCAAAATAGTTCAAATCAGTGGTTTCTAAAAAAACCTAGAACTTAAAACTATCGCCTCAATTGCGCTCTGCAATGGTTGCTTCTGGCTCTGTTGCTCATCCAAACATACATTCTCCCTTTAATATATATTTTCATTTTTATTCACATGATTAAAATTGTTTTGTTCTCATATTATAGTACATTAATTTTTATGAAACGTCGTAACAAACATTTTGTCACTGATGAGCCGGTCGTCACGGGTCATACAAAGCCTAAATAACCTAGGTAACTAGGGTAAGTAGGGTATCAATCCAAGGAGCATGTGGTTAGTGAATGTTGTTTAATTGATTGGAAACTATTGCTTATGAAGATGCTATATTATTTATGAAGATTGCAATATGTTCATTTAAGACTTTGGTTGAAAGGGGTTTTGATTAAATTCACAAAACTTGTAATTGAATTTAATAAAATGGTAGAGAACAAATTAGATTGTAAATAAATGAGTAAAAAGACCACACCTAGGGTTCAACAAATGAAGTCTAAGGTTATCACAAATGGGTCAAATAATTATGATGCAGTTGGTGTTAACGGGGTGATTGTTCAATAGGCTTAGGTGTCAAGTTTCATCAACATCTTGGATGGACGATAATATACTTTATAACTCTAGAACATACAACCCTATGTTTGTATTAAAGCAAGAAACCATGTTCATGACATTAGAAATTGGCACAAGATCAATTAACTAAAATGGCTTCAACATAAGATTAATCACAATCTAACACAATAGTTCAAACACACAATCACACAATCAAAAGTTTAAAGAAATACCCAAATGTTAAAAACCCTTGAACTTCAATTGTTTACTTCCTAAGCATGATACAAAGATTTAGACAAGCATGGCCATAGAGTTCTTCAAATCTTCAATCTTGGATCTTCAAATCTTGAGTCATAGAAGGATTGATGTTCTTTAGTTGTATGGAATTCTTAGAATTGATAGGATTGATTGGTTTATATCAAGTCCCTTCCAATATTCTAGTCAAACCCCATAAAAGCTTTTTTTAAAATTGCATTA
Source organism: Ambrosia artemisiifolia (assembly GCA_032199755.1). Taxonomy (NCBI): domain Eukaryota; kingdom Viridiplantae; phylum Streptophyta; class Magnoliopsida; order Asterales; family Asteraceae; genus Ambrosia; species Ambrosia artemisiifolia. The sequence goes on from CM063518.1 coordinate 6,195,906, forward strand.
AATTGGGTGTTGACCAAGTCTTGTCAGGTGGCGCCGTCAGAGACGGCGAGATTGCCGTCAGAGACGGTGGCTGCCGTCAGTGACGCTGGGGTGGCCGTCACCGACGGCCAGGTGCAAACGGCCCAATCTGCGGCGGACGGTGGCCCAGACGCCACACAAATTGTCAGACACAATGCCTAGCCGTTAGAGACGGCGACTTCCTCCCAGACGCCCAAATTGGCGGTTTACAGCCACCCAGACGGCTGGAAAACTTGTTTTCTTCATAACTTTTTCGTTTCAACTCCGTTTTCGTCCGTTTTCGCGGTCACGTCTTCGTATTTCAAAGACCTTTCACATCATAAAATAATATCTTCATTTCAAATCCATGTATTTTTTCCAAAAATCATTCAATCTTCGTGTTTAACCTACAAAACATCAATTTCGCATAGTTATCCACTTTCTTACATATCAACACATCCAAACACATAAGATTTAGCATTTAAATACTAAAAGCACTGTACTTTCAACCACGTATCAGTCACCTATTAGATTTGTTAATCCCCAAAATCTCCCAGGTGTAGGATCGACACTTGGGTCAACCGACAATCACGAGCTTGCTTGTTTGGAGTGCGGAATCCTCCAAACAGGTCTAAATGATCAAAACGATAATGAAACAATGGTAACGAGATGATAACACACACAACAAATAATCAAAAGATTGATTCGATTACTAAAAACAGAGCTCGGGTGTTTACAGACACGAAAACAATCTCTCAGACCTTGGGAAGGGTGTTTGGGGGCTGTGTGATGTGACCTCTGATGATTAGGGCAATCATTAGGTCCTTATGTAGTCCCACAACTCGTGTGCATGACATCAGGCGGTTAGGAATGCTATCCCGTATGCACTAGGAGACAGATAGGGCCTACTCGTCCCTGGAGATGGGCGATTAGAAGGCTAATCGCCCCTAGGAAGTTCCTAACCGTCCATAAGGATTTCAACCCCAAAAACGACACATAAATGCACCCAAACACCCTAGAAACCGTCCAATAACAATGTATACTAGCCTAGGGACATCATGTATCAACAGACTCCCCCTTGGACCAGGCTAGGATACGTATAAAAAGACATAACACCAAGTGTATATAGTAGCAACAAACATTACAGACCAAAATAGAAATTACGAGAACAAACAAATACAAACAGACACTAAAGTCTTCCACCAGCAGTCTTGAACTTGAGTTTACGCCGTTCTGATTCTTGAGATTCTCGACCATTCGCATCCTGCGTGAACCTTGTTAGCATAACCGAAGCGAACAACCTGTTGAAACTTTATCGCTTGATCGGCTTCTTCTTTGAGATGAATGATGGGATATAAGAATAGTGTCTCCACGTCTTTCTTTGAGAGGTTCACAAGCCACATCGGATCCCACACTCGAATCTTTCTGCACATCTTGGGAGAGTTGTTAAGACAGATCACAGCTTCAGTTGTAGCTGCGTCATAGTGCCAGAAATAGAACTTTGATGTGAAGTCCTGCTCGATAGGAGGGATAGGGATCTTGGTTACTGTCTCTGGAGGAATGATCTTGTGCTCCCAGATTGGTGATTTCGTGATTGGGTGAAGTTTATCTGTCTTATATGATTTTGGATAATAAGGTCGTTAAACTTCCATTCACCCCTGTTTTCTCTTTCCAAAGTCCTGTAGAAGGAGCATATAGCACTGCAGCAGTCGCTGTATAGAGGAAAGTCAAGCCGAATCAGGTCACGAATGTACCAGAATGGAAGAGTGAGAACTTTCCTGTAAGGCTTGAAGTATAAGATTCCCTGCTCCCACTTCACACCTAATATACGGGCATGCTCAACATAGATCCAGCTAATCACCTTGCCCTTCATACTGGTTAACCTGTGCTTGAAGGCAGATGCCTGCGTAGGACCTTTCTGCTTTCTCATCTCCTCAGTAGACTTGAACCATTGTGCACATAATCTTCTAATATGTTCAGTTCGTTCAAGTACCTCATCGGGGATAGGAGTGGGATTCTCTTTGAGCTTTGCTTCGGCTTCTTTCATCATCTCAGCATTGATGTCGGGAACATGAATATTTGGATCAGATGTAACATATTCTGAAGTTGGTATTTGAGTTCCTTCATCCATCTCGACCTCAATGTTTTCAGGATCAATTTCTGGAATGCCTGATGCTTGTTGATCGGAAGATTCTCCGATATCAACAACATACATTTCTTTGAGATCTGCATCAGTAAACTCAGGAGGTATTTCACCCTCCTCCAAGTCAGCTTCCAGAAACTTTGTAAACTCGGCTGGGTTCCCAAAATCATCATACAAGAACAGATTCTTCACAGGTTCCATCACATCTATAGGAACCACCCCATGCTTGATGAATTCCTGAAGTTTCTGAATGGCTTCACTTACAGACTCCCCCTTAGCAGAAGAACCTGCCTCAGGATCCTTGCCTGATTGATCGTGGGATTTCTTCTGATGTCTCTCAGACCCAGAAGTCGATCCGCCACCACCTGTGGCACCTGGATCTCCACCACCCTCATTTCCACCATCATCACCATCATTATCATCATCACCATCATCATCCTCATCCTCTTCATCATCATCTTCCTCCTCATCATCACCTGAATCCCCACCAGAACCGGACGCACCTGTGATTCTGGGAAGATCCTCAACCAACTTGTCAACCCTTTCTCTCAATTGTTGATTTTCAGCCTTATATTCTTCAATACGACGCTCGTTGTTAACATTGGCGAGCTACAACTGGCTGTACTGAGACTCAACAGCTGTTAATCTTGCTACAGTCTGTTGGTTTGATTCTGTGACCTGCTGATTCGACACAAGAAGTAACCTGTTTGAGGCTTCCAGTTCTTTATTCACACGAATCGTCTCAGCTATTAGTTCAAGCATGGCTCTTTCATTCTCTTCCATAGTTGCCATCTTGCTTTTCATCTCTGCATTTTCCCGTGCCTGGGCAGTAACTGTAGTAGTTAAATCGTTTACCTGACTCTGTAGACGTTCAATAGAGCCAGGAGCAGAAGATGAAGTAGGTTGACTAGCTGGAGCAGAAGAAGACAAATGGGCTTGTTCTTTGATTTTTCGTATCAAGTCACCAATAGGATTTGCAGCTAATAAAGAAACTGTGGCTGCACCTGTAACTGAGTCAGGCTCAGTGACGATTACAGGTGCAGGAACAGACATGGTGACACCTGCTGCAGTGGTTGCTGTTGTTGCTGTGGTTGTTGTTGCTGTTGTGGTTGTAGTAGTTGTTGCTGCTGAAGGGGTTGAAGAACCTGCAAGAAAGCCCTGAGGAAGCTTAGCATATCTTGCTTTCTTCCTACCCTTCTCAGGAGCTCGCTTAGCCATCCTCTTCTGACTCTTTCTTCTTGGAACTGTCTTTTTCTTACCAGAGGGAGGAGTGCTCAGCTCCAAATCAATCTCAGCAAGACCCGGATCAGTTTCAACAACATAAGTAGGATCTGCTTCAAGAGCCTTCCTCTCCTCCCATATTCTCTTTCTCTCTGCCGCTTTAAGTGCACGAGTACCCGGAGAGTCGTCATCTGAGTCATCACTTTCAGTTTCACTGGTAACATCAACAGGTGCATCTTCAACTGCTGCACCTTTATCTTTTTCACCCTGGGAAGATCCCTGATCACCGGGATTTTGCTCTCCCAAGTCAGCTGTACTACGTCCGATCAAATCATCACCAATAAACGTACGCCTTTGTACTTCAATATCAGACTCAGACTCACTGTCATCATTCCTCCATTTGTTGCCTGGAGGAGGATTATACTCAGAATTGCTGAGAAGACAAAATAGACGTCTGTTCTGCGGTCTTTGTTCTTTTGTCTTCCCCTTATAAGTCAGCATACGGCCCATTTCAGTTTCATCCATGTGCACAAGTGTATATCTCTCATTTTCATTCTTGATTAGATTGAGAACTTGTCGATCAATGATCATCTGCAGGAATCTTGGGTACACAATGAAGGGGCTGGTTGTTGTCTTCGTCTCTAACACCTCAATCAGATGTTCCAAAATCATCCTAGAAAGGTTGAATGGCTTGCTTAGTGCCAAAGCAACGACGGCTGAAGCAAGCGTGTCTCTAATTTCATCAAAAGACTTCTTTCTAGGACCCAGACATTTAAGCACAACATGAACTAGATACTTCAAGGGAGGACATAGATTCCCTTTTGTTAGCATCTTTTGTTTCCTCACGTCTCCAGCATACTTCATCCTCATAACCCCGAATAAGAATAGAATCAAACACAAAAGGATCCTCAGGTGAATCTTTGAACTGAAGTTCTTCTCTAACTAGTGCTTCTGTGATGATAACTGATTTTCCTTGAACCCGACTTCTAATAATAGCTGGTGTTACATCATAGTCAACCTCTGCAAGCTCGTAGAATTCGCGAAGAATGTCTCTGTAAACAGCGTGCGGTTGAGAGATAGCATGAAACACTCTGGATCGTTTTAGACACTCTATGATTCCCTCGAACACTTTGTTTTTGTCCTTCTTGATAGGACCAAGGAATGCACAGTAGTTGTTTTCCTTAGACGTCTCCCAATCCATGTTTCTGCACACACACGAGCTATTAGATCAAGAAAACACCAAAAACCATCAAAAACGGACAAAAATTCGACAATTTTGGTGAACCAGCAGTAACAAACGATTAGGATTCCTAATCGCTAGTAAACAGGGACGAGTAGCTCTACTCGCTAGTAGATAGGGACAAGTAGCCCTACTCGCTCATAAATAGGGACGAGTAGCTTCCTATCCGTCCCTTGTGTTCTTGAGGTACCAAGACTTGTCAAATTTTGATATGGGTCGTTTTGGGTTGTAAATCTTGGTGTATTGTATCCTAAAGTAAACCAACAACACTATCCCTTTACCAATTTTGTCCAAAAATCAGTTTAGAAGACTATTTCATTTAAGGGCCGTTTTAGGGTTCATCATTTTTAAAATTGGGGCTTTTCAATCTAGTGTGTTAAAATGTATAAATCTTGGTTACATACCTTCACACACATCCGATTATCAAACCCCTACCAAGAAAATCCCATAACAAACACCCAAAAACCCAAACCGATCGGTTATTTATAAACTAGGGTTTCACACACAAAACCCCAAATTTAACCCATCAAATGAGCGAGATATAAGCTGAAATTTAGGAATGATGTTACCTTTATGATGTAGAACAAGCTTCCAAGATCAAAAATAAACGGGCATGAGTTTGTTTGGATACGGGTTAAGAGGAAAACGAGGTAACAGTTAAGAGACTTTGAAATAATGAGGAAAAATTGTTAAGTGTTGTTTATATATAAGATTGTAATCGTGTGGTATAGGGTAGCGAGTAGCCTTAATCGCTTAGGACTTGCACACGGTTAGAATTGATCAAGAGGCGGGTAGACATGAAGAGACGAGTAGGCAAAAAGGAATGAGTAGCTAACCGTCTCATCAAACTAGCGAGTAGGACCACTCGTGTTGTATCAACCTACCCGTGTCCCTTTCCAAGCGGTTAGCCTCTACTCGTCTAATGAAGCAAGCGATTAGGCTCTACTCGTTTATAGCCACACGAGTACACCCAACTAGTTTTCCACATATTTACCAAACTGCCCCTGCAACACCAATTTGATTATTTTTGACCCGAAACATGTTCGTTTTGGCATTTTAAGCCCTGAAACATTAAGTGACTTGGTTTACGACTCGTGACTCATGAAATTTTCAGTTTCAAACATCCGGTACTTAAGAGAAAGTACGGTTTTGACCCGGCAAAAACACAAGTTTCCAATTAGTTGTCCTTTTATTTTTCGGCGTTTTATTCTCGAAGAAGTAAGATTACAATGGATTAGGTTTCCATCATCGGCAATCAAGAATAGTTATTCTACTAAAAGTTTAAATAGAAAATAAGCGAAAGCACGAAAGCAACTAACTGTACACTATCATATTTTTGCGAGTTTCAATAGTTAGGGAATCATATCAGTGTACAAACTATACTAGAACCCTTATACTATCAGTTTTTGATTAAAATTACCAATAAGCCTCCTACAAAAACTGTCAGTATTGTTGTCCACCTAAACTCAAAATCAAGTTTTATCGCTAGGCACTTTAGATACGTTAACGTAATATTAAAGCTGATTAAAGGTGTTCCCCGCACACGCGACATATTCCCGCGTCAAGGCATGCACAAAGCTTCCTCGTAACCGGTGAATAAGCTGTTGTCATCCGTATTTACAAGGAATTGACTCAGTGGTGATCAGGTCTGCAAGAACGCTGCAGCAGAGAGACCAGTGAGATCCAGACCAGGGTTCAAGTCAAATACCGTATATTATTGATTTTTCACGGTACGATGCTTTAGGTATATGATTGATTTGATACCTTAGAGCGATTCTCTTCGAGAATAGGGTTTTGGCATTCACGATCTTTTTGCTCTTACAGGATTCCCAGACGTCTTCTTATCAGAATTTATTCTATTTTTTTCTGTTTTTCTTTTCTTTTACTGGGAATGGCAAAGAGGTGTCTCAGTTGTAGGCTGCGAACCCAACGTACGTCACTTATGCCACCCCATTTTATTCTGAGAGACGTCCAGTTCACCCCGGATGTACCAACCTCTTAAAGACCAGAAACCTCGGATTTTGGCATTCTATCAACAAGATTTAGGCTTTAAGACCATATGCCAACGCGACGTTAATCCACACAATCCTCAGTTGATTTAGGTTTATATCACCGTGCCGAGCTTGGAAATGATTTCGAGCCTACCAACACATCATTGTAGAGGCTACTTATCAGATCCAATATTTTGAAGATGATAATGGTCCAGACAGTCCGACTGATTGGTTAATATCATCTTCCCAATTTTTACCAAAGAAACTCATTTTTGCATTTTTCATTATTTTGATTTTTGAATTTTCTCAAATTTTTTTTGATTTTTGCATTTTCTGATGTTTTTGTATTTTTCTGAATTTTCTCCCCCTAAAAATCTAAAAATTTGCAAAAGGATAATATTTTTGGATTTTTCTTTTTTTGAAGAAAAATATTTACAAAAACGATTGCCAATGAGGATCTAATCCTGCTTTTCCTTAATGGCATTTAAAACCAATAGATACTCGAAACGAGGTTTATCAAAAGCTTTGGGGTATAAATCAGCACGTTGGTAGTCCGTGTGGATTTTAATCATATCTATCAGTTTCTTTTCATAGCAATCGCGTATGCAATGATACCGAACATAGATATGCTTCGCCGTGGAATGATTTACTGCGTCTTTAGCAAGCGCTATGGCAGACTCATTATCACAGTAAATAGGAGTGTTAAGAAATTGCAAATCGTAGTCTCTCATTTGTTGTTGTATCCAAAGAACCTGTGAGCAACAGCTGGAAGCAGCTATGTATTCCGACTCGCAAGTTGATAAGGACACAGAGGCTTGCTTCTTGCACTGCCACGAGACTAGTCGTCCTCCCAAGAACTGGCATCCAGCCGATGTGGATTTTGCGTCTTTCTTGCATCCGCCATAGTCAGCATCACTAAAAGCGACGAGGTCAAACTTATCGTCATTAGGGTACCACAGACCTTTGGTCGGACAACCCTTTAGATAACGTAAGAATCTCTTCACAGCAATCAGATGGGACTGTTTCGGCCTGGACTGGTATCTTGACAGCAGGCAGGTTGCGAACATAATATCGGGTCTTGAAGCTGTGAGGTACATCAACGAGCCAATCATTGCTCGATAAAGAAAGGAATCAACAGCTTGTCCTTTCTCATCCGAACCAATCCCGTGATTGGTTTGGATAGGGGTGGCTACAGTAGTAGAGTCTTCCATCTGGAACCGGCTCAAGATGTCAGCAACATATTTTGTCTGGTGGATGAAGATCCCCGACTCAAGTTGATCTACTTGTAGGCCAAGGAAAAACTGCATTTCCCCCATCGAGCTCATCTCGAACTTATCCTGCATTAACTTTTCAAATTCCCTGCACAAAACCTCATTAGTTGACCCAAATATAATATCATCAACGTAAACCTGTACCAGCAGACGGTCACCATCTTTTTCCTTGGTGAATAAGGTGCAGTCCACGAGTCCACGGTTGAACCCATTGGAAATCAAATAGCTGCTGAGCATTTGATACCATTCTCTCGGAGCCTGATGAAGACCGTACAACGCTTTATTCAGTTTGTAAACCTTTTCCCGATGCAACGGATCTTCAAACCCCGGAGGTTGTGAAACATACACCTCTTCCTTCACGATACCTTACAGAAAAGCACTTTTCACGTCCATTTGATACACCTTAAACCGTTTGTACGAAGCGTAAGCTAAGAACATCCGGATAGATTCAAGGCGCGCAACTGGAGTGTATACTTCGTTGTAATCTATTCCTTCAATTTGACGGAAGCCGAGGACAACTAATCGAGCCTTGTTTCTTATAATTACCCCGTGGTCATCCCATTTACACTTGTAGACCCACTTTGTTCCAATCTTCTTTGCGCCTGGAGGTAAGTCAACTAAGTCCCACACTCCTAGCTTTTGGAACTGCTGAAGCTCTGTCTGCATTGCGTCAATCCATGGTTCTTCTCTCAAAGCCTCTTGGACGGTTCGTGGTTCCACCTGAGAAACATATAGAGCAAAAGACCAATCGTTCTGATGACCTGATTTTCTAATCTCCGAATAAAGAGCTAGGGTAGCTGAGTTGTCACTTGAACTGGCATTCCTGAGCTGACTACGTGTCATCACTCTACCAGACGGATCACCAATCACATTCTGCAGTGGATGAGTGTCGTGAATCCGAGATTTCGGATGTGCCGGGACTGGATCATCCGAACGCAGATTGAGATTTTCAAGTCCCTGAGAGATATTCGTTTCAGCGGCACTTGAACTAGAGGGAGCAGCGGGTTGCAAATTAAAACCGGAGAAATCGATCTGTAGACCAATTCCAGGAGCTACTGAAGAAGAAGGACCAGCTTGATCATTCCCAGTAGGAGGAACTGGAGCTGTATTGGCATATTCACCATTTCCAGCTAGTTCTTCAGTAAGAGTTTCCCAAGATTCTGTATATTCCTCATCTGAAGAAGATTCCATAACCTCTGACGTTTCCTGAAAGACTTCCTCAACTTCAACTGCTGCGGCTTTATCAGGGGGACCCATGGATGTAGAAGCATCAGATGCGGCAGGCGCAGGTGCATTAACCACGATCGGACGCATCAGCGGTGAGCTAGCTGCGTTTTCACACTCGTAATACATTTGCGCTACAGCATCATCTACAACATTATCTAGGTTGAAAGAATCGAACAAACTCTTATAGTCGAACAACCAATCGGGTCCAACACCGGGCACATTGACAGTGTAACGCTGAACATCGACATTAAGCCAATCCTCAACGTTATTGGTTCTTTTGTTGTATACCCTCTTGTTAGGAGTACTGTATCCAACAAAGAAACCTTCCTCTGCCTTTGCACCAAACTTCCCATCGGGATGTAACATTGTGCATGGAGCACCGAAAGGTTCCAGGAACTCTAAGTTCGGCTTCCTCCGGTTTAGAAGTTCGTAAGAAGTCTTGCCGAACCTCTTAACCGTAAGAACCCTATTCAGAGTATAACACGCGCAATAAACTGCCTCGTTCCAAAACATGACAGGCAAGTTTGAATCTGCGAGCATTGTCCTGGCTGCCTCAATAAGAGTTTGGTTCTTTCTTTCTGCAACCCCGTTTTGCTGAGGAGTGTATGGTGCTGTGAATTCGTGATGAATACCCTTTTCTGCACATAGTGACTCCATAGCATTGTTCTTGAATTCTGTTCCATTGTCGCTTCGAATCCTGCGGATTTTCAGCCCATAGATGTTTTCTAGTTTGGTGAACAGATCTTTCAAAACTCAAAAGTCTCACTTTTATGCTGCATGCATACAACCCAAGAGAACCTTGAATAGTCATCAGTGACAACCAGACAGTACAAATCTCCATTCTTGCTTTTACGATTGACTGGGCCGAACAGATCCATGTGCAACCGCTCGAGAGGCATACTGACTGAGTTGACCTTCTTAGGTTTGTGAGATTTCTTTTTCTGCTTCCCTTTCTTACATGACACACAGACGTCATTTAGATGAAAATTTTTGACTGAGACACCTTCCACAAGCTGATTCTGAACCAGATGATTCATCTTCCTCAAGTGAATGTGCCCCATTCGTCTGTGCCACATAATAGATTCCTTCTCTGTAGCTTTAGACAGAAAACAAGTGACCTCCCCCTTAGCTGTTACAGCTTGACTCATATCCAGAACATACAAATTGTTTACTCTTGGAGCTGAGATCATAATCCACTGTTTCGGGATCTTGAAGCCAGGTTTCAGAATGAAGCAAGCATTGTCATCAAAGAACACTGTGTATTTCTTGTCACAGATCTGTGAGACACTCAGCAAGTTGTGGTCTATCTGTTTCACGAAGCTTATCTTCTCAAAGCTTACTATTCCATTTCCCATACTGCCTTCTTTTGTGATGTATCCCCCTTTATTACCAGCAAAAGCAACATACCCCCCGTTGATATTCTTGATGTCAAATAGAAGGGATAAGTCGCCTGTCATGTGCCCAGAAGCTCCACTATCAACAATCCAGAGGCTGCTGATAAGGCACTGTGGAACTCCCTGCACGACATTCAAAGTTTAGTGGTTAAGGGGTGTAACCTCGCGTACTTTTCGTTTATGTTTCATTTAGCGTATTTCTTGATTGATTGCATAAGACTCTATGTATTTCTTTTTGTTTAAATTTTATCCTTGAAACTTCGTTATTTTAATTACATTGGCGTTAAATTCGATGATTTAAACATATATATTTACAAAAGATTAGTTTACCTCATATAAAATATAACATAAGTGGGGTGTTATTTGATTATTTAACTAATTAATACATATCTTATAACACATATCCTTCAAGATGTTAGAGGATAATAATAATAATTCTTTTTATGTATAAAAAAAAACACATGCTTGGCTCAAGGGTCGAACTTGAGACCAAAGCCATACAAACACAACATTCCAACTAATTGATCTAAGGGATCTGTTGGTTTTATTTGTGAGATAAATGTATATAACTCAATTTTAAAGCCTTATCCATTATCTTTATTCAAGCCCTCCTTTCGATCCTAATCTCTTATCCACACATCGATTTCGTTTCAAATTCATGTTTATCAGAAAAAAAAACCGGTAATAAACACATCCTAATTGTGTTTTGAAAGCTGATTATAGGATAAACATTCCAAATCATAAACCGCCATAAACCCTCGTCCTTATTCGATTCAAATACGATCTTCTTATCGTTTAACACCCTATAAATACCCCTCCCCATTACCCTCTGGAATCATACGAACAAAAACCACAAACGAATTCCCTCTGTTCGACGCCTGCAAGTCCGGAATCGAAGCTTTCCTTTTCGTTTCTATTCTTCAATTTTCCATCGCTTCTGGTACGTTTCTTTCCAATTAATTCCTCTTGGTTAGTCGATTATGCTTAGGCTTTAAAACCCCTATATAATGTTGCTCAATCGTTGAGTTTTTCTGGGTAAATTAAAACTGTCGTGGGGTTAGGGTTTGGGTTGGTTAAATTGGGGAAGATGACTTGCAGAGACTTCGTTTATTAACGTTCTGATCTGATTTATTAACATCTGGTCGGCTAGACCAACTGGTTGTACAATCGTTTTACAGAGGCACAGACCCGGGTTCGATCCTTACTGTCAACGGGTCTGTTGTTTTTGGTTTTTTTATATATAATCTGAATATGAAAAGACTGTTTATAAATACTCTAACTGGAATAAGAACCAAGTGATCTCGTAGACCAGATGGTTGGTCTGTTGGTTTCCAAACCCAAGGTCCCGAGTTCGAGCCCTCTTAGACCCGTTTCAACCCATTTTTTTTTAACTGAATATATATATTAATTGTTATTTAATATAAATAATAATATAAACTTGTTTTAATCATAACTAATTCATAAAAATTCCGTTTTTAACGATTCAAAAGCCAAAGTTTTTCTAAAATTATTTTTAATCTAATGGATTAAAGAGATAAACTTTTTGAGAAAAAAAATATATACTTTTTATATTTTACCCTATAATCTTTTGTGTAAATAAATTGTTTTAAATCCAAAATAAATAGACAATAATTTATAGACATATATTTTTCCTAGTTTTAAAAGTTATATCTTTTAGTCTATGTAAAAGTTAATAATGTTTTAAATATTATTATATTTTTAACTAAAGCATTAACATTTAAGCCTTCCCCAAAACTAAAAAACCCTAATCGATCGACCTAGGAATTTTAAACTTGTTAGACTTGTTATTCTTAGACTTGGTGATGCTTAATCTAGGTTGATTTCTTGCTATTGCATACTTTGGATTATTGCTTGCTAAGGTGAGTTTACATATCCCCACTTTTTACTGTTTTCAATATTTTTGGGGTGAAACATGTTTGAAACTTGTGCAATTACATTTTCGCATCATATACTTGTGAACTGGTTGTGGTATATATAGTCCGACTCAGTACATTCATTAACTTTGATCAAGCCGTCTGTGTAGATTATAGCGCTATAGGTCTGACAAACCCATCCCCCGCATAAATTCAGGGATGATCGAAACAGTAACAACATTTACTAACTTGCGAGTTAGGTCTCAGTCGACACAAGGGTTGATTGTACAAAACAATGACTTGAGCTACCAGTAGATCATGTTCACATATCTTTGATTGTTTCCTATCACAGTAATTGCTATATGAATCTTATCACTATTTTATTTAAAATTATGTATTCTCACCAACTATTTATAGTTGACCCCCTCCATTTTCCAAAACTTAACATGTTTCAGGTATTCATTTTTGCTTGGAAGTTAACATTGCTTATGGATCACATAGGAGCTGAAGCCTTAGATTCAATTAAATTAAACATAATATTGTTGTTTGAACCTATGTTATTTGTATGTAGAGGTTTGTAATTTAATTTATTAATTTATCGAAACTTTATTTATTTGCCATGAGCTATTGAACAATCGTCACTACGTGGCACCCCGATGTTTCCGCCATCGGTTGGGGTGTTACAGATTGGTATCAGAGCCATGGTTATAGGGAATTAGGTTATTAGAACTCTTAACCTAGACTATAACCTTAGGATTCCATCCTTACTTGTCTCTTTTCCTTGAAATTCTATCTTATCTCTATTCTTAAATTCTTTTCCCCTAGCTTAGTTCTATTATCTTGACGGCTTCTTCCCATCTTGCAACGGATGCTGATCTACCCCTAGATTATTAGGACAAACTCCCAGGCATAGGCCTAACTCGGGTATCATGATCTCGCCAAAGTCTTAGGTCTTAATAATGATTAAGAACACGTGCAATCTGGAAGGGTGAACGCCTGTATTCTGAGTTTTCTGTCTAGGATTGGCATTGCGCATATATCCCAATCAGACGAGGGACCCGGATGCCTACCTGGGAATTCTCGGGATGAGTGTTCACTTATAGGCTAAAGCATGTCTTCCCAAAACATTATTGAGATCTAATCACTTTGGTTAGTCAACGTTTTCGTTTATTCGTTTTAATTAATGAATAAATGATTATAATCCTAGTGTCTAGGATCATTGTTATCATTTCTATTTTCGACTTATAAGTTTCATCAATATCCTTGTCTCATGATTTTCTTTGTTTCCTTCATTTTAGAAAATGGCTCCTCGTCGCGACATCAACAACAATGACAACCAGAACAACAATGCTCAAATCGCTGCTCTTATTGCTCAACAGATGGCTGCTGTCCTTCCTAACTTGGTGGCCCAACTCAATCAGGTTGCCAATCAAGGACCCAATGCTAACAACAATGGGAATGCAAATCAACCTTGCACTCTCAAGCATTTCAACTCTTGCGGTCCAACTAAATTCTCTGGTGATGAAGGAGCCACTGGACTCTTACAGTGGTTTGAAAGCATTGAAAACACTTTCATCAACAGTGACTGCCCTGATAATCTCAAGGTCCGTTACGCCATGAGTGTTCTCCAAAAACGAGCACTCACATGGTGGAACGGAGAAAAACGAAATCGTGGTGCTGAAGTTGCTCTTGCCTTGCCCTGGAATGAAGTCAAAACTCTTATGCTAACTGAATTCTGTCCTCGGAATGAGATTAGGAAACTTGAGGAGGAATTTTGGCAACTCAAGCAGGATAGCGGAGAAAATCTCACCTACACTACTCGTTTCCACGAGCTTAGTCTACTTGTGCCTTACCATGTTACCCCTGTCTCGCGAGCCATTGAAAGATACGTTGGTGGCTTACCTATGCAGATTCAAGACACAGTTTGGGGAAGCAAACCTACTACTCTTGAGGATGCAATCCATTTGGCTGCCACCTTATCTGATAATCATGTGAAAGCTGGTACTTTGTTTCGTAAAGGCGAAAAGAAAGAAAGTGCTAAGACTGCAACAACTACTGAGGTGGAACCTGAACCCTCCACTGGCAACAAGAAGCGTAAAACTTCAAACCTCACTGCTGTCTCCACCAATGCTCCTCAAGCTCCCAGCAAGAAGCCCTACGGGAATGCACCTCAGTGCAACACATGCAAGCGTCATCATTCTACTAACTCACCGTGTCGTTTATGCACAAGTTGTGGAAGATATGGACATTTGGCCAATACCTGTCGTTCAGCTGTAAATCCTAATACCAACCAGCTTGCAGTTACTTCTCAACCTGCTGCCCAAAACCAAGTTATTAACCCCGTTCATCCCCCCAGATACAATTATGGGCAATGCTTCGAGTGCGGTGATCCAAATCATTTTCGCAACCGTTGTCCTAAGTTAAACCGAGATCAAAATCCTCCAACTGCTAATGACACCACTCGCACTGGCTAAGCTTTGGAATGGAAAGTCTATCCTCTTAGAGAAGCTGAACCTTTTGCTCCTCACCTATCCCTTTTTATTTGAATTATTTTCTCATTAATGTAGTTTTCTTTTGGATTATGTTAAACTTTAATATTGGATATTGTCATTTAGGTTTTCTTAAAATCTTCCATGCTATGCTTTGTTGAAATTTGACTCTCATAATATTTATTACATGACACTTGGAATTTTACCATCCATAATCCTATAAGATTGTTATTGTGATTATTTGCGTATTCTTATTACTATCACTGTGTTAACAAACTATTATGACCTAGTGTGTTTGTCTTCGCATCAACATAAACTCATCCTCTTTGTGTCTTATTTGTCATAATGTGTTGAAGTAGTTTAGGATCATAGAATGACATAAAACCTTAATGTAAGGTAAATTGGTGATTGCGGTCCGGAACGTAATCATGAATTTACAGGTACGTTAAAGTGGTGTGAAATTCTATTTAGGTTAACTGAGAGATGTGCAGTACGCTTTCGAAACACCAAAGGCGTGGTGGGTTAGCTGTGGTACACCCTATATATAAACGCTAATGGTGCATCGAAAATGAGACTGAGAATCAAACTCAGGACTAACCATTGTGTTGTGTTCCTATTATATAGATTTGACCACCAAAATTGTTCCATCTAAAACTCTTCAATTATCTGATCTTGAACTTGAATTCTTATACCATAAAATCCAATTCCCATCATCCATTACATCTTAGGAATATATCCTCTAGAACCATCAAGTCCCTAGTTTTTCTTTAAAAATTAACCATACAAAATATATACTCAAATTTTCCCGCAGACTCTTCTACAATTTCGGGACGAAATTCCCAAAAGTAGGGGAGACTGTAACCTCGCGTACTTTTCGTTTATGTTTCATTTAGCGTATTTCTTGATTGATTGCATAAGACTCTATGTATTTCTTTTTGTTTAAATTTTATCCTTGAAACTTCGTTATTTTAATTACATTGGCGTTAAATTCGATGATTTAAACATATATATTTACAAAAGATTAGTTTACCTCATATAAAATATAACATAAGTGGGGTGTTATTTGATTATTTAACTAATTAATACATATCTTATAACACATATCCTTCAAGATGTTAGAGGATAATAATAATAATTCTTTTTATGTATAAAAAAAAAAACACATGCTTGGCTCAAGGGTCGAACTTGAGACCAAAGCCATACAAACACAACATTCCAACCAATTGATCTAAGGGATCTGTTGGTTTTATTTGTGAGATAAATGTATATAACTCAATTTTAAAGCCTTATCCATTATCTTTATTCAAGCCCTCCTTTCGATCCTAATCTCTTATCCACACATCGATTTCGTTTCAAATTCATGTTTATCAGAAAAAAAAAACCGGTAATAAACACATCCTAATTGTGTTTTGAAAGCTGATTATAGGATAAACATTCCAAATCATAAACCGCCATAAACCCTCGTCCTTATTCGATTCAAATACGATCTTCTTATCGTTTAACACCCTATAAATACCCCTCCCCATTACCCTCTGGAATCATACGAACAAAAACCACAAACGAATTCCCTCTGTTCGACGCCTGCAAGTCCGGAATCGAAGCTTTCCTTTTCGTTTCTATTCTTCAATTTTCCATCGCTTCTGGTACGTTTCTTTCCAATTAATTCCTCTTGGTTAGTCGATTATGCTTAGGCTTTAAAACCCCTATATAATGTTGCTCAATCGTTGAGTTTTTCTGGGTAAATTAAAACTGTCGTGGGGTTAGGGTTTGGGTTGGTTAAATTGGGGAAGATGACTTGCAGAGACTTCGTTTATTAACGTTCTGATCTGATTTATTAACATCTGGTCGGCTAGACCAACTGGTTGTACAATCGTTTTACAGAGGCACAGACCCGGGTTCGATCCTTACTGTCAACGGGTCTGTTGTTTTTGGTTTTTTTATATATAATCTGAATATGAAAAGACTGTTTATAAATACTCTAACTGGAATAAGAACCAAGTGATCTCGTAGACCAGATGGTTGGTCTGTTGGTTTCCAAACCCAAGGTCCCGAGTTCGAGCCCTCTTAGACCCGTTTCAACCCATTTTTTTTAACTGAATATATATATTAATTGTTATTTAATATAAATAATAATATAAACTTGTTTTAATCATAACTAATTCATAAAAATTCCGTTTTTAACGATTCAAAAGCCAAAGTTTTTCTAAAATTATTTTTAATCTAATGGATTAAAGAGATAAACTTTTTGAGAAAAAAAATATATACTTTTTATATTTTACCCTATAATCTTTTGTGTAAATAAATTGTTTTAAATCCAAAATAAATAGACAATAATTTATAGACATATATTTTTCCTAGTTTTAAAAGTTATATCTTTTAGTCTATGTAAAAGTTAATAATGTTTTAAATATTATTATATTTTTAACTAAAGCATTAACATTTAAGCCTTCCCCAAAACTAAAAAACCCTAATCGATCGACCTAGGAATTTTAAACTTGTTAGACTTGTTATTCTTAGACTTGGTGATGCTTAATCTAGGTTGATTTCTTGCTATTGCATACTTTGGATTATTGCTTGCTAAGGTGAGTTTACATATCCCCACTTTTTACTGTTTTCAATATTTTTGGGGTGAAACATGTTTGAAACTTGTGCAATTACATTTTCGCATCATATACTTGTGAACTGGTTGTGGTATATATAGTCCGACTCAGTACATTCATTAACTTTGATCAAGCCGTCTGTGTAGATTATAGCGCTATAGGTCTGACAAACCCATCCCCCGCATAAATTCAGGGATGATCGAAACAGTAACAACATTTACTAACTTGCGAGTTAGGTCTCAGTCGACACAAGGGTTGATTGTACAAAACAATGACTTGAGCTACCAGTAGATCATGTTCACATATCTTTGATTGTTTCCTATCACAGTAATTGCTATATGAATCTTATCACTATTTTATTTAAAATTATGTATTCTCACCAACTATTTATAGTTGACCCCCTCCATTTTCCAAAACTTAACATGTTTCAGGTATTCATTTTTGCTTGGAAGTTAACATTGCTTATGGATCACATAGGAGCTGAAGCCTTAGATTCAATTAAATTAAACATAATATTGTTGTTTGAACCTATGTTATTTGTATGTAGAGGTTTGTAATTTAATTTATTAATTTATCGAAACTTTATTTATTTGCCATGAGCTATTGAACAATCGTCACTACGTGGCACCCCGATGTTTCCGCCATCGGTTGGGGTGTTACAAGGGGGGACCCAAGCCTTTACGGTCTTGGGTCTTCCATATACATCCAAAGTCGGAAAGTCAACCCACTTTCCGTTAGGAGTTGGTGCTGCTTCCGATGGTCCGGCAGTTTCAGCACTAACAGATGATTCTCCTTTCTTAGTCGGTGACTTGGGTCTCCAGGTCTGTCCCGGTTTCTTTGGCTCGGGCTTCTTCTTTGCCTTGGGGCTAGAAGGTCCAGCCTCAGATTCCTTAGGTGGAACAGTCTTTGGATCCACTTCAAACTTAACTGCATGTGGAGCAGTGTTGGGGTTGCCTTGAGGTTTAGCTGCAGCCTGTGCTTGTGGCTTAGGCGCTGCTTGAACCTTCATAGGAACTTGGCTACCCCTCAGCTGCGGACTCCTGCCATCAACTGGCTTTTGGTTCATAGCAATTTTGTTGCGGGTGTCATAAACTACCTGTTTACCTTGTCGCTTCTCAGAAAGCTTAGGAGAAACAGGTGGTTTAGAGTTGCTAGAACTCGGAGCATCATTTGTCTCGATCCTTTTGCGTCTCAATTTGGGGCAAGCAGCAACTAAATGCCCATGAACCCCGCACTTGTGACAGGATCTATACTCCTCAAACGGTGGAGCATTACCATCCTTACTCCTTTTGTTGGACTTCGTGGCAAAAGTGTTTTTGTATTTTAAATCCTTAAAACATTCTTTTTGCCAGTCTTTTTAGGATAGTTATCATACTCATTGCCTGAAGATCCAACAAATTGAGTAACATGTTTCTTAGGAGATCTCTCCTGAGCTTGATTCTTGGGGTTCAAAGTGTTCTTCTTTTGATTTTTATTTTTGTTTCTTTTGGACTGATTACCCTGACCCTGTTTCCCGTGTCCCCATTTTTCTTTTTCAATAGTAATGGTGGATTCTTGCCAGATTTTACCAACAAGACCAGGTGCCAGATGCTTATAAGGAAATTCCTCATCAGCATAGATTTTATTAGACCCTTTTAATTGATAGAACACTTTGATATTTTTACCAACATGGGTTTGCACTTTCGGTTCAGGATCACACAGGATGTGATTTTGGACAGGAATATCCGTATTCTTCACCGGTGCATACCTCTCTGGTTCATCAAGCTCATCATCAGAACAGTCTGTCTCGCAGACACTAGCATCATCAGCAATCTCACCAGATTTGGCAGCAACAGCAGTGAGTGCAGCCTTAGTAACTTCAGCAGGTTTAGCTGCTTCCATCACTTTAGGCGCAGGAGGAGCAGCCTTAGTGACTTTGGCAGGTTTAACTGCTTCCATCACTTTAGGCGCTTCTGCAACTTTAGCTGCTTCTGCTGCCAAGTCCACAAACTCTTCCTTCGGTAAAATATCATAATGATGATTTTCGAATCTCACCGGAGGAGGACACTGAGCATATTTGGGACTGGTGGAGTTGCTATCCTTATCTGAGTGTTCAATGATATGATCAAGAACATACTTGCAGTTCAGGTAACTTTCAAGTTTCTTCTTGATCTTCTCATAGTCACAGTTAACAATGGCCAAATGCTTCTTAGTGTCTTCTACCTCATTAATGTAATTATTGATAGCAATTTGCTTGTTAGCTAGAGTTTTAGACAGTTCAGAAACATCCTTCTTATAGTTTTCAACAGTATTAAGAAAACTTTTCTCCTTTTGTTTTAAGGAATCATTTGACCTTTGTAACGGACCAACATCAGCTTTCAAATTCAGATTCTCATCAGTTAATTCTTTGATTCTGAACTTAAGCTGATCACACTCAGTGGAATCTTTCTTAAGAGTATCAATGGTAATTTTGAGGGCTTTCTCAATAGCTCTCAAAACCTCATTGCTCTGTTGGCATTGACTTAAGTCTGCTTTCAAGTTCAGATTTTCGTCTGTTAAGACATCAATTCTGTACTTAAGCTTGCCACATTCAACACAATCAGGTTTAGGATTGGAAGAAGAACATAGCTTATCGGACGATTCTGTAATAGCCATCAAAGCATAATGAGCAGCCGTCTTCACTGATCCGAAGAAATCAGCAAGGTTGTTCTTTGTACAGTCAGTATCCACAAGAATCGACCTTTTGCTAATCAAGGTGTCTGCTTCAGCTAACAAATCCTCCAAATCCACCCCCACATCAGAATCGCAGTCGGAGTCACAGTCAGAAGCTTCAGCTTCAGGAATAACTGCTTCAGACTGACTCGGACACTCTTCAACTTCTTCTTGAGTATCAGACATAATTTGGGCAAAGCATGCTGCACCACCCTGAGGAGCTTGTTCACCAGTGATGAGGTGATTCTAGTTGAAACCTTCATCTTCTTGAATTACCAAGGCTTGATTGTTGTTTGCATGAGGCCTCTGGTTCTGGTTGTTTACTGGGACAAGAGCTTGTTCAGCATTTTGGTTAGGTTGTGTCTGAGCTTGTTGTCTCTGATTATTTTGATTGCCTCTGTTGTTGTTTAAAGGATTCTGATTTCCCTGTTGCCTTGGTCGATCGCATTCTCTGGCAAAGTGTCCTCTGTTGCCACAGTTGTAACAGGTGACCTTCGTTTTATCAAACCCAAACTTAGTGTTGTTGTTGATCAGTACATCTCTCCTTCCAGTTCTATCCATGTAATCCTTTGCACGTCTCACCACACTAGCGAAGTGCCACTGGATGTTTATCAAATCCATGTCATCCTTGTCAATCTGGGCATAATCTTCTTGAGTCAGATAAGGATTCCCGATCTGCCCTGCAACTAATCCACTATAGGAATTGACCAAGGTTGACAGCAGAGCCATGTGTTCTTGGGCTAACTCTACAGTCACCTTCTCAAAACCTGCAGTGTTCAGCTGTTCCGCAACTGGATTGGTCCGATAGCCACCCTGATTTGAAGTAGAAGCACCTCCATATCCACCATAGTTAGTAGATGGAGCACCACCAAACCCTGACAAAGAAGGTCCACCAAAGTTGGAAGTTGCCTGAGCTGGTGCTGCAAGATGAGCAAACGGATTAACACCAAATTGGTTAGTATTATAATTAGAAGGATACTGGTTTCCTTGACCCCAAGGAGAGACTGGTGGAGGAACATCAGATGGGGGATCATAATTGTCAAACGCAAAGACTGGATCAGGATTAACCATGAAAGCAGTCTGAGGTTTGGATCCACCCACACTGATATCCTGAACTGGATTCCCGTAGTAGATACTGGGATTCTGAACAACGGGCGGCTTGTTAGCTCTCCTGATCTCCTCGATCTCCTTGTTCTCCAGCTCTGCCACGAACTCATTGATGGAGAGTGTCTGATAAACGTTGTTGGATTTCTGGATGTCCAGCCATTGATGCCAGTGTGAAGGAAGCGCCTCTGCTAATCTTCAACAAGTTCTGCAGAAGTGTAGATAACTCCATACTGATACATCTCGGACATCAGGTGATAGTATCTAGCCGTCAGATCTCTTAGCGATTCATTCCCCATCGTGTTGAAGTTCTCGAACTCTTTCCTCAACTGATCCACTTTCACCTTTCGCGTCTTCTGATTACCCTCATTACGTTCAGCAAGCGCTAACCAAAGCATCTGCGAAGTAGTACATTGCGCAAACTGATGAAGGATGTCTTTGGGAAGTGCCTGCTTCAATGCTGCCATCGCCTTCTTCTCATAATTATACTTCTTCCTCTGATCTTCAGTCATATCTTCCAGTGAGATCGGAGTAGTAGAATTCTCAACCAACAGCCTTGTGTACCCATTCTCGATAGCAGACCATACTAAGCCATCGATACCCTCAACATGCGACTGAAATCTGCCCTTCCATCCATGGTAGTCTGACATATACTGCAGTTTCGGTGCCCTGTTAGAATTACCTGTCTCTAAGTCACTTATGAGAACGGAAGACAGATGATTTGTCTGAGAGTTTGCAGCAGCTGCGAGTGCCCAAGGATTCGTATTCATTGCTTTTTGTTGAGCAGCTAGCGCCCACGGATTGATTCCGGCAACATTCGCTTGCATTTGCGATTGTTGCATCCGTTGCGTGTTGCGTTCTGCTGAGAACTGCCAAGGGTTCGTGGGTATGTTAGATTGGTTGTTCATTTGCTGGTTATACTGAGGTCTCGGTTGACTCAGATGTCCCCACGGATTTGCCATAAGTCTCGGTTTTGAAAAACGGTCAACGAATGGTCAAAATATGGTTAACAGCACTTAACTCACGAGTACAAACTGTAATGGTGTGTGTTTGGGACGATTGGAAGCAAAAACACACGATTAGGAGGTTTGACACACGAGTAGACAATTATCAGACGAGTAGGGTTCTAGACACACGATTAGGTGAGTATTAGGCACGAGTAGGATTAAACCACACGAGTAAGAGCTAGAGGACACGAGTAGGAATGAAACACACGATTAGGCTGAACACACGAGTAGAACACACAAGTAGGGTGAATACCACATGAGTAGGGTCTAATTGTGTACTATTCACTAGCGGTTAGGATGCTAACCGTCTCTAATGTCTGCTAATCGCTACCTGAAGGTCTGAGACGAACTTTTTCACAAAAAACACCCATTTTAGCTTCAAAATCTTACCAAAAACGTTGTGTTTATACCCAAAATGATTAGAAATGATTCCAAAACACTTTTAGAACAAAACCCAATAAAAAACACACGTTTTATTCCGTAAAAACACACTTAGATTTTGAAAAACTATGTTTTTATGAAAAACCCAAAGTTTCAAAGTTTTCTAACAGGTTTTTGATAAAAATCCAAACTTTTTGTAACAAAAACCACCTGTTTAGACTCGTTTTGATATCTAAACACTCATGATAAGAGCCTCGGCTCTGATACCACTTGTAGGATCGACACTCGGGCCAACCGACAATCACGAGCTTGCTTGTTTGGAGTGCGGAATCCTCCAAACAGGTCTAAATGATCAAAACGATAATGAAACAATGGTAACGAGATGATAACACACACAACAAATAGTCAAAAGATTGATTCGATTATTAAAAACAGAGCTCGGGTGTTTACAGACACGAAAACAATCTCTCAGACCTTGGGAAGGGTGTTTAGGGGCTGTGTGATGTGACCTCTGATGATTAGGGCAATCATTAGGTCCTTATATAGTCCCACAACTCGTGTGCATGACATCAGGCGGTTAGGAATGCTATCCCGTATGCACCAGGAGACGGATAGGGCCTACTCGTCCCTGGAGATGGGCGATTAGAAGGCTAATCGCCCCTAGGAAGGTCCTAACCGTCCATAAGGATTTCAACCCCAAAAACGACACATAAATGCACCCAAGCACCCTAGAAACCGTCCAATAACAATGTATACTAGCCTAGGGACATCATGTATCAACACCAGGATATAATCTAGTTGTAATAATATACGTAAATATTATTTTTTTTATGTAAGACAACATGGAGTGGGGCGGGACAAGCTTTCATGGGGGGGGGGGGGGGAGGGCACCACCCCGCAGGGGCGTGGAGGAGGGGGGGAGGAGCTGGCCACGTGTAATTTTCTGATTGGCTGATTTTTTTTAACTTTAACACAATATAATATTATTCATTTCACACCGTTCCCTCTTCCATTCCTCACAATCCCCCCCCCCCCACACACACACATAGGTCCCACAAGTGCCACATGGCACTTCACCCCCTCTTTCCCCCTCCACTCCGTGTAGCCTATTGTTGTGAAATCATAAGATGCTTTCCTCTTTGGTGTAACATCTAGGAATGTGATGGAGGTGACTAAAGTTTGTTGGAAGAATCTTGGTGAAAGAATGTCTTGAAGGGACTTGTGTAAGAGTGGAAGACATAAACACTACACACATGTGTATATGTGTGTCGTGTATATATGTATGTATGTGTAGGGGTTTTATTTTTGGTAAGTCAACTATTATGGGTTGGATCAGTAGTAAAGTGTTTGGCTAAATGGGGTGGAATCTAGGTGAGTTGAGTTGATGGTTCATTTAAAGTGTAAGAGTTTGATCTTTGAAAACCACAATACACCCATGTATGTGTGTGTATGCCGTCGTGTATGTATGTATGTACATATATATATTATTTTTTTTTAACATTTTATACTCATGTCTTGTATATCCCATAGTTACATATGGCATTTAAATGTTATGGAAGGTTTTTATACAAGTCTATGTTAGCCTCCATAATATAATTATGTGCACATGATTTGCTTTTTAACTAGTCGTATTACTAGTTTCATGTGGACATTGCGTTAGAATAATTCCTTGTATAAAGGCATTGTTTGTTTTTGTTCTTGTTTGGATCACAATTGAAATGTACAATTGTATGAGTTTCACACCACAAGTGCCACAGATTATTTTTTGTTGCTCCGATGGACCCATCCTAGTACTACCCCCTAAGCACGCTTAACCGTGGAGTTTTTATGTGCTTCACAGCCTAACTAAGCACAAAACGCATTTTTAAACGATAACTTATATATTAAACCAAAACAACCAATTACAAGTGATACGTAGGTAAACGGGCCACAAGTTGCGCCGCTACCCCTTTTTGTATTGCAAAACCTACTCTATTGAAAATAAAACATTGGCCCTTAGTAGCTGGGGAATTACTTTGCACAACTTTCTTCACGCGATCGAGGAGCTTGATTGCTTGCGGGGCCAGCGCTCCAAACGTATCAAAAGCGAAGGGCACAAACACATGCTGGTTCTCTAGACAAGCCGCTTCATGTTTATCCACTTTTTTGCTCTCAGCTTTCAAAACTGCCTGCCCAGCCACAAAACCCGAATCCCGGAGTCCCACCAATGGGGATACCCCAGTAAGGTCAACGCACGCATGCTTGCCTTGCGCCCACCCGAACACAAGAACGTCCGCTGGCCTCAAGGTGGACCGCCCGTCAAGTGGGTCCGTCAAGAAATTCACGGGAGCCTCTTTTTTGGCTGAAATCCCTGCCCTTCGTATCACATCCCATAGAACATCTCTAACCAGGTCATGTCTGTATTTAAAGCCTGGCAACTCCTTACAATGTAGGGCGTGTTCTCCAAACTTGTCCAAGCGTGTTTTTTTTACAGATCGGACACGGTTCGTCAATGGGGAGCATAGGAATCATCAGTCGGTATTTGAGGACCGCCCGATATTCGATAGCCGACATATGTTGCCTTTTAAAACGCATTGGTTATTTAAAAGGCACTTGATATATTACTCTATGAACTAATGATTTCTCCATTCACAGCCGACGTGAGATTTAACTAGGGTGTTACAATATGTCCATGTAATCTTCTCGATAATCGGTATCGTTACAAATCTTCTCAAAGATTTGAGCGGCTCTTGATTTCTCCACATTGTGTGAATCATCAGTTTTTTCGTTACCAATATGTTTTTATAGTTATGAACCGATAACTATAATGTGATTTAACAACCAAACAAATCTCCTAACAATATACTATATGTTATATAAGATCAGCATTATATTCTTTGTTTGGCATAATCAAGACAACAAATTAAGTATAAAAAACAACCGTCAAAAGAATATGTATTTCTTTTTAGTTAGTGTCATTTAAATTACGAAATACACGTCAAATCCATGTCACTTAATTCTTACTGATTAATAATAATAATAATATTCCTAACGTATTAACGTGGGAATTTATGAAAATAAATAGCCATGTTATCAAACATGTTACAAACATGTTAGCAAATAGGCAATGAATTCTGAGTGTGAGCTACGGATTTGTCGGAAAGTCGGAACGTCGGTTGTGCCTATGGATGTAAAGAATTGTTGAAGTGTGAGCTGTAGATCTAGAGGTTCCAGTGGCTCTGAGTATGAGATATGGAGGTGATGCCGTGATGGATGGATGTGGGCTATGGAGGTGTTGGATTGTCGGACTGCAATCTACTTAGCTATGAAGGTGTCATCTATAATGTAATGGTGCCAACTTATTTCAGTGTGGGCTACGGAGGTTGCGCTCAGCTTATTTGTTTTTCTATTATTGGTTTATTTATGTTTATTTTACAAGTTCAAATATTCAATGCCATTTTCCTAAATTTTTTATCAACTTGTCTATTTTCTTGATTTTTTTCTAGCGTTTGATAAGACATGTTGCAGCTTCACTTTACAAGGCGAAAATATCATCTGGAATCTATGTCATTCTATTCTATTCCAATCACATTAAATTAAGAGTGTCGAACTCCATATATATGTTAGAATGATTTTTTATTTTTTGGAATGAGAGTGTTCAAGCTAAATTTAAATAACTTTAACTATCTGTATCGAATAAGTCTAGATTTACAATTATACTTGTTCGTTGTTTTAAAATTCAATATCAATTGCCTTTACCTTTATCTTTCATCATTTGTGTTGGTTATATATGTCAACAAGTCGGCTGCTAGGTATATATATACATGGAGAGAGAAGTGTATATATCACAAGAGATGAGATATTTGTGTTATAAATTAATAATATTATTAGTACTACTTATTAATTATGTTGTCACTAAACTTAATTTTGTTGATGCAGCGTCAGCAACACCACATATAATTTGTTTTTCTTTCGCGTTCATGCCTGCAACTTGCTTTCAACTGCTTCGTGCTTTCCAAAACATTATTATTAAATTTCTTTTGCAACTCTTTGTATTTTAGACTTTTCTGTGGCTGCTTTGTAGCCCTAAGGATCAGAATCGAACGGTTGGTTATAATCACACTTCCATGTATGATTATAAAACCATCTCTCAGGGGGACGAGGCGCCATTAGAAAAGGTCACGGGTACCCTACTACTAGCACGGTAACACCGCCGCCACTAGTGCTCATAGAGGTCCCGTGAACTATTTTCTGGTTCTATCTAACGGACTGGTAATTTGGTATATTAAATGCAACGGTCGAATTTTTATGTTTTTTAATTCCATTTTGACCGTTGAATTTAATTTGTGCTTTTTAATTGTTTTCAAACGGTCGTATTTTGTGACCATTTTATCAAAGTTCTATAAACACAAAACAATCCATGGATTAGTATAAAAAATAGAAATTATCTCCATACTTTAAAAAAAATGAGTGACATTGACGTTGAAGATGATCAAGTTATCATTCCTCTGCTCGAAGTGCACCTGATTTTACACTCAAGCGATAGTAGCCTTGAGTTTCTCATGGACCTTGGCAAGCGAGCTGCAGAGGAAGACGCAACAACATCTAAAAGAAGATATGTGCCATGTGATCGCGATGGAGGCAATACTCGGTTAATAGATGACTATTTTGCCGACGTACCAAAATACACCGACGCACAGTTTAAACTAAGGTATCGCATGTCGAGACGTCTATTTCTAAAAATTGTAGCAGATGTTGAAGCAAACTTCGAATGGTTCAGAGAGTGCGTGGACGGTCGGTTTAGAAAGAGTTTTACGCCCATACAAAAAATATCTTCAGCAGTGAAATAACTCACAACCGGTAATCCTCGAGACGAATACGATGAGTATTTATGTATGTCTGAGAGGACGTCGCACGAATGTTTACAATTTTTTTTGCAATGCCATCACTAATTAATACGGGGCTGAGTTTTTACGAAGACCAATAAGTCACGACATTGCATGTTTGTATGAAGCACACGAAAAAAGACATCACCTTCCCGACATGATCGGTGCATTGATTGCACTCATTTAGTATGGCGAGCATGTCCTAGGGAATTACGAGGACAATATATGAGAGGCGATCACCAATACCCTACGATCATGCTTGAAGCTGTTGCTTCGCAAGATATGTGGTTTTGGCATGGATTTTTTAGCCCCCCCGGTTCACTCAACGACATAAATGTTCTCCAACAATCACTAGTTTTTCTTAGCCAGCGAAACGGAACGGCGCCGTACTGTCTATTTACTTTAAATGGCTACTTATATAAACGTGGAATTATCTTACCGATGGCATCTACCCAACCTGGTCAACGTTTGTGATAGCGTTTCGATATCCGACCGATCCGAAGGAAAAGAAACTCGTTAAGGTGCAAGAGGTGGCAAGGTAGGATGTTGAGCGAGCGTTCGGAGTAAAGGGGAAATGGAAAATTACCGCACGACCCTTGAGGCCGATGACCGTTGCTAGATGTAGCGCCATCATCTATACGTGCATGATATTGCACAACATGATCATTAAAGATGAGGAGCGTGCGATATCACCACTCCACATACGCGATCCCCCAATCCAACCGTTCTTCGACGACGAAGCCCTTGCGGAGTTGACAGACTCCGATATGCATTTCCGACTTCGAAATGATCTCGTGGAACATCTAGACGGACTTGATCTACCGTACCTTGAAGCGGATGCCCCTGAATAGTTTCTCTTTTATTTATTTTATTTTTAATTTACGTGTGTTCGCATTCTATGTTTTATTTTGTCACACCCTCAAATTTCCACTTGCGGAGTTTTACCGCGAGGCGTGTGACATACCAGGATCCAAGTCAACGGTCACAATAAACAACGACTATATGTAAATAAAATACGTAAACCAAAACATGCATAAACCAAAAACCATAATCGTAAACGTAGCGGAAACATTTCAATGTTTACAAAATTCCAAACAAGACAAAATATGAGTTAAATGTTTGAAAACCAAGACATGAAGAACCTAGACGCGTGTGCGATCCCGTGCGCCTATCCAATTTCTGCCACTCTAACGACCTGAGAAAACATGCTAAAAACGTCAGTATAAAATACTGGTGAGTTAACAGGTTTTTAAGAAAAAATAAACGTTTTACGAGCTTTGAAAGAACTATCATGTTACTACTGTCTAATGAAAACACTTGTTAGACGATTGGACTCCAGAACAAACCATCGAACGAACTATCGTTTACCACGACTAACGAACTATCGTTTCCACGACTAACGAACTAACAAACCATGGCCAACGAACTGCTATAACATAGTCAACGGACTACCACTTCGTGGTCTACGAACTATGCATTCACAATTAACGAACTACCGCAATAACGGTTAACGAACTGTCACAACGTGAGCCACTTAAACATAGAACATAAATGAAACGTACAACCAACACAACACAACATGATCCTTTATAAACTGACGTACTAAGCATGTTTCTCCCCCGAAAACGAAAATAGTAAAGAGTGGGGCCGTGAAATTCACCTTAGGTTCCGTCTTTAAGTTTATCAAAGATTTCCGACACGAACTGTTAGTCCCAACTACTGGCGACCTAGCATAAGTTTACATACATGTGATGCCTACCAATCCTGAAGATTAAATAGTCCCCGATTGTCCAGACCGTAACTGTGTATGTTGAAAACATGTTTGAACGTTAACCCGACCGTACCCGACAAGACCCGACATCCCATTGGTGACCTGACGTCCCACGTGTTAGCCAAATACTATATATCATGCAACGTATGCAATTAAACACTTAACATGCGCAAAAACGAGTCCGGACATGTGTTACCAAGTTATTAGACATGTCACGGGGTTCCTAACATGTTTCTAGGTGTCAAATCATGTTTTGGAATGTCAAAATACACTTACAACAGCAGTACAGGCGATTAGGAATCAATCATGTAATTAGGAAAAGTCAACTAGCAATTAGGAAAGTCAAACAGGTGATTAGGGGTGTAATCGCCTATATTATACACAAGTAGGCCTCCTACTTGCCTATAATACACACGAGTAGGCTGTAATCGCCCCTGCTATATGGTGAGTAGGATTCTACTTGCCCCCTGCAGGGCTGTTCCATTTTTTCGCGCGTTCAACCCTCCAAATCAGATCCGAAACATGTGGAAACACCCAATATCAAACCCAAATCATTTATTAACCTATTTCAAGCAAAAAAAAACCCCCAATTTATTATCATTCTAACAGCCTCGAATGCAAACGTTTCCCAAAATAGCATATTTATCATGTAAACATCACTTCAATATGCAAAACATACCCTAAATAGCAAATATCCAAATTTCATCACATAACAACGTTCTCCGACATTATCCTACTGTTCTGGCATCATCCTAGAGCAAACCCTAAGCTCATACAATCTATAAAACACACCATATCATCTTTAATCCTTCAAAATCATTCAAACGGGTCAAAACGCCTATTATCAACAATACATAACTATGAACCTCCAAACTCATCAACAATCATGCTAACAACCTATTTAACTCAGAAACATATCAAACATACAAGAACAATCATATTTTATCAATAAAAATTCTATCTTTGCATGATAACATCACATAGAGCAAGCATAAAGGTTTAGGTTTGTTTAGAAACTGATTTTTAATAAGTTTTTAAAGACACAAACACTCAGAAATCAGGTCTGGACCTTTAGGGAGCAAAACATAATCATTACAAAGGTTTTGGATGAAGAACACACATTGGATTTGCAAGATAATGAGGTGTAAAGCTTGGAAAGATGGATTCTAGGTCAAAAACGTGTTCCGGAGGGTGTTTATGGGTTGAGAGAGGTTATGGGACGACTAGGGTTGCACAAATGATGTTTTACAAGTCAAGGGTGGTATTTATAGCTGTTTCTAATCGTCAGACACGTTACAGGCGAGTACGATGCTGCTACAGGTGATTAGGATGTTGTACTCGCCTATAAACTAGTGAGTACGGCCTAATCAGATGTTGTAATCATGTGAAACAGGCGAGTAGGCTATTGTAATCTCCTGTTAATCCTTCTAATCGCCTACAACATGCATTTTTGGGTTTTTGGCACGTTAAACACCATTTTAACACATATAAGCACGTATTCACATACCGACAAGTCACATAATGATCATAAACACATAATGCATGATAACTAACACGTTCACATTCGTTCACCAATTCCCGGGACTCGAGACTTGCGTGTGTGCATTAAACCCGACGATTCTATAAATCACCAATCCTTGTTCACGTGGTTATAAACCAGTCCCCAGTGATCCCGTGGATTACTGTAACGACTCCCGATGATTCCCGGAACCATCATAACGACCCAACTGACCCCGTTAAGTGTGATGTATGCATGACTCGCTAAGGTAGACTTACTAGATTAATGAAAGTTATTAACCAGAGTTTGCCGGGTGTCACATATTTACTTTTAATATTGTAAGTTTATTTTATTTGTTTAATAATATGTTTAATTAGTGTTTCTTAAAAAAAAGGGAAATGGAATTAAATAATCTTAACTTTGGGGGGTTGGAAGAGAATATTCCCAACTTGTCAATGTTTTTATTTTGGTGGTACCAAACTAACCCCAGTTAACTTTTTCTGTTAACTGCGTACGTGGCATCACACGTGGCATCCTCCGTGGCCTAAAGTGCTAAGCTGTCAAAAAAAAGTGTGGCTCACCATATCCACATGTTTAAATGTAAATAAAATAAATGTTTTATTAATGTTTTAAAAAAAATGGGGCCCATAAACATATCTTATATCCCTTCCAAGATCAAACATATCTGCATTCATCAAATGTAAACCCAACCCTCTCAAGAACCCTAAATAATGAACCCTAATTTTCAGCCCTAAACAATAGGTGTAATCCACAGCAAAATATTTAAGATCGACACTAAACATGAGCTCGTCTTCATCTCCAAGAACCCTAATTTTCAGTCACCACCACCAACCACCTGCCACCACCACCAACTACCCGTCCGACCACCACCATTCACCCCTATCATTCATCCCCACCAAGCTTTCACCATCGTTCCATCCCACTCAATACTCTAAACCCGAAGCAAACAATTAGGGCCTCTTCCTCACCACCATCGTTCCATCTCCCTAAATCGTTATGCCACGTCAGCATCACACTAACGGAGTTAGTGATCAGACTAACTGGGACCATTGGTGACCAATATGTCGAAAGTTAGGACTGCTAGTGGTTATTTTTGTAGTTGAGACTGTTATTGGCCAATAGTTTGGATTATTTATTTCCATTAATCGTATTAAAAATAATTTTTTCTTGTTTAAATACCCAACCCCACACATCCCCAACGGTCACATTTGACCTTCAATGTGTTCACCCAACAACTACAAAGAAGGGATAATGGCCGCCATTCGAATCACAGCTGACCCAGTAACACTAGCCATTGACCCAATAACACTTGCCACTAACGAGGCAGGGCGGTGTGTTGTGTCGTTAACGTGGTGAGGTGTGATCACCTCCGTTAATCAACAACGATCTAAAAATCGAGAGACTGATTAAACAGATGTTAACCAAAGTAACACATGAGGAAGGTTCCTGTGAGATAACTCAATCTCTTGAATATTATTAACAATAAACATGTACATATATAATACAAGGAGGAGCACAAATATAGGAAACAACATAACTACCAAGATTACAAAATACAATCAATAATAATGATAATGCCGAAATCTCTGGCAAGATTATCGGCTAACACGCCCCCGCAGTTTGAGCCGTAGGAAGACGAAGGCATAAACTGGACCGAAAACGCTCAAATAGATGCTTTGGTAGACCCTTGGTGAAGATGTCAGCGTATTGGTAATCAGCAGGGACGTGGAGGACTTTGACCGTGCCAAGGCGTACTTTCTCGCGAACGAAATGAATATCCAGTTCTATGTGTTTTGTTCGTTGATGATTGACCGGATTTTCAGCAAGATAAACAGCCGAGATGTTATCACAGTATATCAGGGAGGCCTGGCGAACAGGAACATGCAACTCAAGTAGCAGATTGCGAACCCAGCTGAGTTCAGCAACGGTGTTGGCCACGGCACGGTATTCAGCTTCTGCACTTGACCTCGAAATGGTAGACTGTCGTTTAGAGGACCAGGAGATCAAGTTTGTGCCTAAGAAGACACAATAGCCCGAAGTGGAGCGTC
This sequence comes from Ambrosia artemisiifolia, assembly GCA_032199755.1. NCBI lineage: Eukaryota > Viridiplantae > Streptophyta > Magnoliopsida > Asterales > Asteraceae > Ambrosia > Ambrosia artemisiifolia. The sequence continues at coordinate 6,228,739 of CM063518.1, forward strand.
TAGAGTCGGGACACCCGCCCCAGTCTGCATCAGAGTAAGCCGTTAAGGATGTCGACGAGGACGGTGTGAGCAGAAGGCCTTGATTGAGAGTTCCTTTGATGTAACGGAGTATGCGCTTCAAGAACTGAAAGTGAGGTTCTCGCGGAGCATGCATAAAAAGACAGACTTGCTGAACGGCGTATGCGATGTCTGGTCTGGTGATCGTGAGGTACTGAAGTGCCCCGGCTAAACTGCGATATAGAGAACCATCTTCAAATATAGACCCAGTGTCAGCGCTCAGTTTGGAGCCAGGCTCGACGGGCGTAGAGGCAGGCTTGCAGTTGGACATGTTGGCGCGGGCCAGAATGTCAGAAGCGTAGGTGGACTGAGACAGATGTAACCCGTTGGATTGCTTGCTGACGACGATGCCCAGAAAGTGATGAAGAGTACCCAAATCAGTCATCTTGAACTCGGCCGTGAGAGACTGGATGATTTGCTGTAAAAGACTATCACTGGAGGCCGTTAAAATAATATCATCCACGTATAATAAGACATAAGCCATTTGGTTCCCATGATGATAAATGAAAAGTGATGTGTCACACACACTGCTCTTGAATCCACACTTAAGCAAATACCCTGCAAAACGTTGATACCAAGCTCTGGGAGCCTGTTTTAGTCCATATAACGATTTATTAAGTTTGCAAACATATTTCGGGTGAACATCAGAGGTGAAACCGGGAGGCTGGAACATATAAACGGTTTCCTTTAAGTGGCCATGCAGAAAAGCATTTTTAACGTCAAGTTGATGCATGGACCAGCCTCGTGAAGTGGCAAGACTGAGGACTGTGCGAATGGTGGTGGGTTTGACCACCGGGCTGAAGGTCTCGTCACAGTCAATGCCGACGGTTTGGCTCTTTCCATTGACAACCAAGCGAGCCTTATGACGTTCAAGAGAGCCATCTGAGTGAAACTTGTGTTTGAACAACCACATGCAGCGGATGACAGGTGCATCGAGTGGACGAGGCACAAGTTCCCACGTGTTGTTGGCCAATAGAGCCTCATATTCGTCGACCATGGCTCGCTTCCAGTTTGGGTCAGTAAGGGCAGACAGGTGGGATTTGGGGAGGGGTGAGGGTGTGGTGGATGTTTGGGTATTTAAGTTAAAAGGAATTTTGGGTTTGAAAATGCCGGTATGAGACCGGGTTTGCATTGGGTGGGCCGCGGGGTTGGGCATAGGTGGGGAAGGGTGGGTGAGATTTGGGCCAGTGGTGGAAGTGGTTGGGCCAGGAACGTGAGTAGTGGGCTGAGGGGTGGGGGTTGTAGATTGGGCCGGAGATGTGGATGGGGTGTGGTCCGGAAGTGGGGTGGGCGGAATGGCTGGAGGAGTTATGTGGGCCGGTGGTGGAGTGTGGTGAGGAGTAGTTTGGGTCGTGGGAGGGGGTGGGGTGTGGTCCGTAGGAGAGCAGAATTGTGTGGGGTCGAAAAGAAGGGGAGACGGATCAAGGAAGGAGTGATCGGGTGGTGGGCACGAGGGGTTGGCGAGGGGAAAGACTGCCTCGTCAAAGGTGACGTGGCGGGAAAATATGGTTTTGCCCGAAGAGAGGTCGAGACATCGGTAACCACGGTAGTTGGCCGGGTAACCTAGAAAGAGACACGGGAGAGAGCGGTGGGTGAGTTTGTTAGGGCGGGTGGCAGTGGTGTTTGGGTAACAGAGTGTGCCAAACACACGGAGGTGGTCGTAGGAGGGCTCACGTAGGTAGAGAAGGGATAACGGGGTTCGGTTTTGGAGGGTTTTGGTAGGGAGGATGTTGTGTAGGTAGGATGCTGTGTGGAGTGCCTCAACCCAATAAGTGGAGGGCAGAGAGGCATGTGTGAGAAGGGTGAACATGATCTCGTTGATGCGACGGATCATGCGTTCAGCTTTCCCATTTTGTTGGGAGGTGTGAGGGCAGGAGAACCGAAGTTGAATACCATTTTGAGAGGTGAAGGTATGAAAATTGGTGTTGTCAAATTCGCCACCCATGTCGCACTGAATAGCTTGAACAGGAAGACGAAATTGAGTGGTCACAAATTGATGGAAATGTGTGAGTTTGTTGAAAGTTTCGGATTTGAACCGGAGGGGGTAAACCCATGTGTAATTAGTGAAGTCATCAATTATTACCAAATAATATTTATAGCCCGAATGACTTGAAACTGGTGAGGTCCACAAATCACAATGTAATAATGAAAAAGGACACAAAGTATTAGAAACAGAGTCATTAAAAGGTAAACGTTTGTGCTTGGACAACTGGCAAGCATGGCAAAGGGATGCAGTTTTATGCTTATTACAAGAAATAAAATTGTTCAAACGAAGAAAATCTAAAACAGGTTGACCCGGATGGCCGAGTCGGTTGTGCCAAAAAGGTGAGTCTTGGGTAGTTGCAAAGCAAGCGGTGGCGGAAGCATTTGGGGTGAGCGGGTACAGGTCACTCGTACTGTTGTGACGGCTCAGGATCGTGCCATCCTTGAAATCCTTCACAGAAAAACCATATGGGTCAAACTCAATAGATGTGTAATTATCAATATTAAACTGACGGACAGATATAAGGTTTTTGACGATGTTTGGGTTAAAAAGGATATTTTTAAGGTACAAAGGTTTGGAGGCAAAGTGTAGGGTACTGTCTCCTGAACCCAAAACTGGAAGTTTGTGGCCATTACCAACAATTATTGACGCTATTGGTGCAAACGTAGAAAATGTGTCAATATTATTTTGATCTAAAGAGATATGAGAAGATGCACCTGTATCGAAGTTCCATGGGTCATTTTCATCACCTGAATCAACCGAAAGAGCATGAACCGCATCTGCAAGTTGTGTCGGTTCCAGTGGATCTACCCCTGTAACATGTGCCTGCGCCGTCCTATTATTGCCACGGGTATTAGAGGAACCCGAGGATGCCTGTGGATACCACGGTTGGGACCAACTTTGGGTGGGGTATGGGCAAGGTGGTGGGGTCCAATAAGGAGGGGCCCAAAAGGGAGGGTAAAAGGGTTGTTGTTGGTTGGTATTTGGGTAAGGAGGAGGTGTGTTGTAGGAGCGGTTATAGGAGTTTTGGGGTGGAGGTTGGTGGTTACGGTTGTTGCGGTTGGAGTTGAAAGACCGGGTGGGTGGGTTCCTAGAGTTGGGCCGGTTGTTGGGTGGGCCGTGGGAGTTGGAGTGGGCTTGGCGGTTGTGAGGTGGGGTGTAAGGGGAGGGTTTGGGCCTGTAGGGGAAAGGTTAGTGGGCTGCGGAGGGTTATTGGGCTGGCTAATGGACTGTTGTGGGGTGGTTCTAGCCGAGGAAGGGATGGCAGCAGCCATGGCAGAAGGGTTTGTGACGGCATCCCTAGTTTTCATGCGACCCGTTTCAGACACGAGTTGCTCAACCGCGTCATCCCAAGTAGGTAAGGAATTATTCAGGATAGAGGCTATGGTGTCATATTCCTTGGGTAGGCCTTTGACAAGGTGGAGAACTCGTTGTTGGTCGTTCATGGGGAAGTCTAAGGCTTGAAGTTGGTCGGTTAGGTCTTGGATTTTTTGGCAATAGGCTTCTAGGGTAGGCATTGAGGCAAGGGTAGTATTTGCTAGTTCGTGTTGAAGGGCTTGAGACCGTGGTCCACGATTACTATTGAAGTGGCGTTTAACACGTAGCCAAGCTTCAAGAGCGGTGGAGTCATCCGCAATAATTTTAAGGACAAGGGCATCCGAGAGGGTCCCATAGATCCATTGCAAAACGATGGAGTCTATGTTCTCCCATGTGGCATACTCGGGGGTGTCCTTGGCCGGAGGCGGCGTACCGTCTATATGGTCAAGGACATTGTAGCCCTTTGCATGGAGCGTAAAAAGCTTAACCCATAATGGGTAGGACACTTTTGTGCCATCAAGAACACGTACCTTGTGTTGAATATTGCTAACAGTGTAGACCGGGTGCAGCGATTTGGCCGGACTGCTCTCCGAGGAGGCGGCAGCGGCAGAAGATTGATTAGTCATAGGCGGTCAACAGAGATGAAGAGGAAGGAATTGGTGAAGGAAAAGTGGACGGCAGGGCTGGTTTCGAAAAACAGGAAGCCCTACAATGATACCATGTGAGATAACTCAATCTCTTGAATATTATTAACAATAAACATGTACATATATAATACAAGGAGGAGCACAAATATAGAAAACAACATAACTACCAAGATTACAAAATACAATCAATAATAATGATAATGCCGAAATCTCTGGCAAGATTATCGGCTAACAGTTCCTAGCTAACGAACTTAGGTTGAGAGAAAATTAATTAAATCAAATAACAAAACACATCCAGAGTCACCAAGTCAACAAAAAGTGAAACCATGTACTAGCTAGGTAGCCAGTATTCAGCCACTTGGTGTAATAATAGAGCCACTAGATAGACCTTTAAGTAGGGTATGTATGCTACCAACACAGTTTCCATGGATAGATTTGAAATAAAAAGACAACCACTAAGCAATTATTTATAAATATTTTCACCCAGTCATAGTCTTTTGCCCCACATAAATGTTCCCATTGGTTGAGAAGGTGTATTAGTTTCTATATATAAAAGGCTGCAACTGGATAAAGAGCATCAAAGATATTCTTTGGCCAAGTTGGTCACATTACGTTAAATGCATGGTGGAACCACCACTTAATTAATATAAAAATCTGTTGTTTTTCCCCCAAACTATAAAAACATCATTTTTCCCACATATTTAGAGCAGGTTTAGCTTCACCTTTTAATTTGTAACATAACCATCACATACCTGCACGCAAGTTGTATTTATTCTAGATGTATATTTGTTGCATTCTAACTTTTCAATGTAGGACCACACAAACTTTGTTAGGTGCACACCAGATTTCCACAAAGAAATGAAATACACAAATTATACACGACAAGTCCGCACGCAAGCAGTACATAGTTATCTTTAGCAAAATTTATTGTAACACTTGCATTTAGTGGCGAAGCTTGACCCGAAGGTTCGGGGGTTCGGAAGTCACTAGTTTCGGGGGGTCAAAAACCAGTTTCGGGGGGGGGGGGGGGGGTCGAAACCCTATATTTTCAAAATTTTCTATACGAATATTGTATAATTGGAACTTTTGCGCGAAAATCCAGGGGGTCGGCCGCCCCTCCCCGCCCCAACTATGCTGCGCCACTGCTTGCATTTTTATATTTAAATGTGTTTATAAATAATATTTTGCGGGACCTTCAGAGCGAGCTTCTTTTAATCCGTTCGTGAATGGGTGTTGCTAAGCCGTTGTTTGGCCTCAGGACTAGTCAACCGACTTTTGTCGCTGAGGCTGCGTCCCTCCTTGACAAGGGGCTTAGGGGTGCGATAGAAGATATTGTCGTGTGTGGGGGTCCGCATTTCAATTCAGAGAATTTCAGTGGAGGGTGGCGTCTCTGCCGACACGTTCCGAAGGGTTGAGCTTCTGCTGGGCAGAGGATGTGTCAGCCTATGCTTTCGTGGCTTCCATTGTGCAGTCTTCGAAGTTGCAGGACCATATTCTAAGGAATAGTGGTGTCAAGGGTATAGACTCTTATTACAAGCTTGCGATAGACAACATTCACAACTCTCTTATTGAGTTAGATATGAGCGGTTTTACTGATAAGGACACAGCCCCCAATAAAGCCTAAAAATTTTTGGCGAGTGATTTTTATTGAAAAACCTTTCAAACTTTGGAAGAGAAGTTTGCTATGTCCTCGCACCAAAAAGCAGTGCTTGAATGCCTTCAAAGGACCAACACTCAGGATTTCTTAAATGTTTTTTCCAATAGAGGGGCTCAGACAATGTATGTCGGCGGTTGAATATCTGGCTATCCTTAAATACCGGCTTATGATCCCTTTGTTCCCTGTAGACGAGCCATGTCCTGTTTACAAAAAAAAACTTGTCCTTGATAAATTTGGGGAGCATACCTTCTCATGTTCGGAGCTATTGGGGTTTAAATACCAGCGCGACCTAGTTAGGGATGTCCCGTGGGATGTGCTGGGGAGAGCTGGGATTTCCGCTAAGAAAGAAGCCCCCGTGAACCTTCAAGAAAGTTACTTGTGAAAGGCTCTTTATTGAAAATTCTACTACCGTAGATATCAAAGGGGAAGGAAATGTGATTTTGAAGATAACATTGGGAAATGAACTTACTTTGTCAAATGTGTTGTATGTTCCTGAGATTCGTAAGAATCTTGTGTCTGGTTGGCAGTTGAACAAGTTTGGGTTCAAAATGATGTTTGAGTCTGATAAGGTCGTGTTGACCAAAGGTGGAATGTATGTTGGTAAGGGCTATGCCCCAAAAGGTATGTTTAAGTTAAATGTAACTGTGATGAATAGAATGAATAACGCTAGTTCTGCTTACTTGCTTGAGTCTTCTAATGTTTGGCATGGTAGACTAGGTCATGTGAATTTTAATTCTATTCGACATTTAATTAAATTGAATAGCATACCAAAAATTGATATTGACTCAAATTATAAATGTGAAATTTGTGTTGAAGCAAAACAAACACGAATGTCATTCAAAAAGGTAAACGAATCACCGCTCCCCTTGATTTGATCCACACCAATGTATGCGGTTTAAAAGCTATTCATACTAGAAGTGGTAATAAGTATTTCATAACGTTTATTGATGATAACACACGATTTAGTTATGTGTACTTACTTAAGAGTAAGGACGAGGCTATTGACAAATTTGTCATGTTCAATGCCGAAGTTGAAAATCAACTTAATCGAAAGATTTAAAAGGTATGAAGCGATCGAGGTGGTGAGTATGTTTCACCTTTTGCTGATATGTGTGCAAAAAGTGGAATCATACATGAACTCACGCCTCCTTACTCACCAGAATCAAATGGCATGGCGGAACGGAAAAACCGAACATTGAAAGAAATAATGAATGACACGTTGATAAGCTCTGGGTGAATGAGGACACGTGGGGGGATGTGCTGTCATCGGAAAATTTCATTCTAAATTTAATTCCCCGTAAGGAGAAGGACGTAACACCATATGAATTATGGACGTGAAACAAACCATCATACAAACACTTGCAAGTGTGGGGGTGCCTGGCTAAGGTGGTTGTAACACCACTAAGACGTCTTGTGATAAGACCCAAAACTGTAGATTGTGTGTTCATTGGATACACTCGTCTAAGTGGTCCACTTCGTTTTCTTGTACATGACTCGAAGAATCCTGGAGTGTTTAACAGCACTATATTGGAATCTAAGGATGCTTATTGGTTTGAGCACATATTCCCATGCTTGGAAAGGCATAAACTGGGTTCACCAAACCCATTTGATGAGAGTGTTCTAGATGATGAACTAGGCCCATCAAACCCAACTAGGGAAAGTTGTTCAAGAGAAGAGGTTGCAAATGATGAACCTCCAATTGATGAAGGTGAAATCCAAAGGAGAAAACGACAAAGGATTGAGAAATCCTTTGGTCCAGATTTCCTCACCTATATGGTTGAGGAGGAACTGCAAACTTACCAACAAGCGGTAAATTCCTCGGATGGACCTCAGTAGAAGGAGGCCATAAAATGTGAAATAGATTCTATTTTCAAAACCACACCTGGGAGCTAGTGAATCTTCCCACGGGATGCAAACCACTAGGATATCGATGGATTTTCAAGAAAAAGATGAAGCCAAATGGCACCATTGATAAATACAAGGCAAGGTTGGTGATCAAATGTGACAATAGTCAACAAACCAGGTCAACATCCGTACATTATTCAGTTATTACCTCACTATATGTGCATATCTAGATAGTTTGCATACACTATACCCCCCCCCCCCCAGTCTTGTAAAGCCAGAGTTGATTAGAAAACTCAACATTGGACACTTGTTTAGTCATACAACACCCGGACAATCACTAAAACAAGCATTTCAAGAGGTTACTACGCTCTAACACATGATGAATTCACCCCTAACACATGTATGTGAATACAAGGGCTACCATGAGTTATCATTTACTAAACATGTGATACCTACGAAACAAAATACATGTTAATATCGTCATCATACACCCAAGAGACATTCCTATGTCTTAACTTTACACGATCTATGATAACTCACAAACCAACAACAACCACAACCAAAATGTATATGTCTATGTATATATATATATATACACACCTCACGGCTACTACTACTCAAGAACAAGAATCCCACATGTTAAACTTACAAACTAGACCTATAAACATGATTACATAATCGGCCATCATAAGGAATTCCAAGACAAGCCTCTATCTTACAAATCCTAGAACCTATCTCATGTACCATCATCGACCAAAGAACCACACCAAGCAACCTTCATAGGCCCCTTTCATGGAATGTCCAAAGGAATCACAAATAAGGTATGGTATGATATGACAATGTACCTCCCTTGATCTTGCTAGGAACTTAACTACTTTTGTTTTGTCTTAACCCACGGCCGAAAAACAAGTCCAAGACTAGGGCTGCAAACGAACCGAACGAACACGAACAAGGCCTTGTTCGTGTTCGTTTGTTAAGGAATATATGTGTTCACGAACACTTACCGAACAAGATTTTCTGTTCGTGTTCGTTTGTTAAGAAAATGCTTTTGTTCGTGTTCGTTTGTTAATTTTGTTCACGAACGCACACGAACACAAACGGGCATCCATGAACACAAACAAGTGTTCATGAACACAAATTGACCCAAACGAACTCAAATAAGTGTTCATGAACGAAAATAAGCACAAACTGACATTATTAACTTTCGAATAAGATCAATTTCACATATATTAAGACAAATATCTAGAACCACCCAAAATATAACCTAATTATACAAACATACTTGATACTCAACATAATATTGGTAAACGCAATAAAGTAGTGTCTCAAAAAACTAAGTTCACATCTTAAACTTGAAGTCTTTCGTAATCTACCGAAAGTAAACTTGGAGACATCAAACGAACATAAACGAACACGTTACTGAACGTTCACGAACATAAACGAACGAAAGCAGCCTATGTTCATGTTCGTTTGTTTAACTAAACGAACATAATTTTTTGTTCGTGTTCGTTCATTTATTAAACGAACGAACATAAACGAACTTCCTGCCGAACGGTTCATGAACTGTTCGCTGAAAGTTCAGTTCGTTTGCAGCCCTACCCAAGACCATTCATAAACCTTGCAATGACAACTAGATAAGACAAACCTCCCTAGACACTACCCTACAATCTTATTATACCAAATTAGGTCCTAAAACATACCTCACCTCATTCCCTAGATTGATTTAACTACTTTGAGCTTACCCCATGATAATTCTCAGCCAAGAAGCATGAAGGAAGGAGGATACTTGCATCAATTGTCACTATCACCTAGTGTCCAAGACTTGCACCAAAATAGAACTTGATTTTTCTCACAAGCACAAACCTTGCACCCTAGAATGTCCCTAAATAGCCTATGCTAGCTAGTAATCGCACGGAGACAAGAAACACACATCACTATCATCAAATTTTGATCCCATCTCCTTGTATTATGTTCGGCCGATAGGGACCTTTCCATGACAACATACTCACCATTTTGTCCATATCTCACATGCCTACTAATCCACCACTACTTACACTATAATAGGCCTTGTTTAGAACTAACACTAGGCATGACATTACCCCAAAACCATGAAAGATCTCTCTTGACTCTATGGTTCGGCCGATCCCCATAAACACATGAGCCTAAGTCCCTTTCAATCCAAAGTCAACTTCTTACACTTACATGGAATTACTTGTAAAGATACAAGGATCCATGGAGAGGACTTGCCTTGAATTACGCTATAAATAGGGAGCTTAAGAAAGCCTAACACTTGCACCATCACTCAACACAAACACTCTCTAACAAAACAATCGGCCAAGTATTGAGGATCATCAAGCCGAAGCCATCAAGGAACGAGGGGAGCAAACACACGACTCTCTAGCATCCTAGGTAAGATACATTGCACTTTAAGCTTCTTTTCTCGATATACCCCCTTGTTAAACCTAACACTCGGCCTTATAACACCACGTTTAGGCACACGACACGTTACAAGAGAATAGATTTCAAAACAATACTTTTTGGATATAAATCTTAGGCACATTGTCTTAATACTAGTATTTGTTCATATAATCTTGTCTGAACATCACTATAATCGGCTTTGTTATAATCAAGAGTAGTCAAATTGTATTTTTGGAACCATACACGACTTAGATCACTATGTAATGGATCGGGTTTCATGAGTCCAAGCTTACTTGGCTTAAGTTTGAAGCTAAGGTTAATAACATAATGATCAAAGCTTAAACCTGTTACAAAACTCCCAAATATGTCATGAGATAACACTACAAGGCTCGAATAAGCTTAAAACAACCAAGTTGATCCACTAGATAATCGGCATTATCCTTTACACCATAAGAACACATCGGCTACCATAAGCTAACATGTGTTAAGCTAGGCCAAAGCATGTGTTAACCATGAATTGTGTAGTATAGAGGTCTAAATATATGTTAAGGTACTTATTTATCACAAATCAATCGCACAATAACCAAAATCACAAACTTTGGGTGAACAATTTGTATGATAAACAAGGCTAGACGACTTACCATGTCCATAATGATCATAGGGTATCATTTTTCAGGATGGTGATCATCTATAGTTTTCCCTAGACCACCTACACTGCTATCAGGTGAGTTTTCATGGCCCCATTTTACTACTTTTCATTTTGGGGGAAATACATGCATCAATACCTGTGTCATTTTCAAGTGTGTGTACATTCTATTGTGACTACCATGTGGAACATGAGACATTTTGGTTCATGAGCTCACTAGTCCTCGTACAACGTTCACTGTAACCATTAGCTAAGCATCTAGCCATGGAACACTTTAATAGATCTATTGGGTTGACACCCCCACTCTTGGTTAGTCGCTCTAACCGGTCACATACAAAAGAGTGTTAGTATTCTACAATACAAACATTGTCTTTAGTGTACAATGCGCGAGGCACAACAGTCAAGAGGTTTGGTTACAGGACTCATGGTTTGCACAGTGATCATTTGCTTAGCTAGCTCATGATTGGTCATACAAGAATTACACGTTGGTTTTACATATTACAACCAAACCCATAAAGTCACAAACATTATTGTTGACAAAACTCGTTATGCATGTGTTTCATGTAACTAGATGGAGGGCCACAGGGATTTGAGGGAAGGGTTCGAGCAAGCACCGCGTGGTACCACTATGATGGGTTTTCCTTGTCAATCATATGTTATTTGAGTTCGAGAGTAATAGACACTATTCTCTTTTGTTAACATTATGGTGTTATTTAAATAATTTATGACATTATCCATCCTTTATGGTGGTACTATTTAAATAAAATGTGTATTGCTTGAACCTTGTGCTTGAAAACTTTTCGGTCGTCGCATCCCCGTGTTTCCGCCTTGGCGGGGTATGACATCAAAGGATATAAACAACGAGAAGGCTTAGATTACGTTGACACATATTCGCCTGTAATGCGAATAAAATCCATCAGGATGGTACTTGCGATTGGATCCATTAGAAATTTGGAAGTTCACCAAATGGATGTGAAAACAGCTTTCTTGAATGGAAATCTAGAGGAAGAGATTTACATGGAACAATCCTAGGGTTTCATAGCCAATGGACAAGAAAAGAAAGTATGCAAGCTTGTAAAATCCTTGTATGGTTTGAAACAAATTCCAAAACAATAGCATCAAAAGTTTGATCATGTCATGCTTGATTCCGGGTTGAAGATCAATGAATGTGACAAGTGTGTGTATGTGAAAGACACACCAGATGGATATGTCATCTTATGTTTGTATGTGGATGGCATGCTCATTGCTGGAAGTAATGAGAAAATGATAAAATCTACAAAGGACGTCCTGAGAACAAGGTTTAAACATGAAAGATATGGGACTAGCGAATGTGATTCTGGGAGTACAAATCACATGAACCCAGAATAGACTTGTGATAAGTCAGTCTCAATATGTGGACAAAATTCTTGAGAAATTCAATGCAAATGACTCTAATGTGGCTAGAACTCCCATTGACACGAGTCAACATCTAGCTAAAAATCGAGGTGAGCCTGTTCACCAATTAGAGTACTCAAGAATTATTGGCAGTTTGATGTATCTAATGAGTTGTACCTGACCAGACTTAGCATATGCTGTAAGCAAGCTAAGTAGATACACAAGCAACCAAAGTTCAATTCATTGGGGTTGCGTGACACGGGTGCTTCGGTACTTGAGATACAAACGAGAATAAGGGCTGCATTATATTAGATATCCAACAGTTATTGAAGGTTACTGCGATGCAAATAGGATATCTGACACGGATGGTTCTAGAGCAACGAGTGGGTATGTGTTAACACTTGGAGGTGCAGCGATATCGTGGAAATCATCTAAGCAAACTGTTATTGCTAGATCCACGATGGAATCAGAATTCATCGCTTTGGATAAAGCAAGTGAAGAGGAAGAATGGCTATGTCAATCTGTTGAGGATATACCAAGGTGCGCGAAGCCGGCATCAGCCATATGCATACATTGTGATAGCCAATCAGCAATTGGCAGAGCTCATAGCACAATATATAACGGTAAGAACAGGCATATAAGACGTAGACATAACATGGCACGACAACTAATCTCTACAGGAGTTATCACTGTTGACTATGTGAAGTCAAAGGATAACATTGCGGATCCGCTAACAAAAGTCTTAAGTAGAGAGTTAGTTCAGAAGTCGTCCATGGGAATGAGATTAAAGCCCTTGAAAAATTAAGTTCATGCAAAAGAAACCTCTCAGCTGACTGGAGATCCCTAGATCTGAGTTCTATAGGACAACCTAATTGTATGAACAGGTGAGGTCACTGTAGGGGAAGAGTTGCTATAAACCCCGCGCTTTGAAAATGGAGTTTCCATAGGAATTTGGTAAGCTTCCTAATCCATTCCTAAAAAGTGACATAATTGAGGTTAAGCTTTATGGCTTTTAATGATTCGACTAAGGTAACCAATCCTAGTGAATCACCTATGTGAGAGAGAAGTGGGATCACTTCGAATGGTATTGTTGGGGCACAATACTTAAGAGCTCTCGCAGAACCAGGCACGTGTCCATGACAATAACGGACACAACTATGAGGACTTGACGTTCTCAGGGAGAGTCTTGTGTAAAGCGTATTGTCGTCTACACAACGGCAGACGAGTTCAAAGACATCGTCGTCTACTCAGAGCCAGTGGGCTAAGTGCGTTTCATGAGCGAATGTTCAAAGGGTCACACCTACCTATCATATGCAAAACCCAACTTTTGAAATTTGATCAGAATGATGCTATTTCTGAAAATAACTCCCATTCATGTGGGGGATTGTTGGAGTTTATATGTACATATATGTGAATGTGAGTTGTCCCACATTGGTTGAGTAATGAAAAGGAGATGGATTTATAAGGTGAAATCAAATTGAAGAGATTAAATTCTTTGTGTTACATTATACTTGGGCACCTACCCGCGCGCGTAAGGGGGGAGGGTGTAAAAATGGGTTCTGGTTCGGTAAAAATTCTTGAACCAACATGACGCCCTCACGATCTACGGACACGAATGCAGCTTGAAAAACCCGAGTCCGCGTGACACTGGGTTTTGCTACTCATTTTGATTTACTTTTATGTAACTTAAAGAAAGCTTCCAGAAGATTGTTTCATTTCCTGGTCTTCAGCTTCCAGAAGGGGGTTTAGAATCCTGGTCATTAGCTGCGTTTAATGGCCTAATCAAAGTGATTAACTGAGATTAATCACGAATTTGAAGAGCCCCATCAGTTTCATTGTGGGCAACAGAACATACCAATAGACAGCCAAATTAACTCACAAACATACATAGCAGCAACAGCCGAACCTCTGACCATTTTTCAGGCAAGTGAGATAGTCCGGCAGTGCACTATCGCCACTATTAGCAACCGGTGTACTCTGAGAACAGAAGACGAATCTGTTTAAGGGAATTGTGTCAAATACAAGCCCGATTTTACTGTTATTTCCTTACTATTTATTCTTCTTAGATTTCTGTAAGTCTTTCCTAATAGAAGGTTTGCCACCGACGCAGACATTGGTGTGGCACCTAGGCTTTCTGACTTTCCTGAGCATGTCATTCCCATCCGGAATCAATACCCGTACAAAACATCCAAATTTGATTCTTAACATTACCTACAGCCTTTCTGTTGGTGATCCGTTGGTAACGAAGACGGTAATAATGAAAAACGAACTTGGAAAGAAAATGAGTTTTCCTAGAAGCTAGTAAATCATAACCTTAACAAAGACATGTTGATGGCACCTTTAAATTAAGTTTATAATATTTTAAGAAAAGTTATATTCCTGGAAATGCATTTGTGAGCTTTAAAGATTACTGGGAATAGAATACAGTGACATATAGTTCAAGGACGACGACTTTCATAGTTGTAATCAAAATATTAATAAATTTATGAAATTATTGATTTGTGGCCTTTTTGTGGTTTACGTGGCTCACCTCGTTAAGCTCTTAATTAATGCACAAGTCGTAACCAACAGATATGTCACATGATTATGTGCACTGTGGAAGCTTTTGCTAGGTATTTCCAGTTTTTATTAAAATAACTATTTCAGTTCAATATATTTTAAAATTTGCTAAAACAACATCAGAACTTTCGTAGGGTGGTGATTATATAAAAAATTAAAGAATGTTCGTGAATAGTGTTATTGAACGATGAGTTGGGATCAAATTTGACAACTGACATGACTCGTTTATAAGTATTAGCATTATGAATGCCTTTGGTAGTGATACATGAAATTTTAAAATCAATCGTCTACAGATTGTGTAACTGTTAAAATATGTCACCTATAAATTGTGTTACATATCTTTATATGTCCAAACACCGAATAAAAATAGTATTAATCACGTTAAACCCTTTTTATATAAAAACTGTCTTAAATTTGGGTTTAGCTTTATACTGAGTTTTTTCAACATATAAATATTTAAACATTCAATATACGAAATTTACATCACAATAGAAGGTAGACGGGCAACAAGCTGCGCCGCCACCCCTTTCTGAATTGCGAACCCTAATCTACCAAAGACAAATCCTTGTCCCCCTGGAGATGAATTATTGCTGTGGACGACCCGTTGGACCCTGGTCAAGAAACGAATAGCTTCTGGTGCTAACGAGCCAAAGGTATCAAATGCCAAAGGGATAAAGACATGTTGGTTCTCTGCACAAGCTTTAGCATGCTTATCTACTTTCTTCGATTCCGCCTTTCGCGATGCTTGCCTGTATTCGTGTGATTATGTATGTTGCAAGTTGGTTAAAGTTGAAGGCATGTCATTCATGACCCACTCAAATCAATGATTCCCAGTTTAGCTATAGCTCTGCATTTTTTAAGGGTCACGACAAGAATTCAGAACCCTACCCATTCAACTGATATGAATAAGCTATCACGCGTTTCTTCAATATATATTGATATATTTATATCTTTGTGTTGCAAGTTGCAAGTTGACGATAATTATAGTCATATCATCACTTTAAGAATTGCAAATATAGACCATATACATAAGGTGTTTCTTTTTCAATATAAACTTTTGTGATCCATATCAACATAATCTCAAATCTAGACTCATAAATTTACAGAAGTACTTTATCTATGTTTGAATGTTACAAAATAATAATCCAAACCTGCATAATCTTCGAGCCCGAAAACTTCATTGTGTAATGTGCATCCCGTAGATATTAAGAATGGGGAGGCCGGGTCAACCATTAGTAGGTGGTCACCGTAAGTGACACGATGCATAACATGCTTAATCTTCAGATATGCCTTATGCGACTATGCGTTCATCTGTGCATAAAGTGATGAATTCTTCACGATGGCACGACGTGCCAAGTGATCAAGCTAGTGACTATACAAATCTTTAAAAGAGTAGCCCTATGTATTAATTAGATCGTTTTGTAATGTCTTAAAGAGGTCCATACCAATTATACACTAAGCTGAATTTTGATAATGGACACTTTTCTTGTGTATTAGTATTAAACTAATTTTGACTCGCCCCTCTTTGCGGCAACATTGAAACTTAAAATAACTTGAATTTATACCGTCAAATATTTGATCGGACTCGTTTATGTGAAAGCGTGAAAATGCACATGAACATAAGCACAGTAAAGTATTATATTTGACCCGACTCACTACCAAGAAAATTTACGTCGTAACGTAAACAAACTATGATTTATAACGAAGCACGCAAGAAAGTAATTTTTTTACGTTAAAAAATGGTGCCACGCGTTGCGGTGGAGTCAAAACATAAAATAACTTGAATTTATACCGACAAGTGAAAACGTATTATATTTGACCCACCTCGTTTCCGAACAAAACATATAGACTAACAAAAAAACGTATATAAGAATAAGCACGTAAACTCGAGGGGGCCAAAATGATATTTTATAAAGTGTTTAGAAAGTTGAGGGGGTTCAAGTACCAATGTTAAAAAAATTAAGGGTTTAATACACAAAGAAAAACATATACATTTAATAGTGTTATTGTAAATTTGACATAGAAAAATAATAAAAAATAGAGATGTACTATACTCAAACACTTTTTTTTGTTATATACAGTTAGGGCTGCAAACGAATCGAACGAACACGAATAAGGATTTGTTCATCCAACTGTTTCTTATTGACCGGTAATAATCTGTACTTAAGAAATTCCCCACAATAGCCCCAACTTTCAAAGTATTTTCATCCAATTAACTTTTGTTAACTGAGAACTAACCCATTTTCAAAATTGAAAGAGTATGAAAGTTAAAAAGATCGTTGGTGGAAAATTGTTTGAAAGTTGAGACTGTCGTGATGAACTTTTTATGTACATATTATTGCCGGTCAGGGAGGCAAAGTTTGGATCATTAAAATCCAATTCTCCGATGAAAAATCATAATAGACAGAAGTACCTGATTTAATTGCGATACGTTTTTTTTAATTTTTTGATTTGATTTTATTTTATTTTTATTTTTTTAGATCTGCTAAGGACATCACCTCGGTACCCTGTTTCGAATCCCCTTTCCGCATCGTCCCTGAGGGAATAAGCCCTTTCAACGTCAAGGGGTGTATTTTTGCTGGCCCTAGGATTCGAACCGTGTACCTCTCCCCGACGGAAACCTCCCTAAGGAGTAAACCCTTCCACCTCTCCTCAACTGAGCTGGGGTCATTGGCTAATTAAGATACGTTAGTCTAGGAATATATGACCGATCAATTTCATGAAACTCTTTGGGCTTGGAAAAACTATGGGTCATGGAGGCCTGTAGAAAATAGCACGGGCTGCTAACTGTTGAGTGTGGGCTGGGCCGGCTAGCCCTATATTCGTAACACTTGTGCAGTATATCTTTAACTAAACCAGCTAAACTATGGGCTTAGTGTCTTTCGAGCGTCCTATGATAAATTATGTCGAATTAGCATAGAATAAAACACATATTATACCTTGGTAAGTTAAACGTAGGTCGGTCAGTCGGTACATCCAATGAAAGTAATCCTTTATTGCTTTTCTTTTTAATGATTTGTAAGCAGCACAATTTGATTCTTTTATAATTTTTAAATTACTGGATATGATTACTTTTAGGTAGATTTATTACTTGCATGTAATATAAGATACTTTTTTTTAAATAAATTTCAAGCATAAAGCTACAACGTGCTTAAATAAAAAGGATATTGGATTTTATTAATCCAAACTTTGACAAATTGACCAATATTAATCCTAACTTTAAAAATTTTCTGTGTCGGTCCCAACTTGTAAAATATTTTCCTTCACTAGTCCTTTACTAATGGTGATCTTGATTAGTTGACCAGCAACAAAATGAAACTCATTCTGTTGAAAAACAGACGATCAAGACCACCATTTGTAAAAGACCAGTCAAGGAAAATGATTTACAAGTTGGGACCGATACAGGCAATTTTTAAAATTGGGATTGATATTTGACAATTTGTCAAAGTTCGGATTAATAAAATCCAATATTCCTAAATAAAAAGAGAGTTGTGAAGTGGTCGAAGCATTAGTATAGAGGTAAATATGGCTTGGGAACTCACCCCCTTATATAGGTTCATTCAACCTTTAAACCTATTGAGCGATGTGGTCTGGGAGCTCATCCCATTACATGGCTCGTGCTATGGAGTTAGTTTTCAACCTGATGATAGGATAGAAAGACAAGTACCAAAAGGGAATCACTTGATTCATTCATTGATCATTTTGACATTACATTAGATAGATCAGTTTTTGACAACATTTTTTCATGACTTAAGCTAAACAAAGAACCATTTGAGGTTTTTGCCTTCTGCGTTGGCAAGCTTGTAGGACCCTCCTTTGTGCGCTTCAAGGATACTGTATGGACCTTCCCATTTAGGGCCAAGTTTCCCTTGGTTTTCTTTCTTGCTTGCTTCATTATTTCTTAGGACCAAGTCCCCTGGCTTGAAGTGTTCGTGTTTAACTTGGGCATTGTAGTATGATTCCATTTTTTGCTTATACCGGGCTTCCCTGATTGCTACCGAATCTCGAGCTTCTTCTAAGAGATCCAGGTTTAGCAAGGCTTCATTCTCGTTGGCCTTGACATCTACATTGATTGTTCGTATTGTGGTGACCCCAATCTCGGCAGAGATTACGGCTTCAGATCTGAAGATAAGGCTGTAGGGGGTCTTCTTATGGCTTGTTTTTTCTGTTGTTTTTATGGCCCACGGGACATTGGGATGCTCCTCAAGCCATTTACCTCCATGTCTACTAACCTAGACTTGATCCCTTCAACGATGCTATGGTTTATTCTTTCCACTTGCCCGTTTGATTATGGGTAGGCCACTGAGCTAAACACTTGTGTAATCCTGTATTCTTTGCACCATGAGCTGAAAGCCTTCTCAGCGAATTGCTTGCCATTGTCGGTGACCAACACTTCGGGGAGGCCAAATCGACATATTATGTTTTCCCATACAAATTCAATGATTTTCTTCCCGGATATCTTCCCCAAAGGCTTCACCTCAGGCCATTTTGTGGAATGGTCCAACGATGTCCATCCCCCACTTGTAGAATGACCATGCTGAATTAATAGGAACAAGGTCATGCTTCGGACTTTTGGGGACGGGAGGATGTATTTGGCAGGCTTCACATTTTTTGAGTTGTTTGGTGGTATCTCGGTGCATGGAAGGCCAAAAATAGCCTAAGTTCATGAGTTTGGCCACCACCGATCTTGGACCACAGTGAGCTCCACAAATTCCTTCATAAATTTCTTTGATCAAGTACTGACTCTGCTTTGGACTAACACATCGGAGCAATGGGGCTAGGTAACCTTTCTTATAAAGGATACCATCTTTCAACACATATTGCTTAGACTTGATCCGAACCCTTTCAGCTTCAGTTTGATCAGCAGGTAATTTATCTTCTTTTAGGAACGTTGTGAAAGGAGTCATCCAACTTGATCCAACTTCAGTAATGTCATCTTGTACCTCGAGTTCCAGAATAGGAGGGGATTTGAGCACTTCAACTAATATCTTTTTGGTAAGGTGAGCAGAGTTTAAAGAAGCAAGTTTGCTTAGTGCATCCGCCTTCTTGTTTTCTGAACGAGGAACTTGCTTTATTTTGATGGATTGGAACATGCTCATGATTTCTTTTGCTTTTTCTCTGTACTTCTTCATGTTGGGTTCCTTGGCGATGTAACTGTCGTTCACTTGGTTTGATCGACCAGCAATGAATCAGTGAGGACTTGAAGCTTCTAGACGTTCATCTGCTTAGCATGCTTCAACCCTGCTATTAAGGCATCGTATTCTTCTTCGTTATTAGAGGTCTGAAAATCAAGTCGAAGAGCATATGTGAATTCCAACACTTCAGGGTTAATTAAGACGAGGCCGGCCCCTGACCCTTCGATACTAGAAGCTCCGTCGGTAAAAAGCTTCCACGCTTCAGGGTCAGGGGTTCGTTAATAGTGATGTTAACGTCAGCCACTTCTTCCTTTGGAATTTCTACAATAAAATCAGCAAGTATTTGTGCCTTGACTACTTTTCTTAGGATGTAGGTGATATTGTGCTCACCTAATTCGACAGCCCATTTGGCTGGTCGTCCCGAGGTTTCTGGCCTTTCAAGCACACTTTTTATAGGTTGATCAGTGACCACTTGTATTGGGTGTGCTTGAAAGTACCTTCGATGCCTTCTAGCTGTTTGTACAAGGGCCAAGGCTAGTTTTTCCAAAGGAGGGTACTTGACCTTTACTAGTTTTAAGGATTTACTGAAGAAGTAGACAGGTACCTGGGCATTGTCTCGTTCTATTGTGAGAAGATCGCTAAGGGCCTCTTCAGCAACCGATAGATAGACAGAGATCGTTTCCCCAGGTTCGGGAGCCGCAATGGCTGGAAGGGAAGCAAGATGTTGTTTCATTTGGTTGAAGGCTTCCTCTGCTTCCTCAGTCCATCTGAAATCTTTTTTGTCAGTACACCCTTTGAGAGTTTTGAAGAAGGGTAGGGATCTTTCTGCTAACTTTGACATGAAACGCTTCAAGGCTGCAAGCTTCCCATTTAGGCTTTCTACTTCTTTTTTTTGTTTGAGGAGACTTTGTGTTTAGAACAGCTCGGATCTTGTTGGGATTGGATTTAATGCTTTGCTTTCCCACAATGTGTCCCAGGAACTTGCCTTCTTCAAAACCGAACAAGTATTTGACTTGGTTAAGCTTCATGTTGATATTTTTGAGGTTGTCAAACGTCTATTGGATGTCTTCAAGCATTTGATCTTCAGTCTTACTTTTAATCACCAATCGTCAACATATACTTCCATGTTTTTGCCAATTTGATTGGCGAAGGCTTTTTCTACCAACCTTTGACAACTAGCACCTGCATTTTTTAAACCAAAAGACATCTTTCGATAACAAAAAAAAATACCTTTATCAGTGTGGAATGCAGTTTTTCTTTGTCTTCTTCCTTCATTTGAATCTGATGGTAACCCTTGTAGGCGTCCAGGAAGCATTTGAAGGGGAAGCCTGTAATGGAGTCAACTTTGAGGTCGATTTCAGGTAGGGAGTAGCAATCCTTGGGACAAGCTTTGTTGAGATCTTTAAAATCTATGCACACTCTCCAAGATTCATCAGTTTTTCGGACCATTACAGGGTTGGTAACCCATGATTGATATTTGACCTCTCAAAGGATTCCAGCTTGTACAAGCCTGTCTACCTCTAATCAAGCTTCCATACTTCTTTCAGGTGCCAGGCTTCGTTTTTTCTAGACTATGGGCTTAACATCAACAAGAATTCTGAGCTCATGCTCGGCGATATCCCATGGGATACCAGTCATGTCACTAGGACACCAAGCAAAGACATCAACGTTGCTTTGCAACAACCTTTCAAGCTTTGAGAGGGTGTCCTCAGGAAGCCTCGTATTGACCCTAATCCTTTGTTCAGGATATTCGGGGTTAATACTTAAGCCTCGTTCATCTCTTTCAGGTTCGTCGCCCTCTATCATGAGTACCTCTGCCGAGGGTTGAAGGGTTGCTGCCTCGTTTTCAGTAGGGAATTTTGCCCTCTTCTGGCTGATCGAGACAGTCATATCAAAGGTGAACAAACCTGTTTTCCAATGATATCATCATAGCTTGAAGGTAGGTCAAGGACTATAAAGGTGAGGGGCTCAGTTCTCTGCATTTTTCTTTCGGAGAAAATGACATCAAGCGTTACTTGCCCCAAGGGCTTGAGAGGTATGTCGGCTATACCTTTGATAGACGACTCAACTGGTTGGAGCTTGGAGCATTCACTTGGGCTTAGTAAGTTGAAGTATTTTTCAAACATGATTTTTGTGGCTACCCCGGTGTCGATTTAGGCTCTTTGTGTCTTGATTGAGCCTATCAGAGCTTCCACCACCAGAGGGTCATAATTCCTTTCTCCTTCTGGTGAGGGGGAAGTAGACGCATTGTCTTTCCCAAGCTTCCAACCGAGGACGTTTGTTGGGAGTTTCTGGTTCAATCTGCACCATGCTAACTTCTTTCTTCTTGCCCTCGGCCATATAATCTTTAACTCTTTTGACTAGATGACAGCTTCCTTAATTCTTTTCTTGAGTTGGAAGCAATCATTGGTATGGTGTCCTTTTTCTTCGTGGAACTCACAGTATTGGTTAGAGTTCTTGTTTCTTTTGCTCTTCGGCAAAGGGCGGGGAGGTCTGAAGCGGTGTTTAACCTCTTCAGTTTCCAGGATTTCTTGAGGGGTTTTGGTTAGAGCAATGAAGTTTATCATTCTTTATCTGCTTGGAGGGTTACTCCCTTCAGACCTTCGAGGTTCAGATCCCTTGGATCGTTTGTCATATGACCCAAAGTTACCGCTTTTTTGATTTGTACTATAGTTTTGCAAGTTAGCAGCTCTCTTACTTTGTTCTTTGATGTCTACAACTTCATCCCCTCGAATGTGGGCTTCTGCTCTTTTGAGAGCTTCTTCGAGGGTTATAGGGAGACTTTTATTGAAGTCTCGAGTGAGGTACTTGGAGTTTATAGCGTTCATGAACCCTGCAACCTTTATCTTTTCATCAGCACCAACATAGGTCACACCTTCTCTCTTGTATCGTTCTATGAAGTCTCGGAGCCTTTCATCATCCCTTTGCTTAAGATGACCGTGGCATCTTTGACACAACGTCTTTATTGGGATAAATTGGCCAAAAATCCTTTGCCTAAGTCATCAAAGGACCGGATGCTTATAGCCGGGAGATCGTTGAACTAGATACGAGCTGAACCAACAAGCGTTTGCATGAACATTAGACAGCACTCGGGGTTTCCCCATTTTTCCATTCGTACAGCCCCGAAGAAGATTTGCAAGTGATCTTCAGGGTCATCGGTACCATCATAGGTTTTTATGTGAGACGGCATTTTCAGTTTCGTGGGGAATTCATAGTCAGCGATTTGTGGGGAAAAGCATGAAAGTCTGTTAGCTTTGTAGGGTTTGTTCAAGTGATTTTTCGGTTCAAGTGCTACCATTCGAGTTTCCTTAGTGAGTGGCCAACACTTGGCTAATGACCTGTTGCCAAGGGAAGTGTGCCATCATTTGGGTCATCATTTGAGGCATAAAGTTAAAGCCTTGAAGGCTTTCAGGTATCACCATGTTGCTAGCTCCCATGGGCATATTCATGGAGGCGCTCCGGACCATGGGTAGGGAGTAGTTGAGACAAGGGGTTGAGAAATGAACAGCGGGTCCAGGGTTGGTCTAAAGTGAGCTCATGCCCTATGGGTGTATTTGAGACCGGCGATTGTAGGATTTGGTCTAAAGTGAGCTCATGCCCTATGGGTGTACTTGAGACAAGGGGTTGAGAGGTGAATAGCGGGAAAGAGGTTGGATTCAGCCTCCCAGGCTGATAAGGTCCAGGGTTAAAAGGAGAAAAGGTTGAACTGGGACCGGCTCCTTGGTTAGGAGGTGTGGGCCAAGAGTTTGAGGGCGTAAGATGAGGAGGAAGAGGTGGTCCGGGTGAGAGTGAGGGTTCATCCTCGTCATAATCCAGCCAGATCCTCACTCCTTTTTCCCTTTCCTTGTTCACATGTTGGTTGAGAAGGGATCTCAGTTGTAAAAAGTTTCTTGCAACTCCCTCGGGGGTTAGATCTATGCGTTCGGGTGTACGCATGGAGCTAAGCAGGGGAGATGCAACCCCTGAGCGGGAGAGAGTTAGAGTTTGGAAGAGTGTGAACTCTTGAGATGCAACCCCCGTGGGAGTACTCTTAGGGGTATGAAAAGAGACAGACCTGTTAAGATAGGTCTGGTCGGTGTTGAGTGTTCCCCCGGCGTTGGGTGACAATTGGTTCACCTCTTCCGGAGACTCTTGGTCGGACATTTTAAGGAGTTGAAGCTATACAGCTGATCTATAAAGGTAACTCAACAGTGCGGCCCCACGGTGGGCGCCAACTTATTGCTACAAAAAATATTGAACCGATGTTAGTATAGAGTCCCACAGGGGTGAAAGGGTTAAAGGGTTTGGATTCACCAAACGCAGGTCGTGGTGTCTCTCTACGTTATAAACGTAGATGGGAGGTTCAAGAGTTTCGATGTTTTAGTTGCTATGATTCTGATTTAGGATTTACCTAAAGTCAGAATATTGTTTATAACTTTATTGATGTGTTTAGTGAATTAAAGAAGATATTACACGTGAAGTGTGATAGTAGAAACGAATAGAAGAGTGTAAGTGTAAGGAACTTTCTGATTATCTAATGGAGCCTCTGATTTATAGAAGAGGAATCTTCTATATGAGGAATAGAAAAACTCTTGATCCAAGTAACAACTAGGGATTTTAGACTTAAGTCGATAAAGGCTTCGGACCTACGGTTAATGGGGAGTGACTCCTACACGTGAAAGGTATAACCAGCTAGTGGAGTCAACCGAGAAAAAGTAATGACAAGACAGGTCATTTGTTTTGTTCTTTCTACTGGTGACGGTTGTCACTTTCTGATTCCTTTTAGCTTTCAATCTTTCAAGCAAGATTGTGTAATATAATTGGTTTGTTTAACCTTAAACTACCCACGTCATCACTGACTAATCAAACATTGAAGGGGCAGAGATGTTGCATAATAAATACCATTTTACCTATTTATTTTCTTCTCTTTCAATTTTCTGTTTTATAACCTCAAGAGTTTATTCAGTTCAACTATCCAACTTTGTAATTATCATTGGATTCTCAACACCTAATTAAATACATAAAAATGAGAGTTCAACTTCTTCATAGCTCTAGTTTTGATTAATGCATACTAAAAACAAGCGGTTGATCATACAACCTACACGATAACCAAAACACACAAATAATGGGCCCTCCCAAAATTATTTATCTTTAGGGGAGATGGGGCTCCACCCGTGTTGGCCAGGGGTACCCCACTACTCACACGGTAACAATGTTGTTGTAGGTACTCGTAGGGGTCCCGTAGATTAATTTGCTGGTTCTATCCAACGGGAATGGAATAATTTCTAACGGTTGAATTTTAAATGCAACGGTCATAATACTTACCATTTTAGGCTAATTGTCAATTTTAATTTGACCGTTTATATATATTTTTTTAAATTTAGTACTTTATATGAACATCATTTACTTTATTTCATACAGCCACATCAAATTTATAAAATTTATACCATTACATACACCGTCACCCATCACCTACCACCCTGCCGGCACTAACCACCCCCGTCGTCACCATCCACCACCGTTGTAGCTGCCACCAACCATTGCCACCCACTACTTTCACCCATCCACCGCCGCCTCCACCACCTGCCAGTGTCACTCACCACGATTTCCTTTACCCACAACTAACGCCGCCACCAACCACTCACCATCGCCGCCACTACTCACTATCGTCACCCACTCACCATCACCGCCATCCACCCCCACCCATCGCTACCGTTGCCACCACCCACCATCACCATCGTCACCACCTACCACCGTCGTCGCCACCTACCACCCTACTAGCGCCACACATCACCACCTACCATCACTGCAACCAACCACCACCACCGCCACCCACCACTGCCACTACTCACCATCGTCGCCCACCTACCATCACAGCATTCACCTCCACCTTCCACCGTCGCCGCTACTGCCACATATCACCACCCACTATTACCGCCACTGACTACCACTCACCACAGCCAAACACCACTGACTTTATTCATTCGTCTTTTGCTGCATATTCAACAACACGAAGTAATGTTTTGTTTCATTCTCACATAGCAACCAAACAAGACATGGAATGGTAATGATTCATTCCATTACCTTGTCCATTCCATTCCATTAAATTCCCTCATCCATTTCATTACCCCATACTAAACAGACCCTATGGGTGGATGTAATGGTTTTGAGGGAATAGAATGCCTTGTGGAATGGGTGATTCCATTCCTTTAACCAAACAAACACACTATTTTTCATTACCTCGTAATGGTCCATTCCATTCCCCCTTTCATTGCATCATACCAAACGCTACGTTAAAATGATAACTTGCGGATTATGAAACTACAAAGTTATCATAAACAATTTGATTATGAAAACAGTGTAAAGCTGAAGATCACCATGTGAAGATAAAATGATAACTTGCATGTAATGTGTGTTTTTAAGTATATACGTTGTAACACTAGACCTCATATACCATCTATATTGTCCACGTTACTCCTAATAAGTTGTCTATATATAAACTCTCGAATTTGTTTAGCTACTTTGGTGGAGACTTCCTATAAGGTTAGCCATCCTAGTACTATTATCACCTGAATAAGCTTAACTGTGGCATTTTCATCTCCTTCACATTCTACAAACGCATTGATGATATTTGTGGTGAAACATTTGTTGTAATCTAAGAATCTCTCATGTCTACGGTTGATGTAGGATTTATCTATGATGTTATATTTACCCCCCTATTGTACGTGATGAGTTATGTCCCGTCATCCCAACCAAAGACGTGGGATATGTCTAAGGTGTCCTCCTGGAACACCCTCAGGACAACATCAATGATAAGGTTTGCGTAATTATTCTTAATGACACAGTATTAAGCGTGGGTTGTTCACTGGAGGCTTCTCATGACTCATGAGGTTATCAATCCTAGTGTTATTTTCATCTGAGCAAGCTAAATTGTGGAAATTTATCAGCTCTACAACCAATCTATCCAAAATGCGTTGATGATATTCGAGACGGAGCATTTCTTATGAAATATAAAGCTATCATATATATGCTCAACGTGAGATTTGCCTATGATGTTTACCAAAATGCCTGGTGACTCAACAAGTTTATGAGCATTTGTATCAAAATGTTAAAAAATTACCTAAGTTATTAATTTAATTACTGGCCTTTTGAGAGTTTGTAGAGTTTGCTTAATTATGTAGCAAATGTTTGGCCATAACCTTGAAAAAATAATCCCCTAATTTTATGGCGCTTGTATTCATGGGAATTTGGCACGGTATTTGGGAACTCACGTGAGGGTTTGACTGTTATTTTGATTCATTTCTTTTGACACAATGCTCATTTACTGGAATATGTTGTTGGCCAAAGTGCTTCTCTCTTACCAATGTTTATAAAAAATATATATTTCATCGTGGATTTTTAGAGTTACTTCGTGCAAACTGCAAACACTCAGAGAACTGCAAATGAGAACATGAAAACTTTTTTCATTCTACCGACAACAATATTAGAACTTTAATTTATTAGACATGCTAAATTTAGAAATTGAAATTTCAGCTTTAAGATTATTATTATTATTATTATAAACCCTACTTTTAAGATGAACATAAGCAATAATAATTAAGGTCATGAGAAACAAGATGAAGAAACTCTTAATTTATGGATGAATGCTACCTCATTAAGATCATACCTGACCCACTATGTCTGTGGATGATGCTTACAGGCACACCCACCTGCTTACAAGATGACTTGTATACCCAATGTAGCTACAAAGTATATTATATATACATTTAAACTATTAAGTTAACTTTTCATGACCCCCCCCCCCCCCTACCCCACCCCACTTCCTATATAAATATGACCCTCCATCATGGTCTACCATAATATTCTAACACACCTTTCTTTCACAGAACAAAGAGAACAACATTTATCCATCTAATTAGAGTCATCTTTTTGGCATCTAAAGAACCGTTGTGAGGTTCGATTTTTGAAGAGAAAGAGAGAGACATGAAGATGATGATGGGAAGCTCCAAGAGAAGGATTTCAAGCAAAGGAGTTGGAGGAATTCTTAAAGAGCATAAAGCAAGGCTTTACATCATCAAGAGATGTGTCGTCATGCTTCTTTGTTACCACGATTGATGTATTCAGACTCGATCGATGAGCTAATCTGGAATTGATCAAGCAGTTTGTATATAGAAAGTATGTGGCTTGAAAGAGCTCAACAGTTTTGTAGTTGGTTGGCCCTTGATCAATGTAACTTCTACTTATGTTAGATTAGTTCCTTTTTTTTCCCATGTGACTTTGGGAACTAATTATATTAATATATATGAATGAAAATTAGTGGTTGTTAATCTTATGTTATTTTCGGTTTTTTGGTTGATAAAAGATCTTCAATTCATGTAAACATAATTGCTTTTCATTAGGGTTAAATTATAAAGTGTGTGTAACTTTAAGCTAGCTGTACATTGATTTTTCTCAGTTAGTAGATCGGCCAAATACAAAGGATGTATTCATGTTAAAGTGGTTTTTGTTGTGAATCAATTTATATTAATAATAGATTTTTTCGCAAAGTTTTAAAAGAATGTCTTTTTTATGTTAGATAGAACGAAAAAGATAAAATCATATTTGAAAAACATATATGTTGACATATGCAGTATAATTTTGTGTATCATTTCATGTTTTTTGTTAAAACTATAGAATTTATGTAATTTATCAATGTTTTTTTATTGAGATGTAAATATCTTGATAATATTTAGGCTTCTATGAATATTTATTTCTCCATGCTTGGTGTTGTATACTTTTTCATAATTTTCTAATGCTAGTAGAGGAAAGGCATAGGAAGATGATAGGTATGATTAAGCTAAAAAGATAACACGATGACAGTAAGAGAGTAGTAATTATGCTTAAGGCTATCTATGATCCATGTTATGTCTTTGGGTTTAATGATTGAAAGTGGTCTAGTTGGTGCCACCTTTATACACTCTTTGGTCAAACTAAAATATTTTCCACTACTTAATCACATTCTATTAATTATCTATCAACTAACTAACATTTAATTATTTTTAACTTTCGAAAAAAAATACCAGAGAAAAAAACAAAACAATACTTTTGGAAAAAAAGTGATCATAATAATCGTCTTTCTACAACTAATGTGATTTCTTAAAAAGTCAAAGTTAAGCCTGTATAATTATTTCTGGCAGTTGATTGGTGAACATAAACAATATCCACATATTTCTTCGCGTTAAAGACATAAATTCTAACTCGAACACTTTTGAAATCGTGTATAACACAACGCAAACAAGTTGTAAATGACTTGTAATCAAATTGCATACTGGTTGATCTTTTGTAATAAAATGAGCTAAATGTGTTGCAAGTTGACCTTCAAAATATTATAATTTGATTGAATTACGGATAAAAAAGTTATATGAATCTAGTTAAACAAACAAAACCGAACATAACATAACATATTCATTTAAATCGGTTAGACAAAAAAACCCGAATATGAAAAGTTAATAAAACGAGTTACGTACAAATGACAATAAAAAACCTTATTATTTTAGTGTTTTTGGGGCATGCCAGAATATGTCACTATTACAACCGTCTTTATCTCGTTTTTTTTTCTTATCATGTTTCTACAATTACCATGCGGTTTTTCCTCAACATTTCAAACGAAGATAAGGTTTACCCAACGACCACTAGGGCGTGCAAAAAAAGATAGAATCCGAATCCGACTTATCCAAAATTTTAATTTTGAAAACTCACTTAAGTTGTGAAAACCCTGAAAACTCATGTAACAACCATGAAAAATCCGTGTAACATCCTAAGAAACACTATGTAACACATATGTGATATATGTTACGTCAGCAATGGTGTTCACATAGTTACATATGTGTTACATAGTGTTTCTTAGGATGTTACAGGGATTCTTCGTGTGTAATCTAAATTTTCCCAAACCTCGAATAGTTACCTCAAATCTTAATAATTAAGGTTCACATGTGAAAGAAAAGTCTATCAAGCGCATTCTATACCAAGCGCTAACTATGCATTGAGCCCCTACTTTGAACCTTGCCAAGCACACACTTTCCCAAGCGATTACTTTAAGTCCAGCGCATGATTTAAGGGTGAACTATGACATGAAAGGTGAACTTTCAGCAGTAGCGCCATCTTAAAACATAAGCAATATTAACTGGTGACCCAGTGGTATCTTTGAGTAACCCTAAATATAGTTGTTTATCAACGACTGCAAATTCAAACTTGTAAACAATACAAAATTCCAACTTTATGTATCTATGAGGCTCGATTTGTACCATAAAGGTGTTCCCATGCAAAACAGTTAAGACAATCACCGACTTTACTCGGTTTTTATCTCTAAAACTGAACATCACATTTAAACTCCCCAAATGGATAGAAAACAGGTAAAATCCTTACCTTTTGAACTTGGAAATTTTTGACAATGATCCTTTGGTTGATACCTTTGATTGATGCCCGAATCCGGTTGAATCCGATCCTCATTCTTTCTCTAAGTTTCCTGAAAAAAGAATGATTATGGTGATTTAAGGTTTCCATTTACTTTTTAGGCCTTTCTTTTAACGGCAAACTTTTTGCAACACCCTAAACTCCACCTAACATTGCACTTGTAAGGATTTGAACTCACAACCTCACATTTATTAGAGGGACACCCTGTCACTAGACCAAAAGGTCATAGGTCATTTACTTTCTTTACTCTTAAGCAATTTACCCATTTACCCTTTATGGGCCTTAATCCCACAAAATGAATAAACTCATCAATTAAAAATATAATCCAATTGGGGTGTACATAGCATGGGGCAAACAAAATTCGTACAAAACCATTATCTACACTACTATATAATGGGTTCTGGACGGGCAAAAGAGTCATTTCATATTTATATATATGGACAAATTTGCAATTTCATTAAATTGGCAAGACAAACTTAATATAACAATTATATAACTATTCTATTAATTAAATGCACAAAAAGACAAAAAAAATGAGAATTTAAATGATATTTTACATATCAAATGAATAAACAAATAATAATAATAATAATAATAATAATAATAATAATAATATAAAATATGAATATTACAGTAAAAGAAACATATCATTCATCTTCTCCCCATAGAAAAAGGAACCGACGTGGAAAAGAGAAATGGTCTGCCAACCGTTAACTTGTTACTAACCACTCAATTCAACCTATTCAATGCGATTCAATCATCATCAAAGGAATTAAATTAAAACCGATCGGAACGCATCTGTTTAAAGACTAAAAAACCCACGAACCAAACTTGTTTCCCTCAACCCTCTCTGTTTATGACCACATTCCTGTAGACCGAAGTCCAGCAACAAAAACACAACCACTTCCATCACGACCCGTAGTACAATTACTGCCTTACGACAACCCCCACGACTACCTCCGACAAGCAACACCCAACCAAAAATATTGTACATTGGAAGTTTGATAGTGACAGGAAGATATTTGTGGTTAAAAGAAAGTATTCAATATTTCAAAATTAAATTGATCTACAAATTCTTCCTAGCTGGAATATTCGTGATTTGAGCAAGTTGAAATTGATCAATCCTTCAAATGATTCTCGAGCATAGTTTTGTTGAAAATTTGATTAGAAAGTAATGTTTTTTCAAAGTTTAAAGTGTTTAAACCATAGGTCGCTGGAAGATTGATGTAAAAAATATACCCTTAATTGGGAAGAAAAAATATATGGGGTTACACGTTAATCCGGCAAAAGTTGTGAGAAAAATTAATATTCCCAACTATCCCTCTCCATGCTTGTGAAATTTCAGAAGTTGGTACTATGATGTTTCTACTGTAGAGGCTAGATTAGAAATGGATTATCTTCCAGAAATCCGAGTGTTAGATCCAAGCACTTGAGGTTTTCACAAGATAACTATATCAAATACGTAGCAGAAAATAACTTCCATGATGAATCTTTGCTATTTATGAGAGTTGTTAAAAGCGCTTTAAAATTACAGGATGCTGCAACAAGGGCTCATAAGAGAATTGATGCAAGATATGATTAAAAAATGCTTTAACAACAAACAAGTAGAGGATTTCCCATAGCTTAACCTTTGTTAGAATGATTTTGGTTATTTAACTTTTGTCGGCTGCATTGGCTATTGGTTGATGATTTTGGTTGTTAAACATGTAGGGAATGCCTTTATGTCTACCTAATTAATGTTTTTTATTCTTACAGCTTTCGTAATACAGAAATATAATAAAGTGTTTAAGGCAAGTCGGTTTATATTACGCTCACCAAAAGAGCATTGGTGACTCCCACGACTGTGAATTGTCGACTCTGCTGTAATGCATGGGTTCACAATACAATGTCTTGCATGCATAGACGAATTTTGTACCAGACACACACGTAGGGGCTCACACGTTACATATTACTAGTGGGAAGCCCGCCTGATGCGGCGGGATGGACAATTTACATACATAATTATTTGCATGAAAAATATGGTTTATGTAACACACATTCAAAGGCTTACAATGGGCAAAAACATAATTTAAACATGTTGAATTTTGAATGGAAAATAGATACCCGCGCTATGCAATGGGATAACTGGAATGGCATATAACCAAACCTGTGCAAGCCCAATACTATTATTGTGCGTAACAAAATTTATTATTAAACAACAAAGTTTAAAATATCAAAACAATCAATTGACGTCTTACAAACTATAACATTACATATATGAATCACGACATTACAAATATGAAGCACCTCGAACATTAAGCATCAATTCAAGGTAAATATCAAGATGTATTTGACAAGCATAATGAGGTACCCATAATTGACCCATGGAAGGGAAGACATCAATCGAAACATGTGGTTGCCGTATATTAAGAAACAACTTCCTAAGAGATATAATTATTTTTCTTTGCAAAACAATCATACATTACCACTTTATACGATATAAACCAAGTAATTCCATAATAATATTTTATAATTTTGTTTAGGGCCAAAATTTTTTTCCAGAACATAAACAAAAAAAATGTTATATTAGAAATTGTTTAGAAAAGAATACTTTGAATTTATAATATATCACGAACTTTTAAAAAAAAAAATCATTTACATACGTGTTTCTCCATGAGAGTTCTATTAAAAGAAAGATGTAGAAAATTATCTTGAGGGGGTCTTTTATCAATAATACAAATGTTTTGTGAATCTTTTTACCAAGTGGTCTATTATTTGAAAAATAATGCTTTGAGAAAATATTGTTACAAAGCTAGTAGAGTAGTTTCCATGGTCGATAACTAATTACATTTGTTTGGCATACACATCTCATATTTTGATTTGTCATCAATTTGAGTGCATCGAAAAATAAGAGTTCGAATTTTCCTTTAATAAAAATAATGTGACTCGTCAAATTACTTAGAGAAAAATCATGTGTCGATTCCATTAAAGTACCTCTCAAGTCCGCCCCTTGCAGTTTCAGTGCATAGTCACTTCGTATTGGGGGGCCGAGGCGGGGGGTTTGGACCTCTTGTCATGATTTTCTGTACAATATACAAAAATAAGGACATCCTAATATCAAGTTAAACTCTAACCTCCTCTTGATGTCTCGTTTACCCTAATGTAGTTTATTCGTGACTATGTTTCGTGGTAATTTATGTGCTTCGTGTGCCATTTTTCATAAAATCAATAAGTGGTTTCAAATAACTAATTATAAAATTAACAAATATAACATATATATACACACACTTAATTATTGTTTTATAAATTATAAATATGTTATAAAGTAAACAGATAAACTAATTTAAATTAATCACATAATTATTATCAATTTAACTATACAATTATATACATATTATTATCAATTTTTTTGTTACTTAATCCAATATACACGTATGTCTATAATTCAATTATCTTATTTACTAACTCAAAAGTAATTTGATCAACTACAAATTTCAGCTTCGTTCAATATCCTTTGTTTCTAAAATTAAAATGCTATTTATAAGATTATAATTTATATGGATTGTTTGAAAGTACAAGCAAGTTCATGGATTTCAAGAAAGTATTTGCATTAACTAAACCTATATACATGTTGGAGTAGTAGTAAAAATTAGTTTCAGATATATAACAATTTGCCAAATGAGTACCGTGTGTATATATCTTATGAAAATAATAGAAAAACGGTTTTGTTACCTATTACGCAAACAACCAAGTCGAAACAGTACGCTCGAAGAATGCGAATGTTGGATATTGATCGGAGGTGGCATAATAACTAACTATACGTTCTTTCATGTTTGAGGGCGATGATGATGATTGTAAAGGTGGTTACATGGTTGCCCCCTGATTAATCAAGTAAAGAACAATGATATTGGCAACAAAGGTTCCGCAATTGGGCAACAAAGAAGACAATGGCGAGTGGTGGTGTTTTGGTTGAGTTTAGGATTGCCACAACTATGTCGGCATATATAACTCAACAAAATATAATGGAAGGAGGACGAGAAGAGTTCGTGTCCAATAGGTTTTAATGTGGATCGTCTTTTATAGGCTCAAAGAAATGGTCTTAAATGAACGATTAGAGTACCAACATCGGTTTCATTTCATTAGAAATACCTCATTATTGGTGATAAAAATTTATTGTTAAAACCTTTTAACTTACTGTTTTCACCTAAGCAATTAAAACCTTGTTAATGCTTTTAAATACCATTATACTTCACTTCACTTCAATTTCTCATTTAATTCTAAGTTCAATTCATTTATCAAGTTGATATTTATGTAGAAAGACAACTTTACCCCTATACTAAGTTCATCGACTTGTTGTACCATAAGCTTAAAATATTGTAATTACTTAATTTTTTATGGAATCCCTTTCTCATGCTTTATATATAGTATAGATTATTTAGGTACTCCAACCAACCGATTAAATTGTCACTTTACTTTCCTCACCATTTTGACGACGCTTCAAATTAAGCAAAAAACAACAGCGAGACGATTTACCAAATGCAACAGCTAAACAACATGCAACTCCGCTGCAACGCGCGAGTTCTCGCTAGTTTTAATAATATATACTCACATTTGCTCACATATTACATACAAGATTTTCTTGAGATTTTCTTATATAAATTTTTTATATAAAATAATTCTTTTATTTAACTTCATATACAAAAAAAAATGTTTTCAAACAAAGAGTCAAATTAATAAAATGGTATAAAGGTAACCCATTGTCGTGTGTATATTTATGCCCCTGCGCGTACATGTATACATTATGCATTTAGGTAATATGGATTATGGAATAAAGTCTTTTATAGTATTAAACTTTCATTAAAACTTAACTAGAGCTATACTTAAATAACTTAGCTAATAATATATATATGTAGAGGTAAAGTTTGCATTAGTATGATTTTGTTGTCGTCAACCAAACGGCCAAGAAATCTGAGTTGTTTCCAACCAAACTGGCAAATTAAGTTAATTAACCCACTAATAATTGAACCAAATTCTTCCATATCAGACCTAAATTAAACAATATTTGATATTTGGTAGTCAAAACAAAAATAACTAATAGTCTAATACTTGCGTGACCATAACATTATTGGCCTCCAACAGCATGCCACGTGATAATTGGTTATATGATCGGAGTATAAAAGATTGGACTACCATTCTGAATCTTGTTAGTCACGGCTTAATCTCTAAAGATTTGGTGCAGTACTCTATAGTTTATATTTTGTTTTATTTTACAAAAGAAAAAATATTTTTTACAATAATATAGTCAACTATTATTGGGGTTGAAATTGAAATAATTACTGTTAAGATATGATATCCTAAGTAACTCTAAAGATATGATATCCAGAAGATTATGATGATAAACACAGTTGTCTTTCATGAAAAAATGGTCAACTTTTGGGTCGACTATTATTTGAGTTAAATATCCCAAAGTTTTTTACAGTCATTCAAGCTTTGGGTGAGAAATAGAGCCTCTTAGAGCATTCACAGTAGAGCCTCTATATTATTGTGAGAGGGGCCTCCATATTATATACAGTGTGTATAAGTGGTTGTGAGTAGAGGAGATAGAGAATATATAGAGAAGTTACTGTTCATCAGTAAATTTGATATGGAACTGTTCATCCTCCATAATTGTTTAATATTTTTTAAAGTGGTTGTGAGTAGAGGAGAGAGAAAAGGTAATGATAAAAGTATAGAATAAATATTATTAAATAGAAAAAAGTGAGAAAAAGTAGTGTTTTTAGAGTAATTATGGAGAAAATATAGAGAAGCTACTGGGAATGCTCTTACCTCTTAGACTATATGGTGTGGAGACCAACTCCCCCAAATGCCACATCAGCGCCACCTCATTTTACCTATTTCCTCCCCTAAAGTATGGAAATGGTATTCCCTTAATTCCCCCAATCCCCCTTATTTTTTTATTATATAAAGTTTAATTAAAATAAATAATAAAATCAACCAATCACATTACAAGGGGAGAAGGGGGAGTTCACCCCTAACTCACCGAAAATTATTGGGGAGGGGGGGGGGGGGGGGGGGGGGCGGTGTTCCCCTTGGAGAAAAGCTCAATGTCAGCATCCCGATTCTTCTCCCCGCTTCCAAACCATTTAGTCTTAGGAAGAAAACTAGAGGTCATTCCTTGGCATGGGGTCAATTAAGAATATATTGGTGTAATCGTTATAAAATGAGTCAACACCAAGATGTATGCAATTTTTTATGACAAAGAATATTAATAAAAATAATACTTCACGATTTTTCATATATTCTCAACTAGTCACGCACAAATGCAAAGCTTTACAACGTCTCTCTTTTGTCCTTTTGGACTTTGTAACGTAAGTAACTCACACGACTTTACCACTCTATACAATAGATCAATAGTGATTAACGCTAATTGTGTTTAAGCAATTACATCATCATCCTTGACTACTTAGTCAAGATCCAAGTTAATAACTATAAGTGTTTTGACACCAATCTTTAGTTACAAGTTGATGAACCATGCACAAAAGTGAATGTAATGAATTCGGCGAAAAGCCGGCAATGTTTGCCTCTTTTTCCTCATCTCGTTGTACCAACATAGTTACACAATTTTTCAAACATTTGCTAAATATAAAATTGGCTTGGTTATTCTAACACTCTAGTAGACTTTAATTAGTCAAACAATAAACTAAATGAACTATCCAATATTGTTTCAAATAATATCTCAACAATATCAAGAATTAAGTATTTCACAGCAGTACACAACCGCGATGATATCAACAACAAAATCTCATGATTGAAATTGTGATTAGCAATTATATATGATCGTATCATGACTATTCACTCAATCAAGCTATAAAATAGTATTTGAATTAATTGGATTAGTCAATACTTAGGTGACATTTAGTTAGTAAAACAATAAATAAATGAACTTATTCAACATCGTTGCCATGACAAAAGTATCTCAACGCAGAAATAATTTAGGTACTTCACACGAGCAATGATATCAACAACAAAGCCTTAACAGTCAACACACTTACATGGCATTATTATTAATGTGGCGTGTCGGTGTTTCTGAAAAGCACGGAACGACAAGATTTCTAAAGGCAAAGAAGTCAAGGTTCTAGAGATAGTTGCTAATGTGAAGTGTATGTCGTCTTTTTGGTTAAAGAATAAGTCTAGATTTAATAGAAAGATTAGTGTCAGAACCCATTATACATGATGTCATTTGTTGTTTGGCTGCGGTTCTCGCCTTTAGGACAAGCAGGGTGTTGAATGAAAGTTAAAGTTAAAAAAAAAAAAGTTAACACTAAATGAATAACCTCAAAGGAGGCAAATTTGTATAAAAGGTGGAAAATAACGTATTTCTCAAGGATCCTTAATTAAATCCATATGGTTGGAATATATATTTTGAATATGATATTAAACTTCTTGTATATAGTTTGATACACCTAATTAATAAAACTATGTGTTTATTTAAAAGTAATTGATTGCTCATATTAGACAAAAATAAAACGTATGCAAAATTTAGGATCTGGTCATGAGCCCAGACAGATTCAGAGGCTTAGATCGATGTGTATGTTTTCGGTGGGTTATTGTTTTTTTCTTTCAAGACATATTGGGCTGGTTTGACAATCAAAACACGTGGGCTCTAATCCACTAATCTATGGGCATCTAACGCAATATATTTAACGCCCAAATTTTTAGAACTTAGAAAGGAAAGAAATAGCTAAGTTTATCTATCTATACTACATTATAAAGGAGGAGAGATGGCTAAAATAGTCACTTCATGTCAAATTTAAGATGGCATACAAAAGGTCACAAGGTAAACAACTATTTTTTTGTCAAATCCTTCCCTTTATGCCCCTATGTGTAACAATTTGATTACAATTGTACAAATGACTAATGCAAGTCATCTCTATTATTATTTGCTTCACATTTTGATTTTCTCATCTTTAATGAATTCAATTTGAGATTCAATGTCTCACCTTTTTCTTTTCTCATCTTCAATGATGAATTAAAATCAACATTCCTTAATTTAATCTCTAAAACTCCTCATGCCATTGCCTTATCACACCATTTTCTTTATTTCTCTTGGAAGTAGTAATCGAATGATATTGTTCAACACTTGTAGTCTTGCACTATCGATTATTATGTTGGTAAGCCAACACTTGTAATCTTGTATATTCTTTATGTATATTTATTTATTTATTTATTTATTTAGTTTTTAAGCTCTTTGCCCGAACAACTTATATATGTTTTTTTCATTTATTTTGTACATGTTTTCTTTTACATTCTTTTTATTTCAATTTCTATAAATTGTGGTTTCATGTTTATCATTTAGTTGAATTGTATATTTTTTAGGATCAAATCTGTTTTGTTTTGGAGACATCACAGCTCATCAACTCATTTCCATGTACATACATATTTTAGTTTATGTTATGTTCTCTAAAGTACACTTATTTTCTTCTACGGTTATAATGTGATATTCGCTTCCAATTGTCATTTTCGTTTTACCCGCATGGTTTACAATAAGGAGAGGGAAGCAAATCCCAGCTTATTGACATTTGATAGTGATGTGTGTGAAAGATTTATATTGTATTCTATCTTGTCAAGGCACATAAGCACACTCATAGGAGCTAGAAACCGTGTCTTTCAGTTAACTACTCATATGGTGCGTTGAGCTAGAAACGTATTTCACTTGCAATTTTAAAAATAAATTACAAATTTTTCTCAATTTACTTTGAATGATAACATTAGAGCTTTAATGGCAATTTTCATTTTTTATAGATCCTAACATTATTAGGGGACGGCAAAACAATCCGAGCCCAGTGGGAAGTTTGAAATATCATGCCTGTATATCGCATTTGCGTGTTCGATGGTTAGTTCGGTTGGGCTAATTGTGACTGTGTATCGCATAAGTGTGTTCGATAGGAAGTTCGGTTAGGCCAATTCATGTGAAAAATAATCTTTGTTGTGTTAAGAAAAACATTGCAAACAAAGAATAAAATTACAACTACGATACAATTTTAAAATATTGGATTTTCCGTTCACCTATGTAAATAAAAGAAGAAACATAAATGATCAAATAAGACATCTTACAATCAATTACATCGCAACTGTAAATACTCGAGGTTTTTTTTTTAAGTTTGGGTTTGAGAGTTCTGTAAAAAAATCACCCTCTTCAAATTTGGAACGAATGCTTTAATGATTTTGATACTTATTTGACATCTTTGTGTTTTTTAATTTACAAGTATGTGTATTGGATCTTTATGACACTAAAGTTGAATTTGGCAGGTAAAATTTGTTTCCTAGAAGGATTTTCCTCTCAAATTCTGGTGTTGCTTTAATTGATTAATGATTGTGTGTGTATATAAGCAAGAGGATGACTTGCTTAAGAAGCGTCATGAACTACGCTCCTCATATTATTTTATTAGAACTTTATGAAGGTTTCAATTGGGTCAAAACAAATAAACTTGAGCACCAGCGGATTGTGAATAGAACACAAACTCAAAGAACACAGGTTCGGACCTTCTGTGATATCAAAGTAAACGAAAACAAGTCCCAACAACTCAAAACCAAAGACACGTTTACTATCAACAGAAGACAATAAACTTCAAACAAAACAAACTTGAACTTATCACAGAACAAGTTTTATTCAAAGAAAACAAAGATTCAATCCAAAACTCCAATCTTATTTCAAACCAAACAAAACAAAACAAAACAATTTAACTGAATGAAAAGTACAGAAACCATGCCTACTTTTATACTAAACTAATCCTATTTGACTATGGAAAGGAAATCTAAATAGATAACAATAAAAATAATAAACTTGCAGCTAAAGACAAGGAACCTATTTGACTAAGGATATAAAACTCAATAGATAAATGATAAAATAACAACCTAAACTTCAAACTTTGGTTTATCCACTTGACAACCGACTCAATCTCTTGCAGTCCAATCCGTATGAACTTGATTAAACCAAACAACAACTCTATCCATTATGGCGTGACCCGATCCATCGTACAAGCTAACCCGGGTCAAACAATTAATCGAGCCAACACTTTATACAATAAGTTGACCAATACGAACCAAACTTTAAGGAATACACGTTTGTCGACAGGATTTACCCGCTGCAATGCGTGGTGGGAAAACTGCTAGCATATTACAAGTTTTTTTGGATCCCGCTGCAACGCGCGGGTAAACCCACTAGTATGGTAAAAAAAACACATACTAGAATAGGTTTGTATACAAATACATCCCCCATGTTGTGTTCATCATTCTTATTGCTCAAACCTTTGGTATTCCCCTCAGGTATTATTTCCTATGTTATGAATGAAGAGGAAAAATCTTACCCGGTTGACAATGGGGTTGCATTTCAGATGCAACATACCATATGTGTGGGCCTATCGCCTATGAGTGATTCAAACAGAAGCCCACCCTGTGTGCTTCAGCCCAGACGGACATAAAGATTATGTAGCACAAATGCACAATAGAAACAAGTAGTGCATGCCAATGAGCCATAGCCCAGTTGGTTATGGGGAGGTGTGGTGGGAGTTTTCACCCTCAAGGTCTTGGGTTCAATCCCTGCCTTGTGCGGTTTCTCCCTTTCACTGGGGATTTCACCTGGGGGAGAACCCCGATCCTGGGTGGACGGGTTACATGTGCAGGCATGGCCCGGGGTGTAAGCGGAGCTCCACCGCCATCACCAATAGCCGTTCAAAAAAAAGAAACAAGTAGTGCTGGGCTTCACATCAAATCAAACAACCTTACAAATACATTAGGCTGTGTAGCGTCTTGGCGCCACTTGTCAACCTCATCACATTCAGGCGCTAAACACCGCTCCCAGACGACGCTAAAGTGGGCACCATGACTGCGGGGGGGAGGGGGGTAACCGATATTAGTTTTACATGTTTTCTTATTGTTTACTTGTATGCATAGTAGTAGGCCACATTTCAATCCTTGTACTGCATGATCTCCACTACTTGGAGAACCATCTTTTCTTTGCATATTTAAATGGTTGTAACATCGAAATAGGAGGGCAGAAAGAAATGAATTAATGAATTCTAGTTTTGTTGTTCTCTTCTCCTTCTTTGTTTCTTGGAGTCTAACCCACTCAACAGGTCACTTGGGAGATTAGCCATCTCGAATTAGCTTATAAGAGGGTCACTTTTTAGTGAGAGGTCAATTGTCTATGTGGCAATGAAGTGACACTCAATTTTTTTTCTATTTAGTTAAACCGGTATACGTAGTCTTACAACTTATCACGGAACTAGATTTCTACAGGTGTTATTAACTCTTAAAGAACCCACAAAATACATGTTCATCACATGAATCCAATGTTTCGAGTTCTTATCCTGTGGAATGTGCCAAAAGTGAACCCAAAAGCATGTAATGCACCTAAGGTTGGTCCCAAGCCTTACAATTGATTAGCCTTTACTACACCCTTATATAAATCAAACCACGAGTAACACAAAGACGTTAGTAAGTTGTTAATATGAACGAGCATACTATGTTATTGTTTCATGTCATGCTATATGTAGCACCCTGAAATTTTGGAATATTTTTTCAGCAAAACATTGTTTCAAATGCCACCTTAATTAAAAGTCAACTTTCTAATTGTCTTCCCAATATAGTTTAACATTTGTGGAAGTCTACTAAACATTTTAAAATGTACTAGCCACATAACCTAACCCATACGGTTCACTACAAAAAGGGGGCATTAAAGTTGATCCCATAACACATAATACACTTATTCCTTATCCTCTAATCCAATATGTGCTACTAATTATGATATTGTAAGGATTCACGTACGACATGAAACCACACATTACACTCGCTTATAGATTGCTAAGTAAGGAAGGTTAACTACCAAAAAAACAATAAACAATTCATGTAAAAACCTTTAATTTTTCTTGTAGTTACAATATAATGTCAAAACAACTTTTAAACGTCTATGAAACGCATGGCTATGAAACTAACGTTCACATAGTCATGGCTGGCCTTTTTATTCCAAATCTATATTATCTTATTAAGGAAGAGTGACGGCTAGGATAGTAATTTTCAATTCTGTACAACTTAAGAAGCAACATGAACAAGTGATTTATGCTTACATAATGAGGGTATAATTGGAACATTATGGAACATTAAGACACTTAGAAGGGTATATTAGTAAATTTGTATTGACATTTTAGTTAAAAGTATAGAATTATTCCCTTTAACGCCCCACTCTCTTCCTAACCCACCCCTGCCAATTAAATGTGACCTTCAGCTTCTGGTAAAACTTAATCGACATCATCAGACAACCGTTACTCAATTGTTGAATTCTTTCATCCGTTACCCTCCATTGAATTCTTGAATTACAACCCATAAAGCAACCTGTCAGCAAAGAACCCTTACCCCCATTCAATTCTTGATACCTCTAAATCGACATCAGGCCTTAACCATCACACAACGGTTACCCCATTCAATTATTTCATTAGATTCTTCAATTCGTAACCTAATTGAATCCCCCTTTTTCCTCAAACAACTTGAATACTTCGGTTATTTATACCCAAATCATTGTTGAATGTTGAATACTTTCCCAGCTCTTTGTTGAATCAGTAAGCACAATTTCCCAGATTTTTGTTGAATACTTGCTGATTCTCTCACCACCGGTTGTTCTATACACTCGTCTTCGTACGGTAACTTTGTTTTCATTTGGTTTCCCATTGCGTTTTTATGTTACGTGTAGTGTATTTTATTTGATAATTGATAATTTGCTGTTCAAATCATTGCTATATCACTAACCGAAGTTTCCCACCTCTTTGTTGAATCACTAATTAAGCACAATTTCCCAGGTTTTTGTTGAATAGTTGCTGATTGTCACACCACCGGTTGTTCTATACACTCGTCTTCTTACGGTAACTTTGTTTTCATTTGGTTGAGTTATAAAGTGAACAGATATCGTAACGTAACCAGGCGCAATGGGTTAATACATCGATTTAACTCCTATTTGATTAAACTGGGTAAAATAAGAAATGCCACACACAAGTTTATAGCAGCCAATATCGGTTTAGGCAAACAGGTTAAAAAAGTTAATACATTATTTTTTTTACAATAAAAAATTAAAGTGGGGATGAATCCTGTTTGAAAGTTACCTTTGGTAAGGTTTACTTCTCTTTTTGGAGTTTATTATTATTAG
This sequence comes from Ambrosia artemisiifolia, assembly GCA_032199755.1. Classification (NCBI taxonomy): domain Eukaryota; kingdom Viridiplantae; phylum Streptophyta; class Magnoliopsida; order Asterales; family Asteraceae; genus Ambrosia; species Ambrosia artemisiifolia. Next base: position 6,271,983 of record CM063518.1, read on the forward strand.
TTTGTGAATTTGAATCTATTGTTTGTTGTTTTCGGTCATAGTTGTGTTAATAATGTTAGTCAGGATCCGTATGTATGCTTCATGAGGATCAAGGAGTTGTTATTTATTAGAATTCGTTGAAAATCATTTGGAATTGATACCATCAAAGTAGATAGGGTTTGAATGTCTTTTTATACTTTTATGTGCTTGAAAAAGTTATCTTAATTAGTGATGTAAGAAAATATGAGCTGATGTGTATGATAGCAGGCTAAAAAACGGAGTTATTACTCACATCAGCCCGTATTTCGTTTTCTTTTCTAGGATATTATGCATAAAATCAATTGTTAAGGTTGCCCGGTTTAGGGCAGTTTGATCCGATATGTTTCTATTTAGAAACTGGTATCTAAACTGGTTCGGTTTAAGCGCTTTTAAGACACAGCAGCCAAAATTGGCACTTTTAAACTTGCTTTATTTTGGGAGCCGCACACACATAAGTTGACAAATAACTTTGTTTTCATTTAATTTATCCCTAGAACTGGCTATCTCATTATAAATTGTTTATGTAGGATAACTATGGGGAAAAAGATCCATCTTCAGTTGCACATGTGAAGGAACTATACGACACTCTAAATCTTCAGGTTTGTAGCTGGTTTCTTATTTTCTCCCAGTCGTGGTTCTCAACATAGAGAGACTTATGCGCGAATTCAGCTGATTCTTTCAGATTATTTTGACAGTTGCCTGAATTGTTTTGCAAAGGACAGACTTATCACTTATGCCATTCAAACTGGACTCCATTTTTATACAAACTAGAGGGGGCAAATATGGGCGGGTATGGTAACGGGTCAAACAGTCGGTTATAATATATCTATCTACATACTTATGATATTTAAACTTTCAGTTAGTAATAATAAGAAAAAATGAACAATAAACTCATGTACAAAGATAATTTTGTTTATATTCAAGAACTATATGTAAAACGCATAAAAGTTTGATCCTGTGGTTTTGAGTGCTTTACTTATCTTCATTAGTTAGGTACACCCATAGAAGTTAAGGCTTATTGCTGTAGAATTAGTGAAACTAGACTCTTTCACCAGACATAGAATTCATTGACTTGACATGTAAAACTTCTTAATGTAGGCGTTAATACTTAGTATTATTTCATCTAATTAAGTTTTTTCTAGACAGACTAATTTACACACCGACTATAATCATACTTGTCAATCTATATCATTATCCGCCATATCCACTAGGATACCGTATGGATAATCATACATTCGGTAAGGCTACTGACCCATATATGACAACTAGAGAATAAAACTGTTGGTTTTGTTAACATAGTTAGCTATGTTATTTTTAAAAGGATATAAGTGGTTTGAAGCATTTTAAAACAGCTTTCCCCCCATCTTGACTCATTCCCATTTTAGAGAAGTTTTAAACTTTACACATTTGAACAGTTAGATATCTAATCCAAACAAAACCTATCCATTTTAGACAAATAGGTTGAAATTGTCACCTTTTACTAACATGTTTAGGGATCAGTATGTCCAAAATGCGTTTTGTCATCCCAACTAGATCCGTCCATTTTGTTTCGTAGGTAACTGGCATTATTTACCACACTCGTTTGCCTATTAGTCCATACCTATTTTGTCACCTCTACCTGTGTTTTTAACCAAAAATATCAACTCAAAAATGAACTTGGTCTTTGTAAACATTGCTTAATGCTTGTTCACAAGACAACGAAAACCATACTTGGTTGGCAAGGGTCTGTGTGATCCTTATTTGCGTCATAGGAATAGTTTAGTATTTTTGTTAGATTAGTTTATTTTGGTGGTGTTTTGGGTTGCTCATTAATGGGACCAAAGTATGTTCTTTAACATACATCGAAACATCTCATCTTCCATATCTTGTGGGTCTTACACATTTTCTTTCATTGGCATCTTTATATGTGAAAATAGCCATAATGCTCAGGCCACCTCCCCATCATGGCAAACTTATCTGATGAGGTAATCGTTTTTTTTATTTTTTTGAGATATTAACAATAGTCCCTACGAAAGCTGTTGTTTGATCTAAGAGTGTCTACAACCAATGTCTACCAATAGGGATGTGACATGTAATTTTGTGGATCTATTATATACTTGATAACATTATTAATTTTAATTATTGTATATACTACCAACCATTCTTCATATCTTTTAAATATGGTGCTATTTATTGGATAAAATCTAGATTAGAGAATGTGTTGAAAGGGAAAATAGAAACATTCCAATAGATTGCTCAAGGAACAGGTGTGTTAGTGGATCCAGTATACACCTTGCCTACACGTGAGTTAGAGAGTCAACAGGGTAGAAGGAACATATGGGTCGATGGATCCCAGCTAAAGTAAACATTTTCGTATGGCGAGCGGAGTTGGATCGAATAGCTACAAAATCTGCACTGGAAAGAAGGAACATATGGGTCGGAAATAACACGTGCGGGTACTGTGGTCAGGAAGGTGAAACAGCAGAACATCTCTTCTCAGGTTGCATTTTTGCTGCGGGAGTTTGGCCAGCGATCTCTACTTGTTGCGGGATTCCAAACATATTCGTACTTTCGGTCCGGGATATAGTTTCGCTGCATAAATCTGCGGGGCTGCAAGGAATAAAGAAAGTTGCGTTGCAGGGCGTTTTAATACGGTGTAATTGTTGTTTGTTGCAGCGGCTCTTTCTTGGAGAAAGAGTTTTCGCATAAATAAAAGTTACCTTTCAAAAAAAAATTGTTGGGGACATAATTTTGTATCTCTTGCTGCTTATGATGACTCGAGATTTTGTGGATACTTCAAGGGCTACTCTTAATGCGTATTTATATATCATCGAGTCTTGTTGTAGTAATCACTGGCTTTCCACCTCAAGTGCATTTTTTTTGTTGGCTTCTGTGTTGGAATAATCTTGTTACAAACGGCAGTGCTTTTATAGTTGCTAATACACAGATAGTTATGATATATTATGCTCACTCAATCGCCTAGAATTAGGAAACTCGCTTTCTACAAGAATCCCTTTGTCTAAAAGAAGGTTAAAACCCTCATGAAATTTGCTTTCGTAGTGCTGTATCTTGCTTTTAAGACAAGAAAGATTAATTTATCCCTAACTGTATAATCCTTCTCTAATACATTTCTTATTGTTTTTAGGATTAACCATTCTAGGCTGTTATTTAGGTTCAGCAAGGAACACACTTGAGTTTCTTATATGGACTGAAAACTGCATTGTGTCTCCTGTATGCAATCAGTTTCTCTGTCCGCTTCGAGTTTGTTATGAGCAGAATATAGATAAGTAAATCATTACAAAAACGCACATCATGTTTTGGTTCCAATTGTTATTAATGGAAAAAAATTCGTGTAAGGACTTGTTTGTAATACTACATTTCCGATTAATTTCATTGACTAGACATTGGCATTTGAAACACCGACGCCCAAAATTATATAATAAATATTTATTATGTATTTATAGATGAAATTTAATTATATCAAACCGCACCTCACAATTTACTCCCTTCATGTCAAAACAACTTTTAAACGTCTATGAAACGCATGGCTATGAAACTAACGTTCACATAGTCATGGCTGGCCTTTTTATTCCAAATAAGATAAATACCTGACATTGTTATGTAAATTCATGATACCATGAAGCTGCGTACTACATTTAAAAAAAACAATAATATTTTTTATATATATAAACTAAGTTCATACAACCAAGGGAGCGCCCCTATGAGCAAGATCTAAGGACAGCCCCTAACAGCATCCAAGGGATAAAGCCCCTAGTTAGGGTCGAATTAAAACGGAAAACTGTCACTAGACAGTTACTAGTCGCATGTCTTAAAATTCGTATTTATCCTTTAGTCACCCTTGTAGTTCAAATATTCACATACACAGATGCATGTTTGTTCATGCAAAAATGGGTTGTAAAATAAAAGAAAGTACAGATACAAATTTTTACCTGTGATGTCTTGTAACGTGCGGTCCACTGCTTCTATTGATTGTCGCTTGGCCATGGATGCCTCGTCCCAAATTATTAGCTTTGCTGCGTTGATTAGACGAGCTACCCCACTTTGTTTCTTTATACCGCAGATGGAGTTGTTGCTTAGGTTGATGGGGATTTTGAATCTAGAGTGTGCGGTCCTACCCCCGGGCATGTTATTTGCAGCTACGCCAGATGATGCTGTTGCAAGTGCAATTTGTCCACGTGTACGAACTTCTGCGAGCAACGCCTTGTATAAAAACGTTTTCCCTGTTCCCCCAGGGCCGTCTATGAAGAACATTCCTGGCTGCTCAAGCGTTACGTGGCTCATGATTTCATGGTATACCCTTTTTTGGTCTGAGTTCAATGAATGCTTAGCTTCTATGTGGTTCGGGTCAACTGGTATGTTTAACTCCTCTTGTGTCTCACGGTTTGTTAAGTCTATAAGGCTAAGGTCAGGTGATATGATGGGAAGGTTAAAGTCAGACAACGTTTTCCCCATAGGATGTAGGCAGGCCCTAATTTCTTCAAGTACCATATTTTGTACTTGACTGTTGGCTTGACAGTGAAGTCGAAAGTCTTCTGAAAGTGACGGATAATGGTCCTCCCACAGCTGTAAAACATCAGATGGTTCACAAAATACAAGAATCGTTGCAAATAAGCGACGAAGGGCATTGGGAAATTGGAATAAAGACGCCTCATCTAGACATTCTGATAAGCTGTTGTCATTCTCAATCAGTCCTCTTTCTAGTGCAGCTTTGCGAAAGGTGGGATAACGATCCCCATCTACGGTGCGAAGATGTTCAAATGAAGTAGGGCCTCTGACATGTGTTAGCAGAATCCGCAAGTAGTACCTTTCTCCTTCCGCAGGATTTGCGGAAACAATGCGCCCCCTTTGTGGCCTAGTAGAACGTTCCTCCCAGCATCGTGTTGTTTTACTCCACGTGTAGTGTGTTGGGAAGTCTTTGTACAAATGTTGCCTAGCTGATACGTCCAGCTTGTTTTGCTTGAAGAAAGCAGTTAACATTGTCTTCTTATTCCTCTCTCTGTTAACAACTTCAGGCATTACTGCATTCTCAGTAAAGGTGACATTATGATTATTTGGGAGGTGTAGCTGGAGTGCTAGAACAGGTGGCTGGATTTGTGAAAGTGGGAATTTGAAGATACGCCACATTGCTTCAGGTGGCGATATGTAGCGGGCATCCTGGTAGCGTTTTATTTCGTTGACAACATCGTCTTGGCTATCTGGGTCTACTTGGATGACTTGTTTGTCATGTCCCTTGTAGATATACTTGAAAAGGTATTTCACCGACTTTATACTCGAGCATATCTCTAGGTTAATGTGGCAATTGAACAGCATCAATAGCTTTGGGTTATAAGGCACAACCCATCTGTTGTCCATTGTTTTTCCCCTCACAACAGCTGATATCCCATTGTCACGCCTGCGATAAAGGGGATATGCGTCATCTCCTTGAGTTGTTTGTTCATTAAATTGCCTTGGGTAGCGAAAGCGACATTTTTTTGGTGTGCCTTCCATGCAGGGGCTAGTAGGTCGTAACGCACCACAAGGACCATGAATCATGTGTTTGATGACAACATCGTGTAGAGTTGGATGTAACTGGCTGTCCGGTATTTCTGCGCAAACATACTTGTCATACTGATCTGGTGACTTGAGCCTGTGTTGCGGGTACATTATAAGAAGAAAATGTGCGTGTGGTAAACCACGTTTCTGGAACTCAATAACGTACACATGTGATTTAACTTCACCCAATATGTGTTTCAGTAGAAGTTGCTCCTTTAGTTCTTCCAATTTAGCACGGAATACTCTTGAAACCAGATCTGGTCTATCGTGAGGCTGTTGTCCCGTGCTTAAATTGTCCTGGATTTCTGGCCAGTTTGGGTTGCAGGTCATTGTCAGGAAGAAATCGGGTTTACCATCATCATGTACTAATGTCATGGCGTCTAGGAATCGACGCCTCATATCGCGAGGACCACCAATAAACGTTGCAGGGAGTACGATGCGCTTTCCAATTCTGTTTGGGTTAACATCCCCAGCATTTACACAATCTACAATACCTTGGTACAATTCGGCCCTTATTATTTTTTGGTTGTGCTCATAGTATTGTAACCGTGATGTTTCTATTTTGATATAGACATCCACCGAGAATTGTTGCAGCAACCGGCCACCGAGCAGGATTATGTTTACTGTTGGCCGGATCTGAAACTTGTAGGAGTAGTATTCACGCATCGCAACTGTGGTCCGTTGGTTTCCTCTATCTGCATCTGTAAAAAAAAACACAATGGGATTCATTATTAGTTGTGAATGTGTAGCGAAGTATGCACGGTGAAATGGTTAGTGGGGTTTAGGGAAATGTGATTTTTAAATTCATTACCGTTGCTGTCGTCGTCGATGGCGCCGTTGTTGTTGGACTGTTCAATGTTTGTGACTCCCCTACGTGGTATCCCTGGGTGCCACCCAGACTCTCCATTTGGAAAGAAAAGGGGGTATGAGAGGGGGTCGTAGCAGCTATGATGCGCTTGAATGGTGCGTGGCCGGTCAGATTTCCCATACACCACAATGCTCCTTTTGTATGCCGTGACATTGTCATTGCCTTCAACCCAAATAGCAGCTACCTCGGATGTCGTTGGTTGATTGTACACACGTTGGTCAAGTTGAGACGATGCATTAAGTATGACCCTGTAATTGTCTAGTGGGCCTAGTTCAGCCATGTGGCGAAACGTTCTTGTGTAGGGGTTTGTGGAAAGAGCACTTTGAAGGATTTCAGTAATACTACGATCCAAGTTTGGCCACTGCAGCCGAAGATCTAACTCAGTATCAGGGTCATAAAAGTATAGCTGTAAGTACCTTGGCGTGCCATCACGGGGGACAAGCTGGTCAATTCGGTGGTATATGGTTTTGTGCGCACGGAACGTGTACACACCTCCCCTCATATTGTTCAATGTCTCATCTAATGACACACCCATGGATGTGAATGAGAAGCTTGTGTTGTAGGCGCGTATGTTTTCCCTAAATACCTTTCCGAACTCATCTTGTGATGTGTAAAGCTGCAGCAATTGTTGTGGTATGTTTGTATCGGCTAGGATTGTTTTCCCATTCATGCAACAAAAGGTTGGGAACTCATGTTGCAATCTTGTTGCACCGCAATGAACGCACGGGGTGCGAGCCTTTAGGTCACGATGTGCTGTTGGGAGTCCATGGTAAACAAAGCTGTAGGGATCATTTGTTGCTACTGGTGACTCATGGTTTTCGGTTTCCTGTACGGCTACCAATGGGCTTTGTAATACCGGTTCTCGTTCTGTGGTATCTGCATAAGGAGGTGTCGTTAGTTTCAAAAATATTCCTGCACAGATTATAAATCACTTATATATATAATATATGTATGTGGGAACCTGCAGTGTTTGTATTCCCTCGGTTGTTTAACAATGCTGGATGGGGAGCTGTAGTTGTTGTGTTTTGCTGACACGATGAACTTTCAGATAGGGTTGTTTGTTGGCAACTTGTGGATGTCTCAGATTGGGCTGGAGGAGGTCTTGCATTATTGGCTAATTGTTTAGCTGCATTTCGTTTCTCATAGTACCGCTTGTTACGATCTTTAAGCAGTTGACGTGAAGTTTCTGGATCAACCCGTCGCTTTTTAGGTGAGTTAAACATTCTGTACACAGGACAGCCACACACAAATTTGCAATCTTTAAAATTAACCAATGGGGTTTTATACAAAATTTTAGTGCATTTGATAACTTATACAAATCAAATAAACAATATAGTGCTGTATGAGAAAAAAACATTTGCCCATGATATTTTGTCTTTTTTGCACATGACTTGCTGGTAGTTAAAACTATAATTATTCAGCATATATCACCTAACCAGCTCATGGGCATTTGGCAAGAACCTAATTCTAATATCAGGTAAAAGTAAAAAACAAATGATCGAGTCACCACACCCCGTTGTGTATCTCATATATGCAAAGGCCTGCTCTTACCTCAATAAATAAGAAGGTTGAATTGGTTCAAAAATATAACAGAAGAACCTGACCTAAGATAGCGTAAACCGCCTGCAAGTAGGAGCGGTTCATCGAAAGGCTAGAATTACCAACCTTTGACGCCATAGCTTTGGTTACTAAAGGGTTCAAAATTGGCAACTCTAATAAAAAAAATTATTGTAAAATATTAAAGTGTTCGGATAGGAAGCATGCCATTTGGGTATAGACAATGTAAAGCTGGCATTGGTAATGGTGAAAGAAACATGTAATCTGATACTACTAATCAAAATAGCATAATTAATTAAAATCCTAAATGCTTAAATTAAAAAAAGATTTAGTTAAGTTGTTAATAAACTAAGCCTACTTATGTAGTTGGTGATGATAAAAGCATCTGATGTAAAAGGCGCCTACATAGTATGACCAAAAGTCTAAGCAGCAATTCAGCCTATTAAGTATTAACAAACACTCGTTTATGAAACAGCTAGTTGGTAGAGTCATTTGTTTCTTAGTAGAGTCATTTGTTTCTTAGATGGAGGTCCATGTTCCATACATGGGAAATAGAGAACTTAAATAATAATACTGGTGTAGTGGCATTATGAATTAAAAAATACTAATAGAAACGGATTGAGACATGTAGTCTCTCAAAAACTATGTTATGTTTTGTTTGTTGATTATTAACAGGGCTATCAAAATCCAAAACCGTATAAGATGAAAAGTGAGCACCCCTACGTACTTTTATCTTTAAGGATCAATCAATGAACAATTTTAATAAGCAATCCCAAATTAATACTTACTTGGTTCCCAAACCCGATTCCTACACCGAGACACACAAACCAACCTCACATAACCCCATTAAGCCTCCGAAAACAAATCCTTTCTTCTCAGTGGCATTTCGTCGAACAACTTGTAGACACCCTCACACACCATACAATCTCCATTACCCTTTACAACCTCCCTCATACCCAATCCAACTTCTTAACTGTACCCAATATTTGAACACCAACAAATCTTGAATTTTATTGCATATCTATGAATCCTTTTCCCATATTATACCCCATACCCATATCCATATTCACACCAACTTGACCTAAAACCCAACCCAAAAACTTGGTGTGTAAACTGAACAGACTGTACCACTGTGGTCAGGAAGGTGAAACAGCAGAACATCTCTTCTCAGGTTGCATTTTTGCTGCGGGAGTTTGGCCAGCGATCTCTACTTGTTGCGGGATTCCAAACATATTCGTACTTTCGGTCCGGGATATAGTTTCGCTGCATAAATCTGCGGGGCTGCAAGGAATAAAGAAAGTTGCGTTGCAGGGCGTTTTAATACGGTGTAATTGTTGTTTGTTGCAGCGGCTCTTTCTTGGAGAAAGAGTTTTCGCATAAATAAAAGTTACCTTTCAAAAAAAAATTGTTGGGGACATAATTTTGTATCTCTTGCTGCTTATGATGACTCGAGATTTTGTGGATACTTCAAGGGCTACTCTTAATGCGTATTTATATATCATCGAGTCTTGTTGTAGTAATCACTGGCTTTCCACCTCAAGTGCATTTTTTTTGTTGGCTTCTGTGTTGGAATAATCTTGTTACAAACGGCAGTGCTTTTATAGTTGCTAATACACAGATAGTTATGATATATTATGCTCACTCAATCGCCTAGAATTAGGAAACTCGCTTTCTACAAGAATCCCTTTGTCTAAAAGAAGGTTAAAACCCTCATGAAATTTGCTTTCGTAGTGCTGTATCTTGCTTTTAAGACAAGAAAGATTAATTTATCCCTAACTGTATAATCCTTCTCTAATACATTTCTTATTGTTTTTAGGATTAACCATTCTAGGCTGTTATTTAGGTTCAGCAAGGAACACACTTGAGTTTCTTATATGGACTGAAAACTGCATTGTGTCTCCTGTATGCAATCAGTTTCTCTGTCCGCTTCGAGTTTGTTATGAGCAGAATATAGATAAGTAAATCATTACAAAAACGCACATCATGTTTTGGTTCCAATTGTTATTAATGGAAAAAAATTCGTGTAAGGACTTGTTTGTAATACTACATTTCCGATTAATTTCATTGACTAGACATTGGCATTTGAAACACCGACGCCCAAAATTATATAATAAATATTTATTATGTATTTATAGATGAAATTTAATTATATCAAACCGCACCTCACAATTTACTCCCTTCATGTCAAAACAACTTTTAAACGTCTATGAAACGCATGGCTATGAAACTAACGTTCACATAGTCATGGCTGGCCTTTTTATTCCAAATAAGATAAATACCTGACATTGTTATGTAAATTCATGATACCATGAAGCTGCGTACTACATTTAAAAAAAACAATAATATTTTTTATATATATAAACTAAGTTCATACAACCAAGGGAGCGCCCCTATGAGCAAGATCTAAGGACAGCCCCTAACAGCATCCAAGGGATAAAGCCCCTAGTTAGGGTCGAATTAAAACGGAAAACTGTCACTAGACAGTTACTAGTCGCATGTCTTAAAATTCGTATTTATCCTTTAGTCACCCTTGTAGTTCAAATATTCACATACACAGATGCATGTTTGTTCATGCAAAAATTGGTCTGAATTTTATCTGGTTGATACGTTCAAGTGAACCATCGAATTGTTTCAATATGAAAGTGCCCGCATGACTCTCAAATTATCCAAGCAATCGTATAAATAGAAGTTCCTCAACAACCCACATAATCCTAATTCAGAAAATATTACATTAAAATTTATGCTTTCCTCATGTAATCAATACTTGAAATATTAAACTGAAATTTCAAGATGTCACTATATAAGAACCAAAGTGCCATGTGTAAATGTGTCTCGGAACTTTCACTAAGAGTGAGGAGTTCCCACCTGGTTGGCTTTGTGGGTTCTTACTCGATTTGGCTACACTGTCTCCACCCTGTTGGGTTAGGCGCGCAAGTAGTTTATCTAGGTAGAGTAAGCAGCGTGAAACACCCCATTTATGACCGTCGAGGTGCCCATTGGAATTAAAAAATTTAGTACATCTTAAATGACAACAACTTTCTAGATTGTGTGTTTTGTTAATGATGTAATCGTTATAAGTTTGGATTATGTTTTGAGAAGTTAGTATTAAATGAACTTGGTTATGAACGAACTTGGCAAGGGACGAACTTAGTTAAGTTCGTTCAAGGCCTAGCCCATGCGAACATGTGATCTATATAAACATGCATTTGCATAGGGTTTGGTACTAGTTGTTCCATGTGTAAGTTCGTGGTGTTTTATGTGTCTTGAATTAAGAGTAAACAATCATTTGATAATCAATAGAAGACAAGTTTAAAGTATTATCGTATGCTCTCATATTCGTTTCATCTTGTTATTGCTTAAATGATTATCCAAGAAGATTACGCACTCTTAAAATTAAATATCATATATATACAACCTTCTTCAAATCATTTTTCAACACTCAAATTTACAAAAACAATTCACATACACAAAAAAAACAAATATTCTTCAATTTTGTCATCCATGGACAAAAAAAATCAAGTGTGGTTCAAGCAAAAAAATAACAAAATCCCAAGGAGCACAAATGGGGTCGTTCTAACACACGAGGGGGCAGGTCTAATACACAAGGCAGCGGTACGAACACACAACGGGGCAATTCAAACACATTGGGGGGGGGGTTTAAAATCTTAAGGTTGTGTCTCGATGTTTGGTGGTGACTAGAATAGACCTTATTCGACACAACCACAACCATTCCAACCAAAATTTATTGCCCAACAATTCCCACCACATTTTTTTCATGCAACCTAATGCTACTACCATGGATGCATCCGGTTGACTCGATTTCTCTCAAGAAGCTTTTTCTTCATTCAAGCCATTTATAAAAGCCCATGTCAATGTTCCTCGTGTGAGAATGTGGAACGACCAATCCCATTTCGTGAAGACTTTGATTATGTAGATAGTGTGTAAGAAACACAATATGAAAATAATTTGATTGAAATGCACGTTCAAGATGAGGAGTATGAAGAAGAAGATGATGAAAGTTGAAGGACACGTTATTAGTACTTGTTTTCTTGTTGCTCTTCGTTTTTTTTTTCACTTTGAATCCATAGTCTAACATCGCCTTGTGCCGCTACATTTACAGGACAATGGAAAAATATAGCCGTCACATGCATGTTGATGTTATAGCCACTGGAATCAAAAGTGACTAGAAATTACAATCAATCTAATCCATCTCCATTTACAATTCAAATAATAAATACATAACTTTTTCTTTGTGATGTATGGTAAAATATGAAAGAACAATTTCATGCATGTTTACATGGTTTGTGTAAATTTTTTCTTCAATTTAGATTACCTTTTTTTGTAATTCAAACCCACCTTAGTTCCCTTGGAAAATTGGCTTATCTTATAATTTTCTTAATGATTTTTGTATGGTAAGATTTAGATAAAAAAAAGGTTGGTTTATTATAGCTATCTAATAATCAATCAAAATTTTATTGTTCCAGTGATTTGTTGCTAATCATATTTTTTTAGGTTTTTAATTTGGTATCATGTATAATATTTAAGCCCTAACGTGTATATGATTTCAATTCGGTAATGTTTTCAATTCTTCCTTTTTTTTCTTAGTCCAGAGACGCATTATACAACTATATTGATTTTATTATATATGTCAATTGTAGAGGCATAATACACAATGCATTAATAGATGTTGGTTATAAATGCAAAGAATATGTTGTGGTTAAATCTTGGGTAACAACCCATTTTTAACATTAAGTAGATATTTATTTAACAACTAAAAACCACTTAACTTGTTTGTTTCATTAAAAGTTACTCATAAAGTTTTATAAAACATATAAAAACAATATTACTAGTAATGACAATATGATATTTACCGGTAATGACAACATGACATAATTTTTTGTCATCTTTTAAACCAAATTTAGTAGTTTGTTAATTAAATTAATTAATAGTTTATTTATATTTATTTTCTACAAGTCCAAGAACCATCTTAAAAATAAATTCCATTAACAATATATTTACTATATCTAGCATACCTTTAAAATCAAATACTACACAATATATCATGAGAGGATCGATAAACTAATAGTAACGATTATCGCACTACAAATTGTCTCCCCGCACCAATGTACGGGTTCCCCACTAGTTTCGTATAATGATCTTTCATACTTATGGAGAATCACAAAAGCACCCACGAAAGATTTGTTATATAATTTTAAAATAAGAGCATGTTGAATTTGTTATATAAAATTACATTATATGTTTAATATAAAAACATACAAATCGATCTTATTTAGCCTCACTGTATTAACCCAGTTATCACTTTACAGAATTTGAACTCACAATGAGTTGGTAATTAGGAAATAAACCACTTTTTCACGATGCTATCCCCATGGAGTTACTATATTAACCTTACTAAGGAGTTATAAGATCCATTTTAATTATACTTTTTGAGTCTTTGTTTGACACCCAAGTAGTGGTCTAGTCATACGCATGGCCATTTTGGTCCCCCACTATTTTATTGGTTTTAATCAAGTTTCTTTTTAATTTATTATTCAAAGATATGATGAGAACCACACCACCACTCGTGAAACTAATGACATCATCCATACGTCATAACGACGTATATATGTTTCTCATTTATGCAAATCCTTTTCACGTTTTCATATAGATATATAACTAACTAACTACATTTTGATATGGGTTTTTATGAGTTGATAGTTGATACCAGAGAATTTATTTTTATTTGTATGACATGATATCCGATATTATATTTATATGTAATATGTTTAAATCGATCATTTAAAGACACCAAAATCATATTACAACTTCGAAGAATGACACCATTAAAAACAATGAATTGACACTGCTTATGATATTATTAGACATCTATACGCATTATTGACAATATCAATACTCAATAGTCGTACTCTTTATTCATGAATGTCACACTATAATAAAGTCGATGAATGTTAAATTAGTACAACTAGTGGTTTTAGTCAATAACTGACGGATAGTGTTGATACATAAATGTGGGGAACCTTCAGATAGCGAATATGCAAAGATAAATATTGAGCATATTCACATATTCATATAACCTTAAAACATTTGTCGATGATATTTACCACCGCCCCTCATTGTTGAATAATTATTTTCAATTTTAACCCATGTGTTATTACTTTGTTTTTACAACGCTCAACTTTTGAAAGTTTAACCTTATACTGCTATTGCATTTTACAATTTTTACAACTTTTAAAATTTACATTTTTTAACTCATGCACTATCACTCCATTTTACTTTACTTTTCAACTCCACCGCAACGCGCTATGAGTAAGATTTCAACACTGATGTGAATGTGTCTTTTGACTACACATGTCAGTTTCCCTTTTATACACGTTTTATGTTTTTTTTTTCTTGTAAGTTTCCTATATATGAATCGGATCATATATTCTTTTTCCTTTATACACGTTTTATACCTTTTGTACGTATCCTAGATATGAGTCTAGTCACATATAAATACTTTATAATTGTACAATATAAATTCGATTCTTTAATGCTTTGATCCAACCACAATTTTAATATTCAGTTAAAAGCAAACGTCAAAATGCTGGTTTTCACATGGGCAACGCATCACATAACATTTGATTTAATCTATTCAAAGTTTGCAATGTACCCGCTTCGCAACATGCGCGGATCTAATTGCTAGTTATAAACTAAAACTTCATATTTCAATGATAATGAGGAAAGATCACATAAAGGGAACAAACACAAGCTTAAACCTAACAGTACTCCTTGCTAAAACAATCAGAATTCTTTTAGGTTTAAGCCAGCTTTGTAAAGGTGTAAAACGGTTAATTAACTATTTTTTTCTATGCGTGTGATCAAAAAGGCCTAGGATGCTCAAGATGTCAATGCTACTTGTTTTTCTGCCTCTTAGTAGTCACAAAAGCAGAATCATCCCCGTCATTTGTTTTCTCAACAATTGCCTTAAGCGCTTCTTCAATGGTGTTTATCCAATGATTCACCACTTGTTGATTATCAATACTACTACCCGAATGATGATCTTCTCCGGTTATAAACAAAACATTCTTCACACGTCTTCCAAGTGTTGTGATCTCGGCTTTTAGGGTTCTCAGTCGAAGCATTTTCAAAGTTTTGATTAGGTCTTGTAATAGATCCGATCGGTCCTCACAACACAATGATGCCCTAATTACAAGCCTACCTTCTTCATCAGATGTATTGTCTATCGTCAACTCATCTATCTCACTTGGAACTGGAATTTGTTCAGCGATGATTGAAGTTTGGCACTTAAGCTCCTTCACATGTTGTATCACTTCAGCCAGTAATGAAGCCTTGTCCGTCTATAAGTGTTAAACCACAACAAAAGTAATATTAGCTATATTTAGAACTTAACCTTTATTTAAAAAACAAGTCACTTGTTTAGTACATCAAGTTACCACATCATTGACCATTATATTGACTTTAATTAACCATCAAACATTATTCATTCTATATATAACCTTTTGCAAATGTGTAATGACAAGTGGATATATGAAAATATGTTGTGTCGATGTGAGCTTAACTCATTTGGTAGAGGCTTGCCTCTTAATGGGAAGTCTTGAGTTCAATCTCAAATAAGGTGATAATTTGTTGTAATTTAGTAATGAGTAGGAGTGGTGTATTATTAGCCATTAAAAAAATTTTATGAACATATATTGTAATTATATTCCATGTCATGTGTGCAATATGAATGTGAAAACAAAATAAAAAGGGACGCCGATCAATTACATTCCATTTTATCGGCTAGCTATTTCTTAAGTCAATCATTAACTTTTAATTAATCAACAACTTATAACCAAATAGAAAAACATGAGAGCATGAGAAAATTGCGGCCATGTTCTACTCACAAATAGAATACTAGCTTTCTTTTTACTACCATGATGACTTTTCGATGACCAATACACGAGTCTGAATCATTAGTTTCATTATAAAAAAAATAAAAAAACCCTTATAATATTCTAAATTGTAACACAGAACTTATATATTTAAATTTATATATGATGTTATATGTTCATTCAAATGCTATTTTACAAACTTGTTACAAAATTTAATATCACGGGCAAGATCGTGATTATTCTAATTATTAGCATTATGGGTTAAATGATATATTTCAACTCAATATTTTATGTAGCCGAAATCACATACATATTTTAAATGAACTTTTAAATTAAAAAACATGAAAAACAAATCAAGACAACTTACTTTTGTGGTGTTAGGAAGTAAGCTACGAAGCTTAGTAAGATGATTATTGATTCGTTCGCGACGTCGTCGTTCTGCTTCGCTATGGCTTTTCGAGGCTGCTATGCTTTTCGCATCCGCCATCTCTTGAGAAGTCATCTTACCCGTTTCGGTCTGGATCTTAAACGGGTCGGATCCAGGTTGAACACCATGGAACCCTAGGTGGTGGTCAGTGGATTGAGATGTTGTAGTACTACTACTATCATAAGCAAACTGCAAGCCATCAACCACCCTCTTATACAAACCACCATGGGAAGATAAAGATGAAGGAGGAGAAGTTGGTGGAGGATGATGAAACGGATGGTGGTCTCCGGTTGGACACCGAAGAACATGGTTGAAAGATGGGTGGTGATGATGCATGATTAAAGGGATTTGTGAGGATGATGATGATGGTGGTGGTGGTGGGAACATGAAGGTTGTATTGGTAGATGAATAATCTTGAATACCCATGGTTGGATGAATCTTTTGCATGTGTGGATGAAGAAACTAGAAGGTGTGAAAGTAAATAGGATTTGGATGTAGTGAAGGCAAAAGGGATGATTAAAAAGGGGATATTAGAAGCAAATATACTTTACTTTTTGAAGTGTGTTTATATGTGAAGCTCAGTTTGGTTTTGTGAGGTTGTGGGAAGACAAAGGGGAGTGGTACCTTTTTATCCTTGCAAACATCAACCGGAACACTTAAAAAGACCCATTAGATTTAATTGTAGGTACCAAGATGATATGGTTAAAAGAGTTAAATAACTTTTCTAGCTAACATTTAATATACTAGTTGGATATTAGCGCGATGCGGCGGGGAACACAACACTTAAAGGTTGAGTCGATCCAGAGCTAACTCGAGTTTGACTTGCACTTCATATCGAGTTGGTTTGGGTTGACTCTAATCTAAAATAAAGATAAAATCTCAAACTCGAGCTCGGCTTTATCAAAAATCAAGCTGGTTTGCTTAACTTGATTTGATTAGACTTTACAACTAATTTACCATGAGGGTCAAACATATAAATTATTCTTTATGGCTTTACATACATTTAGTACTGTCGTATATTTATTATTGTTGTTTTGTTAACCTCTTCACTTCAATATCAGTCTTTCTTTTCTTTTGTTCTTTGTACATGACATGATGAAGACCACGTATATAAGGAATTATAGTAACTTTTACTCGTAATAAATGTAACGAATACAAGAAAAGTTAATGTATTTGGTTTTGTAACAATAACATGGAAGCCATCCATGTTAGTACGTTCTAATTCGAATGGATGTGAATTAGATTAGAGATTCAAATAACAACATCAAACTACCACAAATCGTCCTAGATGCTAGAGTTCCATCATCACCAACATACATGCGAAATCAAACAAACAACAAGCTTAATCATATTACAAAACGGGAGTGTTTTTATTTGTGTTACATCACTAACATGTGTCATGATGCACGAATTTTCCAACATTGTCCACAATTTCCTTCGTAATACATTTCGCTTCACATCTTGAGTGTATCTCTTTTGAGAGCTATATCTCAATCAGGAACATGAGTTGTTAAAGTTTATGGCAAGATGCTACCACTTCCCGTATTCTCAATAGTTATTCTTAGCAACCACTATATAACGTATGTAAACATAAGAAAAAGATTATAGAGAGAAAGATAGGATAGAAAATGAGAGAGCTCTTTATCAATGAGTTTTACCAAGTACAATAAGCCTCTATTTATAGGGACATAACATTAATACAAACTTAATGGTATATGGGAGTTAGAATAGGTATAGTCGCCATAATATATATGTTTACAACAAAGAAACCATTAATACAACCTTAATGGTATATGGGAGTTAGAATATGTATAGTCGCCATAATGTATATGTTTATAACAAAGAAATTTTAATTATATTACAACTCTTTTTACTATCTTTTTATATTATCAATATTTATACTTAATGCTAGATGGGTTTTAATTATATCACAACTCTTTTTACTATCTTTTTTTAAGTTTTAATGTTCTTTAGGTCCTTTTACCACTTTTAAAAAATTTGACTTGTATTGACGGACTTTCACAAAATTCATGACAGATTTCTAGCAAATCCTACAAAATCTCTGAGAAAAGAAAAAAAAATTGTTGTTACTGAAAAATCCCACCAACCCAAAACATGTTTAATTGTCTATGAAAATCCGTTAGTAATTACCAGCAGAGCCTACGATATCCTAAGAAAGAAAAGGCTTAAGTTTTCGTTTAAAGAGAAATACACAGATTGTCCTTTAGTTATTAGAAAAATTGCACCTTTTGTCCTTTACGTTAATTTTTCACTCTTACTATCCTTTATTTTCTAAATTTGCTACACCCTCTGTCCTTTAACCTAACTTTGTTAAAAAAAACTTGGTTAACTTTATTTTCTAAATTTACACTTTCAGCTCTTATAGTTTCTCTAAGCCTTAACCCCAAATCAATCGACGAAACTAAGGCACGTCATGAAACGAAATCATAGGGATTTTAAACTACATCAAATTCCGATCAAAATCATAATTTGAAGTAAAACGATTGGTGAAAAACACATTTTGTTTTTATAAAAACTCATTTTATATATAAACATACACATATATATAACCGAAGTTAAGCGAATTCACGCCAAACATAACCCAACAAACATGAAACCTGACCGAAACTTATTAAAAACTTATATCGAATCCAACCAATTCAAACCGGATTGCAAAATGGGTCAAAACCCAAACCAAACCAAACTTGACCCGCGTTAACAAAAACGGATCTTACACCTCCAAATAATACCCAAACTTGAATATGGACCAACCCACATGTTTGCAACTATAAATCGCACCATACATTCCAATATTAAATGTTAAAGGTTCCAAGTCGTCATCCAAATGACCAATTCTTTAAACGTTTAAAAACCCACTTGCAAAACGAGCCTCTATACCATAAATTGAAACCTATTATAACATCGTATGCCTTAGTCGACTGTTTCTATGCAAAAATATACCATAAACACCCACCAAATCGTTCGCAATTTGAAGAACAAGATCAACCAATCGTAATTTTAATCGTTGAATTTAGCCTCAAAAACGACCGGGTCAGTACAATTATTATACATGGTTTTGATCGGAATTTGATATTCTATAATAGCCCTATGATTTCGTTAATTGTTGCGGTCGAATTCGATGTCAATTGAAATGGGTTCAAGGGTTAGGGTTCGAAAGGCTTGAATTAGGTTGTTGAAACTATAAGGGCTAAAAGTGTAAATAAGTTAACCAAGTTTTTTAACGGAGTTAGGCTAAAAGGCAGAGAGTGTAGCAAATTTAGAAAATAAAGGACAGAAGAAGTGAAAAATTAATGTAAAGGACATAAGTTGCAATTTTTCAAATAATTAAAGGAAAATTTGTATAATTCTCTCTTTTATTTATCATCAAAAAATCCATCAGTGATTAAGAGCATATTACCAAAAAATCTCTCAAAATCCATGTGAAAATCTGTTAGGTTATGTGAATTCGAGCATAGTGGTTTAATTCTTTGGTTATTCATTTAGTTTCCCTACTATATATCAATAAAAGATATTCATAAGAAATTTGCAAATTTTCTTGTTCAGTTAGTTAATAATAGTGTAGTATGTTTTTACGGCAATAATATTTTTAGTTACTTCTTAATATCTGTCTAAGTTAGAATAGGATCTGTGACTAAGTTAGAATAGGATCCGTGACTAGCTCGGAATAACCGAGTAACTAACAATTTTACTACTAGTGGCCTAGAACTTAACTTGGTTAAGCTAAGTTAGTGAATCATAAAAGGCACACTAGCATGACACTAACTAAATTAGTGATTAACAACAACTTGAATACTTGAGGGGCTAAACTTGTGCAATATGATAGTAAAAAGGAGGGGTTAAGTTGGGCACCTGGTGAATGTCGACATATTCACAGGCTCCCATCGTCACCACATAAACAAACACACACAAAAGAACTCTTCAAAGGAGAAATCAGGAGATTAGGGCTAAAATCAAGTTCTCGGGCGTTGCATGTATAATAATTTGATCCCTCTATAACTTGGTAAGCCATTGAATTCTGTTTTATGCTCTCTAAGTGTCAATTAAGAAAAAACCCAGATTTAGAAAAGTTAATTAATCTGAGTTTCAATTATTCCTAGAGGTTAGTCATGCCTAAGGGAACCTTCCCTATGAAGGAATTAGTACAGTTCTATTAAAACATAAGAATCATGAAGAAATTGGTTTCTAAAGAAGTTGGTTTGTCATGAGATGAAACTCATAAGTTAAATGTGCTTTATATCATATCTAGATGGAATGTTGTTGATTTAATCATATGGTATTGGTTAATTAGTGATATCTCGGTGAAAACTTAGTTAATTGGTAGCTAAACAAGTGTAAAATTGATCATGTTAATTCTCTGAGAAAATGGCGCATACCAAGTGCTCGATGAAATGTCTAAATGGCCAAATTGTAGCTAGAAAAGGTGATCAAGTGCACTTGGGTGTGAGCCTTGAAATGTGGTTAATGAACCTCAAGAATATGAGTTTAGACTTGACTTAACTCATTTTAATGACCTAATGGTAATTGTCCAAATAGGTGGTATGGGTGGAACCTCGGGAAGTCAAGGTGCCAAGGAAGCAAAACAGAAAGGGTACACTTAAAGGTAAGTCATTCTATGACTAAAGTTATGAGTCCAGTTATGCAATTGTAGAAGTTGTTCACATGTACATGTTTGATTTAATTGGTTTAGTATGTATGGTATGCAAAATTAACCAAACGAATGGCGCGTGATGAGTACGGGAACCATCTCTCTAGTTGAGGGGTGACGGTTGACCCAGAAAAGTCAATGGGTCATTTTAATTAGTGTGGTGTTTGATGAGTATGGGCATAACTAGTCTTTAGTTGAGAGACTAGGTTGACCAGGAAAGTCAAACGGGTCATTGTTTAATCTCAAGGTGGAATCATGAGGAATTTGGACCAAATTGCTAGACTAGGACTTCCTACGCGACTAGTCGGGTTGTGTGGAAATCTTAGTACTCATATGGACATACTCCCATAGTTGCTTGTCAACTCGTCAATGGTCAATTGGATTCCAAACAGGCCACTTGTGATTATACGTGAAGGGCACATGAGGTACATGCAAATCTTTGGTGTATGAAAATCTTTGGTATGTGCAAATTTATCGTGCTATATGCAAATCTTTGGTATATGCAAATCTGTTGTATTATATGCAAATCAGCTGTGCTATATACAAATTTTTGGTATATGCAAATATGTTTTGTTATATGTAAATCTGTTTTGCTATATACAAATCTTTGGTATATGCAAATCTGTTTTGCTATATACAAATATTTGGTGTATGTAAATATGTTGTGTTATATACAAATATGTTGTGCTATATACAAATCTTTGGTATATGCAAATCTGTTGTGTTATATGCAAATTTGTTGTCCTATTTACAAATCTTTGGTATACACAAATCTGTTGTGTTATATGCAAATTTGTTGTGCTATATACAAATCTTTGGTATACGCAAATCGTTGTGTTATATGCAAATCTGTTGTGCTATATACAAATCTTTGGCATATGCAAATCTGTTGTGTTATATGCAAATCTGTTGTGATATATACAAATCCATGGTATATGCAAATTTGTTGGGTTGTATGCAAATTTGTCGTGCTATATGCAAATCTGTTGTTTAATAAGCAAATCTTTGGTATATGCAAATCTGCTATGTAATAAGCAAATCTTTGGTATGTGCAAATCTGTTGTGCTATATGCAAATTTGTCGGTATATGTAAATTTGTTGTGTTGTAAGCAAATCTTAAATCGTTTAACCAACTCGTCAGTTCAATTTGCTAATTGACTAACAATGGTTAATGAGGTTAATGCTAGGTTCGGACATAGTAGGGGGCGGAGCAAGGATCATGGCCGTGTGAAGAACCGAGCGCACTGCGAATCTAAACTTTTGACGCTTCCGCTAGACTTTTAAGAACTTTAGTATTGGTATTGGGTTTCTAAATATGTTTCAAATATTTTGTACTCAGGAGTTATGAAACAAAAACAGTTCATGGGCTTAACACACTAATGGTCAAGCATATGTTTATAAAACTTTAAGCTCTTTTGCAAATTTAATCTGACTAATTATCACTAATCATGAGTTAAGATCCGTTTAGTCGGAATGGGTCCTACAGACATGGGCCTAAATATAGCGAACCTATTAATCAATATTCAAGGGTTTTAATTATAGATTATGGTCTCAGTATGTAAATTCCGAAAAGGATGTGTACTCATGGTTTGCCCACAGTCGCAGCGTGTTCACATTGTAGATATCTATTCACATATTGCATTATAGTGTATTTTTTTATCTATTCAATATATGAAAATAGGTAGAAGATCCTATGGGAAAGTGGTTTTCGTGAGAAGTGTGAGAATGATTTAGAATAGACATATAGTCATCATGTTTTGGATCTAGGAATGATGTTTTGAATTGTTTTCTCTTCAAAAACACTAAACAGAACAATTTAAAACACAATGCAATGTATTATAGTCGTTACATTTAAAACATAGATAAAACACACTAGTTAACACTTAAAACACATTTTTAATCTTCTTGGCATAATGTTTTAAATTTTAAGCCTAAAATACATTGTTTTCGGTTTTTAATTGTTATGTTTGATGTTTTTCTAGACAAAACAATCCAAAACATCATGAATAATTCTAATATGATGCATATATATCAATTTGTTAATCCTTCTCACACTTCTCACAAAAACATATTTTCCTACAAGATCCCTACTCTATATAGATATGAAGATATACATCAAATTACTTGGAAGATTAGACATGGACCTTAATATAAACAAACCTATTAATCAATGATTACATTCAACGGTTGTAATCAAAGATCACAGTCCCAGTACGTAAGTTCCGAAAAATATGGGTATGTTTGGCAAGGAACTTTTAAGAGCTTTAAGCTTCAAGCTTTTAAGAAAAAGCTCCTACTCAATAAAAAAGCCTTGTTTGGTTGAAGGAGTTGGAAGCTTTTAGATTGGAGAAAAAGCTCTATAGTGAAAAGCTACTAGTACTGGCTTTTAAGGAAAAGTTCTACTAGCTACAAGCTTTTAATTAGAAAATGACACAAATACCCATTCTATTTTATAAATAAAATAAAAACTCTCTTTACAAGCTTTTAATTATGCCTATTTTGGTCATTTTACACATTTTATTAAAAGCTCCAGCTAATCTGCCAAACACCAAAATATATTTAAAAGCTTCCAGCTAACAGCCACCAAGCTAATTTTGCCAAACATACCCTATGTTTACTCATGGTTTGCCCAAATTCGCAACTTGTACGTTTACATTTTCGATCAATCCATCTATCGCATTATTGTGTATTGCTTTATTATCTATCCAATTTATGAAATTAAGTTTTGAAAAACTCTCATGTCGCTATTCAGTGCTTCAATTATTGATTCTCAAAAGTGTTTTGGCTAATCAAATATGTAATCTTTTTTTTTTTTGACCAGCCAAAAACGAAGCACTTTATTCAAACATCACCACAAAGAATCCATACACCCATATAATCTAGCAAGCTACTAAATTACAAACCAAACATATCAACTACCAAAAACAAAAACTACTGAAAACCTTCAAAATTGTACCATGTTGCTAACTCAATGTTTCTCGCTTTCGACCTTTTCCGCATCCACCACAGAGAGGTTTCTTTGATGTCTTCAACAATTTTGGTAGGCACTGGATCAATATTATTAAAACACTTAGCATTCCTTACCAACCATAGTTTCCAAATCGTCAGGAGGAACACAGCATAAACGGCTTTTTTCTTAACTTCGGACCCTTCCACCGCCTTAGCTAAATCAATCCATTGCACCAAAGAGGACACATCCGCAGGTATTGTGATCTGCAGCCAGGTGCAGACATGCCACCAAACCACCCGAGCCCAGAGACAGGATGCGAAAATATGATCAACTGAGTCCACTCCGCACCCACACGTTTTATCAGCACATATTATTACACCTTAGTAATAAATAGATGACCAACAACCCTGCTAAATCAAAGGTTGGTCAAATTAGCACATGTATCTATATATATCTATAATACATTATAAAGGAGGAGTGATGTACTATATTGGAATTTTGACATGGGTACAATTTTTAAGGCAACAAGTATAAGAGAATAAAACTTATTTCATAAGGGTATTATAGGGATATTTGTGACAATTAAGACACTTTGAGGGACAATATAGTAAATTTAGCAAGCTATTATAATATTTAATTCCTTTACTGCCCTTTGTTTTTAATCAGTCGTTCCCTTCTCCGTCCTATTAAATGACCTCTTTCAATACTCTGTCTTTTCAATGACCAAAATGATAATGAAAACATCTGTTATGTATCCTCAACCACAATAACTTAATTCTAGACTTTCATCGCCTACATCCAACGATTGTTTACCTAAAATCCAAACAACAAATAGGGAATCAGACACGGACCCATTGCAGGTGTTGAATCCCTTAAAGTTTTTGTTGCCAATTCTTGTATTAGGTTACTATACACTGAAATTGAAGCAAAGTAGGTGAAATGGAGGAGTCTGGAAGGTCAAAATCATGGAATGAGGCGGTCCAGGGGGCGGAAACATGGGCGGAGGAAGTCGGGAGGTCGAAATCATGGACGGAGGAGCTGGTGAGTCTCGTGGAGGACACCAGGGTACGCTACACATTTTCTACTAATCTATATAATCTGACGTGGGTTCATTTGTCTTTCTTTCTTTCTTTAAATTAGGTTGAAAAAGCACCCAATGTTGATTTTCACTGTGTTGATTGGAATCCTCATGATACAAACCTTATTCTAACCGGGTATTTATCTATACTCTCTAAATCTAAAAAGACCCAACTTTCACCTTTTCTTTGTTTTGAGGTGTTTTATTAAGTTATTCAAAATCTAATATTAAAATCAAATGTTGCTTTCCTTTGATGTTTAAATATTAGATAAGCGATAAATTTTGTTAATTTGTAGAAGGTTTTTTTATGTTCTCTTACTACATTTAGAAAGAGTCTAACTCGGAACAAAAACTGCCTTGGTCATGTGAAACTTGTATAGATTCCGTAACATTCTTAAGTGTTTAGTGATTGTTGTTTGTGTTTGATGTAATCCAGGGACAAAGTGGTAGACTTCCATTGGAATGTTGATGATCCATGGACTGTTGTAAGTGTTTCGGATGATGTTGAAACCACGAGTGGTGGTGGGACCCTTCAGGTAATCACTATTGGTCTGAATGTTGTTGATGTTTCTTATGGGGGCGAAAACGGGTTTAATCAAGCAATCGAATTATCTGCTGAAATTGTTGCAAATGTTAAGTTTATACTAGAGAAACACTTAATAGGCAAGTACTTTGAAGAATTCAGTCAAGATACTGGGAAATATATTTATGGTGTGGATGACACATTAAAGGCTCTAGAAATGGGTGTTGTTGATATACTCATAGTTTGGGAAAATCTTGATGTTAACCGATATAATCTAAAAAATATCACAACAAGTGAAGCGATTATAAAGCATTTAAACAAGGAAGAAGAAGTTGTTCAGAGAAACTCCAGGGATTCATCTACAAATGTTGAATTGGAAGTTCAGGAAAAAATGTCTTTGCTTGAGTGGTTTGCTAATGAATATGGGAAGTTTGGTTGCACACTTGAGTTTGTCACTAATAAATCACAAGAGGGATCTCAGTTTTGCAGAGGTTTTGGTGGACTAGGTGGCATTCGTCGTTATCAGTTGGATATTCGAGCGTTTGGTGAGCTGTCTGACGATGAGTTGAATGAAGATTCTAAATAGCAATCAATAATTCTCTACATGCCGGTGCAGGCGAATGAGGAAAAAGGCCTGCACCGGGCGCGAGTTCTCGAACATGCTGCTGCTCCTTTATCATTCTCAGTTTGGAGGACTCGTGCCAAACACCAAAATATATTTAAAAAGCTTCCAGCTAACAGCCACCAGCTAATTTTGCTAAACATACACTATGTTTACTCATGGTTTGCCCAAATTCGCAACTTGTACGTTTACATTTTCGATCAATCCATATATCGCATTATTGTGTATTGCTTTATTATCTATTATCTATCCAATTTATGAAATTAAGTTTTGAAAAACTCTCGTGTCGCTATTCAGTGCTTCAATATTGATTCTCAAAAGTGTTTTGGCTAATCAAATATGTAATCAGCACATATTATTACACCTTAGTAATTAATAGATGACCAACAACCCTGCTAAATCAAAGGTTGGTCAAATTAGCACATGTATCTATATATGATAAAACTCTTTAACAACCTTTATAACTCAACTTTTATGTCGTTTTTGACTTTTGTTAGGGGAATTCTATATCTTATGTTCATCTAACAAAAGGTTATATCCTCATAAATATCATCCTAAAATTCTTCCTAACAAAATTTCAATGTGTTCACTTCATGTATGAAGTTTATAATGAGATTTCGAATATTTTAAACCAGCATGAATTTCTTTCACAAGAGGTGAACAACAAAACATACTAATATTAGTGAGCATAACATGATCATGAAGTTTTTACTTATACTACACTAATGCTTCATACCATCTATAATAATAATAAAACACAAAAATAAAAAAATAAAAAAACAGCCTTAACCTACATGAAATTAGTTAAGAAGACGTACGTGAAGTTGATGATAATTCATATCTCTTTCAAAAGAGCTCTTTCCGAAAGTAAAAGCAAGGCACTAAGACCAAATGGCCTTCAAAGTCAACGAATTTAACGGCCATGATATAAAAAATATATCATAATATTATTTAGTATCCCAAGAAGATCCCATGTATATTGTATCTAAGCAACTTTCATTTAATATATGGTTTTTATTGCAAAGATTTCGTTATCAATGGAAACATCAAATCATTCCTTGTTCTTTTTGTTTCATATATTATTATTCCATTCAGACTTCTAATACAATAGTCTTCTACAAAACTAAGTATAAGAGTATCAAATTTCAAAATTGTATATATGGGTACCATAGACAAATAGTTACATATTTCATCAATGTAAATATGGTATTAATTCAGCTTCTGTGGTATAGACTTCGGTTAGAATTGTTTGTGGGGTGGTGAGGGGCTGTTATTTTCTTTTTTTCTTTTTTGCCCATTTTGTAATCTTTGGTCTTTGGTATTGGTTTAGCCACTTGCTAAAAATGTGTTGGTGTGTGTATGTTCTGTATGGTTTTTGTTGGTGTAACAAAGCTGTTGCGTTTTCTGTTAAAAAAATATGGTATTAATTAGCTAATGTTTATTAAATGTAAGTGCAAAATGATATAGTAGTGTAAAGTTGATAGATTGTATACATGTGTATTAAATAGACAATTTTTAACGGCGATTAAATATACAAATAGTTGCATATTGTTGGTTATTTAAGGTCTAGAACATCGAATTCAAACATAAAACATACCTTGAAATCGATTGGATCTTCAAATAAAATGAGTGAAACTTGGATTAATCTCTGAATCGTATGAGAACTATCAGATAAACCTATTTGCAGGTTACACGCAATGATTTATCAGATTAGACAGATACTATATTTCTCTTGTTAGAATTGGATTTGGATGATTCTGTGTAAATGAAAGTTTATGGTTTTTCTTTTTCTGTAACCGTCACCGTCAGTTCATTTTGTATATCCATATGATCAAGACTCTTCATATATTTTATCCCAAAGTGAAAACAAAATGACTTTTTGTGCCTAAAAATTCCAATTAGTTTAATGGAAAAACAAATACAATAAGCCCAAGCTAGCCATCATAAATTGACAAGTCCAATTATTTAGTTGTAATGAGTCCATGATTAAATGCAAGCCCATGTAATATAAATTATTTATATAATAAATCAAATAATATTAGAATTAAATCGAGCCCGCACTATCGCGGCACCTAACTCGTTTAATCTCAAATATTATTTTCTCGATCAACAAGTTAATCCAATATCCTAAAATCACTGATAACACTAAAATTACCAACACATATTTCATGTTTTTTTTTGCAGAAGTAGTGAACTTTTTAATTTTTTTATTGTGTTTCTAGTTTGTGTCAGAATTAGATTTACAAAATTGGTAGTCCCGCAATCTAAGATTGTGGGAGTCGCCTATGTGGCATGATTAGTAGGCAAGCATGGAAGAGCGGGACAAGGTGGGACGAGAAGGGATGACGAGCTGAGGTGCTTTGGACTGTTGTGGCTGAGTTGGAAGTCTCGCAATCTAAGATTGCGGGATTGTGATGAATTTATCTTCTCCCATAATGCAAAGTACCCAAAATAAATTGGCCATCACTCCCGCAATCTCAGCTTGCGAAAGTTACGTGGCCATACCCACTCACCTTGCTCATCGTCCAACTCATTAAGGCTCTCCTAGTCAGCATTACACATAGGCGACTCCGACAATAGATTGCGGGACTACCATTTTGACAAATTCTATTCTGAGGCAAACTAGAAACACAAAAAACCTTAAAAAAACGCTACTTCTGCAAAAAAAAATCCATATTTCATCAATGGATGCTTTTTAATTAGTTGAAGTTTCTTAAATGTAAATGCCAAATAATATCCAGTTAGCTAAAGTTATATAATTGACATTATTTTCTTATTTATGAACAAGGGCTTTAGAATAACAGAAAAATATTTTCTTTGTTAGAACCCATTTTTTCTAGACTTCTAGCGGTGTACAAATTTTGGTTTGGCCCAAACTAGTCCAGGTAAAAAACCTGTCCAGGTTTAAAAAATTGGTCGCACCAATAAAGCCCCGAATACATCCAAATCGATTAAGTTTGGGCCCAAAATCGGTTTGACCCAAGTTAGTTTTGAAACCCGGTTGTTATATTTTTTAATCAAAGCATTTAAATAAAACAAGTGAAAATACTTATCTTTTATTACTTAAAAACTTAGAAAAATATTACAAAATTAATAAAAATTGACGTTGACTATAAGATTCTAAACTTGTACCTTAGTAACGGCATTCCATTAGCTCGTAGGTATTCTATACTTGATTCTTCAACAACAGTTTTATCGTTTTTATCGTCTTCAAAATTGTATATCAATCAATGGTAAATTCAGTGAAATCTTTCAAATGGTAACGATATCCTCGTCATCTTTGACAATATTTGATCCCTCATCAGTTGCGGAACCCATTTCCTCGAAAAAATAGATATATGGAGAAATATGTAATTGACTTAAAAGTCAGTTGCTATTTGATGACAACTACTTGGTGTATGAAAAAGATTGATTCAACTTGATTATTTCATTGATTGATAATCCTTTTATAAAACAAAACCTAATCTCCTACAATAATTGAGATATCTATACATTAATTGACAATATCAATTTACAAAATATGCAATATACTATTACACCCCTGCAGTCGAAGTGTCGGGAGAACCAATGCTAAGACTGGCACGAAAGTCATCAAATAAAACATGAGGGAGTCCCTTTGTGAAAATATCGGCAACCTGATGACGAGATGGAACATGCAAGACCCGTATATGACCACGCTGTACTTGTTCACGAACGAAGTGAATGTCGAGCTCAATATGTTTAGTGCGTTGATGTTGGACAGGGTTACCAGAGAGATAAACCGCACTGACATTATCACAGTACACCAATGTAGCACGAGAAAGAGGATGAGAGAGCTCGAGCAGAAGATTACGTAACCAGCAAATGTCTGCAACTACATTGGCAACACCCTGATATTCAGCCTCGGCGCTGGAGATAAGCTAGGAACCGGTCCAAGATGGAGACCATAATCAGCAGTACCCTGAAGATAACGGATAATACGCTTCAAATCGTTCTAGTGTTCCAGCCGAGGATCATGCATATGCATACAAATCTGCTGAACGGCATAAGAAATGTCTGGTCTGGTAAAAGTGAGGTATTGTAATTAGGGGTGTTAATCGTGTCGGGTTGATGGGTTGGCGGGTTTACGGGTTGCGGGTTGGCGGGTTGATGGGTTGAAATGTACAACCCGAACCCGACCCATATTATTATTCGTGTCAAATATTTCAACCCTAACCCGACCCACATAAAATACGGGTCAACCCGAAGACGACCCGTTTAACCCATATTTTTAAATGAGTAATACATGTTCATGAGTTATAAGCGCGTTGTTGGGTTGTAAACGGGTTATCAATAAAGTGTTTAATGGTAAATGTATAAGTGTGACAAAAAATAATATAGTGTGCTAAAAACAACACAATTATAACTAACCATGTAAATAGAAATGATAAAAGAAAAATAAAAATATAATAAATTTTTTTTTTCTAAATAGTTAAACGGGTTAACGGGTCAACCCATTTTATATATGTGTCAACCCGAACCCAACCCGTTTATTTAAACGGGTCATGTTAGTTGACCCGAACCCGACCCGTTTTTTATACGGGTCGTGTTAGTTGACCCAAATCTATTTTTTTTCGTGTCAGGTTCGGGTCGGTTTTCGGGTCGTGTCAATAATTGCCGCCCCTAATTGTAATGCACTAGCAAGGCTACGGTAAGTAGACGGGTCATCATGTGGAGGTCCTGAGTCAGCAACTAACTTGGACTGTGTGTCAACCGGTGTAGCAACCGGTTTGCAAGAATCCATAGAAGTCCGATGAATAATGTTTTTAACATAGGCCTGCTGGAATAGAAACATGTTATCACCGTCCCTAGTCACCTGTATACCCAAGAAATAAGCGAGTGGCCCCAAATCTTTCATAGCAAATTCACTAGACAAGGTGTGTAATAACCGTTTACGAAGGGCCCCGGTGGACGTGGTAAGAATGATGTCGTCGACGTAGATAAGAAGATAAGCAATATCGGACATGTGGTGGTAAATAAACAGAGAGTTGTCCGACTTGCTTTGGCAAAACCCGTGTAAAGTGACAAAATCTGTGAAACGCTGGTACCAAGCCCTTGGGGCCTGTTTTAGACCGTATAAGGACTTTCTAAGGCGACAGGCATGATCAGGAAAGTCCTTGTGGCGGAAACCCATAATACAATAATAAATGACATATGAGAGTCAGAATATGGATAGTCACCATAATACATTCATTTATAACAATTATTAATTTGCTAAGCTTGGTAGATTTTTACTTCGTTTTGGAACCTCAAAATCATTGACCCGCCCTTAATAACGGGTTACACAATTAAATCGGAATAATGAATAATATATTATTTATGCTAGCTTATTCTGGAAATGTACTTCGTTATTAAGTGTTTCGAAATAAGTTCTAACGTTTCCATAAATCTAGTTTCATTGATACAAGTAATATAAGGCTATTCGGTGTGCTCCCGGGGAGATCACCCGGGGAGCTGAGTTGGACGCTGGGGAACCGGGATACACCCCCCCCCCCCGTAAGATTTTCGGGGAAATAGTGGAAAAACCACCGCCCCCACCGGATGATCTGATTGGTTGTTGTTTTTTTTTTTTTAAATCAAACTTTAATAATAAAAAAGAAGGGGGGAGAAGGCGAATACCATTTCCAAACTTTGGGGGAGGAGAAGGAGGAAATGACGTGGCGCTGACGTGGCACTTGGGGGAGTTGGGGGAAAGGGGGCACACCATATAGCCTAAGTCTTGATGTAGATTTACGTGTCTTTGATACAATTCTTGAATAATATATTTTGAGATATAATGTACTTCAAACCATAATAATTTTTTACGTGATTAAGTGTTTCGAAACTTGTTGGCGGCTCTGTATCGTCTTGAAACAAAGTTTGTGTGTTCTAATGAAGTCCAATTTAAAAAAAAAAATGTCTTTCAAACCATAATAGTATATAGATACGATACGAATGAGAACTGTCCCACATAACTTGCCATTATTGGCATTTAAATGTCCACAACATGAAAAGCAAATCTAGCTACTTTGGTTGGTAAAAGAATCCAACATAGCCATAGATATGATTAAGATTTGTGTTTCCTTGTGGGATTATGAGTTGTGGCTGGGATCACAAAGAACGTGGTTGTTGAAAACATAATGTCTTTATTAACAGAATGAGATGGATCATGTTATAATCGTAGTAATCTGTGTTAAAATTGTGGCGATATCAACTCGAAGACTAAAGTCGAAGGACTAAAAGAGTAAAATAATAATTGACATTATTATTTGAATTATCTAGTATTAGTTTATGTTTATCTAGTTGATTAGATAAGTATTAGTCAAGTTATGTTTCCTATTTAGAATAGGTTAAATTTGATAGTATAAATAGGGGTGAATTCTTATGTTTTATGTTTTATATAGTGTCTTTCAAGAATCAATAAAAATTTTGATCTTGAGTACTGTTGTTTCTGATTTAACAATGTGTTTTTATATTTGTCCTTGCAAGGTCATACTATGTAACATTATCCTCTAATGCTAAGAACATATATATCTTCTTACAATTCATCCCTACATTTACCAAGCGGGTCTATACGTAACATACTTAATGCTCATTAATACACTCACCCCTCCCCCCCTCCTGTGACGGCCAGATAACTCCATCCTTGCAAGGTCATACTATATATTTGTCCTTGCAAGGTCATACTATGTAACGTGGTGTGTTTAGTGCCTCCATCCGATGACATGGCAATGGACGCCAGCTCACTACACAAAACTTCATCCTACAAATACAAATGCAATATAATAATATTTGGTTGACTAATTGTTTTTTTAATAAGAAAGCATTTTGTTGTTTTATATCTTGTTAACTCTTATAATTATCTATGTATTAATACAAAGACACTTCGATAGTGTCTTTGTTTTAATATATATATATATATATATATATATATATTGGTCACTAAGTTTTAGGTTAACTTAATTTCTACTTTTTTTTTGAACGGCCAACAAATTGGAATCACTCACGGAACACTGGAGTATCATCGTGTCACCAGTGTTGCCACGCGATCATATTCCACCACCAAGTCACCAATTCAGGAGGAAACTCATAATAATTATGAGAAAACCCCCTTTGTGAGATTCGAACCCATGACCTTATGGCCCCTAAGTCTTATCTCACCACCAAGATACCACTAGGCTATAATGCCTTGGGTAACTTAATTTCTACTACTAATTTTTAGGTTAACTTTATTTTCTTTTAATCTGATCACCAAACTTAGACCAACAAATTTTTAGCTTTTAGAATTTAAAACTTTGGCTACTAACTTTTAGCTTAACTTTATTTTCTTCAAATTTGACCACCAAACTTTTAGCTTTTAGGATTTAAAACTTTGGGCACTAACTTTTAGCTTAACTTTATTTTCTTCCAATTTGACCACCAAACTTTTAGCTTTTGGGATTTCAAACTTTGACCACCAAACTTTTAGCTTTTAGGATTTCAAACTTTGACCACTCAACTTTTTTAAACTTGCATTGCACTTTAGCCAAAATTTTAGCTTTAGCCGCGGGTATTTTTTGAAGTCCACACGAGAATAACAGTCACTTAATATTATCTTTTATGTCCACGAAACCCTCCAAGCAACAGAAGCTCCCACAGCGACGCACGATCTTTAACGTCTGCCAAACACTCAACGATTATTTTTACGCACAACAGCTGCACCCGCGACGAAGCGCAGGAAACTAATATCTAGTTAACTATAAATTTACAAAAACGATTAAAAAAAATCAAAGTTGACGTCAATCACACTAGAGTTTTGTTGAACATTTTTTTTTCTTTAAAATAACATAGAACTAGTGTGCGGCTAATATTTTTTGTATGTAAAAACCGAAGTTATATGTCTAAAAATTAGACTGTCTGTTGTGGTGGGCGAGCGAGCAGTCGCGAACGACCAAACCAGCCACGTGGCTCGCGTACCTCACAACACCTACACATGAACGAGCGCGCAAGCGAGCAGGGGCGACCCCTGCTCGCGTCTGCTAGCGAGAAAGATGTGTGTTTTTATATTTTTTTTTCTATTTTTTTAGGGTTTTAAGGTTTTAATGAATGTTTGATGATTTGGAAGAGAGCCTATAAATGCTGGAGTCACAATTAGGGTTTGGGTTTTAACGGGGAAGATGGCTAGGTGGAAGGATGGAGCTATATGTTTTTTTTACTTTTTTTTACTTTATTACTTGTTCTTTTTTATTTTTTATTTTTTTATTTTATTTGTAAAATATTTATGTTTTATATTTATTAATTATAGTGTTTTATGTTATTTTGTTAATTATGTCTATGTAAATTTAAAATTTAAATATTATATTAATTTAAAATAACAAAGTTTAAAAAATAATAATTTAAAAAAAACTGGACTGCTCACCTCTAGCCACAACACTATCAGGTGAGCGACCAGCAGCTTTATCACTCTGCCAACTAGACGCTGACATGGCGCAATATGAGAGGATAGAGTCATCGCTCACATCTAGCCACAACGGATAGTCTTAAGTGTTGGATGATCTTCATAAATTCACCTTTTGAAATCATATACAATTCATATATGTATGTCTCAATCTTTTATCTTGACTCATAGTATTCATTGGGGTTAATCAAATGACCCATGCGTATTCTTTGCGAATTTAGATCACAGTTTAAATTTTAAAAAATAACATAAAGTCTTCCTCGAAGCCAAATTTCGTTGCTAAATCTTGAAAAATCAATCTTCTCAATTTATGAAAAAAAACGATCATGGTAACAAGCAAATAACAATGATGAAAATAAGTGACATGTTACTTGTCTTGAAAGAACACCATTTACATTGCCGCAAATGCAATGAAATGATCTAACAAACGTAAAAGCCAAAAGTGTCCAAAGGAGAAACAAGAAAAGGAAGAGCCACATTCAACTTCACATCGTGCAATCAGAGAACCTTTATCTTTACAATGTAAACAATAAGAAGGTTATTAACAGGCCGCACCAATGAATTCTGATCTTTTAAGTATATATGTTAGAAGATCCAAAAAGTGACCGAATCTGTGATCAATTAGGAACAGGGATGATCCAATGTGATCTTGTAAGCTTAATGTGTTGTATGAACCTGCACACGGTAGAAAACCGTTAGGCTCGTTATAAAGGAGGAGGGAGGGCCTCTCTGTAACCACCCTCAGGCGTGAGGATAAGTATTTGCTTAGAGAGAGAAAGTGTAGTTCGGAGTGTGTGCATTCGTGTGTCCATTGTACCTGTGACACCCGGCACATTCAGTTTAATTACATTTTATAAAACACATAAGTCTACCTTAGAGAGTCATGCGTACATCACACTTAACGAGGTCAGTTGGGTCGTTATGATGGTTCGGGGAATCATTGGGAGTCGTTATAATGATCCACGGGATCATTGGGAGTCGGTCCATAACCATGTGTAAAAGGATTGGTGATAGATATAATCACCGGGGTTTAACGCACACACGCGAGTCTTGAGTCCCGGGGATGGGTGAACGAATGTAAACATGTTAGTTATCGTGCATTATGTGTTTATAACCATTATATGACTTGTCGGTATGTGAATACGTGCTTATATGTGTTAAAATAGTGTTTAACGCGCCAAAAACCCGAAATCACATAATGGTGATTACAACATGCATTTACGCCTACTCACTAGTTTATAGGTGATTACAACATGCATTTACGCCTACTTACTAGTTTATAGGTGATACAACATGCATTTACGCCTACTCACTAGTTTATAGGTGATTACAACATGCATTTACGCCCTACTCACTAGTTTCCTACTCACTAGTTTATAGGCAATTACAACATCAATTTACACGTACTCACTAGCATATAGGCGACTAGAACTAGCGATTAGGCCCTACTCGCTAGTTTTATAGGCGAGTAGGAACCCTAATCGCCTATAGCAGCATGCTACTTGCCTGACACCTTCCTGACGACTAAGAACGCCTATAAATACCACCCTTATGTTTCCAAACATCATTTTTGAAACCTTAACACACCCCAAAGCTATTCCACACCATATCCAACCTCTGTAACACGTTTTTGACCTAGAAATCACATTTACATGATCATACATCATTCTTTAGCAAAATCCAAGGTGTGTTCTTCATTCCAAACCTTTATAAAGTTATTGTTTTGCTCCCTAAAGGTCCTGACCTGGTTTTGTGGTGGTTGTGTCTTTGAAAACCTTTGAAACAAGTTGTTAAACAAGTCTAGTATATCATTATGTGTTATGTGTGGTGTATTCATGCAAGATAGGATTTTTATGATTTAAACATGTAGATTCTTGTCTATTTGATATATTTCTGAGATAAATAGGTTATTAGCATGATTGTTGATGAGTTTGAAGGTTCATAGTTGTGTATTGTTGATAATAGGTGTTTTGACCCGTTTGAATGATTATGAAGGATTAAGGATGATATGATGTGTTTTGTTGATTATATGAGGTCAGGGTTTGTTCTAGGAGCATGTAGGAACAGTAGGATGTTATTGTATAACGTTGTTATGTGATGAAATCTGGATAATTGCCGTTTAGGGTAAAAGTTTTGCAAGTTGATGTTAAACGCACGAAATACGACATTTTGCTGCAGGGGGCGAGTAGCCTCCTACTCGCATGTAATTATAGGCGATTAGGTTCTACTCGCGTGTATGACACGTGATTACAACTCCTATTTGCCTGTTTGACTTTCCTAATTGCTAGTTGACTTTCCTAATTGCATGTTTGATTCCTAATCGTATGTTTTACTGTTATAAGTGTATTTTGACATCTCGAAACATGGTTTGACACATAGGAACATGTTAGGAACCCCGTGACAAGTCTAATAACCTGGTAACACGTGTTCGGACTCGTTTATGCGTTATTTGAGCTATATGCTAGACTTAGTGAACTTTTGCGCATGTTAAGTGTATAATTGCATATGATTGCATGATATCTTGCATTTGGCTAACACGTGGGATGTCGGGTCACCAATGGGATGTCGGGTCTTGTCCGGTATGGTCGGTTTAACGTTCAAACATGTTTTCCAACGCACAAAGTTATGGTCTGGACAATTGGGGACTAATTGGCCTTCGGGTTAGTAGTCATCACACTTATGTAAACTCATTGATAGGTCGCCACTAGTTGGGGCTATCACACACGTGTCGGATTACTCTTTAACCGAAGACGCAACCTAAGGTGAGTTCACAGCCCCACTTTTATCAGTTTTGGTTTTCTAGGAGAAACATGCTACATGCTTGTGTTCATAAAAACTTATATACAAACATGATTTGGTTATACAAAAGTGTTCTTGTTTACTAAACGACTCGTTTTAAGTTCTGGGCAAAACTGTGAACATGCGGTGATGCATAACGGGGGGACGTGGATAACGGTAGTTTTGTGTATTCATGTATTTGTGTATTCGTGTATTCGAGTATTCGTGTAATTGTGTATTCGTGTATTCGTGTACTCGTGCATACGTGAAAATTGTGTATCCGTGTAATCATACATTTTATGTTTTCAGGTGTCCGTGTATTCTAGTATTCCCATCAGTAAGGGTTTACAGATTTCAAAACTCATGGAAACGTTTTACTTAAAAACCTGTGAACTCACCAATATTTTGTACTGACGTTTTTAGCATGTTTTCTCAGGTCGCTAAGGTAGCAGAAATCGGGTTAGGCGCACGGAGTCGCACTCGCGTCTAGGATCATGTCTTGGTTGTCAAACATTAAACTCATGTTTTGTCTTTGTTTGGATTTTTGTAAACTCGAAATGCTTCCGCTACATTTTGGATCATAGTTTTTTTTAAATTATGCAGGAATTGGTTTACGTATCGTTTTACATATAGTTGTCATTTATTGTGACCGTTAACTTGGATCCTAGTATGTCACTCGCCTCGCGGTAAAACTCCGCATGTGGTAATTTGAGGGTGTGACAGTACCTTATGATGGGTATTTATATAGTGGTCAGCAAAGTTGTACTTTGCTTTGGACCCTTTGTACTTACCTTCGAAAGTGTCTGACTTCGGAAGGTTATATGTACTTGCTTCGGCAGTGATCGCCTCGTTCGTACCAATGTGGACTACGGCCTTAGATCTTAAGCCGTAGCTTGTCCCGAGCCGCGGTATAAAGCCTTATACCTGTTCATATGTGATATAATCTCTATCAACCCGAAGAAACTTTACTACCGAGCTTTATGAATTTTTGGCACCGACCCTCTGAATTTTAGCGCCAACTCTCAAAGAAATATTGTTCAATATTTTGAAATTACACAATTACACAAATATAATTGTATAAACCCATAATAAACTAATTCCTATGGTTAATTCCTCTTGTACACTCAATCGTTTGATCTTGATAAATATAATCCTTGATGGTTTTGGTTTGAATGTTTGATTGTTCGTTCTCTGGTGTTAATTTGTAACAAATAGGTAAACAAAAATGGAATGTGTGCTCCCAATTTTTAAAGTTGTTTGATGGATATTGAATCCACACAATCATCATTTATATATGATTTATGAAGTTATGGTATTTAAAGCATTAGATCATATACATAGGTTTAAAGCAGAAGATGGTTTAGTTTTCAAAATAGATTAAACAGAAGTTGGAAATATATTTTGATCTACAGGGTCACGCGTCTATTTGGTTAAAAGCTACGTGATAGCGTCACAGTAATAAAAAAG
Source organism: Ambrosia artemisiifolia (assembly GCA_032199755.1). Taxonomy (NCBI): domain Eukaryota; kingdom Viridiplantae; phylum Streptophyta; class Magnoliopsida; order Asterales; family Asteraceae; genus Ambrosia; species Ambrosia artemisiifolia. The sequence continues at coordinate 6,310,795 of CM063518.1, forward strand.
TAAGTGATTTTTGACATGAAATTGTGTCACATAGCTGTGTAACCAAAAGCCACATGATTACATTAATCATGTGGGGATGGTGCAATTATTCAGAATATTTTGTTTTCACATGTTTTAATAGAACTTGGATTGTAATAAGAAAATTGATTACGATCACCATTTGGAATTATTTGGATTAAAAAAAACCAAATAACTAATTTTAGGGTTTATTAAAATGGAAAATGTTGAAACACACCGTATCTGGTTCAAAATGAGCGATTCGAGCTTAATTACACCAGTTTTCATAGTTAATTAGATGAAAAGTCATAAGTTCAAAACATGAGCAAGTAAGTAGTTTAGAATTATTCAAATAAAATATGAACGTTATTAAACTAATTTTACATTAAGACAAGACGGGGGGTTGAATGGGGCGGGAAAGCTCATCCAAGCCCTCTACACTGCCCCTCCTTGGCGTGAAAGGGGGGGGGGGGGGGGCGAGGGAGGGAGGGAGCCCTTGGGTGGGAGAAATCTCACTGGCGGGGGGTGTAACGAGGTGGAGGGTTTTGATTGGTTTGTTTTTTTTTTTTATAAATCGTACACACAAAAATATTATTCCCCCCTCCCTCCTTTCACTGCCCACAATTTTCACCGTTCACCCATGGGCTCCACAAAATGCCACATGGCGCTTCATGTCCCTCTTACTCCCCGCCACTCTTCCCCCCCCCCCCCCCGGCGGGGGTGGAACGAGGTGGAGGGTTTTGATTGGTTTTTTTTTTTTAAATCTTACACGCAAAAATATTATTTTCCCCCTCCCCCCTTTCACTACCCACAATTTTCACCGTTCACCCATGACGCTTCATGCCCCTCTTCCCCCCTGTGACACCCCGCATTTTCATGTTAACTCTTTTACTGAACTCTAGTTAATTTCCATAATCATACGTGGTTAAACACTTAGCTAGGGTTAGCTAAACAGGTCCTTCAGGATGTTATGTAACAATAACACATGTTAGGCGACATTAACGTACGTTATAATTATGAAAAATAATTGTCTTGACGCACACACGAATCCTGTATCCCGAACGTTGGTGATTTGTTAGGCATGCATGATTATATGAATGATTGGATGTTGATGAATGTGGAATAACACGTGTACGTGAATTGCATACTTATGTGAACTACTGCGTGTTAGTTAACTTGTACGTAAACGTTATGAGATATGTGCATTTAGGGTAAAAAATAATATGAATTGATAAAACAATAGTTTTATATGAGTTGGTAGGATTATTATTGTCGGGATTAATCTCGAGAGTTAGATAGGGCTATTGGGCTCGCTTATCAGATAAAAATCACTAGAGCCCGAAACCTTGGCCCATAATCCTAACCTTAGTGTTTTGTTTATAAAAAAAAAAAAAAACAAAGCCTAAACCCTACCCCTTGCGCCGTGAATAAGAGCACCCCCCACAATCACCTTTCAATCTCAATCTTCATCAATTTTGCACTAGTTCAAGCAATTTCGGGTGCTATCTTGTGATTCTAGGGACTCTAGCAATTCAAGGTATGCGTTTTACATGTTAAATGATGTGATTTTAGGCTGAAAAAATTATAAAAACTTTAGGAAATATACATGCTAGAATCGCAAATCAATGTATGTTGAATGTTTATGATGTTTGTTGAAAGTGTTGATGAATATTGTTGACAGAAATCATATCTAGAGTATATGGTACGTAAAAACCTGAGATTAAACGTGATAATATGAATGTTATTGTGTTAATATGAAGTTATTGCATGATTATAAGGTATTGAGAATGATTAGGGTTTATAAGAGTCATGTTGATAAAATTCTGATTTGCTGACAGATTCATTGTGACGAATTGTAGGGCTGTTATAGAGTGATTAAAAGGTGTAATCTGATTGTTTTCTAATCCTAAAACATAACTTATGGTGTTATCTTTTCAAAAAGTCCAAAATCATGCGTTTTGGACTTGTTTTGATATGTATTCATGATTTTATAAGTTTAAAGGTCATATCAGATTTTCGGAATTATAAATCGGGTCAACTTTACACGGTCATAACTCGAGTTTTACAAAGGGTTAAGTTATGAAATTTGGACAGTAGGTCAACATTGGAAAAACTTTTCTTTTCCAATTGGATTCACCTCATTTGGGTGAATACACAATTTTTGGGAAGTTTTCTACTAAACTGACCTGCTGTGGAAATTTTCTGGACATAGCTGTGTTGTACGAATTTTAATAATTTTTGTGTTTGGTTGTGAGATAAAACAAAAATATGGGTTATCAAAAGAATCCCAATGAATATTCAGTAAAAATTTGGGAGTTTAATTCGTTTGTTAAGTATTTTAAATAATTCGTTTTTCACAGCGTACAATCTGCCCTGAAAACGCAGATTGTGTAAGGGATGTTTACGTGACTATTTGGAGTCTTATATGGTATGTATTTTACATGAACTTGCATGAATACTTATATGAGATGTGTATGAGGTATTAAACTGATAATAATCAATATGATCACCAACGGGATACGTAGGACTTACTTGTGCATGTAGAGTCATTAGGTGTCACTACACGGTTTGAACTTTAGAAGTTTTGGACAAACAAATTGCATGATGTGTTGGTATGCACGTATACTCACCTAGTGACACTTGTAATAGGGAGTTGGTAGCTCGTTACTATTTGAGGGATTTGGATCATTCACGTGCAACCTAAGGTGAGTTTCACTACTCTTTTCTCAAAAGCATGCGTCTCGGGTTGAGACAACATAATTAACTTTTTCTAGTCCGGGTTGGGACTACTACTTTCTAGTCCGGTTTAGGACTACTTACACATCCCGGGTTGGGATGGTATGGATCCTTGTGTGGGTCGGTTTTTGCTAGTTCGCAAACTGTGTCCTTGATGAACTAAACCAACTCTATCATCTGTAAGTCCTTCACATACCGAATGAGTTGCCGGGTTATGGCAAGCGGGTTATTAGTTGATAGCGCTATTAGGTCTGACAAACCTCACACCGGCTCAGGGAGTGCGGGAGTGAACTATAACTTAACAGAGTTTATCATTGTTGATAGGCAATGATGTAAGGCATGCGGCTCACATTTGTGGCTACACGTACATCAGCAGTTCGGTATATCGGTGTTAGTTATCATGAATGGGTTAGCTACCCTTGACATGCGATGAACTAGTGTTTACACGGTTCTTGGAACCAACTCAATTACTTGTTTACATGGTTTTGGAAACCAGGGCAGTTACATACTCATTTACTTTACTTAGTGAACTCACCAGCATTGTTTGTTGGCCCACGATTTACATGCTTTTGCAGGTAGTTAGCTTCCGGTGCCAGGATTAGAAAGCACCGCACACTTCACTGCATTTGGGGTCTTGGGCATACATCTAAATTACATATTATGCTTTTACATTTTCTTTCATATGGTTTTAATCTGGGCGCGTTGTTTTGCGCATGGTTTCTAAAAGGTTTAAATTTGGTTTACGCTTCCGCAGCTTAACTAAACTTGATTTTTGAAAACGAACTAAATGGTTTGGGCATTTAGAGTTCGTTCATATGACTTATGGCTATGGGATCCTGGTATGTCATGCGCCTCGCGGTATAAACCCCGCAGTGGAAATTTGAGGGTGTGACACCCCCCCCCCCCCCCACACACACACACTCCGTATGGTCTAAAACTCATTCCATTAAAAAAAACATATTGTAAACATTGAATTTAGTATAAAACCTTAGTTGGGTGTATCGGCTAAGCGGTAGTTAATTTTTTCTAACCATTAACATAAGCCCGGTCACCTAGGTAAACTCAACGGCAAAATGTCACCCACGCCAGCGAACACTGTAAACATCGTTGACCAGACCGACACCATTTCATAGGAAACCTACCACCTGAAGACCCATCGTGATAAAACCCCTAGATTGTGGTTTGTGATGTAAGGTTGTTGAGATGATTGGACATTTAATCGCAATTATTGTAGTAAGGTTGTTGAGATGATTGGACTTTTAGTCGTAATTATTGTGTAAACTATTGTTACATTGTTAGCATAATTATTGACTTGGATCTATATTAAAATTGGGAACAAGTCCAATTATTCGCAACAAGTCCTATTATTCCATATTAGCTATGTTGTACTAAATAAGATATAAAGTTTATGATATGTAAATCGACACTTAGACTATCCATTGTGGTCCGTGAGCAGCCTGCCGCTAGTCACAATGTGATTCACCTGGATAGCTTGGCCCATAACAATAGTCAGCGACCGTTGCTGCAAGCGAGCCCAGACGACGAAGCTCGCGTGAGCTAGCGGGTGAAATTCCAAAAGTCTTGTCCGTTGGCAGCTAGCTAACGGTCAAAAATTAATTAAGGAAATTAAATTTTTGCTTGATTTTGATAATATTACATGTATATATATAGTGCTTTTGATTAAAAGTCAGAACATCTCAATTTTTTTTCTTCCACTTGATCACAAATGGCAAACCCTAATCCAAATCCAATCCCCGCCTCAATGAACCGTGTGCGACCACTAACGTGGAGTGTAGAGGAAGAACTCGCTTTGGTGGATTATTATATTTGCCAACAAGAGATATGAGATTTCGAGCGAAACAAAAGTTTTTAGAAAGGGGTTGTCACCCGATTCAAGCGACGAATGGGTGAAAACATTCGTTCAACTGATATGATCTATGGAAAATATTGTTCCATCAAGGCAAAGTGCACCATATTTTAGGGGTTCTACATGGATGCGATGAACGCGAACCCAGGTTTAAAAGATGAAGACTGGGTTGAAATGGTTCGTAATGAATACCGAGCCATACACAATGATAACTACCCACGTGAAGAAACTTGGAGACTTATGAGAGGACGATTTCTAATATAGTCGTCTTCTTATGTTTTTAATAATGGTTTGATGTTTTTATTTTATGTTTTTTTATGTAATGTTTATTTTGATGCAATGGAATGTTTCTTTTATTTTTAGTTTAATGTTTTTTTATAAAAAAATTGTGGTAAATATAATATATTTGGTAAAAAAACCCGCTAACCCTTACCAACAATACCCTGCTGTGAGCGACCGCCGGACGCTAACCAGTGACACGTAGGTGTTGACGTGATAAAATGTCATTCGATAAATCTCCCACTAAACTCTACCCACAACGGATAGTCTTAGAGGTGGTGACGGCAACAACAAGTAGGTGTTGGTGACGTCATCGCCTATCTGTGACACAAACCCATTTAGACGTGAGAGATGTTAGCATGTTTTATAAGAGTAAATCGTTATAACGCGTTCAATAAATTGAGTTGGGCTAAATGTATCTGTATGTTAAAAATTACCAAATCAAGCAACTGTTAAAGAAATGTTGATAATTGTTGCCTTGAAAGGTGGGACCTAATTAAAAAAGAGAGAACTACACAGATAGTCCCTGTGGTTTATACGTTGTAACATGTTGCCTTGAAAGGTGGGACCTAATTAAAAAAGAGAGAACTACACAGATAGTCCCTGTGGTTTATACGTTGTAACATGTTAAGGTACTAACTTTTTTTTAACTTCTTAAGATCCTATGGTTTACATTTGGTAACATGTTGAGGTATTAACATTAACTGTCGTTAAAAACTAACAGATTCCGTTAAAACTAGTTAAGGTTGAGGGACTAAATTTGCCAAATTGTGAAACCTGCAAATTCGTTTTTCCGGTTGACAAGTTTTTCCGGCGAGTGTTTTCCGGTCATGGATTCCGGCGAGGGACAAAAACCGGTTTTAAAGCAAGTTTTAACATTTTTATTAACGATTAATCATTTCTCCATCATAAATATTTCCAAGACTTAACCATATGTCTTGCATTGTTATCCTCTCATCATCACCCATTCATCCATAAATAATAAACTCATATGATATACACACACTGCACCAATCCGGCGACCAGCAACAACAACGAATCAACCAGTGAACTACCGCTCGCCTCATGCTTCGAACCATCGATACAACCCAACCCTTTCCTTTATCTGGTCAACATCAATCAGACCTATCACCATCTCCGGTTGCCTCCCTCAACTGACCCTTTACCTCTGTTGCCAAACGGTTACCACCGGTAACCTCCGGCGAGTACAAACAAACCATAACGCTTCATCTTCGGTAACCGGTTATTAATTGTGGAAGTCGACCGTTCATATCCTAAAACAAACAGACTACGTTCACCATTCCTTTTAAATATTATAAGACGTTTAACCCGGAATCCATGACCGTAAAACACTCGCCGGAAAAACTTGTCAACCGGAAAAACGAATTTGCAGGGTGGGAAGAAAGAATTTTTAAAACTTTCACAATTTGGCAAATTTAGTCCCTCAACCTTAACTAGTTTTAACGGAATCTGTTAGTTTTTAACGGCAGTTAATGTTAATACCTCAATATGTTACCAAATGTAAACCATAGGACCTTAAGGTGTTAAAAAAAAAGTTAGTACCTTAACATGTTACAACGTATAAACCACAGGGACTATCTGTGTAGTTCTCTCTTAAAAAGGGGCGTGATTAATGAGTGAATTGTGACCTTTTATTATAAGAACAAACGGTATTTAAAAGGTTAAAATTATATGGGTAAACTATAATCACACCTTTTGATTTCTAATCCTACACCATCACCGAATGACCGTTTAAGCATTTAATCTTGAATCAAACGGTTGTTTAGTGTACTTTATGTAATTCATAGGTCCACCTGAATTTCAAAGGATGTTCGCGTTTATGTGGAATGGCCGGTCAAGCATGTATCAAATTATGGACTCTCTGAATTTCAACCAACCGTTTCTTTTTTGTTGAACGGTTGTTTAATGATGTGAAACGGTATAATATTAGAAAGCAAGGATTTGAGTACAGGATAAATACCTGCAAGCTTTGTGGAGAAGGTGAGGAAGATGCGAACCACTTGCTTACATCATGTTATGTGGCTGCGGTAGTGTGCAAAAGATGAGTTCGTGGTACAGAGTTATTCTGATCTACGTTTTTTTCATGAGAGATCTACTGAATAATTATAAATTTATTGATGCTTCAGAATACAAAAGAATGTTGTACCGAATAATAATCTTAGGCGGGAGTTGGACTCTATGGAAGGCGCGCAATGAGGCAATATTCAAAGGAAAGAGGGTGAATCTTCAAGGGCTTATAGGAGAGGTCCAAGCTACAACGTTTTCATGGATGAAACACAAAACAAAGGACGCAACATGAACGTGAGAGAAATTGGTCGGTTTTGATGTTCTGATTACATGATTGTTGTATGTCTATTGTAATTTGGTGAATTTGGGTGATGTATCCGGTTTGTCATTAGGACCTTTCTAATTATAACCATGTATATTTTGGGTGGAATGCATTGAAATTTGCCGATAAAAAATAACAAGCCTGTAACTACAAATTAAAAGTACAAATTGATTCTATATATTATCGTAATTGATGAAAAGCTTGTAAAATAAAATAATAATGATATGGTCACGTGAAAGTCCAAGGAGAAAGCCGACAACAGCAAAAAGCAGCTTAAATTATATCTCATTTCCTGGTTTGTTTTGTGTTGAATTTATGAGGACAAAAATACATCACATGCATTTGATCCTTTTCGCTCCCCCACACCCACAGATTTCATTATTAACAATTCCTTCCTTCACTCTAAAATAAAATAAAATCAAATAAATCTAAACTCAACATTTAATAATAAACCCAATCACAAAAATATATAATAGTTGTAATAATATCAATTTATATTACTCCACAAAATCCGTGTAGTTCACCCCTAGGGTTCAGAACTTTTGTAACGAGTACCGGTACTTTGTCGATAATGTACCATACTGGTCACTAATCACCCAAATCACGGTTTTGAGCACCCTGACCGCGTAAACCCTAATCGCGATTTTCCAATATCAAACTCGAACAAAAACCCTTGTTGCATCAAGTTCCCAATCACCGAAAACCCACCCGGCGTCGTCACGGGCTGTAATGCAACACATTTCACATCCTCCGCCGTATCGATAAAGTAATTCCCAACCGGTGGCGAAAACACCGAGTCACCAACAAATTTAAAACTTAGTCTAGGTACACTCGGGTTACCCACCCCTGACACATTAAAACAAAGATCAAAATTCGGCGGCGCGCTGTCCGGGGTGGGGAGTTTCACACGCCGCCGAAACTCTGCCAACACACGACGGTAGGCACTATCTGGCAAAAAAGTCAAAGTTGTGCCCGAGTCAACGATGGTCCCACCGTTACCCAATTCGTCAATACTCCAAACCAAAGGACTAATTCGTAATTTCACATTATCCACATAAACACTTTGTATACCAATGTAGTAAAACGGTGAAGCTAATGGGCTTTTTTGCAAAGGTGTGTACCGGATTTTCGAATTTCCGGGTCCGGGTCTGGATACGGATCCGGGTCGGGTCCCGATTAAAAGATAACTCGTAGGTGGTGGAACGATAGTGTAGTCTTTAAGACAGTAAGAAAATTTATTACCGAACCGTTTACCAAGTTGGGTAACAAAAGAAATGGGCCCACGGCCCAGGCCCATTACACCTTGGGCCCCATGAAAACCCGGTCCAGAAACACTCGGGCCGGACATATTAAACCCACAACCGAAAGCTAAACTGTCATGCTGTAATATTCTCCCGGTGGTGGAGTTAAACGACGTCGTTTCCTTAGCGAAGAACCCGCTAGTTATCGACCCGTCCGCATATGAATACTCGTATCTACACGGCGAGTGAAGGCGCGTGCGGTGACACGCGACGGTTGGACGTGGATGAGGAACGAGTTTACAAGCTGAGTTGAAACAGTGAGTCAGGGAGTAAGAACTCGAGTGACGGGCAAGGAAGGCGGAATGTGGTGGTCGAGTGGCGTTGCACGTGCTCCGGCAGGCGGAGCACGTGACCCAGATGAGGTCAGAGCCAGTGTCAGCTATAAGGAGAAGTCGTTGTGGTGGTGTGCCTAGATGAAGAGTGACGAAATACTGACCGGCGCCGGCGTAGGCGCCGGAGGTGACCGGAAGGTTCGGTTTCCGGTGAAGGGCGGAGATGAGGGCGGAGAGACGGGCGGTGTCGGCGGAGATGGCTTGAATAGGCGATTGGAGTGGGTTAATGTGGAGGAGTGGTAACCGGAGAAACTGGCTGTTGCCGGTAACGGTGGTGATGTGGGTTAATGTGAAGAGAATGGTGGTGGTGGTGATGATAATAATATTATTATTATTATTATTATTATTATGGAGCATGGTGATGTTAGGGGAGAAGGAAATGGGGGGTGGGTGGTAAGTGTAAATATGGGGTCTCTGGCAATTGGCTGAAATAATGTGGTGATGTATTTAATATATGGGCTTGTTTGTTTTTTTATTAAATTTTATTATATCTATATATTTTTTTTTGTGTAGTGTGTGTTATGGAAGTTTGGAAATATAAATATAAAATAATGTTTAAAAAAAATATAAAAATGGGTAGCTGCTTCATGGTGCATTAATTTCGACACTCAAGATGAAACGGGTCATTAAATAAATGGGAAATTTTTAAATATAATGTACGTATAAAAGTGAAGAGGTTTTAAGGCTCTTTTTACTATTTTCATCTTTTACCTACACTTTCGGCACCGTTATTGACTCTCAATACCATAAATTCGACTAAATTTAGGAAGACACATACTATACAAGTGTAGGTAATTTTTTTTTTGCTAAGTAAATTGGAATTCATCAAAAGAATAGAAATTCAAAAAATTTTAGATTGTAATAAAAAAATGTCAAAAAACGGTGCATTTAAATACAATGGGTATAAAATAATCATGTTAGTGATGTGTGTAAAACATGTAGCCCATGCACACCACCTAATCTTCATGCAATGGTTATTTCCGGTTTTTCTCATCGTGTAGTACGATTATTCCTTATGTTTATTCGTAGTGGCATATGTTGTAGTTATGTGACTGCGTAAAACAATATTAGCCTTAGACCTCCCGTAGTGGGGTGTGATTTGTCAAAATTATCAAAAAATTGCGCCCCTAACACTGAAACATAGGGGCGTTATTTTGTGCAAATGGGTTGGGGCTTTACCTTAATAACGCCGGACTAATAATCTTTTATCAAATAAAAATGTGTTACGTGGAGGGGGGCCAGGTTCAACGGTCATATGACCGTTCTCTTTATCTTTGAACGACTTTTTTTTTGTTTATTATATATACAAAACACACAAATACAATATACACACACAAAACACCTATATTCAAACATAAAACACAAAATACTACACTAGTTAAAAAAAATGGGTTCCCCCGCGTCATCATCTGTTGCGAGAGAATATTATAAAGAGTTTCTAGCCGACGAGGGTGATTCGACAGACGAAGACTTGGAGCAAGATGCGGTTACGAGTGCGCTTGCGCTTGCGTCGAGATATATGGAACAAACTAGTGCGCCTACCACTACACCAAAACAAAGTAGGCAGTATTACGAACGAGATCGGGTTTCGGCAAATGCTCGATTGATGAAGGATTACTTTGATGAAAACCCGACTTACCCCGACACAAAGATGTTTAGGCGTCGTTTTCGGATGAGCAAACGTTTATTTCTACGTATATCCGGAGATTTGGAGAACGCGTTTCCTTACTTTAAACAAAAAGCGGATGCTAGGGGTTGATGGGATTCACGTCTATTCAAAAGTGCACCTCGGCATTGCGTATACTCGCTTACGGCAACTCGACGGATATCAACGACGAGTATTTAAAATGGCCGAGAAAACAACACGCAATTCTTTGGAGTATTTTTGCCAAAATTATGTACCGGATGCCGTTCAAGATCTACCGCAAGCCAATGTGGAAGAAAGAATACTCAACGCACATGAACTTCGTGACCATGAAGCACATGACGCGTTAACGGCGGATTTGGTCCAACATGCGTGGTCGGTTCGGTATATTCCAACATGCGTGGTCGGTTCGGTATATTATTTGTGTGTTTTTTAATATTATTTGTATTTTTTTTTTGAATTTAATTAATATTAGTTGTGTGTTTTTAATATTATTTGTAATTTTTTTATATTTATTTGCCTTTTATTTTAATTATTTTGAGTTAAAAGATTAAAAAAAATCCACGTGGACCAATCAGAAACAGAGGCTTTATAAATAAAGCCCCACCACTACACCCCTTTTTCACTTTATCTCTCCATGCTGACTCAGCAGTCACGTGGACCAATCAGAAAGGGGGGCTTTATATATAAAGCCCCCCCACTACGCATGGTCTTATGCCCTTAGGTTTATTTATTTCTGTCATGAATGGGTATACAAAATTACATATAGTTGCTCAAGTTCTTCTTCTCTAGTTCTTCTATTTCTCTTCATACCAATAGGATGCCTAACTAGTACTAAAGATGGTTTCGTAATGAATGCTTAAAAACTAATTGTGCATAATTTAGCGAGGGCGTGTTAAATAAAACTAGCTTTAATATCTGGCGCGCGCGTTGCGGCGCTTGAAACCAACTCGTTCTCGGTTGATAACATGATCCGGGAAAGTTGTTTGCCTTTGAAAAAAAGGAACTCGCTAGGTCTTCAGAACAAAGGCGATTGACATATGAAGATTTTGAGGACAGAATTTCAATGGGTGGAGGAAGAAGGCGATGAAGATGGATTTGAACAACTATAACCGATTTGAGGACTAAATTGTTTAGTATTGTGTATATATATTTTTTGCAGCCCATAGACGACATTTATCGATTATTAATATGAATAACAATCGCCCTATTAGTCAAGAGAGCATAGCAATAAAAAAACATATCTTATGACAATTCCGAAAAATCAGCCTGAGCTAGTTTTCAGGCATGAAATGTTACAAACATTACAGATAGCAACAATCGATTGATAATTTGGCTTATGCAATGCCTTGATTGTCATCCTTTGCCATCGCTTGGATTCCAAATCCTTGTTTATAATATACATTGTTAGTCGACATAACTTATAACAAAGGAAAAAAAGAGGCCAAGTTATGAGGTCTGTTTACAAGTTTTGTGTCCTTTACTAACTGGAAACAATGGTAGCATGTAAACGACTAAAAGGCAACAAACTGATGAATAAAATTTAATTCTTTATTTAACAACTATGACCATGCAAAAAGATTTGCACACGTATATAAAACACTTTAAAAAATAGGATCTAATAACAAATGCCTTTTAAATGAATATGCCTTTCAAAAACAACATAAAGAATTTTATGGCTACTGTGTGACCTGAAACACTTCAAATCAAATTAAAAACGTACGTAGATAGTAAATTCATACTTTTACAGCAGCAGAAGGGGTTAAAAAGGATAAAAAATAACGGAATAGTAAATGGTAAATAGGTGCAGGTTTGGAGGAGATGAGATATATATAGGCGTAGGTTAGAACCAACCAGAGTGTCGATCGAGTCGAGGGCGCCGGTTAGTAATACTTTACAGGGTTTGGAGTTTGTAATACAGCAGTACTGAAAAGATAGCACAGCAAATGTTTGTATAGGCGCCTAACAACAATATTTGCCAATCCCTCGCCAAACTGCTGCAGCCATCGTAGAAGCTGGGAATACATCACCAGCAGTTTCATCATTGCAGTCGCCAAAAAGGCAGGCCAGATTCAACAAAATCTTGACGCCATAATAATACGTTTTAAGGGTATTCAGGTTACATATTTCAGCACATAATTGGTATCCTTTTGACCTGCAGAAAGTAAGATTTTTCTGACCGAATGAACCGAGAACTGTTTATATTTTGTGGCTGCAAACAGTAACAGCGACCCACTGTATAAAACCTGTTTGCAACCTGACATGTTTTATTTGAATCCAACCGGTATAAGTTAGGCCAGCTATGTTTTAAGAGGGCGTTGCATAAACAGACATGATGCAGCTATTTTCTGAATTTAAGTAGATAAAGCCGATTTTTAGGAAACTGTTGTTTTGTTGGGCGTAAAGGCAGGTGTTTTGTGGTATGCTGCAAACAGCTGCTAATCTCTGAGACACAGCCAGGTAAACAGTGACTGTTCATTTTATAAATCGTGTAAAAGCAAAAGCGCCTAAATACCAACCTGTCTTATGTTGGTCATGCATACAGTTTGGATCATGGGTAACAGTGAGTTGATTAGGTCAAGTAAAATTAGAAACCGAACACTAATGTTTAAACGCTTGGCTAAACAAAACTGTATAAAGAGGAAAGCGATGCCTTAATAAAGCTAACAATGGGTCGCGGAAATCGTAAAACAGATAGATTACTAAACATTTAACAGTTTCTCATTAATAAAACCAATATCATTCGACATTTAATGTTTTGGACGATTACGACTCCTTTGCTACAGAAAAACATCTACACATCTTTTTTATTATGAAGCAGACCGTCATTGTTGAATAACTGGTTTTACTTCTATTTTCATATCAGTGAAAAAAATGTATACAATTCAATTCCAACCGGTATAAGCTAGCCCATGTATGTTTTAACAGGCTTTCGCGTAAACTGAGACGATACAGTTATTTTATAAATTTAAGTAGATAAAGGCGGTTTTTAGGAAACCGCTATTTTATGGCCGTAAAGGCAGGTGTTTTGTGGTATGCTGCAAACAACTGCTAACATCTCAGACACAAACAGGTAAACCGTAACTGTTCATTTTATAAATCAAGTAAAAACAAAAATGCCTAAATACCAACCTGCCTTATGTTGGTCGTGCATACAGCTTGGATCATGTGTAACAGTTAGTTGATTAGGTAAACTAAAATTAAAAACCTTACGCTAATGTTTAAACGCTTGTTTAAACGAAACCGTATGAAAACGACAGAAATGCCTTAATAAAACTAACAATGGGTCGCGGAAAATTATAAAACAGGTAGATAAGTAAACATCTAACAGTTTCTCATTAATAAAACAAATAGCATTCGGCATTTAATGTTTTGGACGATTACGACTCCTTTGCTGCAGGAAAAGACCTACACACCTTTTTTATCATGAATCAGACCGTCGTTGTTGAATAACTGGTTTTACTTCCATTTTCATATCAGCGAAAAAAATTTATAAAATGAAGGGCAGATGTAAACTGATTATACACCAAACACGTAAAGTAATCTATCTATTTACCCACCAGAATGAATAAATTCAAACTGAATGACCCTTAGTTAAACCACAAAAGAACAGGTTTAGTAATGTAACCTGTTGAAATACCTCAACCACCACAGCCAAAACATTTTTCTTCAAACAACATAACCCCACAACCTACGCATTTCAAACTAAGCGTCTAATATGTCCTGTTTAAATAGCTAAACAACACACCTGAAACACCTAACATGTCCCGCTAAAATACCTACAGAATATATTCGAATTGTTTTTCCTGAAACGACATAACCTTACAACCTAGGCGTTTAAAAGTAAACGCCTAATATGTCCTACTGAAATACATAAACAATACAGGTGAGGCGTTTTTTTTTTAAACGCCATCGAACTTTTGTTTTTTTTTTCCTTTTTAAGGCACCGAGTAATTGGTCTACGTGGCATCAGACCTTTTTTTTCTTATTACCTACTGTATTTCTAGTGCTTTTTTATTCACAAAACTGTAGCCGCAGCCACCGCCACTACGACATCACCACCTAACCGTCACCACTTCAGCATGTCTCGGTACCCGGTTCAATGTAACTGTACAACATGTAGCCACACATTGTATGTTCATGGAGTAGATATGTGAAATTAGCCCACAGAGCAATTGCTATTTACTAAACACTTTGACAACATATCATACTTTTATTAGTTATAACATATAGCATCGCATATTTTACATATTCTTCCCTTAAAACCTACGCATTTCAACCTAAACGCCTAATGCAGCCTGCTGAAATATAAACAATACACTTTAGGCATTTTTGTTGAAACGCCATCTTCCTAGAACCTACGCGTTTCAAAGTAAGCACCAAAGACCGCGTTCTAAAATACCAAAACAATAAAGTCGAAGTGTTTTTCTTGACGCGCCATAGCCCTACAACCTACAGATCATTGGCAATATAAACTAACCCAAATTGATCCATGTTTTGGCAGATTATTTGCACCTCTATTATATCCTAATTTGTCTAGCCGAAGGAATCAATCAGTCACCAGATTTTCAGCGAGTGGAACGCCTCCTAAAGAATACATTCAAAACGTTTCTCTTGAAACGCCATATCCCTACAACCTACACACTTCAAATTAAACGCCTCCTATGGCCTGCTAAAACACCCAAACAATACATTCGAGGTCTTTACCTGGAAACGCTATAACCCCACACGGGAAAACTACATTACTATACGTCTTTCCTTTTAAAGGCCTAAAATAGTACACATTATTATAAAAATAAGGTACCAGACATCACGGTTAACTAATGACCCAAACAAACTATAATCTCTAAGATCATACACAATTGTTCTTCGACAACATAACCCTACACCTTAGACGTTTCAAAATAAACGCCTAGACTATATTGTTTTCACTAAACTACACCATCCATCACTTTTGCATAAAAAAAGACAACATACGTAATAGTCATCAAAAAAGAACTTTTCTAATAAAGAAACAGCAACCCACAACAAAAACTCACATTAACAAAAGCAAACAAAGAAACTGCTATAACCAACCTAAGAAATTAAAGTTTACCTTTTCCATTTTAAATGATCGGAGGATAAAGCAGACACAAATTTGGTTTGTGATGGATATGGATATGTGTGTGAAAGAAGATAGGGGATGGGTAGAGTGTGTGTGAGAGAGAGGGTGGTTGAGAGGGTTTTGTGTTGTCAAAAAAAGACAGAGACTGGCCAGGTGTAAAGCAAAGAGGGACAGAGGGTTAGATCTGATTGTATGGCTGCTCAACACGTGTGTAACGACGTGTTTAGCAAAAAATGGGTAAGGAAAAACTTTTTTTTTGCCATAACCACGTCTCGAACCTGGGTGGCTTCTGTATAACCCAACTCATGTAACCACCACACCACTCCAATAGCATGTTAATATTCTCCAAACCAAACATACTTATTGATATGTAAAAATCTGAAAAATTAGAAATCACTGTTCAAATCAGTTGGTCTTTTATTATATTCTAATGTTAGCTGGCACCACTCAAGTCTTAAACAGATGATTGCTACTTTGTTAACCTTGCAAGATAGGCTTCCTACACTTGTGGGGCTGAAGAAAAGGAAAATTCTGCACAGTTCAACGACTTGTAGGTTGTGTGGAGCAGGCGACGAAGACGCTGAACATCTGTTTACGTGCTGCTGTGTGGCGGCGGCTTTGTGGGATAAAATCAGCTTTTGGATCGGAAATACTCCAATAATCGCTTTCTCAGTCAAGGATTTATTGGAGTTTCATGATTCGGCAAACACAATTGTAAACAATCGGGTTGGACGTGGGATAGGTGGGTGAGGTTCAACGAGTCGGCTAGGTGATAAAGGGTGTAATTGTATCAGGTGAGGCTTGTAAAAGTCTGTAATTAGCGTCTTGCTTGTTACAACGATGTAAATATTTGGCTATGAATGGAATTGAAGTTTGCCGATCAAAAAAAAAAAAAAAAACTCATTTCGTAACATCAGGCATCGTACCAAAAATAATGTAATCTATGTCCCTGATGACAGTGGCGGATGTAGAAAATAGAATAAGGGGTAACATTTTATAAAAAAATTATTTTAAGGGGTAACAAAAAATTTGTTTTAGGGGTAATATTTTATAAAAATACTTTAAAAATAATTATTATTCACTTCGCCAAGAAAATCGAGGGGTCCCCTGCTTCTATGTTGCATCCGCCCCTGCTTGATGGGTTACCCATAGGGGCGTAGCTTCTTGCGGCCCGAAGGGGCCCCGAGCCCACTGTTTTTTTTTTGCGATTTTCGAAGGTAAATTAAGTTTGGGTTAAGTCTGACCCCCCATCGAGAGGGTAAAATAAAGTACAGTTTTTTTTTATTATTTGTAGTGAGGAACTAAACAAATACTGTCCAAACAACTACAATAACAATACTATTATTTGTTTTAATGGTTTACGGTATAAATTTCGTTGAAAAGGAAATCGTATTCACAATAGAGTATCTTTTTGGTATCGTAACCCATAGTGAATATAGGCACCGTAACAGTACCACAAATTGATGTAGTTCGAACAATATTGGTATTTGTACCGGCATTTGTTTTTATCTTTTTCGATTATATATCGAATGTCGGCACCGTACCAATATAACCAATACCGATCAAAATATAGTCATAACTAGCAAAGAAATTCTTGTAGTTCCAAAAGGTGTGAATCGTAGTTGTAGACGTCCTTTTAAATCAAAACTTTCTATGAACTTAGCAAAACCAGTACACATGTTTTCAAATATGTCCAGTGAGCATATACCATTTTTTCTTCATAACAACTCCTTCTGTTTGGTACGGCGTAATGGAATGGATGAGGGAATGGAATGGACGAGGTAATAGAATAGACGAGGTAATGGAATGGACAAGGTAATGGAATGGATCATTACCATTCCATGTCTTGTTTGGTTGTCATGCAGGAAAAGACGAAGGAATAAAATCGGTGGGTAGCGGCGGCAGTGGTGGTGACGGTGGAAGGTGGAGGTGGATGGTCGTGATGGTGGGTGGGCGACAATGGTGAGTATTGGCGGTGGTGGGTGGTGGTTGGTGGTAGTGATGGTATGTGGTGGTGTGTGGCAGTAGCGTGGTGGTGGATGGCGACGGCGGTGGTGGGTGGTGGCAAAGATGGCGATGGGTGGAGGTGGATGGCGGTGATGGTGGGTGGCGGCGGTGGTGGGTGGGTGAAGGTAGTGGGTGGTGGTGGTTGGTGGCTGCGACGACAGTGATCGGTGGTGACGGCGAGGGTGGGCGACGATGGTGGGTGGTGGGCGAAGGTGGTGGTTGGCGCTGGGTGGTGTTAGATGGCGGCGGTGGGTGAAGGTAGTGGGTGGCGGCAACGGCGGCGGTGGGTGGTGACGACGGTGGTGGGTGGTGGCGGCAGCGGTGGGGGACGACGGTGGTAGGTGGTGGGCAACAGTGGTGGGTGGTGATGACGGTGGTGGGTGGTGACGATGGTGGTGGGTGGTGGTGGTGGTGGTGGTTGGTGGGTTATGGTGTTGTTAGTAAAGGGTGAATGAGGGATGGAATGAAAAAAAAAACATGGGGGGTGGATGGAATGGTTTTGAAGGAATGGAATGCCTTGTGGAATGGGTGATTCCATTCCTTAAACCACCAAACACACTATTTTTCATTATCTCGTAATGGTCCATTTCATTCCTCCTTCCGTTCCATCATACCAAACGCTACCTTAGTAAGTTAGTACCATTTCATCGACTCATCCTATAAATACGGAGCCCCATGTGCATATGTTTTTCATTAGACCAACATTAATCCATATCAACCATTTAATAGTTAATATTCCCACCAAATCAATGCTTTTTATCAAAACATTCAGAACTAAACGTTAATCAAAACTTATCGTTAGCATGATTATATTTTATAATTTTGATCGACAATCTAGACAAGTAACTACATCTATATAAAAAAGGCTTTGGATATTGCACACCCCTCCCCTATACGTCGCGTACAGGGCTATACGTGACGTATAGGGGTTGCACAAACTTTCACGCAATAATCTATACACACCGTATAGACTTATACGTAGCGTATAGGTCCTAACATGACTCTGACTGATAGACATGCAACCATCTCTAACGCCGCGTATAGAGTGGTCTCCAGACAACTTTTGGGGTGTGTAAATATCATCACCCATAAAAAATAGCATAATACATGATTACAAGCCAAACATCCCTACATAAGAAAATTACCAATTTAACAACAAAGGGTATAAACCTACATTAAAGCTCAATATAATTGCTCACCCATTAGATTTTTATTCATGTTTCACGTGACAATTTTGAAAGTTATGTTTGATCTTCATGGTTATTAGTTGGGCTTCTTTATATTCAAGGTATGGAAAAACATCTTTCCTCTCATTCAGTATTTAATGAATTTCAGGCCAATTCGAAACCAAAGTAAATAACCGAATGCAAGCTGACCCGATAAAACTGTTTTTAAAATTTTGATATATGCCATACGTGAACTTCATGGGAATACAATGCGGCACAATACCATAATCCTAAAACAAAAGTGTTCACAATCGACAAACCCTGGTTGCAGCTCAAAGATCCTTCGTTCCTGTTCACCATCGAAGATAATCTATAGTTTTGGTTCATCCATTTGAATCAACATTTGGTGACCATTGTTGTTGAGATATGATTTCACAAATATTAGTCAAGATTACATTGTGTCGTATTGTCATCTTGTAAATTTAAGGTTGTGTTTGTTTTTTGGTCAGAAGTGCCTCTGACAACTTCTGTCTGCGTCATTTAGACGCGGACAGACATTTGGGGCACGCAACTTGTTTGTTTTTTGAAAGATCTTTTACAATAAAAAGGTCTTCCTGAGCCCTTCTTGATGCAGATTTGGACCAATGTCTTTTTGGGTCTTCTTTTTCTTCTTCTTCGTCCTCTTCCTCTTCTTCTTCTAATGGTGATTTCTTTTCTTTTTATATAAAATTTAAAAGAACAATAATTTCTGTTACTGTTGAATATTGAGAGTTATGGTGGGTTATGGTGTGTTGTGATGATTCACGGTGGTTATGGTAGGTTGTGGTTGGTTATGATTATGGTGGGTTGTGGTCAGTTATGGTTATGATGGGTTGTGGTTTGTTATGGTTATAGTTAGGTTGAATGCATATCCAGTATTAGACTTTCCTTTATCTGGATCTTTTGCATAGTCTGCATCAACATAGCCTTTGATAACCTGCAGTTCATCTTCTGACCCATTACCAAAAACTAAACCAACATCTTGTGAACCTTTCACATACCTTAGCAACCATTTAACTGCTTCCCAGTGCACTTTTCCAGGATTAGACAAATACCTGCTAACCACACTCACCCCATAGCTTATATCCGGTCTTGTACAGACCATCAAATACATCAAGCTTCCTACTGCATTAGCATAAGGAACTTTCTTCATATAAGCTATATCTTTTTCAGATTCAGGTGAATCAAACTTTGACAGTTTGAAATGTTGTGCCAATGGAACAGTAACATGTTTACAATCATTCATTCTAAAGTTACTTAATACCTTTTGAATGTATGATTTCTGTTTCAACCACAACAATCTTCTATCCCTGTCCCTTGTGATCTCCATACCAAGTATCTTCTTTGCCTCTCCTAACTCCTTCATATCAAACTCTGCACTTAGCATTTTCTTTGTATCTTGTATGACTTCACAGCTTTTACAAGCCAATAACATATCATCTACACATAGTAGAAGATATACAAATTTCCCAGTTTCATACTCCTTATAATACACACAAGAGTCATAACTGCTTCTGCTGAAACCAATGGTTAACATATGATCATCAAATCTTTTATACCATTGCCTTGGGGCCTGCTTCAATCCATACAAGGACCTTTTCAGTAAACATACCTTGTCTTCTTGCCCAACTTCTTCAAAGCCTAAAGGTTGATTCATATATATCTTTTCTTCCAAATTGCCATGTAAGAAGGCAGTTTTTACATCCAATTGTTCAAGCTCTAAGTCTAACATTGCTGTTAAAGCTAATATTATCCTTATAGAAGAATGCTTGACAACTGGAGAAAAGATTTCATTATAATCTACTCCTGCTCTCTGAGTAAATCCTTTAGCAACCAACCTTGCTTTGAACCTAGGCCCATCCTTGATTTTATATATCCATTTACAAGATATAACCTTCTGCCCTTTTGGTTTTTCTACCAGCTCCCAAGTTTCATTATCATGTAATGACTTGATTTCATCTTTCATAGCATTAACCCAATGCTCCTTTTGATCAGATATCATGGCTTGATCAAAGGTTAAAGGTTCTATCATGCTTTCTTCTTCAGCAGCCATGAAAACATAAGCAGACAAGTCTTCACTGGTTCTGTACCTTATAGGAGGGACAATATGCCTCTTAGGCCTATTCTTGGCTATACAATCTGGTATCTCATTGTTGGAACTAGTTTCTACACCACTAGTCTCTTCTGAACCACCATTTTCACTATCACCACCCTGCTCCACCTCAATTTGAACTCCAGGGTTAAAATGGTCATTTTTATCTTGTTCAGTCCACTGCTTTCCAACAATATCCTTATATACCACATCTTCTCTGAAAGCCACTACATCCCTACTATTAAACACCTTTGGAGATCCTTCATCCACTCTCCAAAGCCTATAACCTTTAACTCCTTCTGTGAAACCAAGAATCAGGCATCTTTGTGCTCTATTTTCCAGTTTCCCCTGACTTATATGAGCATAAGCCAGGGAACCAAAGATCCTTAACCCATCATACTCTATCTTCTTTCCTGACCAAACTTCCATAGGAGTCTTCATCTCAATGGCTGTAGATGGTGATCTATTCACCAAATATGCAGCTGTAGAAACTGCCTCAGCCCAGAACTTCTTTGGCATACCAGCATTTGACAACATACTTCTTACTTTATTAAGTAATGTCCTGTTCATTCTCTCCACTAAACCATTTTGTTGTGGAGTACCAGGAACAGTCAAATGTCTTGCCAAACCCTCAGTTTTGCATAACTGACTAAACTCATGATTGCAAAACTCCAATCCATTATCAGTTCTAAGTTTCTTAACCCTCCTACCTGTTTGGTTTTCAACTAAACTTTTCCATTCTTTAAACTTTTGAAAAGCTTCATGTTTATGCTTTAAGATGTAAACCTACACCCTTCTAGAAAAATCATCTACTATAGAGAGAAAATACCTTGCTCCACCAAGAGATTCATTCTTTGCAGGACCCCATAGATCTGCATGTACATACTCCAGTATCCCTTTGGTGGTATGATGTGCCTTCTTGTTGAATTTCACTCTGTGAGCCTTTCCCATGATACAAGCTTCACAAAACCCTGCACCATTGCCTTCAAATTCACCAAGAAAGCCTTGTTTCTTTAACTCCATCAACCCCTGATCACTGATATGCCCCATTCTCTTGTGCCATAAGACTGAATCATCAATCTTAGATACTTCAGCAATACAACTCACCCCTTGATCCACTTCTCCATCAAGTGTATAGATGTTGTTATCTCCTCTTGTTCCAGACAAGACCACCATGGACCCTTTGATCACCTTAGCCTTTCCATTCTTCAGGCTAACATTGTAACCATCCTTTTCAAGTGTTCCTAATGAGATAATATTTCTAGTTAAGTCAGGAATGTACTTAACATTCTCTAAGACTGTTTCAGTACCATTCTTTAACTTGAAGACCACAGTTCCATATCCTTTAATCAGACATGGCCTGTCATCTCCAAGCCTGACTGATCCCATCACCTTCAATATCAATTTCTTGAAATACTTCTTGTGTGGTGTCATATGGAATGACCCACCTGAGTCCATTACCCAATCATCTTTATCACTTGACTTACTTATGACTAGTACATCAGCACTATCATAGCCATCAACAGATCCTTCAGGTGAATTATGATCAGAATTCTTCTTCTTGTTTCTCTCAGGACAGTTCCTTTTCAGATGTTTTTCAGAATGACAAATAAAGCACTTTTTCTTGAATCTTGACTTCGACCTTGGTCCACCTTTACCCTTAAAGTTTCTTTGATCAGATCTTCCTCTAACATACAAGCCATCCCCTGTATCTTCTTTGACATCATTCCTCTTCTTCAACTCTCTAGAATTCAGAGCTGCCAACACTTCTTCCATTGACAATGTATCTCTACCATACATTAATGTGTCAACAAAGTGTTCATAACTAGAGGGTAAAGATGTCAAAAATATTATGGCCTGATCTTCATCTTCCAAAGACACTTCAATATTTTCAAGATCTAAGATGAGTTTGTTGAACTCGTCTGTATGATCCTCAAGAGACTTTCCTGTATTCATATTAAATGTATACAGTCTCTTCTTCAAATACAAACGATTTGCCAAAGATTTAGTCATGTATAATGACTCTAATCTTGCCCAAATCCCAGCAGCAGAAGTCTCTTTTGAGACTTCTCTCAACACTCTATCTCCCAAACTCAAGATTATTGCACTGTGGGCTTTCTCCATCATCTCCTTCTTTTCTTTATCTGTTAGATCACCAGGAATGTTCTCTTCTCCTCTCAGGGCATCAACAATACCCTGATGAACTAACATAGCTCTCATCTTTAACCTCCATAACCTAAAATCATTCTTACCATCGAACTTCTCAAGTTCGAACTTAGTAGACACCATTCTTGATTCTTCGACAATCAGACCCAGTCGAAAAACTATAATCTTTCTCCAATTGAGCCAACCTGGCTCTGATACCACTTGTTGTAAAACAACCCAGAAAGATAACCAATCAAGAACACAAATTAACAAACAAAGAATGATTATTATTATTAAACTTCAACCAGAGGAGTAATAGAGAATGAATGAAAAGAAATTATGTAAACAATTGAGACTAGACTAATCTGATTATGATTCCCCCAATTTATAGATGAAATTAGGGCTCCATCGAATGCAACGGCTATTAACAGACATTTAACAGACTTTTGAAACTTAGTCTGATTGTCACTTTTGGTCCCTGTACTAAGTAAGTACTCCACTTATGTCCCAAACTTTATAACGAACGAGTTGACTTATACTTTGACTATATCATAACAGGTTGTGCAGACATTAACAAACAAACTGTCTTTTTTCTTACAGACTGCAAACCTTTGGTTCACCTATTTTTCTGCAGATGCTTGTAGATGTGGTCCGCTGGTTGGTTATGGTTATAGTTAGGTGTTGTTTGTTTTTACCTCTTGAAAAACAAACAACACCTAAATGTTTTTGTAATTCGCTCATGACCAGTTCCATTTTTCGACTATTGCCTTTTTCAACTTGCAAAATTATGTGTTATAATGAAATATACTCATCATTGAGCCAAACGTTCTTAACAAAGAAAATTAAACTCCCATTGATAGAAAGAAAAGTAGAAAACTTCGTTTGACAATCTTTTAAGAAATTATTAAAAACAAATAAGCCCGAATAAAGAAGCTATTTCAAGTAACATATAAGAGTTTCTAAAAGTTCAAAGTACTAGTTTCATTATGTTGAATAAAGATGTATAAAATGTGGCATCTGTGTTCTTGATATATTAACTCAATTGTCTAAACCAAAACTTATTAAGAATACTTTCAAATACAACGTATAGTTACTATCTAATATATAAATTTCCATAAATGATAAACAGATATATACAAAACCAATATTATTTTCCAAATCCTTGATTAAGAAAAATTCAAATACATCGAATCATCGGTTTGTTCATATGTCATCCAACATCAAGAAATTTGTCAAATTTTGAGACTTGGGCCATGTTTCAAATAATAAGTTGGTCGGTGTATGATTATTTTATTCAAAATCACATCGTCCTTTTATTGCCATTTCGAATTGTTTAAAGTGATTCCACGTCTATTTTATTAGGAAAATTTAAATTTACAAACAAGACAACAACGTTTTACGGAAATATTTTCCCTTTGATCCCTGAAATTTATTTTATTTCTCTCTATTTTTATTTCCTACTGACCATTTCATCACGGCAAATGACAAGTAGCAACTAAACGGTACTATTTTACATTGTTGTCACCCGAATTTATACCACCACGTCAAAAAAGCCATATAAATAAATAAATAGAGGGGTGTCTTCGGGAACGCGGACACGGATGGTGCATGGCTATCGTTAGCTCGTGCCACATGTCAAACCCTGGTAAGGTTCTTCGCTTTGCATCGAATTAAACCACATGCTCCACCGCTTGTGCGGGCCCCCGTCGTTATCAGTGTTGATGTTGTTCAAACGTTATCAATTCAGTTTGACATAGTAAAGAACATAAAATCAAATATATTTTATCCGTTTGGGTAGAACTTTTATTCGATCGCAGATAAAAATAAGTATGTTACAACAATATATTCAAAATTTTATAATACACTATATTATGTTACTCAAATAATGAAATGGGTAAACAACATCAATTTATAAAAAAAATGAGGTCGACAAATTTTATACCGCAACGTCGATAAACAATAAAAAAGAAATATGGCACTGGTACAGAAGTTGTTCGCAAAGTATTGGTTTGATTCGTCACGGTAAAAAAAAAAAACAAAAAGAACAGCTGCATTTGACATGTTCAAATAAAACCTTTTATGGAATTGTTGTTAAAAATTAGTATGTGATTCAAAATTTTAAATTAAATATAAAAGTTAACACAAACTTTAAGAGGCCTGAAGAAGGGAGCACAACACAACACAACATGCAATCCATGCACGTACATAGCTTACTGAATAAGTAATTGTTTATCAAGTCGATCAAACTTGAATTTTTTGCTAAAATAGTGGGTTTTTTGGATATTTTTGTACAATTGGTGTGTGTCAGAAACGTTTTTTGGAAAATGGTAGTCCCGCAATCTAAGATTGCGGGATAGGCTGAGATGGATTCCACGTAGACGAGTTGGACGAGCAGGAGCTGAGCAGGAGCTGAGTTGGAAGATGATGTGGAAGACCCGCAATCTTAGATTGCGGGATTCAGAAGAAAAAGCTGCTGCTACAGTGCATTCTCGCAATCTGAGATAGCGAGATTGCTTGTCCTTGTTTTTCCCTTTGCCTCTTACACACCATCTCTTAAGTTGAATCAATGCATGAATGAGAGACAAAATGACGTCCGAGGCTTTTTGTGAGGCCCGGGATTGTGTCACGGAAAGTCCCGTAACGCCTGAACCAGCGACGGCCCTGTTATATCACCCAAGGACGCCACGTTCGGCGATCCGGGTCCGGAAAAGCCCGGCCTGGGAGACGGATACAGGGGCCCGAAAAGGGCTCCCTGGGCCTGTTTCAACACTAAGAAAACACCTTATATACAACAACAAACCGCATAACCAGTTTCAACATTAAGAAAACACAAACAAGTTACATAAAACAACAAAACAACACACCACATACGGTTAAGACATTGACAAACCACATAAGCAAGGAAACGTAAGAAATGAACAACAATTAATAACCCCCAAACTCATCAGCCTCTGAAGCGTAGTCTTCAACTTCCGAAACTTGATCATTCTGAGTCTGTCGACCACCTGGCACAAAAGGTCCCCCCTGATGTCTTTGTTGAGGGTGACGGTACGGTGGGTGGTTTAAATGGGGCTCCCTTGCCTGTTGGGTATGTGGTCGCACATTCGAGTAATTCGGTGATGGGCGATGAGGTTGAGCATCATTAAAGTGGTAATGTATGTGTAGATGTTGTAGTTGTTCGGTGATGGAATTCAACGGATTAGGAGTCGGATTAGCTCTTAACTGTTCACCCCTTGGTGGTTCCACCCAACATACAAAGCCACAATTTCGTGGCCTGCGATTGCAACAATAATACCTACGGCCGGGGTTTCTTGTGCTCCTTGAAACTCGAATAATTGTGTCGGAACCACAATTGCAAATAACCATTGTTTGACACGAAGATTTAAATGTGGAGTTAACTCGAAATATGGTTTCTGGGGTTCCTTATGTAGAAATTGTATTCCGCAATCTCAGATTGCGGATTTCTGTACTATTTCTGTACTCCCGCAATCTCAGATTGCGGATTTCTGTACTCCCGCAATCTCAGATTGCGGATTTCTGTACTCCCGCAATCTCAGATTGCGGATTTCTCTATCTCTAGTCCACAAATTCTACAAATATCGTTCATTAATCTCAGTTAAAACCAATCCACAATCAAAGCTCACCCTCCTTCACCTCCTTAATGGACACCTTTTCCCCTTTCATTGTTAAACTTTACTGGGGTGGTGCTATTACTTACAAATTCTATACAGACATTACCGTTGACTTTTTAACTAGTTTCTCCATCATCATACAAACAAGAACCCCGGTGTTAGCAATGTTACCCTCATCTTGGGGGACATCCGTCTCAACCAAACCAAGGGACATATCACGTTCCGTTATGTATCTCGTGTTTGACCGAAAGTGAATACGTTCTAGAAACCATTTGAAATATAACTGTAGCATCTCCATGTAGTTCCTTACCTCTCGATGCTTTCCATTTCTCCATCTTTTATCGGTCCAGTATTGAGTAATCACCATGCTTTGCATATCAATACGGACAAGTAGCCAGTCTGTTTGGCCAATCCACAAAGGAAGGTAGATGCAGTCAACCTCCCAAAATGGAGGATACGGGTCCTTTCGTCCAGCAAAATCAAGGGGGGTAGTAGATTTATCATCTTGCATGTAGTAATAAAAATCAGGAGGTAACACCGTCCATCGGCATTTTAAATTGGGGTTCTTTAAGAGCAACGACTGTCGAACACGCATTAATCTTACAGTCCATGCTTCAACATGCTGCAAAACAGGAAATAACAATATAAATTAATATGCTGTCTACTTATGTTAACATATGAAAACAAATATAAATTGATATTGTGTTAAATGTACAGTAGAGGACAGGTGACCGCCGGATTCCATCCCTAGTAGGGCACCCCAAAAACTTCTTTCCAGTTTTTTTGTAATGAAACGAGTGTAGCAATATGGGGAGTCCCCGTTGTTGTAAAACTCTAAAGCATCTGTGGACCAATTCTTGGGTTCATCTTCCTTGGGGACTATAACACTATCTTTTTCAGGATCCTTTTCCGGTTGCCTTTCGGTCACCATATGCGTAGACGACCCAGCCTTCGTGGATGACGACGGCCTCTTCAAACGCCTCCAAATATCATCCGCCCACTTTGATTTCTTAGGGACTGGTTGGGAACAGAAATACCCACCAACCTCTTCATCCTTCTCAGTACGATCCCCCATTTTTTATACTACAGGCACCGTGTTGCGGGATGTGTGTTCTATCACATTACATATCCCTTTTATAGGTGGAAATGGGAAAGCATTTTTCTATACTCCCGCAATCTCAGATTGCGGATTACTCTACTCCCGCAATCTCAGATTGCGGGACAGTATTAAATTCCGCATTCTTAGATTGCAGAACTGTCAGTTATACCGACAAAACATTTTATTAATAATACAATTTCACCGACAAAACGTTAAAAACTACAAATTTACAAACTATTTTTACAAACTATAAAATCCACAAGTCGTTTAGTCAATTTGTTAAATTATGATTCTTCATTTTTAACAGAGTTATTTAAGAATAATAAACTTATTGAATAAAAACAACGTAAATTTATTATTCACACGAAACGTTAAATATACAATCTACCAAAGTTACAAAACAATCTATTTCCGAGACCACCAATTCCGAGACCACCAATTCCAATCTACCAAAGTTACAAAACAAGGGTATCTACGTAACTATGTCAGATGCCGTCTACTATTGAGGTACGAGCAGGAGCTGGTGCATCCAATATCCCCGACGTCACTAATGACGGAGCGTGTTTCTTCGACGTCGGAGGGCCTTGCGCTGAAGGTGTAGAACCCGCAAGCGCCATTAAATTTGCTGCGAAAATGATCGACTTTGATGAGTCGACCACCTTCAATTTCCGAGAACACCTATTCCAACTTTACTACACGCCATAATCCTACAGGCTGGCGCGCCATTTCTGAGGAACTCCCACCACCGCCTCCGTAACCTAAGGATTTGCTTGGAGGGTTGCTCCCAAGAAAGAAGTAACTGGCATGCCTGGGGGTGGTACACGGGATCTTGGAACCACCATTGCAAGCCAGGTATGCAAATGTAACATCGATCCAAAAATAAGAGGGTCATGTCCAAAAACTAGATGGATTCTTCTACAACCTTTGGACCCTCCAACATTAATATATTTGAAATTAAATGACCAGACAACCATTTAACACGTGCAAATGTAACACGGATCCAACAACACTAAAAAACCATCGTTGAGTAGCATGTATGAAAAGAACGAACGAATGTATGTTTGTGTTTGTGTTTGACAGTGTGTATGTTATATTACTTGGACGAGTGTGTATGTTATTATTTGATCGATTATGCATGTTAAATACGAAAAACTGACACCATTTCCGCAGACTTGGATTGCATGAACAGAAAAAGTGAGCCCAATCCCGCAATCTAAGATTGCGGGTCTTCCACATCATCTCCTCCCACTTCCAAGTCAGCAGCTCGTCCAACTCAGCATCCACGTAAGCCCAATCCCGCAATCTTAGATTGCGGGACTACCATTTTCCAAAAAACCTTTCTGACACACACCAATTGTACAAAAATATCCAAAAAACCCACTATTTTAGCAAAAAATTCATCAAACTTATTAAAGTGTCAATATGTTTACATGTATAAATGTGAACAAATCTACATTATGTAAGAAATTTGGATTTACAAAAAACATGCTGCATAATTTTATCAAGTGTCAAGTGCGAGAAAACACTAAATTAAGTAACTGAACGAGGACTAACGTTGGTTCCTTTTGGCCTATAAGTTAGACGAGCACAAGAGTCAGACGACCACTAAGAAACTTATGTTTGGTTTATAATAAAATATACATATAGTTTAAAAAACTGCCTACTAATTAATAGAATACAAAAACTGATTGTTCCTGCAATATATTTAATAATGAAGGAAAAGGGCATTAGTTGGATTTTATTCTTTAAATGTATAAGCTACGTACTATTAAAAAATGTAAATGTATTTTATATGGATCTAAGGAGCGTTGAAAGAGGGGGATACGGTGTGTCACGTAGTGCTTTTGGATCCAATGATGTTGAGAACACAAACCATCAGATCTTGACATGCAAAACTAGATATTTATTATTTAAGTGTAGCTAAGTTGTATATTTAAACAATTTGGATATGTCTGATTGGTTAAGATTTTGGTTTCAAGATCTATTAAAATCAAATTTTGACGGATTCAGAGTTCATTGTAGTGAGGTCAACCTGGGCATAACCAAACTTTTAAGACGTGCGATTAGGAATATTTTGTCTAAAATTACACTATTTGTTAGGTGAAGGTTGCCTCCCGATTCTAATGAGTAGGTATGCCACTGATTTTGAATTAGTTTATAATTATCAAAAACCAATTGGTGTACAATGTGAGTTGGTTATCTTGTGTATGTAAACTACAGCATTGTATTTATGATGTGTGTACCGCTTTTTAAGATCCGTTAGGGGGGCGGGGCACTTTACGGTAATGGAGAGAATGGTTAAATTGTTGTGTGGCAACACCGTCGCTCCGACAACCCTTAGTCAACTTATATTTGCAAATATACCCCGAAAGTGTAACAACTCTTTATTCAGTAAAGATATATGTGAAAGGTATATAAATATAATTGGTAGCCGCGATAGTGTTTTTTTTTTTTTTTTTTGAACGGCAATTTTTATTACACCTTAATTCCACCTCTTTGAACTCACAACCTCACATTTATAAGGGGGACACCATACCACTAGACCAAGAGGTCATGGGTGGTAGCCGCGATAGTGAATGACTTTTAACCCTTTTTCGTCCCTTGTAACTGGTTCTCAGGTCGTTTGTAACTCCTCAGAATGCTCTTCTTGCTTAAGTATTAGATGGATCCGAGCATTCACAATAGTCTCTCCATATTTACTCTATAATTACTCTAAAAACACTACATTTTCTCTCTTTCAATTAAATATTTTTTTATACTTTTATCATTACCTTTTCTCTCTCCTCTACTCACAACAACTTTTAAAAATATTAAAAAATTATAGAGGGTGAACAGTGTCTCCTCCAAATTTATTGATAAACAGTGTCTCCTATATATATTTTCTCTCTCCTCTACTCACAACCACTTACACATGCTTTATATAATATGGAGGCCCCCTCACATTAATATGGAGGCTCTACTGTGAATGCTATAAATGTTGACCTGATTTTGTTACAAGTTGCATCTTGATTTTGAAACTGATTCATACTGATTAGTTGCTAACTGCAGAAAAAAGAATCGGGTTCATAATTTTCAAGGATCTATTTCGGGGTTCTACAAATAAAAATGATGGAAATGCCTCCATATACCCTTGTTTTCGTTAGAAAGCCACTATATTTACTAAAGGTTGTTGCTAAATGCACTTCATTTCTGTTAATTTTACTAGTTGCACTCCCCCCTTAAATTTTTAAATAAATACAATCAAACCTTTTATCTCTATTTTTTAATTGTATCCACTTTAAGTTTTTATACATTTCAAATAAATTAAATAAATTATATAACTAAGTCTTATCCAAAAATTTTAAGCATTTCAAAAAAATAGATTAAACTTTGTAACCAAGTTTTATCCAAAATTATTAAACATTTCACAAAAATAAATTAAATTTTATAACCAAGTTTTATCCCAACTTACCAAATGGTTGAAATAATAATCTTTTTATACTTACTATAACGTTGTACCTAGTATTTTTTAATTATAACTGCCCACATACACTTAAAAAACTAAATTAACTGTTAATACAATAATTTTAAAATTCAAAAAAAAAAAATTAGTGTCGTAATCTAAAAGTTACCTGAATCAAATTATCTTCACATATATTTGCACTAGATTATACCCCGGGAACGTCCGTGGTTGAAAAATCTAATATGACATATTAATTTTACATATGAAATAGAATGATGCGCTTTACAGTTACATGCATGAAAGCTTCGGGTAGCAGCTAACCTAAAATAATTAAAAATATATCTCCAATGTTAACGCCTAACCTTAAACAATGTATAACTCTAATATTAATATCTAACCTAAAACAATGTACAACTCCAATGCTAACGCATGTTGAAAATAGAATTCATATTTAATGACTTGAATATAATTAGTGACTTGCCTATACATGATTAATGATTTACCTGGACACTTTGTGTGTTTTTTCCTATTTGAACAAAACCCAACAAAAAATAGTCGTTTTTTTTTCTCCGCTTTTTATATAGCACTATGGTACTCGTTGGAAAGATAATAAAATGCTCGTTAATTTGGTGTAATTTTTTTCTTAAAAAAATCTCGTATATAAAATATACTAACGTTTAAAAATTATGGGAGGAAACATAAGAGAGAAAAATCTAATCTTGTTTTTAAATTATTTTTTTCCTAAAATATCTCAATGCCACATGGGATAACACATGGCACACTCAAGGAGGAGAATGCCTCTTTGAGTGCCATGTCATTAAAATGGCTTTGGTTTATTATATGTATAGATAAACAAATAACTGGAAGTATGGCCTATCAAAGACAAATTCAAATACTAAGAAGATTTACTGAAATAAATAAAAAATACGTGGGGGAAAATAAATATAAGTTATATTTTTAAAACATTTAAAAAAATTAATTAATTTATACTCCCTCCGTCCCACTTTAAATGTCCTCATTTCCTTTTTTCTTTGTCCCAAATTAAATGTCCCTTTCCAAAAATGGAAATGTAATTTCCAGTTTTGCCCATAAAAGACAAAACACAATCACCACTTTTGAGGATATTATTGTCATTTTACCACATACAAACAAAAAATTTCTTAAATTGTGTGTTTTTGAAAGTGGGACATTTAAAGTGGGACGGAGGGAGTATAATCAAGTCTTATCCCAAACTTTTAAACATTTCAAAAAAAAATTATTAAAATTATAAAACCAAGTCTTATTTTTATAAGGGTAGAATTTGACAACTTCAAAACTACTCCCTCCGTCCCAATTTAAATGTCTCATGTCTAAAAACACATATTTTAAGAAATCTTTTGTTTGTATGTGGTAAAATGACAATAATAACCTCAAAAGTGATGATTGTGTTTTGTTTTTTATGGGCAAAACTGAAAATTACATTTCTATTTTTGAAAAAGGACATTTAATTTGGCACAAACAAAAAAGGAAAGTAGGACATTTAAATTGGGACGGAGGGAGTAATATTTTTGAAAAAGGGGTGTGAAAAGTAAAAAGAGGGAGTGCATTTAGCCCACCCCTTACTTAAACTACCACTCCCATGATCTCAACCTTAGATTGTAGTAGATGGGCGACTAGGATTATTTCACATGTTTTTATGCAAAAACCCCTTTGTTTGGAAATCACTATTACTCTCCCATATATTATAGGGTTGCTAGTGCGACGTAGCAGGTGACACAATACTTTAACAGAAACACTTGTAAAGCGTTTGAACAATCTTATTAAATCGTAAGTTTAAAAAAATCATAAGATTTAAACAGTTGTCACCTAATGAAGGTTCAGTAACTTGATAAAAGCAAACTTTGAGTGACTCGATAGTGGATGCTATCTTAGCTAGGTTAGCACAAAAAACCCAATAAAAGGGGATGCTACAAGTATAACCTTCTAAATGTTTTCGCTATAAGTGGATGCTACAACAATGTTATACTTGTAACATTCAAACCATTAAAAGTGAATGCTACAAGTATAACATTCAAATCCTTCAAAATAAGAAAAAATTTCGCTAAAAGATGTCATTAATTGAGTCACCGAATTTAGGATGCTATCTTAGCGTTTGATATGACCGAATTTAGAATGTTATACTTGTAACATTCAAAGCATACTTTCGGTGACTCACTTAATGTCATCTTTTAGCGAAATGTTTTCTTATTTTGAAGGATTTGTACTATAATCGAGAAGTAAATAAGTGAAGAAATTAACATTACTACATTAGCACATGTAATGTTTTGTAGTAAACAGATGCTGGCGTTTATTTTAATCACTAAACATTTACAAATACAAGATTTACTAGGATATTGGTAATCATTTCATTTATTGCTTTTAAAAAACATTCTTCATTTTTTAAAGCAAAATAAAAATTGGTAAAAAACTAGCGGAAAATCAGGTAGAGAACAAGATAAGTCTGAATGCAAAACGGCACCTTAACAATCTGGAGTTGGTCGAGCAGGATTGGTATTTGGATATGTGGTTAACACATGAAAAAATTGCGGTTCAAATAAGATTAATAAAAAAAAGATGCAAATCAACTTATAGAACAACAAATAAATTCACTTCAAGGAGTGCTCAATGATCATATATTTTAGTCTTTAGATTTAGATTATTATATTTCTGTTAAGAAAAATTGACTAGATCTAATACCATTGAAAAATGTAATACCCTATCCATGACAATTGTGTAGAAACCATGTGAGGGCAGGTGGGATATGAATTTCCGCCATTGGTTGGTGATAATTATATGACTGAAGTTAAGAGTTTTTTTTTTTTTTATGGGAAATATCCGTTGCTTTTGAGTTTTTGTAATCTAGTATCGTATGACAAAACTTGAAATTATGAGAACCTATATACATGATTGGAATCATCTACCATTCATCACCACAACAAACAACAACCGTACCAACCCATAAATAACATTAAGCTATCGGTAAGGTTTGTGAAGGGTAGGATCTAGGCAAAACATTCAAACCGCAAGGTTTGGGGACATAAAAGGGTGATGTGAAGCCCTTTCACACCATGTCCAGCGGGGAGGCTGGCGTGGGGCAAATCTCATGAGGTTTTGGACCAGCGTGGGACAAGTGAGTAAGGTGAGTGGTGGTGAAAAAAGTTTTTTACATTTAAAATATTTACTTAGGGCCCGTTTGGTAGACTCTTAATGAGGCTCTGAACCATTCAGCTCTGAATGGTTTAGCATTCAGACTGTTTGTTTCAACATAAAAAAAGCTCTGAATGGAATGGTTAAGAGCTGAATCATTTAGACTTGGTGCATAGCTGAATCATTCAGCACTTAATCATTCAGAGTCTCTTAACCATTTAGGTGTTGTTTGTTTTTTTTGCAGGAAAAGGTCTGCAGTCTGTGGACCACATCTGCAGACATCTGCAGGAGAAGAGGTGGGCCAAAGGTCTGCAGTCTGCAAGAAGAAGACTGTTTGTTTGTTAATGTCTGCAGGCTGCTGAAATAAACTTAAATTTAAATAAACTGATTCTTTACAACAGTCTGGTGGTAGACGGTGGTGGTGGTGCTGGACCGTGGTGGTGGTGGTGGGTGGTAGTGGTCGTGGTGGACGGTGGTGGTGGTGGACCGTGGTGGTCGTGGTGGTCGTGGTGGACGGTGGTGGTGGTGGTGGACGGTGGTGGTGGTGGTGGTGGGTGGTGGTGGGTGGTGGTGGATCGTGGTAGGTGGTGGACGGTGGTGGACCGTGGTTGGTGGTGGTAGACGGTGGTGGTGGTGGAAGACGGTGGTGGTGGTGGTTGGACGGTGGTGGTGGTAGACGGTGGTGGTGGTGGTGGACCGTGGTAGGTTGTGGTGGACTGTGGTGGTGGTGGACGGTGGTGGACCGTGGTTGGTGGTGGACCGTGGTGGTGGTAGACGGTGGTGGTGGACCGTGGTGGTGGGTGATGGTGGTGGGTAGTGGTGGGTGATGGTGGTGGGTGGTGGTGGTGGGTGATGGTGGTGGGTGGTGGTGGACCGTGGTGGTGGTAGACGGTGGTGGTGGATCGTGGTGGTGATGGTGGGTGATGGTGGTGGTGGTAGGTGGTGGTGGGTGATGGTGGTGGTGGTGGTGGACGATGGTGGACCGTGGTGGTAGTGGTAGACCACGGTGGTGGTGGACGGTGGTGGTGGACCGTGTGGGTGGTGGTGGACCGTGGTTGGTGGTGGATGGTGGTGGTGGTGGTAGTGGTGGGTGAGGAGAAGAGAAGTGGAGAAGACTTTTGAAGACCTTAGAAGACTTTGGAACAAGTCTGCACCAAGCAGAGGTCAGGAAGACCTTTTTGAGTGAAAGGTCTTCCAAAAAACAAACAATCTGCAGACCCCAAACCTCTGCGCGCGTCTGCGTGGTGCAGACAAAAGAGGTCAGAAGTGCTTCTGAGCAAAAAAACAAACAGCACCTTACACATCTTAATGATTCAGCACTTAATCAACCAAACAGCCCCTTACATAACTATATATTATATATTATATATATAGAGGATGTTGTAGGAAAATTTATTTTTGTGAGAAGTCTCAGAAGGATTAAGAACGGATATGTAAGCATCATCTTTTGAATTTAGGAATGATGTTTTGGGTTGAGAAGCACTAAACACAACAAAAAGAATCCAAAACATCATAAATAAGTCCAAAAATAATGCATACATGTCAATTTTTAATCTTTCTCACACTTTTTACAAAAACCAATTTACCGTATATTTATATATATATATATACACTAGCGGGAATGCCCGCGCGTTGCGGCGGGTGTCATATCTGATTATCTGATCCAATTGTGATGTCCATTACATACAATCACCCATTTCCTGTTTCTAACGAAAACAAAATGAGAATATGCATTAGGATGAATAGAGGCTATAACTGTATGAAATCTTTTTCCTTTAGTGTATTTTAATCAATAAACCAATGTTGTTCTTCTATTGTTGTCGGACACATTAGCATCAAGACTTTGTTCTAACAATATCGGCAGTAAAAGATCACCTCCCCTAATTGTGGTAAAGCACAAACTCAAGGGAAAGTCCTTCTTACCGTGTGCCAACATATGCTCTGTTTTCATTAAAACTCCTTCCATAACTCGATCATTTCTTTTGTTGTTCCATTAACAACAAAAAGTAAGCATTCTCTTTTATATTTATGTTGATTATTTAATTATAAAAGATGTATACAAATTACAAACCTTGAAGAGATTGTTCATGATAATGGTGCCATCACCAACATTGGCTTGAATTATGTTAAAAAATGTAGTGCGGTTCAACCGTAGTAACTGGCTTAGCCATTTAGTTGTGATCTGCAACAAAGAACCCCAATCTCACCACAAAGTTCACCTTTATTAGCTTCCTCAACAGTAAGTTCAACTTCATTTGTCATGTGTAAAAGTTCCTGATCAAATAACTAACTATCAAAGACCCTTTAATAAATACAATATTTTTAGGCCAATAGAAATATAATATGGAAATTCAAAACTCAGTACCACTCCTAAGACAAGAATATAGAAATCGGTGGGGGCTTCATTCTGCAAGACGTGTGTGGGGAAAAATGTAATTTACCTGCGATTTGCTAAGTTCGAAGGATGTTTTGACGCCTTTTCCACCAACATGTTAAGAAACTCATAATGAACTAATCCTAAGACAACTTTTTTATCATTACACTGAGTACTATCATATTTTACTGACTACAAAGATCTGCAAAAACTGTAACCAAGTTTGTACCTTTGGATTCTCTCTTAGCGGCCATCACAATTGCTCCTGAAAGTCAACAAAAAAAGTCAACCATAAATAGAACTTAGTCAAACAAGCTTCTATTTACAATATGTAGAGAGAATCAATACTACAAACCTGAAGAAGACCTTGGCTGCTGCATTGAGCATATGATGGTGGAATAATAATCCCTCCAGGGACAACTTTTTGGTACAAAGACCTCACCCTAGCCAAGAAATAATCAATACTTGGAACCAAAAGAGTGAGCTCATTCTTCATCATCCTCATCTGCATCACCACCAGTTGCCTTCTTAGCTGCAGCTTTCTGGTTCTTTCGCTTCACTCTTCTAGGTCGGCCAACGCCAAACGGACTTGTAAGTGAAAAGTCGATGTGCTTCTGTGAGTCGACTCTAACCATGAATGATGGCACATTCACCACCTGCCTTCCAACCCTATAAACATTCAACCAAGTAAAACTTGAGTAAGCCGTATTTTCACGTCTCTGCCTTACTATTTTGGTTCAGGGAAAGTGCATACATACCTAATATCACCATCATGCATCAAATGAACTGAGACAACCTTCTTACAATTTTGTATCTCTTTTAAAACACTTTGATTTTTGAAGGATGGTCAGTGGGAATTCAACATCCACTTCCACTTTATTACGCTAAATCATCGAATAATAAACTTGTATTTGATCAGACAAAAAACATAATAAAACTTTCATTTAGCTAGATATCTTGTTCCCAGCAAAAAAAATAGGGCTATCAAGGCCTTTACCTCGACATATCGCCAATAGTCAAGGTATGAACGATGAACAAACTGTTGGGTTCCTTTACGAGCATGGCGATATCAGACCATCCTGTATTTAACAAGAAATACAAAATTTAAGGACAAATTAGTAATGTAACGAGAGATGTTTCTTACCAAAGAAGTCAGAAACTAAAATCAAAAAATAATTGAAGCTCACACCATTATCTCAAATGGAAATAACTATGACAATAGCACACACCGTGATGCTCACGCTCACACAACGTGATGCTGGTGCGCGCGCCTGACGCACACGACTTGATGCTGGCGCACGCGCCTGACTCATTCACACACGACTTGAATTCGTAGCGAAAGCATCCAACTTTGTTGGATTCGTAGCGAAAGCATCCACTATGAAGACAAATTGATTGCTGTTCTTTTAACACTTTTACAAATATCTCCAATGCTAGTGGTATGACTGATTGACTGAGAACATTGAAAAAAAAAAGAACAGAGAAATAACTAATGTAGTTTCCATAGAAATAAATTACTAAGTGCTTAAACTCAACATTTTCCTTGTAAGATCTTCTGACATCAGTCAAGAATTTAGAATTTTACTAATGGGTCATGTGGGTCATTTTTGGATTTTAAAAAAAATTGGAGCAGGTTCCTTTGATGTGTTTCTTTAAATAAGTTTTCCTAGGTATTATTGAATAGACTTCAACTATATTAAGTTGCTGCCAATATAATATTCATAAAAGGGAGTTGAAACGTTGGATTATGTTGCCAAAATCACTATGCTATTAATCACAATATCACACTATCACATACTTTAAGTGCCCATGAATTTGTAAAACTCTAGAAGCGTTAAGTAAGGGTGCTTGATAGTTGATAGCGTCTTAAGACAAAAGTATATCAGAAAAAGTAGTTATTATATGTTAACCGAAACAAACCTTTGAGGTAACCCCGAACCTGCTTTGCTTTATGTTTTCTCAACCTGTAATAGCAAAAAAAAAAAAAAAAAACAGTGATTAGTGTAGAAATGGAATCAGTTAATTACTAAGAAAATAAAAAATAGAGTAGTCTACCTTTTTAGTGAATTGTTTCAACTTAGTAGGCATGAGATGAGATTTGCCCTT
Source organism: Ambrosia artemisiifolia (assembly GCA_032199755.1). NCBI lineage: Eukaryota > Viridiplantae > Streptophyta > Magnoliopsida > Asterales > Asteraceae > Ambrosia > Ambrosia artemisiifolia. The sequence goes on from CM063518.1 coordinate 6,349,673, forward strand.
TTCGCATCTTCTTGAATAAATATCGATTCGCAGCACATTGCCACACCGCCCTTGCTTCGGCTGCAGCCATTGGTCATAACACTGTATCAATACAAATACAACCATCAAAATTTATAAGCATAAAACTGGTTAAACCCGAACCAAACCAGTAAAAAAATGGTCAAAACTGCTCAAAACCAGCCAAAAAGTCGGTTAACAAACCAACAAAAGCCGAACCAGTTTGCAACTCAGCCTGGTTTTGACTTTTCGTTGACCAACCCGAACCAGTTTAGGAGCAACTGAATATTATTAATCCAACAAACCCTACCCATAATTCCCCCTTTCAAATCAGTAAAAACCCACAAATTTTTCAATAAAAGCACGAAATTAAGAGTGTTTCTTATTGAAATCATGGAATTAGAAAATCGATTAACCCCGACCTCTAATTCTGTTTTTCAACTTGACAATTCACAATATCTCACCTTGAAAATTCGAAAAGACAACAACCGGTAGAAACAAACTCCACGCTAACCGCGTTGTTACTGTTGGCAAGCAGGAGGCCACGACCCCATCTCTTTGCCTCTCATCTCATCTCTTTCTCTCTCTCATTCATTTTAATCTCATCTCTAGAATGCGTGAGGTGAAAAAAACAAAAGGCATAAATGAGTATTAGCCATTGTGTTGTTTTTATCAGGGGTTGGATGGAAATGGAGTGGAAACTGAAAAGACGTATTAAAGGAGAAGAAATGAAGTTAATCAATTCATCATTGATTTCACAAACCTTTGGGTAGAACAACCTGTATGCAGCTTTGAATTGAAGACGGTTAAATGGGTAATCATCATTGTGGGGGTAGGGAGGGAAATTAAGGGTAGTAATGTAAATTTGTTATGATATTACAAAGGATGAGGTGACTGAAATGTCTACATTACCCCCATTAGTGTCTTAATTGTCCCAAATATGCTTATAATACCCTTAAATTTATTGCTTAAGTATGTTGTACATGGTGCTTCTTAAGTTGTATGGGAATGAAAATGACTATGTTAGCCATCACTCCTCCTTAATAAGATAATATAGATATATAGTATAAGGATAAACGGAAAACCCTCCTAAATTGGAAAACTTTGGAAACTCTAACCTCCCGAATTTTTTTTATATGAAAATTTTAGAGTATGTAATATACATGATTTTAAGCATTTTGAGCCAAAAAAATCAAAAAAGCGCCGAGTACTTTTTTTTTTAAAAATAAATAAGTTTTCGGGTAACGCATTGTTAACACATGTTAATCGCTAACATGTGTTACCTGAAAACTTTTTTCTTATTTTTTTAAAAAAAAGTGTTCGGCGTTTTTTTGATTTTTTTGGCTCAAAATGCTTAAAATCATGTATATTACATGCCCTAAAATTTTCAGGCCCTAAAAAGCTCGGGAAGTTAGAGTTTCCAAAGTTTTCCAACTTAGAAGGGTTTTCCATATATCCATACCCTATATATATATATATATGGTTAGGATAATATGATAACTCACCCAAGTTGTGAGAACTAGAGAACCCTTATGGACCATTGATCTTGGTGATCCAATGGTTGAGATCAAACATGAGACTTTTTTGTCTTTACATGATTAGTAAGTATTATTTTAATGTAAAATAGTACTTTAAGGGTATTTAGCTAAAAAGCCATGGGAGAGAAAAAAATAATATAAAATCATTTAATTTTTTAAAAAATTTATTTATTTTTTTAATTAATTTAATTTTTTAAAATAAAAAATCAAATTGTACATTCTATTATATCACTCTTGTTTTTACACTAGTGTAATTTTTTACACCGGTGTAAATCTGTCATACACAAACTTTTACAACAATTACACTGGTGTAAAAACCAAACAAAACATATAATGAGGATGATTTACACCAGTGTAAATTAGCCATACACAACTTCTACAAAAAAAACACTAGTGTGAAAAACCAAAACTATATGATGGTGTGCTTTACATTGATACTTACAGTGGTGTAACTGATGTTTTACACTAGTGTTTTCTTACATCAAAACGACTATACATTCATATTTACGCTGGTGTAAACTGATGTTTACATCAGTGTTTTCTTACATCTAAAACGACTATACATTCATATTTACGCTGGTGTAAACTGATGTTTACACCAGTGTTTTCTTACAAACATACTACATCGTTCATTGTCGTCTCCACGGCGTCGGCTCTTCTTCGCAGCATCCTCTCCTGACAAAAAACCCCAAAATTTTCAACATAAAAACCTATCTTTTCACCATAACATCATTAACATTTCATGACTGTCAAATTAAATTAAAATAGTCAAACAAGCAACAAGCTGCGCCGCTACACCTTTCTGAATCGCAAAATCCAATCTACTAAACACAAACCCATGTCCGTTGGAGTCGAAACATTTCTATGAATAACCCGTTGGACCCTTGTCAGGAAACGGATAGCTTCCGGTGCCAAGGAACCAAAGGTATCAAAAGCCAAGGGGACGAAAACATGTTGGTTATCTTCACAGGCTTTGGTTTTTGTTTTTCCACTTTCTTTGATTCCGCCTCTCATTGCCTGTCCAGCCACAAAACCGTTATCTCGTAAACCAACCAGCGGGGACACACATGTGAAGTCAACACAAGCGTTTTTCCCTAGCCCACCCAAAGACCAACAAATCTGCTAGGCGCGAAGCCTTCTGTGGGGTCCGTAAGGAAATTTACTCGAGTCTCCTTCTTGGCCGAAATCTCGGCTCACCGCAAAATATCTCATAGAACATCTTGCACCTAGTCACGCCGGCATTTGAAACCGGGCAGCTCCTTGTAGTGAACCGCGTGCTCCCCATGTGAATCTAGGCAGGCTTTGCGGCAGATCGGGCATGCTTCATCCTAAGGAAATATAGGAACCATTAGACGATATTTAAGCATTGTCATGTATTCAACCGCATACATGGTTTAGCCCAAACCTTCGATCGGGATAACAGGAAGGAAATCCTGGGCATGAGGACCCTAAAAGCATTCAGTTATTGTCTTTTGGCGGGGGAACAAATCAAAAAGTTCTCCCAGATTCTGAGCAATTTTGCTAAAAGGGGCATTAGCCAAAGTTTTTTTTTTGTGGCTTTATGAGGATAGTGTCCTTATTATAGAAATCGCGAAGATCGAACTCTGGGAGAGAGTTTTTTAGGCGTTCGACGGACTGCACGTAATCCAAGTCCAGGCCGACAACCCCGCTATTCCGCCGGATGTGGTCCTGCAGCTTCTAAGACTGAACTCTAGACGCCACAAAAGCGTAAACCGCAACGTCTTGAACTGAAAGAAGGCCTAAACCTCCCAGCCGCATTGGCAGGGAAGCCAATCTCCATTGGAGGTCACCAAAGAACGGACCACCACATACAACTATGTCTTCAATGGCTTCCCGGAGGCCATTATCAAAACGGGATACCACATCATCTATCATAGGGTGTTGGCATGTCCGTAACCCAAAGAGCAACTTAGCGACCCATATGTAGGACCTAAGCAAGAGAAGTTCGCTTCGAGGATCCCGAAGGCAAGGTAAAAGTTTCATAAGGTCAACCGCACTCGAGGCTCTCGGGACCGCTAACTCCTTGATAAAGCAAGTATCACGACTAACAGCTCCTCCAAGGAGCTTCACACCTCTCTTTTGCCTACCAATCCCACTGGGGAAAAGCCCATCCCTAACTTTCACCCCATTACAAGTCGGCCAAAAACCTTAGTTTTATTAATGTTAAGTTTAAGCCCCAAGGATGGCCCTTCCGAACTAATAATGTCTAGGGCTTTAGCAACTTTAGTGGCATTATCAATAACCGTCCCATCATCTAGGTACCAAGCCTGAAAGGGGAGATTACAACTCCCCTGTATCTTGAGAACAAGGGGGTGTAAGGTAATGGCAAAAATGAGGGGCTCAAGAGGGTCTCCCTGCTGAACTCCAGTAATAGCCTCAATATTGTCATTACCAACGTACAACCTAACTGGTTGGGCGTAAAGGAACTGGATCCACAAATAGATAGATGGGCAATGCTGATGAACCTCCCGTAGAAGGGTCGTGCGATTGACCATGTTAGAAGCATTGGAGAAATCCATAGTGAGCAAGGCCAAGGAACCATCTGCGTGAAACGAGTTGAGAAACTTGTTCGCATTGTGAAGCATCGCTTCAGCCCCATTGGGGGTCTGGAATCCAAATTAAAAGTCCCCCATGTGCTAAGCCATTTCTTTCCCAACTTTCTCTATAGCCACTTTAGAAACCAACCTGCACCAAATAGCCCCCACAGTTTGATTTATCATTTTGTTCTCTGCCTCAGTTGTTCGTTTATTCTTTTATATAGCATTGGATTGCTTTTTCTTGAATATATTTATATTTGATATTTGTTTTTTTTAATGGCTGACAAATCAATCCTGAGCACTCTCGAAGTACCCACTGGACAAAGGAGTACTCCAAAAGTAACCCGGGTCCACCAGTAATTTAACACCAGTTTCTAGGGAAAACCCGCCGCCCGAAGGCCCACTGCGGTAAGAAAAGCCCGGTAGGACTCCAACTCTCCACCTCCCATAAGAAAAGCAAGGAGGGTGTCAGTCCACCGTTAAGGATCGGCCTTTTCTAATGATGGTTTTGTTTGGTATCCGACCCACTTTGGAGGAGTTTTGGTGGAATTTTTTTCAGGCATTTGGGCCTTTTCTAATGATGGTTTTGCTTTGTATCCGGCCCACTTTTTAGCTAAACGGTTCCTACTTTCTAAGATGTCGTGATATTCGATTAGAAAAGAATTTAGAACCATACAAATTAATTCATATTAGAAACATTGATAAACATCACATTTTGTGACGCCCCAAATTTAAATATAAATATATCAAGGTAGCATATAAGTCTCTTACATTTATTTATACTATATACATTTCTTAAATAATCAAACATAGTTTTTAACGTGAAGCTTTTATATATATTTACTCATGAGCAATGGTTTTGTAAGAGAAAAAAAAAACAAGTACTGTTGTAGAAAAGCTATGGTCACAACTCTTTGCTTGGATAGTAATCCTCCATCGCATGTGCATGCATTATGCATACAGGACCATGTTGCATAGTCCCATCTCATGATATGTTGCTTATATCAAATAATTGAATTCATCTTTGATTCAAGAGGTTAACTAGGGAGGTGGGGGCGTCACTGTGATGGTGTTAGTGATGCCCGTGGTGGCCGTGGAACACCACCCCCAACACCTCCCATCACTATCGTGACGATATTTTTGTGGTGGGTATCACATTCACGGGGAGTTTTGTGGTGTAAGGGAGGAGTGAGGTGGCATATGATGATTGGTTGTTTTTTTGTATGTGAGTTTTGTTTTGTAAAGGGGAATGACGTGTCATGTTGTGATTAGTTTTTTTTTTTTTTTTTTGTAAGTGAATTAGAGATGAATGTGATAGGTGGTGCGAGTGGATTTAGTGAGGTGTGGTATAATAATAGAATTGAGTGACATAAGGTGGCAACTTATGATTTGTTAATTTTTAATGGTAGTGTGATGAGTGCCCCCTCAACCTTAGCATCATTGATATATATGAGGGTTTTTTTTTTTTTTTACTTTTAGTTCAGATATTATTAAAAGTAAATAAATTAAGAATTTTGTTTTTTAAGTATAGCTAAATTATGAATCGTTTCCTTTAAGTTCGAAAATTAGACTAAGTGTTTTTTATTTGAAAAGTTGTAATACATTACGTCTTTAATCACTAAATATAGTTAGTTTTTTCTGTCAACGTTTTTACCAAATGACTATTCTGCCCTTATACATAAGGACAAAATGTGTAATATTTACATATCTTTTCTTCTCTTGCTTTTTTATTTTATTTTGTATTTTAGAGTTATTGGATTCTGCCCTTTTATTTTGTATTTTAGAGTTATTGGATTTTAAGTTTTTCTCTCCATATCCAGGAGGCTATGTTCCTACTCGGGGTTGTGGTCACTAAGCTATCCTCGGAGCCTTAGATTCATTTATCAGTCGAGCTAGCAACTTTTTTTTCTAGATGGAAAAATTTATTCAATTTTTCATATACATAAATGTACTAACAATGTTTCAATCTCACACATACAATGTTCTACATACTTAAAAAACTTTTATAGCAATATCACACTAATATAAAGCAGAGAAGTTTAATAATAATTAAAGAAAACAAAATTTTAAATAAGTAGAAAGATGAAGAAAAACTATATAAATGTACTTTATTAAAGGCATGTCTCAATGGGTTTTGTCTGGGCCGAAGGTCAGTTCAAAATGGGCTTGGCAAAAGCTAGTTTAAGTGAACCCCCAAGCCAGGTCCAAGTCATAGAAAGTTGATTATCAAATTAACATAACCCAACTTCGTTTCTCTCTCAGTTGTCGATCTTGTTCCTCAACCATCCATCTTGTGTGATATCCAATCCGATCCAATCCAATCCTCACTAACATATTCTATACTAGTACTTTTCCCGCACGCGTTGCGGCGCGCTAGAATGTAAAACACTTTAAGTTCAAGTCGCTTTGCGCAAACCTACCACTGGCATTTCTTTAAGTTCAAGTGAGACACGTGCACAAATAAAACAACAAACATCAATTGTTGAGTAGTAAAATATATCAATAAAGAGAAACAAACCCGCAGCTAAGGCACAACACGACAAGATTTCAAAAGAAATCTGGTTTGGCTGCAATGTTAAACTGGGGAACCTTTCGGCATAGCCATCATGATTGCCTCGCCAAACATATGAAATTTAACACACATTAGACCAGGCAAAACGGGTGGGGCGGGGTACGTAGCATGCTGGACAAGAACAAGATCTAGTCAGAGTGGGACAGTGTCGGAACAGGCCGATTTACAAAAAGAAGTTATATGACCACTTCTTTATGTTCTATGGTTCCTGCACAAAAAAGGTGATGATATTAAAGAGTCATTAAACTTATAGAAATAAAAGTACTATAACAGCAATGCAACAAAAATTCATTATTTTTTCGAGCAATACAAGTATTCACATTACAAAGTGAGTACAACTTTTTAATTCTATTTGAAATAGTACGCAGATAATTACATAATCCTTTGTAACACAACAATTTAACAAACTTTCAATGCCAGTATTTTATATGATCTACCAAGTATACTTCATAAACATAAGGATACCCTACTTACCTTTCCTCTTTGATGTTAAAATGCGTTTTTCCGTAGGTTAAGCATGTGGTAGTTAAATGTGTCAACATATTATAGACTTTGTTCATGAGATTATGGTGACTCCTAAGTCTTGTTAACTGATTATAACAGTTTCGCCTGTTCAACCCATTTTGCAAACTTAGAAGTCGTGCAGTCTAATTTACCTTTTTCGAATTCTACCCATATACGCTATAAATCTGTGGACATATTAGCAAACTTTGTTCATAAGACAATGGTTTGAGCCATGGTAATTGATAATAACCACCACAGTATGAACATCAATTTCTTGGAAGAAATGAAATATTATTAGCACCCAATAACAACAATATATCTAAGAAAAGGGAACTCACATTGCCCGTTTTTGTGTTTTCGAAGACACTAAAACAGAACTGTACCAAAATTTTAGTCATATCCAATCTAGGGACTGATATGCATATTGTCTTTTGTCCTATTTTGTACAAAAGAAAAACTCAGGAACCAAAAGATAGTTAATTTACTGTTTCAGACTCCTGCTTCAATTAACCCAAGAACTTACATTAAATATGAAACTAACACACTTGCTGTAAAAAAAAATGCGAGATCAAACCCTCTGCTATCATTATCAGTCATCGAACCACCCGGATCCTCTGTCGTCAAACCGCCAGGATTCTAGGTCATGAACTCCCCTCAAAACCAATGTTCCCACCCACGATTCCCCTGTTCTCACTTTCTTGTTCTACATCTGTGTAAGCAACATGCTTGTATGGCTCAGAATCTGTGACAATCTCACTTTGCGTAAAACCTATTTCAATGTTTTATCAGCGACTCGTGATCCAACTCGTATGGCCATTTTTCACCAAATTTGACCAATATATCCTCCCAAAAGAATTTAAGACTTTAATTCTTCAACAAAATCTAAATCCAATTCCAAGACCACAAGAGAATCTACAGTTATCTTGTCATCGATCGGGACATCAAAGGAGGAAACCTTATGACTAAATGTAGGCTAGAAACCGTCTCTTCAGGTCATTTTTGTCCAAGATTTGAGCTGGTTTATGCAAAGTACTATCAAATGAACACTAAATATCATTTTATGTTTTTCTCCATCCATCTTTAAATGCTCTAGTAACGCGTATGCTGCCAATTCAATATCTTCTTGTTCTTGCTAGTGTGTTTGAAACCACGTCTGATTTAAGGTGGATCATCAATTAGTAATAATGAGCTTAAATCATCATCAGGACCGCAATGCGCCATAAAATAAGAGACATTATTCACATTCAAGTATTTAAAAATAATCCGGAAAAACTATAGTGCAATAGAGATGTCAATATCATCAGCTAGGTCCAGCATCCTTTTATAAAACCTTTTAGTAAATACCCAAGAGATGGTAGCACATAGTGCAACAGAGATGCCAATATCCAGTTCTGGCCTAAAGTCCCTAAACAGGTTAGCTCTAGCCAAAACTGACTCACCAATTTGTTACATAAAATTTTAGGTATTATAATTTTTTTTGGCTACAAGCATTGCAGGCCAAATCGATCCAACTATCCAACGAAGATGCTATTTAGGTTAAAGTTAAATAACCAACTTATCTACCATGGCCATGTTATACGTTTTCACACCAAAGTAATTTAATAACATATATTTAAGCAAATAAAATTTCCGGGCACTCACAAGAGTTTGTATACCTATCGTTGCCTCCTATTCAACCCCTTATCCGGACATTTCCATTGTACATCTACTGGTCTGTTGAATTTTCTAAAGAACGTAGTAGTTTAAATCTTCTCTATGTTGTGGTGTACTGATCTGTCAGGGAATGTTAAAAACTATATTAGAACCAACATACAAGATTCAATGATGTTGACCTATGGCCTCACTTAATATTTTGCTAATGACGAACATACCAAACAGTGCCTCCTATTTAACACCCACCAGACATTTCCAATTTTCCATTATACATCTACTGATCCATTGAATATTCTAAAAAATTAGTAGTTTAAATCTTATCTATGTTGTTATATACTGACATATCAGTGAACGATAAAAAAAACATATTCGAACCAGCATCCAAGATTCAATGATTCAATGACGCTGACCCACGACCTCACGTAATATCTATATATTTGAAACCAAACTCCCATATTTATATTTAGCATGTACATACGAAAAAGAATTATTAGTAGTAAATGCACCAAAACCATATCTTATTAACTGGATTTCTAAGTCCTAGCACTAAAATAGATAATAAGAAAACTAAATCAGAATAAAAATAGAGAAAATGCAGTTACAAACAGGATATTAACAGATACATACCTTTAGATGAAATGGATGAAATTAGGGGAGTGGAGGAGGAGCAGTATGGGTGCTTAGAATGCGCCATATATAGATCAATGCAGGGGAAACGTATAAAGATTGATCTTGGGCTGAGAATTTAATGGAGAAGATTGATCAATTCAGAAACGTATGGTATGAATGAATAATAAAAAAAATTGTAACCGATGGATATATGTATAGACTTTAAAGATAGATCCAATATCCCTTCCTTCATTTCATATTCTTCAATTTAATGTTGCCTCTAACCTCCCACTAATGGCCAAAAGACTTATTTAACCCCACAAAAACTTTAGCAAATGCATCATATGTTTGTACTTTACGCAATGAAAGTTGTATTTACTTAAATTTTACCGGAATCCCTTCCTCATGCTTTATATATAGTATAGATATAGATATAGATATAGATTATACAAATAACTTGTATTTAAATTTCTATTGTATATTATCACCGTGAGATGATGCAACAAAACAAATAAAGGTACCTCGGATTTCAATATAAAAAAGAAGATATAAATAAACAAATGTACTTGGTTCTGAAATGTCCCTCATCGTGGCTTGAGCAATCGTGTTCTTTCTTTTTCTATTTCATGGTTAATAAAATTATAAAGTTTCAGTAGCATGAAGTACAGTCATATTGGACGGATGTACATAGTTGTAAAAGTTAGCATCACTTCAATTAATTAATTTACAAGAATTGGTAAGTTTATGAAAAATGTTACAAAAGATAATAAGTTTGTTTTAATATTTTATTTATAAATCAATTTTAGTGTAGTCCATGTAATTTACATTCAGCTCTATATACATCTTCATTTAGTTCAAGCTCACAACTTTGTGTTTAACTACTGGGATAAAGGTTTTCCCGTTGGTCACTCATACTTGGATTACTTCCATGTGATAAAACATGATACTTCATTTAGTTCAAGCTCACAACTTTGTGTTTAACTACTGGGATAAAGGTTTTCCCGTTGGTCACTCATACTTGGATTACTTCATGTGATAAAACATGATACAAAGCATAAACCAAAAGATTAAAACCTTTATTATTGAAAATAAAAAAAGTACTGAAACCCTAACAATCTATAACAAGACTTTTGATCCTATTACAAAGTACCTCTCTACAATCACACTCACACTCAGATTAAACCTAACTAAGGAATGAAAAAGATTCAAGATGAATCAATAACCATAAACCCTAGCTGAAAATCTAAGAGAACAAGAGAGAACACAAAAGAATCGAAAGTATTCATGCTCGTCTGATCTCAGCTATTATAGCTGAGATCTGTGTTTCTTCGATACTGATCAACGGCCAGGAATAAACAGATCCAACGGTGAAGAAGACTTGTGTTTCTTTCACCTGGATTGCCACATCAGCATCCATCCTGATATTATAACGAAATGGGCTAGTCAACTTCTGATATTGGGCCAGTGGCCAACAACTTCTAATATTGGGCCAGTTTGTCTTGTGGGCCACGAACATCTACTGCTACTGGACTGGACTGCTCACAAACATCTCTACTAGGCCACTTTAATACCTACAAAAGCTCACGCAACATGATGAAGAATTTTTTATAGAAAAATTTATTTACAAAAATAAAATTTATAAAATCACATTAAACCCATTACGACCCAAAGTATCAAAGTATCAAATTGTACCACCACTTTTAACACTTCGGGTATGTTTGGCAAAACTAGCTGGTGGCTGGTAGCTGGAAGCTGGTAGCTGCAAGCTGGTAGCTGGAAGCTTTTTAAATATATTTTGGTGTTTGGCAGAGTGGCTGGAGCTTTTAATAAAATGTATAAAATGACCAAAATGGGCATAATTAAAAGCTTGTAAGGAAATTTTTATTTTATATTTAAAATAGAATGGGTATTTGTGTCATTTACTCATTAAAACCTTGTAGCTAGTAGGAGTTTTTTCTTAAACGCTAGTACTAGTAGCTTTTCACTGTAGAGCTTTTTCTCCAACCTAAAAGCTTCCAGCTCCTTCAACCAAACAAGGCTTTTTATTGAGTAGGAGCTTTTTCTTAAAAGCTTGAGCAGTGGCGGATCTTGAACGTTAGATAAGGGGGGGCCGAAATCACGCCTTGGCGAGGGTCCGGGGGCAGCACCCACGGGAGCGGGGCCCAGGGGCGGCAACCCCTGGCTGGGGTCGAGCTGATAATGGTTATTGAACCTAAACGTTATATTGCTTCATTAAAAATGCATTAGAAAATTTAATTTTTAATAAATTGACAATTAATTTGGGGTTGGAAAATTTGATATGATAATCATTAATAAACAAAGAAGAATCCTACATTGGGTTAAATGTTTAGTAGGCTAGAGGGAATCATTAATAAACAGAGAAAAATCCATAATACATTGGGTTAAATGTTTAGTGTTTAGGCTTTAGGAGTTAACTAAAAATTGGGTTAAATGTTTAGTAGGCTAGAGTCAATCATTAATAAACAAAGAAGAATCCATAATACATTGAGTTAAATGTTTAGTGTTTGGGTTTTAGGAGTTAACTAAAATATTGGGTTAAATGTTTAGTAGGCTACAATATAGACTAATCACTAAATAAAAAAAAACGAGTGATAATGGTTATTGAACCTAAACGTTTTTTTTTTTAATTAGGGTGGGCCGGATTCAAAAAACCAGGGGGGCAGACTCATTACATAATTTATTTTTCAAAAAAAATCCGAAAATCAGTGCTTCTGGGCGAAAAAGCTGGGGGGCCGAGGCCCGGGCTGGCCCCTACTAAGGTCCGCCCTTGAGCTTGAAGCTTGAAGCTCCTAAAAGCTCTTAAAAGCTCCTTGCCAAACATACCCTTCAACCGAACACATTAAATTGTAAAGTCCTCCTTTCATCCTCAACTAATGCGTCAATACACGTTGATGATATTTGAAGTAGTACACTTCTTATGAACTCAACCAATGTTACAAAAGTCGCTAGGAACTCCTTACTCGGAGTCAGGAGTGCTCAGGGAGTTCTCGGCCTAGGCCCTAGAGTACTCATGCCTCGGCAACCTACCTTGTAGCGATTACTTGGGGAGTACTCTCAGTCTTCAAGACCTTGTTTTACAACATTGAACTCAACACATATCATATCATATTTGTGACCAACGTAAAATATTAGTTATTTAATAAAACATTTCATATTTGTATTTTCTCGTATATAGTTTATAATATAGAGATATATACACATTTAAAAATTAAATTACATAATATAATATTTACTGAGTGAAAAATCACAATATCTCATGTTAATCTGATAAACTACCATTTTAATACACAATAATTGTATTGAGAGAACTTGAAAACTTTATATTACATATGTGCAATATATCATATATTGCATATATGTAGTGTATATTGTACATATGTAATATATCATATGTTGCCCACTATATTATTTAAAATAGTATTTACAATTTTGCCATTATTATCCGATCATAATCATCCAAATAATTAATCCCGTGGCCAAATTCCCTTATTACACTTCTCACAAAACTCATCCTTTATGCATGATCCTATACATATATATGGTGGGTCCAAATAATCATCGATTTATACACCCTATTTTTTTTTATTTTTTTATACACCCTATATTTGGTTGTTTTGTTTTACTTGATTCTATATATAGACACAAGTTATCTTGTTGTAAAATGCTACAAAACCCTATATACAAAGATAAATTTAGCTCCATGTTATTACCTAAAACTATAATTGTCATCCGTTTTCTATAAGATAAGAGGACCAGTATCTAATTCATGAAATTATGGTAAGATGGTCCTGCACATGTTACAGCCTGAATCATAACATTAAAATCATTGTCTAATTTAACTTAAATTATGCCACCATCCCACTGCTACATTATCTCATCGTATGATTACCAAATATGTTACTTATCAATTTGTATTTGTTATGTAGATTTTATTTGGACACTATTAACTTAGTATATAATTATTATAATGTTATAACATACACTACTAGAAAATTTGAAATTTCCACACTAGTTTTCGTAGGAATTGTGTAGGAAATTTCAATAAGAAATTAAGCTGTTTTCTAGTAGTGATATGCCATGAGGATGTAAAAAGTGTAATTTAGGTGTTGAGTTTCATTTAGTCGGTAAAAAGATCATAACATACATCATCATATAATTACTTTAAATGTTTATCACTTTGCCATTCCCGATAATCCTTGTAAAGTTTGGGGGGGACAAGTTTGGAAACAAATAATAATAATAATAATAATAATAATAATAATAATAATAATAATAATAATAATAATAATAATGGGTAGCGGTCGCGGTGGTGGTAAAAGAAATATAAAAGACATTAAAAATAATTGGAAACGATGAGATCATGAGAGTAACGATAATGGTGATATGTGAACTAAGCGGGTGTTTTGCATTGCAAGATATGTATAGGTTGCAATGCAGAAATCGGGCGTCATAGATTTTTAAGTTGCGTGAGAGGACTACGGCATCCCAAATGTTTCCCATTGTCACATATGCAATTTACTGAAACACTGTTATACTACAAAAATGGAAACATATAGACCATAATTGTTTATAGATTTATAAATTATATTGTTTTTTTTTTCTATTTCGTTTAAGACTTTGTTGAGGTGAAACCTAGTGATACCACGTGACATTATTTTGAATCATTTATTATAAGTTAGGTTAGATAAGAATAGATATAGATTTTTCTTTTTAAAAAAATACATATAATATATATAGATTAGAAGCTCGAAACGAGTCGAACTTGAGCTTCTCGTATCAAGTTCGCAAGTCTAAACGAGTTGAGCCCGAGCTTGGAAAACTACCAATGAGGTGATCTCCAATAAGTTAATTGAGCTCAGACTCTCCTCGGTTCGTTGGTGAGACCAGGCCTTGGGTCATCGCCCTCCCCGCCCTCTGTCAAAGCCGGGTCTCCTTTATTACGACTATAGTCCATACAAGCCTAACTTGTTAGCTCTAACTGAATCAAACAGAATCAATGATCTCTTGTTAGATCAAATCTAACCGATATAGCTAACCATATATATTGAATCAAACCTTCGATAGCTAACCGCGTAGAATCTAACCGGAGACGACTAACTAAACCGAATTGAAAATGGTAGTTTGGTGAAACAACTGGTGTGGGTATAGCAGGGCTAGGATGGGTGTGGGGTGTTAGTGGATTAATTTAGGGAAAATGACCGATATAGCCCGTTGACCGGGCTATTTGCACAAATGAACCTTGCACCCCCCTTAGGAGAGACGGGACACGGCTCCCAATGAGCCTGAACCGTCTCCCAAGGGGGCTTCGCGTTTCAGCCAACAGACGACCGCCACGTGGCGTTGTTGATCCCGAGGCTGTCCCTGCCGTCTGAAGCCGTCTTGGGAACCGTCTGAACCGGCTCAAAGTGTTTCGGGAACCGGCTTTCGGGTCTTTCGGGAACCGTCTGAAGCCGGGTCACATTTTACAATGGTGACTCGCCGTCTCCCGAGACGTCGTCTCCGGTGAGTCCCGATGGTTCGACCGACGCTTCGGTGTCCAGGTCACCACCTATAAATACCGTCTCCCGTCTCCCGTCAGAACATCCAAACCACCACCACCGTCTAACAGTAGCAGCACTATCCAAACCACCACCACCACCGTCTAACAGTAGCAGCACCACCACACAACCACACCGTCCACCACCACCGTCTAACAGAAATGGCACCCCAAAGATGGACAGAAGAACAAGAGATTGCACTTGTATCAGCTTGGCGCCACGTTGAAGAGAGCACCCACCAAACGAACAAACGGGGAGAGGGTGGTTGGTGCAAATTTTGTTAAATGAAATCCGGTATTTATATACAATTTTCAGACGGCTTGAGACGGCATGGGGAAGTGTGAACCGTCTGGGGAGAGAGACGGTTCAGCCTCGGGATCAACAACGCCACGTGGCGGTCGTCTGTTGGCTGAAACGGTAAGCCCCCTTGGGAGACGGTTCAGGCTCATTGGGAGCCGTGTCCCGTCTCTCCTAAGGGAGGGTGCAAGGTTCATTTGTGCAAATGGCCCGGTCAACGGGCTATATCGGTCATTTTCCCATTAATTTATATGGTGTGGTCTAGTTGTATGATCCTTCACTGTCCTAGCCTACACCCTCGCTTCCCCTTTGTTTGGCTTTACTATAAAACATAATAACACTCACTTACCTACATCCTTTAATTACGTGGTCCAATGCTACCAAATGAGTGCAATAACCTCTTCTCTAAGCTAGCTTCAAATTTTTATGTCGTTAACAAATGTCTTTATCATTTATGATAACTTATGACTATGAGTTTTAAATTTGAAGTTTGGTAATTATTAAAGGGTTTTTTTTATTTAACAATAGCCCTTGGACATAACGACTTCAATGAAGTCACTTCATATATTTTGTTATTAAATTGAATTGTGTTTATAACTAAAATGGTTTCAAGTTTCCCCTAAATTTCGTTGAACTTAGGCCATGGGGAATATTTAGGGCGTCATGGGTGACATGGCATGTTAACTTGCATTGCACACCACTCATTTCTTGTGTTGAGGGGCGTTAAAAGAGTTAGTTGTTAACATGTTAACCGAATGTTAAAAGTCTACATTAAATTGTTTCCTTTTTCTAAACAAAAACTCACTAAAAATATATAGTTAGGTGAAGTTAATGGAATTAAACCATATCCTTAGGTTGAGGTGGAGTGAAATAGGGAAAAATGAGTGATGTATCATCTAGGTAGAGTTATTAAGAGTTAGTTAAAGTATACCTCAAGGCCTTACATGAATAAACAGATGTTTTACAATACAAAGACAACAACATTCCTTCACTCCATTGTTGATCGTCAACACAATCTCTCAAGTCTCAACCACCCAATCTTAAATGATCTCAAATATATTAACAATAATATATGCGGACATGATTACTTAACCAAAATAATCTTATATATTTCAAGTAACTTCAAAACAACAATCGTATAGAATAATGAAAACCTCGAGGCAGGATCAGAAGGAGGATGTTTTTTTTTTTTTTTACGGGGAATTATGGTCGATAAAAAAAGAGAGAGAAAATTCTAACCGGCCAATTAGAAGAATATGGTCAGATGGATTTACATACATAACGATGGATATTTATGTGATTTTGTATACATGACTTTATTACAAATCATAGTTACCAAACATCAATATTCGAACAATAAATTCGACATAAAGTCTATTTGTCAATTAAAATTTATTTCCAATTTCCTGAATCAACTATTCATCGTGTTTCGTTTTGTAAAAAAGGATGACCAAATTTATGTAAATTCATTTTCACATGTCCTTGTCAAATCCTTCATTATTTGTATATAAGTTCAATCATTTCAAGGTATATATGGTCGTTATTCATTATGAAGGATACAAATATATAAAAAAAAATCAAGAACGAACTGAAAAAAAATGACTTTTTTTTTAAACTAAACTTGTTGTGACCCAATTTCCGATCTACCCGACCCGATTCTTATTCGCCCATACAATTGTAACATTGGGAGAGTACTATATATGTAGTGTCGGGTATATTAGGGTTTTCTCCCATTGATATAGCATCTAGTACCTTGTTTGTGAAGTTATGTACATGTCCAATGGCTTCTCTTTAAGTAAGCTAAAGGATTACAGAACTACCCCAAGGCAGTACTAACCTTTTAACTAAATGGTACAACCAACAAATGAACTTCTTGTTTTATATATTGTTTTGTACTCATGAGAGTGATATCTCACACACCATCTTCATTATTTCTTTTACATGAGTTAATGCACGTATAAAATTTTAGGTGAATATCAAATTGCCATAGCCTATAACTATAATGACATGCTTTACATAATTGAGATTTCGAGTTACAATTTGCAAACAAAACAAGCAATATGTTACATTGCCTGAGAGCATTCACAACCCACCCATCAAACCTTCCCCCATCTTTAAAATTTAAAAAATCCTACTAAAACCACACTACAACCCATCCACCATTTTATACCCCATCTTTATATTATGAAAATTTGTTATCCTAGCTTTTCATATATAAAAAGCTACTATTCACCCTCCACCAAATTATTGTGAGTGTATGAAAACGAGAAATATAATAAAATATGTGTTTGTGAGTAAGATAAAGATAAAAATGGTGGATGGGATGTGAGAAGTTTTTTAAAATGAGAGATAAATTTTAAAAAGTGTGATTTTTAGTTAATTTATAGGGTAAAAAATGGTGGATGGGATGTGAATGCTCTGAAGAACCATTACTTGTGCCATTTGAGAAGGTAGTTGGAGCACAATGGCCTTGCAACCATAGGTTTGTTATGAAGTAGTTAATCTTGATTGTTCAAGGGGTTGTACGAGCCCTACTAAGATGTCGAGGGATAAGAAATATATATTTTTTAACGTCAAATATTTATACCACCTTATTTCTACCTAGACTTGCATTTGCAAGGATTTGAACCCACAACCTCAGATTTGTAAAGGGGGACACCATACCACTAGACCAAGAGGTCATGGGTAGCTGGATAAGAAACATTTGAGTTAGATTGTTTTCCGTGTTAATGTCAGTGTTTAGTATAAAGTAGTATTTGTCTGTGCGCATTGTCCCATGAGTTTGTGGCGTATCAAACATACATAAATATCAACGTGATTGATTATACATTAATGTTACACAAAATTTACAATCGTTAATTTCAACAAACATCATTTTAAAAACGTTGAACGCTACACGCATGCTGCGGCGTGTTAACTCACAAAATTTAGAACGAAACGTAAAACGAAAAACTTGCGAAATATATAAAGTATGAGGACTAAAGTTGAAAGTAAAAAATGTTGGGTTAAATTGCAAAACATGAAAAACTTTGGGTTAAAAGTAAAAAAAATCAAAGGGTTTAAATTTAAAAGATCGAAACTTTTGAGTTAGAAGTGAAAAATTAAATAGGAGTTAAATTTGCAAAATTAACTCTCTAAGCATAAGGTACAACAAAATGAAGCCTAAAGAAGTTGCTAATTATAGTTTTGATAATATGGTCATTTACTTTAAGTTTTCATGTGTGGTTTTGATAAGGTTAAAAGGCAAATTTGTTCCTGAGGTGTGGTCACATTTCCAACTTCTATTCAAAAAAAATTCTTTTTTGCAACTGGACCTATGAGTTTTGTATTTTCTTGCCATTATCATCCGATATAAAAATAGACGACGTTAGCCAATTTGATCCTGAGGTATGCAAACATTTTCACCCCTACCTACACCACCCCTACCATCAGGTGAAAATGGCGTGATCCCCATGGAGGGGAAAAGCTTCAGTGGCGTGGGGCAATTGATGGTGCAAGGTGATTGGCTCCTTTTTTTTTTTTTTTTTTTAATTTAACACATAAAAAATAATAATAACAATATTATTCTTTTCACCCCTTCTACTCCCCACAACTTTCACATTTGAAAAATGGACCCTACATGTATCACATGACATATCAATATATCATACCCCTCTTTCCCCTCCACTCTCAATAGTCTTAGTATGAAATAAATTGTTACATTCATACATAAATACCTATTACCTATCGTCTAGCTGGATCAGTACACCATCCATCGGATGCATGGTTTTCACTCATCACATTCCTAGGGATTCCATTTGTAACAGCATTAACAACTTTAGATCTCAACTAAATGGCATGATAAAACACTCAATGCTTTTAAGACATTTAAACTTCTACTTCTTTTCATTCATGAGATACAAGTGATTACAATAGTTTTATGATTGCAAATCAATATAAAATGAATCTAATAACAATGTATATTGTGTCATGACAATGAGACATGCGTACAAGTATATTTAAAAAACGAGTTATGACACCTTCAGCGTGTTGGTTTTGTGGATTTGAGAAGTGACCCGGGTTCAATCCAAGCGGGTCTTTAGACGGGTGGGGGTCGGGTTTTCCCCCGGTTCGGAAACCACCATCGGCCGGGGCTCCCAGTAAGGGAAGCCAATTTAACAGAGCCCCTTTAGGAGAGTCTCGAGGTTGTTGTGTTGGCCGTTCTAAAAAAATATAAAATGAGTTAAATATTTAAACCCATTAAATATCGCTATCAATACTCAATAAAAATATTAGTTTTTATATAAAGCGTACATGAAAAATTAATTACATAAATACTTTTATTAAAATGCAGTTAAATCTTTTTACCTTGACCCAAGGCATTATAGCCTAGTGGTATCTTGGTGGTGAAATAAGACTTAGGGGCCATAAGGTCCTGGGTTCGAATCTCACAAAAGGGGGTTTTCTCATAATTATGAGTTTCCTCCCGAATTGGTGATTTGGTGGTAGAATATGATCGCGTGGCAACACTGGTGACACGATGATACTCTAGTGTTCCGTGAGTGATTCCAATTTGTTGGCCGTTCAAAAAAAAAAATATCTTTTTACCTTGTCTTAACCTCATAAAGCACTTGACTATCCTTCATCCCAGAAAGTGACACAACTCCTTCCATTGTCTTTCAGACTTCTATGCATCTTCATACACATACAGACACCCTAAAAACCCACAGCTAATTAGTGGCCCCTTCATTCATGTGTTGAGGTCATTTCTGCTTAAATATACTCTGAAAACATCCAAAAATTCTTTTTATTCTTTTTGCCATTCATGGTTTCATTAACCATTTCTATTACTCTATCTCCCTAACATGATTCCTAAGACCACGTGTGTCTAGTGGTAATGTGAAATGGGTTTGGATTGCCCTAAAAACGCCTTACAACGCCGGGAACACCACCCCTTTGGGTGTTTTGGGCCATCTTTTGTCTTGGGCATGATATTTTTAACGCTCGATTTGGGCGTTTTTGTGGAACCCCTTTTTTGAGCCAATCACAATCGATTTGCACGTGAATTATTTCCCACGACTAAAGATGGTCTAATTTATTCTAAAAAAACATTTTTATTAAATTGTTGATATATCAATTGTAACTTATTGAATTCCTAAATGGCCATTTTGATCCACCTTGTGTATCTTAATAGCAATTTGATCAAACTTATAAACATAAAACCCTTTGACAGATCGATGTAAATTATTACCCCAATCAAAAAACGTCATGTGTACTTCAAAGTAAGTTCAAACATCAACATTGGAAGATAATAAATCACAAATGGCAATGGCTTGTAATTAAATTAATAAATTGCAAATGCAATATCATATCAAACGTTGAAATGTTTAGACAAAATATTAGATTCGTGATTAGAAACATACTTAACGAGAAGATTAAGACACGGGATATAATTAAAGAAAAAATTAGAAGTGAGAAAATATGTTAAGTCATAAAAGTTAAAACATTAAATAAAGTAGACATACTTATCGGTTGATGAATTAGACATAAAATTACATTATTGTTGTTTATTTAAAATAGTTAAATCAGTATGCATAAAAAATAACCGTAACAAAGACAGCTTTTTTTTGTAAAAGTGTTATAGCTTTTTAAATAGTTTTATTGAATTAAACATAACCACGCCTACTTTTACTAGTACTTAAAGTTGCATTTAAAAACCAAGGAATGCCTTTTTGGTTGATAATAAATAAGATATTTTTTATGTGAGTTGGTGTTAAAACCCTTTTAATATTTAGGGTTGTTTAATAGCCTCTAAATAGTCATTAACGGTCTACATCTGAATAGTTAATAATCTCTTAATGGTTACAATGTAATCTAAAGTATGAATGGTTAAGAGGTAATATCTTAATAGTTGCCTCTAAACTATTCAGACTTAAGGTTACCTCTTAACCATTCAGAGGTTATGAACCATTAAAAAGTAGCCTCTAAATAGTCATTAAGAGGCTACCAAACAACCCCTTAATAAAAAGAAGTGGCTTCGTATTATTAAATTTATAGTTTTAAAAACTTTAGTCTTATTTTATTAAGGAAAAATGGAAATAAATAATCCCAACTATTGACTATTGGCCAATAACAGTCCAAACTAGGAAAATCACCAATATTGGTCCCAACTTTCGACATACTGGAAACCAACGGACCCAAACTAACAAAGGCTAACTCCGTTAGTGTGATGCTGACGTGGCATGCTTAGGTGGTAAGATGATCCTACGTGGCATGCCACGTGGCAAAATGATCCTACGTGGCATGCCACGTGGCAAAATGATCCTACGTGGCATGCCACGTCAGCATCAGACTAACGGAGTTAGCCTCCGTTAGTTTGGGTCCGTTGGTTTCCAATATGTCGAAAGTTGGGACCAATATTGGTGATTTTTGTAGTTGGGACTATTATTGGCCAATAGTCAATAGTTGGGATTATTTATTTCCATTAAAAACAAATTATAGTGTGACTTTTTTAAATATGTAACATTTTTATAAAAGGATGTTATTTCTATCTTATTTGATCATCCCTATTTTCTAAAATAATATTTTATATTTTTTATTAGTTTTAAAGTTTTATCTTATCTCTTTCTTTCCATAATAAAAAAGGCAAATTGCAGCAGCATGACAAGCTAACGGGCAACAAGCTGCGCCACAACTATCTCACTCACTAAAGACAAACCCTTGGTTTCATAGGGGTCGAGGAATTGCTATGTACGACATTCTGTACTTTATCAAGAAACCTAATAGCTTCCGGAGCTAAAGGACCAAAAGTCTCGGAGACAAAAGAGACGAAAGCATGTTGATTGTCAACACAAACTTTATCAGACCTCAAGTTTTTTTAATTCCACCTTCAGCACTGCCTGCCCTCCCACAAACCCACTATCCTTAAGACCAATAAGGGGGATACTCCAGTGAGTTCCACACATGCATGTTTCCCACCTGTCCAACCAAACACAATAATATCCGTTCTTTCTTCGCCAATATCCGCATTGTCTGAGAACATCCCACAAGACATCACGAACCAAGCTATAACGGTACTTAAACCCTAATAACTCATTGCAATGGACTGCATGCTCCCCAATAACTAAACAAAACCTTACGACAAACCAAGTAATGCTCATAAGTTAATGCACCGGCCGAGAAACGAACTCGGTCTATACTGTGACAGGGTACAAATGTTTTATTATTTCATTATTTTACATTGTATAATTTAAAATTGTTTAAAGTCATATCATTATTTTTATTGTGTTATTGTTTTATAGACATAAGTAATAAGATGAATTACACTGACTCGATAGAGGTGAAAACTTATAAAATTGTATTCGGATGGTTGAAATGTGACTTTTCACTTTGTTTCACTATTTATGTAATAACTCATTTCACTGAGGAAGATTATATACAAATTTGTAAATAACAATTTTTTTATATTCAACCTGTGTAATACACGGGTTTATAAGCTAGTTAATTTATATATTTTAGAGCATCTAACAATATATATGACGATGAATGCACAAATATTTCTATATTATCCTTAAACTACAACATAAGATAGTTTTAAAATTGCTCGCTATAAATTATCTATCAAATTATATGAGCAAAACACTACAAAAAAATTTACTACACGATTCTAATAGTTCTTTGCATGGACTATGTTGTGTACCACTCCCAAGGGCCAAGGCATGACCACCACCACGTATGAGCACATCGACCGAACCTATCACATCCTTCCCCTTCCGCCCCTTCAAGCGTCAGTAGGCTAACGCCCTCCAGGCAACTCCAAGTTTGTGTTTTACACCCAAGTATTGGTGTTGCATTAACACGTTTATTAGTGTGCATATATGCATATATTGTTTTTAATAACAATTACTAGATTTTCTTGGATAAAAACACTATACTGCCATGGGCAAAGCTTTTAGAGGACCGGGGCACCCCCTAGCCCCCACAATTTTTTTGCTAAGTAGCGTAAATTTGTCGTGTGAAAGTTTTTACGTACTGAGTCTGGCCCTACCGTTTTGAAGGTTTTGTGACTTTCAACTCTCTCGAAAAAAAATTTCAAGCTCCACCACTATTATTCCGTTATAAGGATATGACTCTTTAAGCTTTTCATTGGGAGACACACCATAACCACAAGTATCTCCACACAACGTGTATATATGTATAGATATGTATGTAATTTTTTTTGAACGGCCAACTAAAGTATTGCCGGGTACTCTGTACGCAGCCCCTAATGGCAAAGGGAAGCCTACAGACTCAGAGCCGAACTCACGAGCCTCGCAGCGGCCCAACACGCACACACGGAGCCCCTAGCCCACTTGTCTCATGTTCTAGGGAAAACCTCGCCCCCATACCCGTCCGAAGGTACGACGACGATAAGCCTGTAAAACCTAGAGGAATCAAGAGTCGAACTCATGACCACAAGGGCCCTGAGTCTCTCCATCACCTTCTACCTCCACCGGGCTATATGTATGTATGTATTATATAATATAATTAATAATTAATAATTTTAATAGACCCTTCAGAGTTCAGTCGCTGCGGTTAAAAGGAGGCTATGTCTCTTTAATAACAGAGCACGTTTTCCCAGAGCAATAATCTATTAAACACAAATTACTACACTTCCTAAACATACACAACTGCAATAAAATCTTGTACACTGATCTCTTTATCTCCTACATTTATTGAAGAATCGCATAGAAAAGTGTGAATAATTAAACTTTTAGCTGTTAGATCCTGTTTAATGTACGATCATGCCGCCTGCCCCTTCTCTGAAACACTACATATTTCCCTCTTTCCTCTTCCTTCCATCTTTGCTTTGTGTTAGAGAAAACAGAGCTGACACTCGATCCTTCCTTACATGTTCATAACTTCATCAATTATTATTTTTTAAACCAAATCATACTTTGTTTTGTTCTTATCTTACTGGGTATTTCAGCTTATTCAATTTTAAGAACGCCCCATTTGGATTTGTTGTTCAATCATCTTTGTTTCATATGCTCTGTTTTTCAGTGTTCAAGATTCTAAATTCATTCATCTTTATCTAATTCGTCGGACATTTTTCAATTGATCGGTATTTTTAGTAACTGATAGGATCAAGCACAGTTATACTGTTCTAAGTTCAGTTTATTTCTCTACTTCTGTTCGCTTCAGGATCAAATATTCAAATCCCCTGTTTTTGCTCTGTTTTTTGCTCTGTTTTCAGTGTTTTTGGGTGAAGAAAAAGCTTTAGATGGGGGTTATTAATATAAATGGGGTGGTTGTGATTGTGATAATGTGTTTGATTGGAATGTGTGTGAATGGAGAAGATGGAGAGTATGAAGGTGTGGAAGGAGGAGCTCCAATGGTGAAAACAGAGCAGGAAGCTTTGTACTCTGCTATTCAAGGGTTTGTAGGTGAAGGGTGGAATGGGTCGGATCTTTATCCGGATCCTTGTGGTTGGACTCCAATTCAGGTACTCTCCCATGTTTAATTTTTTTGAGTTTACACAACTAGACAGATACCACTTGTTTATCTTGAAGTCTATGATGTCTATCACATGTTATGGTGAAACAAAATCTTTTGAAAGGAAAATAATAAGAGTTTTAAACTTTTAAAATCTTTGACAAACTTGAATATAGAATTATCTATATATTTAAGAATCTTGAAAGGAATAGCCCCTTCATGCTAACATGCGCCACCGCCTCAAGCTAACATGCACCGCCAACCATGTTTGACCGTTTGTGATTTGTTTTGACCTGCTCTTTAAACACCTCAAAAAACCCTCATCTGCTCCACAATCTTTTCAGCCTCTATGCTCTGTAACCATCATCAACAGCACCGTGACTTATCATCAGCGATCACTATCCTAATATCCTTGAGCCCAAGCCTAACAGCCCCTTCTGGTACATCTGTCCATACCTACCCACAGCTTCCTGGGTTCTCCGGTTACTGGGTTAGGATGATTCCGCGGTTGAACAAGATGTTGCGCCGCCGTACACGGTGGCTCTCCGCCACTCTTCGTCGTCTGTACTCAGACACCACCAAAGAGATAAACTACCTTCATTGCAACATATGCGAGGTTAAAATCTAGATTTGGTTTGAAGCGCCGCAACGCGGCGCAGGTTAAAACCCTAGTTACTATTTTTACTTTGTAACTTAATAGTAAAATATTTACACGTTTGTTAAAAGCTTAAATTGGATGTGGCTCATGCCTAAACTAAAACATGTTTACTAAATGTGACCAGCCTTCATATACAATGAGAGCATATCATACACTATAAATATATAATAATATTTATATTTTAATGAAAATTTAATTGTATAGAGATTATAATATTTATGATTATAATAAAAAAACTGGATTATATATTTATATACACATATATATTATGTTATGCATAATTATAGTTTTATAGAAAATAAATATAGTTAAATATATAATAAATAAGTAATTCACGAGTCTAAATTATTCAGACTTATTTGACAAAATACAAGAACAATATTTCTAGTTGTATGTATTGGGTGCTCATCTTTGCATGCATAAAAATATTTCTAGTTGTATGTTCTTGGGAAAAAGTAAGTGACAGTTAAATGTTATTGAGACTTATTTGACAAAAAAATAAAACCTTTGATGTTTATTCTTTTGTTTGACAGGGTGTTTCTTGTGATATTTTTGATGGATTTTGGTACGTGACAGACTTGAACATTGGTTCCATCCAAGATAACTCCCTTACATGTGGTCCAAATCCTAAATTCAGCCCCCATTTGTTCCAACTCAAGCACCTAAAATCACTAGCTTTTTTCAATTGTTTTTCCTCCCCACCTATTGCATTTCATTCTGGGAACTGGACTGCGTTTTCGGGTAGTCTAGAGTCTCTCGAGTTCCGGTCAAACCTTGGTCTGACCGGACCCATTCCAGCCTCTTTTGGGCAACTCGAAAGGCTTCAATCTTTAGTGCTAATCGAAAACAGATTATCAGGTGGGCTGCCGGACAACATTGGTAACTTGAGACATTTGAAAAGATTGGTGTTATCGGGAAATCGGTTCACAGGCAAAATCGGAGATAGTTATGGTTATTTAAGTGAGTTATTAATCATGGATTTGAGTAGAAACTCACTATGTGGGAGATTACCTTTGACTTTTGGAGGGTTGACTTCTCTCTTGAAGCTTGACTTGAGTGAAAACCAATTAGAAGGGAATATCCCAAGTGAGATTAGCAATATGAAGAATTTAACACTCTTGGATCTTAGTAACAACAAGTTTTCTGGTGGGTTGACTAAGTCAATTCAAGAAATGAGTTCATTACAAGAGTTGGTTTTGTCAAGAAACCCTATAGGAGGTGATCTCATGAACATTGAGTGGCAAAATCTTCAAGGGCTTGTGGTTTTGGATCTTTCAAGCACACGGTTGACGGGTGGGATCCCGGAATCCATTTCTCAAATGAGAAGACTAAGATTTTTGGGTCTTAGTTACAATAATCTCTCGGGATATCTTACACCAAAACTGGCGGAATTACCTGATTTGACTTCGTTATACGTATATGAAAACAAGCTCGTGGGAGAGCTCAAATTTCCTCGAGGGTTTTATGACAAAATGGGAAGGCGCTTTGGGGCTTGGAATAACTCTGATTTGTGTCTCCCAGTCGGTTTGATGCCTATGAGATTAGGACCATTTGGGGTGAAGGCGTGTCGGGAAGTCATGTTAACTGAGGTTAGTCTTGGTGATTCTGGTTTAAAGTTGGGTAATGAGAATCAAAATTCTGATTCCCTTGATTCTCATTACCCAACTTCTTTCAGTTCCTTAGGAAACAAATTCAATAGGATATGTCTGATTTGGAGTGTGTTTACAACATTTATCTTTTTCGTGTAATGATTTAATCTTATAATGTAATATGAAACCCCTTTTAACACGAATTAGGGTATGGTTAGATATAGATCGAACAATATTTTGGCCTTATGGCTGATAGCTACGTGCCGCTACTTGTCTACATGTCACGGGTAGTTGAAACACAACTTGATGCTTGATGAGTCGATGCGATGATTATATGGTGATGTAAAGGTCAGATAATATATAAAAACTATTGTAGTTTTGTGAATCTCAAGCTAATTAATATAACTATATGTGGATATAGGTGTGTGAAAATGTATTTGCATTTGGGTGTATTGTTTGTATCTAATGGATAATTGAACATTGTTAGGGAAATTATGGCAATGTAGCTAGAGGCAATAGGTGGTGGTGGTGTTTAATGTAACGTGAGGTTATATCTACACGTTAACGTTAGTGTTGCTTTCTGGACCATTTAGGCATGTGCTGAAGTTGTCACAAAATAAATGCACTATATTTCCAAAATACCTTTTTATTAAAGGGGAAGAAAGTAGCAAAATAAGACATGATAATTTATTAGCCTAAAACTGAATAAGAGATCTAAGATAAATGTACAAATGAGTAGTGAGAAATAAACAAGCATATTGAAGTTTTATTGAATTATGTTGGTCTGTGCTTGTGAAGTAAACCATAAATAGACGCGCGAGTAATGCACATCGAGTTATAACCGGTCAATGTTATCAAATAAGTTTTTAGTATAACATAGGTGTTTAATACAAAACTAATTTTAAGTAGAGAACCATGACAAAAGATAAAAGTTAGATGAAGAGATAAAAAGAGTCCGTAACGAAAGAAACACTTAATAGTGTATGATGTATGAAATGGGAGAGAAAGACGCACTTAACAAACATTTATGTATCATGTTTAAGGAAATTTGTATCTAGGGTTGAGTATTGAAAAACCAAGAACTTTTATGTCTTAAATTTTACCGGTGGATTTTTTTATTAGGCTTGTTTTTTTTCTCTTTCGAAAAAACTATTCACATATATGACTCTAACTTCTTGGGGTGTGTACGGTTCAATTTGATTTGGTTTTATGGTAAAAGCATAACCGTAACTGCATGGTTCATTTTCAATTTTTGAAAACCATTTGACAGCTGTTTCGGTTTTAGTAACGGTTTGGTTCGGTTTTTTTGGTTTTTGGAGCATAATTATGCAAAATTAAAAAATAAAACGCAAAATCTAAAATTTAAGAATCTTTCTTAGATGTATACCTTTATGTTAATATATTTAACTTTTTGAATTAATATTGTTCACAAAAACCTAACATTCTAAACTATTTTAATGTTTTTTCAAAGTTTTTTAAGACATTTTATTTTGTGATACTTTGAAAATTAATTATTGTTCATGCTAAATTTTGGTATCTATATATATATATAAAAGAAAAGACTTTTGCTGACGTGGCGTGCAATTGAGGCTCCAACCTTGTGCCACGTGGCATCATAATGGAGAGTTTTTGGTGTTTTTGAATTGTTTTCTTTTTTAATTAAATTGAGTTATTTTAGGAAAAAAGAATTTAAAAATAAATTTAAAATTTTCTCTCTCATATTTCCTCCCATAACTTTTAAACGTTTATATCTTTTATATACGGGATTTTTTAAAGAAAAAAATTACACCAAATTAACGAGCGTTTTATTATCTTTCCAACGAGTACCATAGTGCTATATAAAAAACGGAGAAAAAATCTACTATTTTTTGTGGGGTTTCGTTCATACAGGAAAAAAATACACAAAGTGTTCATGTTATCACGTAAAATTAGATTTTTTGGGGAATATGAGTTATTACTGATTAGAATACTATGAACATGCAATGATTAGAAGATTTTGTAGTTAGTTAACTTGAACCATTTGTAATAGGTTATCACGTAAAATTAGATTTAGCAACCCCGGGACCCTCCCGGGGTAATCAGCTAGTTTCTTATAAACAACAAACAACGGATAAATCAAGTAGTTGATTAGTTTCACAAAGGTCTATTGTAAAATTCACATGTATGTAAACAAAAATAAAAATCATCGTATACTTAACGAAGTTTAGGGAGTATATCCGAATTTCAAACCAACAACATGAACGATTACAATATTTATTAATCTTTATCTTTATTACTAGCTTTTATCCCGGGAGTGTCCCGGGGTTGAAATATCTAATATAACATAATAAAATATCTAATATGATAACAAAATTAATGATTTGTCAATACATAAATAATATTAATAATAATAATAATAATATTATTATTTATTTTAAACAAATTTTGTCATAAGTTATTATATTCAAATATAAAAAAAAAGAATCTTTGCCTATGAAGTTATGTTTATCGTTTGTGATTTATTAGTAAAGTAAAATATATTTGGAAACAAAACCCCACAAAAATAGATGTTTTTTTTCTCCGTTTTTTATATAGCACTATGGTACTTGTTGGAAAGATAATAAAACGCTCGTTAATTTGGTGTAATTTTTTTCTTTAAAAAATCTCGTATATAAAATATATTAACGTTTAAAAGTTATGGGAGGAAACATTAGAGAGAAAATTTAATTTTGTTTTTAAATTCTTATCTTTTCCTAAAATAATTATAATATATATAGATTTATTAAAAAAACTCAAAAATTAAAAAATCCTACATGATGCCACGTGGCACATTCAAGGAGGGGTTGAGGCCTCCATTGAATGCCACATCATCAAAGTTCAATTCTTTTATTATAAGTTATAGATTATTTTATTATACAATAAACAAAAATCTTATGATTGTTTAAATTCTCTCTCATATGAAACAATATTATTAAATCATAATTTCGGGTTTATCTCTTATTTATTTTCTTAATGTTTTTGCTTATTAAAAACTAAAATATTTTATTGATTCAGCTCAAGTAATATTAAATTTTCTAACCTAATAATAATAAATAAAAAATAATAGCCCGTATGATGCACAAGTTTCTAATGAATACACTAAATAAAACTGTAAATGAGAGTTTTGTTTTCATCCACAGCTGAATAGGTCAAAACTAGTCGTTTCTAACAAAGCTACACATTCAAGACCAGCACCTCAATCACACCCTTCAATGGTTGCTTATACGGTTCTACCTTTGCTCTTCATCCAAACATACATTCTCTATTTAATATACATTTTCATTCTTATTCATATGATTAAAATTGTTGTTTTCTCATATTACAGTATATTAATTTCTATGCAAAATCGTAACACACATTTTGTCACTTCATACTAGATTTGTGTATCCCGAAAAATTCCCAGGATATAACCTAGTTTTTTCTATATAAAAGTATACTTATTATTTTAAAATTCCGACATCATAAAACAATCACGTTTTAAACTTTATTGGTTTTAAAAAGGTATTTAAGAATCATATACTCCCTAATTAGGAAGCATACATCCTGACTCATATCACACACCAATAGAAAGCTGCCGCATACCCCAAAATATGATGTCACACCCCCAAAATATGATGTCACGGAGTATATGAAACCCATAACCGTTTTAAAAATGATAAAGTAGATAAAACACACTTATTTGGATTTAATATTTAAGAGTTACACATTCTAAAAGTATCAACTAAGCCTCAAATTAGTAAAATAGAAACTAAATAAATTGTAACACTTAAAGTTTGCCAAAAAATAAAACTACATAGATTATGAAGACACTTAACCCCACTTAAATGGTATTGCATTTACAATATTAGGGTCTGTTTTGTATGGGGTAATGAAATGGATGAGAGAATGAAATGGAGAAGACAATGGAATGAATCATTACTTTGTATTGTTTGGTATGTAAGAAAAGGTCAAAAGAAATAAAGTCCGTGATGGTGAATGGTAGCGGTGGCGGTTGGCTGCGGGTTGCGCGATGGTGGTTGGTGGTGGTAGTGGTGGCGATGATGATGGGTGGCGATGATGATGGGTGGTAGTGATAGTGGTCGGTGGGTGGCGACATTTGGTGCTGATAATAGTAGTGACAGTGGTGGTGGGTGGTGACAGGAAGTGGTGGTGGCGACGACGGTTGGTGGTGGCTTTGGTGGTCGGTGGGTGGCGATAGTCAGTGACGGAGAGTGTCGGTGTTGGCGGTTGGTGCTTAGTGGTAGGTGGCGGTGGTTGACGGTGGAGGTGTTGGTTGGTTGGTGCCGGTGGTCGGTGATGGCGGTAGTAGGTGAGTGGCGGTGGTGGTTGGTGGGTGGCAGCGGTCGGTGGTGGGTGGCGGTGGTTGGCGACGACGGACAGTGGCGATGGATGGTAGTGGTAGAGGTGGGTGGTGGTGGTTAGTGATGATGAATGGAAAAAAAACAGAGGGATGGATGGAATGAATTTTGGGTTTTTAAAGGGAATGGAATAGAGGAAGTAATGGATGATTCAATTACCTTAACCAACCAAATATCTATTTTTTCATTCCATCATAATGCTCCATTCCATTCGTTCTAAATCTTTATTTCCTTCTTATCGAAGAGAAGGGGGGAGGGGGGAGGGCATTTCTCATATTTAGAATCTTTCTGCAGTGTGCTTACCTTTATTATTATTTCATATTTTTTTCTCTTTACTATGTGATAGATCATCGAAGCGTGAGCGGGCATGGAGAAGAGAAAGGTCAAATACGTCGGCCTAACAAGAATTAGCAAGGACGTAATGACAAGATGAGGTGCCATGGGCACCCCCTCTTAGAAAGAAGGGTTGAAGCTTTGTCTATTGCCTAACAACAACCGAGCGAGGGGCCTTCTTTTGACACAATTCTGGACTTAATTCTAGAGAAGAGTTTGCTACCCACGTCTATAAAAAATGACATAACATTTTGCACAAAGGGGGTTATTTCAAAATCGGTTTTATGTATGGTGAAGAGGGTAAAAACCCTATATCGGGTATGTTTGGCAAAACTAGCTGGTGGCTGGTAGCTGATAGCTGGAAGCTGTAGCTTTTTAAATATATTTTGGTGTTTGGCAGAGTAGCTGGAGCTTTTAATAAAATGCATAAAATAACCAAAATAGGCATAATTAAAAGCTTGTAAGGAAGGTTTTTATTTTATTTTTATAATAGAATGGTTATTTGTGTCATTTACTCATTAAAAACTTGTAACTAGTAGACGTTTTTTCCTAAACGCTAGTACTACTAGCTTTTCAATATAGAGTTTTTTCTCCTAACCTAAAAGCTTAAAGCCCTTTCAACCAAACAAGGTTTTTTATTAAATATAAGTTTTTTCTTAAAAGCTTGAAGCTCCTAAAAGCTCTTAAAAGCTCTTTGCCAAACATACCCATCGCTTAACCAGTTCAAGTATGGAAATGTTTTTGAAGAAAAAGTGATTAGGTTTTTTTAGTTCCGGTTTTGGGTCTAAGTATAATCAAGTTGGATTAGTTTCAAATCATAGGGTATGGAACCAATTAAAGTTCTACTGGTAAGGTCGGGTGTGGAAACCGGGTATTACGAAACTGGTTTAGGGCTTTTTAATTCGGTACACATAGGGTTTATGGTGCACCACTAATCTCTAACTTCGTAGATTTCAAATTTGCCTTAACATAAAAACTTAAAATCATTTTACAAGTTTTATTTCAATTACAAAAATTTAAAAAGATGGAAAAGGATTCTATGTTTTTTTCATTTACTTCATTGGAGAGGATATTGGGCTGGGGTTATACACTTCTAGTCCATCCAAGATTAGTGCATTAGGAATTAGGATTGACACACTTACCTTCTATAAAAAAGAGAAGCTAACAATTTATCTTCCGGCCCACCCCTTTATGGTGTTGTGGTAACGATGTTGGGTTTTAAATAGGAGGTTGGAGTTCAAACCTCTTAAGAGGTAAAAATATCCTCTATTTAAAAGAGGAGAAATTAGCCGTTAAAAAAACAATTTATCTTCCGTCGGATCTTTCTATAAGTATAAAATTTACCCACTTACGTGTGTTCATTGTTACTGGTAGGAAACTCGCGTGATGCGGCGGGAACGACACTTTTAAAAAAATCATAGTCAACCACCTAAAGCACCTAAATTAATATTTATATCCTCCGTATGCAACCTTCACTTGACACCTTTATCTATACATAGCATGCCATTGACGTCTCCGTTACTACTTACACTTAGATTTTCCGTACCCTTCTCTTCATCCCCTTTCAAGTCACTTTTCTCCACAAGTTATCTCTACATGCACCTATATATACAACATGCATATTCTAAAACCTCATAAAATTTTATTCTTTACTCAAATGGCTTTCTTTTCTTCTTTCATAACTTCATGGAAGCTCTTCGTGTTGCTCTTTCTAGTGATCCTTCTTGTGAGCCCGAGCTTTTCGAGTAGCCGTGGGGAGATGTTATCATCACCCAAACATCACAAGGGATCAATGGCGGAACTCGCT
Organism: Ambrosia artemisiifolia; assembly: GCA_032199755.1. Taxonomy (NCBI): domain Eukaryota; kingdom Viridiplantae; phylum Streptophyta; class Magnoliopsida; order Asterales; family Asteraceae; genus Ambrosia; species Ambrosia artemisiifolia. The sequence continues at coordinate 6,383,175 of CM063518.1, forward strand.
ACCAAGAACCGTGATTTGTTTCTCGGTATGCTGCCTAAAGGCAATCCTGCTCCTCCTTCGGGTCCTTCAAAGTCACACTATTAGTGTGGAAGTAAGTTATATCAAGAAGTGAAGCATAGATGCATACATATTTGTATGTGTAGATATATTGATGCAGAATCAAGATCCCTTTATTGGATCATTGTCTTGTTGTTGCATATATAAAGGTTGTATGGGATAATGTAATTAAAAGATTTAAGTACATGAAGATGGGGTTATAAGATTATAAGTTTTTATTGTTTAACGTTTTATTTTAATATATAAACTATTCTTTATTAACGTAACTAGATTTATATTCCGGGAGCGTCCCGGGTTCAAAAATCTAATATGACATATCAATTTTACATACGAAATAGACTAATGCGTTTTACAGTTACATGTAGGAAAGTTTCGGGTAGCACCTAACCTAAAACAATTAACAATGTATCTCCAATGTTAACGCCTAACCTTAAAAAATGTATAACTCTAATATTATAGAATTCATATTTATTGGTTTGAACATAATTAATGACTTGCCTATAAATGATTAATGAATAACCTGAACACTTTGTGTTTTTGTTCCTGTGTGAACAAAACCCTACAAAAAATAATCGTTTTTTTCTCCGTTTTTATATAGCACTATGGTACTCGTTTGAAAGATAATAAAACGCTCGTTAATTTGGTGTAGTTTTTTTCTTTAAAAAATCTCGTATATAAAAGATATTAACGTTTAAAAATTATGGTATGAAATATGAGAGAGAAAAATCCAAATTTGTTTTTAAATTCTTTTTTTTTTCTAAAGTAACTTAATGCCACACGGCATCCTCTCTCAATAAGGAGAATGCATGTATAAGTGCCATATAGGATGAACCATTTTCAAATATATACAGATTTAAAGAAATAGTAATTTGTGACAATACATGAAATGAAATCGTGTTATTTATAGAGGCATTAACTTGCTTCTAATGTTTTGAAACCTGGACCGGGAAACCGGCCGGTCGGACCAGGAAAAAGGAGGTCGGACTAGTTATTATTTTTTTTTTTGGGTTTTTAGTTTGATTTTGGGTCGGTTCTTTGGATCGGTCAGACCGGCGAACCGCCGGGGACTTCGGTTCGATGTCCGGTCCGGTTCTGAAAACATTGCTTGCTTCACATGCTCGCTACCATATGAATAATGTCTATACGTTACGGTCACATACATGACGTCTAGAAAAAAATATTGTCACATCAGAGTCACTAAGATTGTGGTAGCTTTCGTTTCACAGGAATTGAATGGAATTCGAAGGAATTAGAATGTGTATTCGATTTCTTATGTTGTTCGTTACAACAAAAGAAAGAATTGTAACTGAACAACAACATATGGAAGGGAATCCATGTTTCAATTCCATCGAGATTTCATTTTATTTTATGAAACTAACAAATCAAAATTCCAAAACAAATTATGGTTCACGCGCGAATTCCAATTCCTTTGCAATCCATGAAAACGAACGCTACCGGGTATTACCAAAGAATTAACCTTGAGGAGAATTCGAAAGAGCAGATGAGATGTGAGAATATCAGAAAGTGTTGCACGCGCGGGAATATATATATGCACATTTCGATGAGGGAAATTTGAGTTGTTTTTATATTTTTTTTCCAAACATATTATAAGTGTCGTTTTAGGGATGAGTTTGGTATCAAATTGATTATGATACCAAAAATACCAATTTTGAATTTTACCAAAATTTGGTACCAATGTCAAACCGACCCAAACATGACCTGTTTGACCTGGTTTTTCTCTATTTTGTTTTTTTTTTTTTACAAAATTACAGATTAATATAAAAAATGAATTTTTATTGTTAAATCTCATGTTAATTTCTTTTTAAGTTATTCTTATGGCATAAAATACGGACAAAGAGAAAATAAAATATAATATAAATAGGTTAAACGGGTCACTCTGCCAATTTGTTTGGGTTGACCCAAACCTGACCCGTTTAGCTAAACGGGTTGACGGGTTCAATCGAAATTGACCCGAACACGTTTAGTCTAAACCCGAACCCGCAAATTCCGTGTTAAGTTCGTGTCAGAAATCCACACCCCTAATTCCATACCATATAGCCTAATACAAAAACTTACAGATTAAAAAAAACGAGCATAAAATTTAAATACTAAAATTTATTGTCAAATTTCTGGATAATTTTTATACTATTATAAAATGCCAAGAATGTTAATTTATGTCATACACCAAGCATTCTTAAAAAAAGGGCAGGTTAGACGATTGAACCCATGACTTCTTCAGGTTTAACCTGAATACTGCCCTTTTACTTCCCCATGGTTGGTCCAAAACTAACCCAAACCTGTTTTATAGTAACCTGAAACCAGATATTTCGTATTAGGTTCAAATGTGTATAAAATACCAACCGTAACAGAAAGTTTGTTTATGTTTATGTTGAAATTCAATAAATTGTTGGGAATTTCGAATAATGAAGATCGATCTTAAACGTGCAAGGTTTATGAGTGAATAATTATAGTTTAGTTTATTAATTATGTTAGTGAGTTAATGAATAGGTGTAATCATTGTGTCCTAATTAATTGGTTAATTATCAATGTATCAAACATCCTAAACATGTTAGGTTTGGACGTTTATTTGATAATTAATTATATTAACAATCCTAGTTTAACTCTAATGTGATAGGTTATAAAAATACCATGTTTTTTTTGAACGATAAACTAAGTATTGCCGGGTACTCTGTACGTGGCTCCCAATGGCCGAAAGGGGCCCCAGACGGCCTCTAGTCCGTACGGACAGAGCCCTTCGGCCCACCCGTCTCATGTTCCAGGGAAAACCCGGCCCACAAACCCGCCCGAAGGCACGACGGTAGTGAACCGGTAAAACCTGGAGGGATCAGGAGTCGAACCCATAACCACAAGGGTCAAGGGTCTCTCCATCACTTCCCAACCACCTACCCCACCACAAGGGTGGAGGTATCCATCACATGCCTCCCGTGAGAATCGAACCCGGCTCCCCCAAAGAGAGAACCGACCCTTTTACCACTAGGCCACATGATCAGGATATAAAAATACCATGTATTGGTATCCTGGAAAAGTTTAAATTTTTGTGTAGTTTTCTTGAATCTAATAATATTGTGTGAGTTAACCATAATTTTGATTGTTGATTTAGACTTGATAAAGGACATGTGAACCAATTCTAACTACATAATGAACTTATATATTCTTATAATCATGATTATTGTAATATGGTTGAAGTGAAAATGAGTTGGAATAATACAACTATGCTAACACGTCACATGAAACAAATCAAAACCAAACCTATAATTCAAAGCTCAACTTAAGCAAATACATTGCGTACTAAAAGTGTACGACTACTTATTTGTCAATCTCCCGATTGCAGTGACTCAATCTTTACTTTACATTGATGTAGTTGGGTCAACAAACAGATGACGTGATAAAGAGTATCATTATTTATTTATCTTTACGTTTTTTAACGGCTCAATTTACATAAAATTAAGTCATTGACAGGGCTCGAACCCTTGACCTCAACCCATTTGTTTAGTAGTCACCATTCAGTTTCTACTTTGAATATTAGGACAGTTATCGACGCTTTATCATTACGTCGTTATCATTATCGCGTAGTTAATTGAACATATATATTTAAGTAGGTAAGTCATAGTTAATCAATAAATGTATCAATGTGTATGCAATATAAATCAAACGCAACTTTTAGTCAAGAATCATTTCACTCTTCAATCATAACATAAACCGAAAGTGATGGAACACTTGTCTATCTTAGAAACAAACTTTTAATGTCTTTTTTCCCTTTTCATTAATTACTTCAACATAAATAACAGAAATAGCAGATCAATTTAATTTAGCAGGGAAGGGACTAAACCCATTTTTCAACATAGTCTCCAAAGGTTGAAACAGCGGTTGAGGTAGGTTTTTCCAGTCATACCAATCCCAACCATCACATTTTTCGGGCTCAACGTTTTGAGGGAGCTGCTCAGGATCCGTTAAAGAAGCGCGCATAAGAACAGCAACAACATGTAGCTGTTTTGCAGCTTCAGTAAAAACATTATTTGTTACTGTTACAAACTGTATATCCTTGATGTCTAGCCCGGTTTCCTCTTTCACCTCCCTTGCCGCACATTCCTCAAAGCTTTCACCTTGAAAACAAAGCACGCGTATGTTATTTTACATTTAATTGACGGATTCCAATTATTAGATTTCAGAACGAACATCCAAACACGCTGTCAAACATCGAACATGTGTAAATGGAAATAGGACCACATTAATATCCTTAAGCTTGCTAGGTCACCTGATGGGTCTATTTTGCACAAAATCTGCCTTGCAACCTTGATTTATGTTAATACATTTGATATTGCAAAATGTCTATTTCATCAATTACTAAACCAAACTTTGACCACAAACATGTAGCACATCAAAATCATGTTCTAGATAGTGATGCTAAATGTGTCGCGTTCATGTTCATGGGTTGGTGAGTCAAAGTCAAACACAACATCAACTCAAATATCATGCCAGACACACGAACCCGAACACGACACACATTCTGCGGGGTGACAATGTGACATGAACCTTGGCCGTTTAACGCAAACAATTATTTTAAGTTTTTAACATTTTATTTCTTTTTTTTTTGTTTTGCTTATATTTGCCCAATTATAAATATACAGAAAAATAAAATAAATTATGTTTAAACCATGAAAACATGATATTCATTTATCTTTTATGTGTTAAAATTTGGCATAAACTACAAACTTATGAGGTAAAGCATATTTTCTAAAAATTTAAAAAATAATCCAGTTAAACGGGTCAACCCACGAACCTGCGAGTCAGCACAAACCCAACCCGTATAGAATAAAGCCAGTCCCACGAATTTTGTGTTAGGTTTGTGTCGCATTAGAAATTCACATAAAGGTTCTAGACTTATACAAAGCCCGATATAATCTTATGCATCCGATCGATATAATGATCAAATTTAAGGGGATAGCTGTTTTACAAGCATTGTGGATGTGATACTCGGTTGTGTAATGTTTTGCTAGCGTCTTGCTAGTTTTCGGAAATAAAAGTTTGGTTGGCCGTTCAAAAAAAATTTAAGGGGATAGGCCAGTCATCGATCAAACAATGGGAAGATCAGAGGTCTCCGATTGGAGGCTATTAATGCAATCGGTACCCTGTTACCTAAAAGACAAAGCATAAACAAAGTATCACATGAAGTGACCCTTTTGTCATTGCCAACACTACACAACCTCAACCACCTGATTATTATTAATTACTACAGTAACAACAACAACATCTCTACTCCTTTATTCCTGATTAAAACATAAAGATGACTGACCGAACTCAAGGTGACCACCGGGCAGTGCATAAGTGTTGTGACCGACTGAAGAGCGGCGACGACCTAGAAGCACCGTGTCTCCCTTGACCAGGAACACAGCAACCCCGACTACAGGTGCCTGCGACATGTTTCTGATGATTGATTGTTTTCACTTTTCAGTTCACCACTCACTTATTTTGACAATGGTGCGGGAACTTGTTAAAGTAATAAAAGGGTCGCTATCAAAAAAGTGAATTTTGCTGTGCACAATGGACCCTCCTTTTGTGATTATTAATTTATTTTATACACCTTAAAATAAACACTAGGTATTGATTTGTTTAGTTATGGCCAAGGTTTTCAGAACCGGACCGGACCCCCGGCCGGTTCATCGGTTCGATCGGTCCCACTGGTTCGACCGGTCTAACGAACCGGGCCAAAAATGATTCGAAACCCAAAAATAATAAAAAAAATTAAAAAAACCGGTCTGACCACCCGGTTTTCTGGTCCGACCAGGCGGTTTTCCGGTCCGAGGCCGGTTCACTTGCATGCCGGTCCAAACACCCGAACCGGACCGGTCCAGGTCCCGGAACCCGGTCCGACCGGCCGGTCCGGTCCGGTTTTCAAAACAGTGGTTATGGCACCCACAGTATGGCATTAGGTATAAGTATATACTAACATAAAATGAGAATGAACGGAGATAAATAAATAAAGTCGTGATATGCTTAAAATGATATTGACACGCTTATTATATCAATCTAAAACCATAAAAATGAATAAATTCGTGATGTGTAACATGTATTGAAATGTAGATGAAAATATGTGTGTCATTACTATTTTGGATTTTGGCAAAAATGAGTAGGATGGTTAGTAAGTTTAATAAAGGTTTATGGGTTTATATACCAATCATTCATACTGTATATCATAAAAACCGATACATGTTAGAGGTCTGTGTTTGAGGATGAAAATGAGAGTTTGATGATGATGAAGATGATGAGCAATGGGAGGTCTATGTTTTGCAAAATGAAGTGAAGGGTTTTGTTTAATTTATAAAAAAATGTTTTTGTGAAGTGAATCAGTGAAGTAAAACGGCAAAGAATTTGTTAAAATCAGTAAACTGAAAAAAAAAAAAAAAAAACCCGGGTAGCATCTCGTCCCCTAATAAGATCTGGACACTTTGTATTCAAGCGAAAATTACAAAAATACCACAAATTACAATAATCACACAAATAGAAAAAAGAGCAATCAGTCAGGGGATTCTCATTCACAAATCACCAACCAGACCCTTTTGCCTCCACAGTTTGACGGTAACATTAACGCCAAACCACCCTCATGGGTCCCACCACCAACCTCCAATAATCCCGTGAACCCCTTGACACCTCAGCACTCGTCTTTTCGTACCGTACACAAATCACTCACTTAGTTAAAAGTTAACAACCTCTCTTCAATCACCACACACTCTGGCTGCAACAATACAACAATAATAATAATAATACACCACCATTAACGGTTAGTTAACGGAAGAAGATGACGGACATAACGGATGACATAGCAGAGGAGATATCTTTCCAGAGCTACGACGATGATCTCGGCCTTCTGTTTAGCCTCTTTCATGACGTTCTTCAACGAGAAGTAGGTCCGTATATCATGGAGAAAATAGAGCGTACTCGTACTCTCTCTCAGGTAGTGCATACAAGACGGTTCACACGAGTCTTATTCATGTTTGATATTTGTTGTTTTAATAGCGTTTAGAGTTCAACGGGTGGTCCACAGCAACTTCTCAACTCCCCAGGGGCAAGGATTTGTATTCTCTAGATTAGGGTTTTCTATCCAGAAGGGGGTGGCGGCGCAGCTTGTTGCCCGCCTACCTGCTATTCTTATGTAATTTGCCCCTTTTGTTTTAATGGAAAAATATAGCGTTTCGTTTAACACGATAATATAATTCACGTTTGATACTTGTTTTAATCGTGTCGTCTCTAACTTGTTTAATACGATAAGACCTGTTTTTCAAGGTTTAATAAAAAGTAGTTAAACGAGTCGTATTCAAGTTTAACACGATAAAACGTGTTTTACGTGCCGGTACGATACTTTACATGTTTAGAACTTGTGCGATTGTTATTAGTGTTAAGGTTATGATGTGATTGGAGGAGTTGATTGATATGATATGGAGTATGAGTTGATTAAGCTGTTTTAGACGCGTTGATGTTTGTTGATGTGTAATCTGTATGAAGATATGATGAGTTTACAATTTAATTGATCGGAGAGTAAAAATTTGAAGGAATGATGTTTGTGATTTATGTTCGATTAAACGATATCTGTTTCGTGCTATAAATCTAGGTTTGCTGAGTATGTAATTTGTTTTTACTTTTTTTTTTATGTTGAATTTTAATTTCTCTAGATTCAGGTGGTATCTAAACATGATGCTGAGATCTGATTTAGGACCAGAAATGTGACCTTTGTAGTTGTACAGTACAAGTATGCTAATGCTTATCTGTAGAAGATTTTCCTATATTGATTGCGTGGATAAGTAGATTCTTCATATGAACTATAAACTGTTTTCATATTTTGGTGGTCCTTTAGGGAATATTTTCAAAAGTTATAAAGCAGTTGACTAGATCTATAGAAAGTTAGGGGGGACGGGACGCTACCAGAAATAGTCACGGGTACCCCACTACCAGCACGGTAACACCGCCGCCACCCATGGTAGTGGTCCCGTGAACCAAAATCTGGTTGTAGTTAACGGGCTGGTACCCATGAGTTTCTCTCTCCCCCTTTTGTCTTTTTCTCTATTTTATTTCAAGTGGTGTGCTGCCTCCAAAAAACTGTTTCAGTGAAGTGATGTGACAGTGCATGATTGTAGAAATCAGTGAAGGTGAAAAAAACCTAGTGGAGCGCAGCGCCCCGTCCCCCCTTAGAAAGACTGAATGTGAATATGTGATCTCATTGTATTTACTTAAGAAAACCAAGGTAAGATACATGATTTTGTACCTGAAGGAATACGGAGTACAAGTCAAACAGAACCTAGTCAAAAGAATGCATGAAAGTCAGCTAGAAACATTTAACATGCCATTTTCATGGAAGAATATAATTCAAAAAGCAAGGTAGTAAGTTATCTAAATGTAGAACCAAGTCTTTCCATTACACAAGTCTATGAGCAATTTGATTGTGTGACAATGTGTTTTTTTTGCAATTTGATCTAATGATTAATATGTTTTAAATTGAATAGAAATGTGAAGAAATGCTGTTCCCTGGTACTTATACACTAAAGATTAAGAACATGTACAAATATGAAAAATAAGTATCCTGCAAGAACCCTGTTTTGATTCTTATATCTATATTTGGATATCAAGAACCCTGTTTTGATTCTTAGATTTGTGATATTGTGCTTCCATTTTGCTTTTAAGATATAAAATAGTAATGATCATTAAGTTGATTTGCATGGAAATCTGTGATTGATTGTAGAGTGCATGTCTTATAAGAGCAGCTGGGATTGAGGGTACAGCAGAGGTTCTAGAAAAGCAACTGGCTTCTGAGTTATCAAACTTGACACTAGAGGAAGCCTTGATGCTCGCTAGAGCTTTTAGTCACTTTCTTAGTTTAATGGGTATTGCTGAAACTCATCACAGGTAATTTATCCTTCATTCTTGGTTTAGTTAAAGCTTAAATCTATTTCTCAAGTGACATTAAAATTCAGTTACTAATACTGGCTGAGAACGAATGGTTTGTGACATGACAAATGTAATTTATTGCAGGTCTCGTAAGACAAGGAATGTGGCACAGGCCTCAAAATCATGTGATGATACTTTTAATCAGCTGATTCAAAGTGGGCTTTCTCCAGATGTGCTTCACGACACTGTATGCAATCAGGTATGGTTTTGGAGGACTTATGTTTTTTTTACATATTTTTTATATTCTTATATTTTCTGTACAAACCTGATATTGTCCTTATAGGCAGTAGAGATAGTCCTCACTGCACATCCCACTCAGATCAACAGGCGTACTCTTCAATATAAACACATTAGAATTTCTGTAAGTTGTTTGATTATTTGTTGAGATAAAGTTTTGGTTTTGTTAGTGATAAAGTAATATGACTTTTATTTGTTGATTTTTGCAGCATCTATTAGAAGTTAATGACCGCAAGGATCTTTCCCAGGAAGATCAAGATGCTCTGATAGAAGATCTGGTGCTCTTGAAAATTCTTTGAATAAAAGCAAAAGCTACTAAATAATTTTTTGAATAATTTTAAAAATTAATTTTACAGGTGAGAGAGATAACTTCTATATGGCAGACGGATGAACTTAGGCGCCACAAGCCTACACCAGTAGACGAAGCTAGAGCGGGTAACCTACTTTTGGAGATTCATATAGTTAAATGATTTATATTCATATATGAATCCTTTTAAAGATAATCAAATTACTTATTATTTATATAAAACCAGGATTAAACTATGTTGAGCAGTCCCTTTGGAAAGCCATACCCCATTACTTGCGTCGTCTCAGCAATGCTTTAAAGAAGGTATATTTTCCTTGACTTTATATTTATACAAATCTTTTTATATATATATTTTTTTCTTTCAGCATACTGGGAGGCCACTTCCTTTGACATGCACACCAATAAGATTTGGATCTTGGATGGGGGGTGATCGAGATGGAAATCCTAATGTCACTGCAAAGGTGAGGTTTCTGATCTTTTTTATTCTGAACTCTAGCCTTGTTTCATTACTATAAGTGAAGCATTAAGTTTCAGTAATAGTACCATTTATCCATCAAATGACTTGTATTTTTCATTGCAGGTTACAAGAGATGTATCTCTTCTATCAAGGTGGATGGCGATTGATCTTTACACACGGGAAGTTGACAACCTCAGATTCGAACTTTCTATGAACCACTGTAGCGATAGCCTGTCACATTTGGCACATGATATTACTGATAAAGGTCCGGCTTCTTTATTTTCTTGTTAGTTCATTTTAGATGCATCAGGTGCTGGTTAGCTTCTTAAATTAAGTTTATATTTTATAGAAAAGTCTGAGGAGGATCGGCACATGTGGTTGAACCATACACCAAAGAACCAAAGCCATCATGTTCATGGCCTACCTACACAACTTCCAGCTCAAGCTGATGCACCCTCTCGTACAGGTTTAAAAAAACTCTAACACATCACTAGTTTTGCCATCATAATAAACACAACATAAAGACCGTTTGGTTGAATCTGACTCTATGAAGTAATATAGTATATAAGAAACTGATACTTTTTTACTTCTTCCATAGAATGCAATGAAGTGGAATCTCATTATCCCCGCCTAGATGTTCCTGGGTCAGAGTACAAACCCCTGAAAAGCAAGGTAAAACAAATTTTAGCGAGCTGATATTTTCCTTTATCCTGGATCGATCAGTTGTAACTACAGATGGCAAGATGGGCAGGTTAAGGGATTATGTCAGGTTGATTAGTTAAACTCATTATGTTCATTTTTTTTAAATGTTAAAAAATAATGAATCTGTTAGTTACGGTTACACACAAAAAAATTTGATACAATAATAATTTAAATCATTCAATAAAAGTCACGTTTAGGAGGCTGTTTGTATTAATGAGTTTGGGCCACTTCAACCCCTTGACTCTTTCTCTATTTAGGCTTTGTTATTATTTTTCCCAAGTATAGCACAATGATAGATTACTGTTAAGTTAGTATTTAAATTGTATTATTGTATTTAATCTAAGTTGTGGGGGTTACCATCATCACACCACCGAACCATTGTGTCAGTTCACAAAGGGATGAGACACCCTTCAACCTATAATTACCGGTGATCCCTCATGTGTAAAAACCCAATGATCAAGAGCAAGTTTAGTATAAAAATTCTCACTAAATTCCTGAATAATATTGCGAGTGTGTAAAGAGATTATTAACACATAGCATTCTTTTATTTGAACCTTTTAATCTATTTGAGAATAAATCTACAAATGTGTCGAAATTACCAAATCTAAGATGTACTTTAGCACCCTCAACCCTGCAAATGAATTTATTCTGCATATTTCCAGGATGGGCCTGTTACTTCATCCCCAAGTTCGAGCAAAGTTGGTTTGAATGTAAATGTAGACGGGAACCCAACTAATCCAGTCACCATTCAACAACCTGTTACGCCGAAATCTGGATCTTTCAGCCCCAATCAGGTCGGCCAGAAGAAATCCTTCGCTGAAACGCAAGTCAGTAAAGCCAGCTTCCGAAAACTTCTTGAACCAAGCATGCCTCAGGAATCTGCCATATCTCCTTACAGAATTGTCCTTGGGGACGTAAAAGATAAGGTAATCTTAAGTGCTACATTCATGATAAAAGACACTAATTGAAATATTAAATATTAAGAATTAGCCATTGGATTTCAGTATATAAAAGGAAAGGATATGTACATATATTCCAGGAGGCAGCCCTTACTGTTACTTCTTTTTTTTTGGGGTAATTTTCATATACATTTTTAAGGTTATATAACATCTAACCTTTTCAATTGATTACAGCTTATGAACACCCGTAGACGGTTAGAGCAGCTTCTAGAAGGCCTTCCTTGTGATCAAGATCCTGGTGATTACTATGACTCACCAGACCAGCTATTGCAACCACTCATGCTGTGCTATGAATCTTTGGTATTATACACGATACATACATATTGATAATTTCTTCTGCTTTTTGGTAGACTTGTACATAACTCTTTACTGTCACAGCAATCATGCGGGTCGGGAATTCTAGCAGATGGAAGACTTGCTGATCTAATAAGAAGAGTTACTGTTTTTGGGATGGTACTGATGAAGCTTGACCTCCGTCAGGTTCGTTCTGTTTCATATAAAATATGAAGAATCCACATTCTCATATAACAAAAATGAAATTATCGACATGCAACAGGAATCAGGTAGACATTCAGATACTCTTGATGCGATTACCAAATATCTGGATATGGGAACATACAGTGAATGGGATGAAAAAAAGAGGCTGCAGTTTTTAACTAGAGAGCTAAAGGGAAAGAGGCCTCTGGTCCCTCCAACTATAGAGGTAACAAATACCATGTTTGTACTGGAATGATCCACTGTTTGTTCTCCTTTAAGTAACTAATTATTATTATTATTATTTTGAATTTTATTGAAATGATAATTAGGTTTCTCCTGAAGTTAAAGAAGTTCTGGACACATTCCGTGTATCTGCTGAGTTGGGTAGTGATTCCCTAGGAGCGTATGTGATTTCCATGGCCTCAAGTGTATGATAATCTTAATATTTTTCTAATTACTAACATGTTAATTTCTCTTTCATCACATCTTAGCTAATTTTCAACTTAACTTCTTGTTGCAATATACATTACAGGCAAGTGATGTCCTTGCTGTGGAGCTTCTTCAGAAAGATGCCCGTCTTGCTGTTTCAGGAGAACAAGGAAAACCATGTCGTGGTGGAGTGTAAGGCTGCTTGTCTTGTATTTCTTATATACATATATATGTATATATATGTATGTGTGTGTGCATGGCAAGAATTATGTTCTTACAGTTGGATTATGATTGACTTAAATAGATTGCGGGTGGTTCCTCTGTTTGAAACTGTGAAAGATCTGAGATCAGCTGGTGCAGTGATACGGGAACTATTATCGATTGATTGGTATAAAGACCATATCATAAAAAATCACAATGGACACCAAGAGGTATGTCACTAACTCACTATTACTCATTTGGAAGCACGGTAAACTTGGTTAAAGATATTAATGACTAACCTTTGCAGGTAATGGTTGGGTACTCTGACTCGGGTAAAGATGCTGGCCGTTTTGCTGCTGCATGGGAACTTTACAAAGCTCAAGAAGATGTTGTGGCTGCATGCAAAGAGTATGGTATCAAGATTACTCTTTTCCACGGGCGTGGTGGCAGCATTGGCCGTGGTGGTGGTCCTACACATCTTGCTATTCAGTCCCAGCCACCTGGTTCTGTCATGGTATGTTCTTGAACCAATATTTTTCTGCCTGTGTTTCAATTCTATGGTTATATCAGAACAATTTTATGCATGTAGCCTTTAGATATGCAAATCTTATACCTTTGGTGGTGTATTCACTTTTATCGCCTAAACCCGAACTATTCACTCTATACGCAATATGGCGTCATGTATGCCATTTGTTTAAGTCATTATTGATGTGAAAAAAGTCGAGTTGATTTTCTCTTATATTGTTATATAAGCATAACGCACCCAATAAGATGATTATTTTTTGTAATTTTTATTATACTATATCTTATGTAATGTTGCATGCATCTCTACCACAGAATGTCATTTTTATCCTTTGCTTGAATGTGCAGGGCACACTTCGATCTACCGAGCAAGGAGAAATGGTACAAGCCAAGTTTGGGTCACCAGGTATTGCTGTCCGTCAGTTAGAAATCTACACAACAGCGGTCCTACTAGCTACCCTCCGTCCCCCCAAACCGCCACGTGATGAAAACTGGCGGAATCTCATGGATGAAATCTCAAATCTGAGTTGCCAAAGTTACCGAAGTACAGTTTACGATAACCCAGAGTTCATCACTTACTTCCAAGAAGCCACACCACAGGCCGAACTCGGACATTTGAACATTGGTAGCCGTCCAACCAGGCGTAAATCCTCTGTAGGAATCGGAGATCTGCGTGCCATCCCATGGATATTTGCATGGACACAAACCCGATTCGTTCTTCCAGCATGGCTCGGAGTTGGAGCAGGTTTGAAAGGTGTTTGTGATAAGGGGCTGGTTAATGAACTAAAAGCAGCTTACACAGAATGGCCTTTTTTCCAATCTACAATTGACCTGATAGAAATGGTTTTGGGGAAAGCTGATAGCTCAATTGTTAAACATTATGATGACGCTCTGGTTCATGAATCTCGGAGGGGTCTCGGTGATGATCTTAGGAAAGAGCTTTTGTCAACCGAGAAATATGTGTTGCTTGTTACAGGACATGACAAGCTGTCCGAGAATAACATAAGTTTAAGGAAGTTAATCGAGAGTCGACTTCCATATCTTAATCCTCTCAACATGTTGCAGATTGAGATTTTGAAGAGGCTGAGAAGTGATACCGCGAATCATAAACTTAGAGATGCATTGCTTATTACCATCAATGGCATAGCTGCTGGAATGAGGAACACCGGATAGATGTTGATAACAAGTGTGTATATATGCATATATTCGCTAAATAATTGTACGATACAAGTCACTGTAGCGTCTAAGCATCAGTTATAGTCTATCTATGCACGCGTTATATGGCATCATATGCTCTATTATTAACAACTTGTTTATAGGCATCAAAATAATGTAATATTTTGAGTGACATCTCCCATCATATAGGGAATCTAATGCAAAGTGTTTTGAGTTCTTATTTCATTCCTTTAAACCAACTATAAATACACCAGCCTTTGTGTACGTGATACATCAAAGCCAACAACTTAAGAACTTACTTTCCGACTTCCGAGGAATCAATGGCGTCGATGAAGATGGAGAAGCCTGTTAAGGAGACGGCTAAACCGTCGGCCGCCAAACCTTCCGCCTCAAAAGCGGCCCCGAAAAAGCCCACGCAGCCCCGTGAACCTAGGAAGAAGGTACAATATAGTTATGTAAATGCTGTCAACTATTTCATTAAGCCATTTATATATTCTCATGCTAACTTAGATAGTATTGATAAGATTAGTCTGATGGTTGGGTATGGTTTGATGGTTTTTGTAGACATCAGGTGTGAAGAGTTCAGCCACAGCAAAGAAATAAGAAGGAAAAGGCTGAGTAGCAGTGAAACTTATAATTATTATTATAAGTTGGCTTGTAATCTTTTCCTTATTTATATCTTCTAGAATGGAATAAACACAATCTAAAGTTGCTTCCATAACATATATGCTTGAATGGTTATTAGCCAGGTTGAGTATAGTCAAGTCAGTAACGTTTAAGTAGTCAATCTCTTAAAAGAATATTCTTAAAACATGCTTCTGTCACATGTTAATGTTACTATTATATATGATAAGAATTGACGTAACAAACCTTGAAATATTCACATGATTGTAGTATCTAATGAAAATTGAGTGATTGTAAGGAAAAAAAAATCTATAGTTTACTGTTAGATGACACTGAGAGGTAAAATAGAAATGGGCGATTTCACGGATGTTAAACTTAAGGTTTTTGATTTTGAGAACGAAGGCCGCCACATTTGTTGGTCTGCTCAACATCGTGATTGCTCGTGGTATCGAGGAACTCCCTGCTAAGGCCCTTCACGAACACCATTTGTAGTTAGAGTTGCACATATTGGTTTTTTAAGGAACTGAACCGGTTCGTGTTTGGGCCGAGTTGTGACCGAATCGGTTTCGTCCCGATTTCATGGGTTTGGAATATCGGTTTAGGTTCATGAACCAATTCTTGCGCACACTTTTTTTCTTAAAAAATGCAACACATTTTTTTACATAAAGTTCAACTTTATTCATTTTTATAATTTTTTAAAGGTGTATGAGTATATATTTGTATGTGTAGAAACATTTTTATATAATTTTGTTATATAAAATTCCAGTTTTTTTTTAAATATCGGTTTTTATACCTGTTTTTCTCCAAACCGGTTCTATTCGGGTTGTAGTTTGGAGATAGGGAATCTATTAGGGACCTACGGTTCGTAATACAAACTGAAATCGGTTTGGAGAATACCGGTTTGAGTCGGTTCCACTGACTCGGTTCCTCAACCCGGTTTGTTTGTGCACCTCTAGTTGTAGTACAATAGAAGATTTACTCACATCTTGTCCTTGCAATTACTAAGAAACCATCCTCATTTGCATCTAGCCTTGCATCCGGATATTCAACCTCTGATAGTTCGGGGTTGATCATTAGTTTAATTATATAATTTGTTTAAGAATAATTATTTAGATTGTTTAAGTTTAATTATATAGTTTGTTCAGGTCTAATTATGTACTTTTTTAATTTATGTTATTTTTATTTATATATTTGTTTATTTTAATTTATATATTCATGTTATAACCTTAAATTTTTATCTTTATTTTTATTTTTTTCGTTTAAATTAAATAAAAATAGTTTTATTTTTAATTATTTTAAAATGGTATAATATTTTTTGGGACCCACCTATACGCGTCCGGTGCATAAAACCGGACGTGTCCATGTCATCTCCTTCAACAAGGGTCCAAGTCCGGTGAGGTGGGGTGGGTTTTGTGGACGAAGGAACAGGTTTGATTGGGTATTGCTAGAGATACTCTTACCTTCGGTCATGTGTGAAACCTTATAGTCCAAACTTCATTTTGTCTTTTGGTGCAGGACTAAGATGTTTTGTGATGTTACCTCTTCGAACAACAAATCATCCTTTATTTAATTAATATCTAGGTAATTATCAGCTATAAAGTTTTTAATTAACATTTTATTTCACCAATGACAAAACCTACCTATATATGTGTATGTATGCATTAAATGTTAAATATTTGTACATTTCAAGTCAGTGTAGCTACCAAGCATATGGCATCATATAGGGTATGTTTGGCAAAGAGCTTTTAAGAAAAAGCTCCTACTCAATAAAAAGCCTTGTTTGGTTGAAGGAGCTGGAAGCTTTTAGGTTGGAGAAAAAACTCTACAGTGAAAAGCTACTAGTACTAGCGTTTAAGAAAAAGCTCATACTAGCTACAAGCTTTTAATGAGTAAATGACACAAATACCCATTCTATTTAAAATATAAAATAAAAACTTTCCTTACAAGCTTTTAATTATGCCCATTTTGGTCATTTTATACATTTTATTAAAAGTTCCAGCCACTCTGCCAAACACCAAAATATATTTAAAAAACTTGCAGCTACCAGCTTCCAGCTACCAGCCACCAGCTAGTTTTGCCAAACATACCCATACTCTACAGAAATGATGTAGTGTTTTGAGTCACATCTTCAATCCTATAGGGAATTTAATGAAAAGTGTTTAATAATTATTTGATTCTTTAAATCCAATAATTTAAGAGCTTTCGTGTTCAAGGAATCAATGGTTTACCTGTTAATGAGGTCGCTAAACCATCAGCCGCCAAACCGCTCACATCAAAAACGGCCCCTAAAAAGGCAGCACAACCTCATGAACATAGGAACTAATATAGGAGTCGTGTTTATGTGTTTACCATCCAGGTGTATGTGTTTTTTTATGTGTTTAAGTTAGAGCTATGTTTAACATGAATAAATATAGGAGTCGTGTCTAGGTTCGTCAATTTTAACGCAAAGTCGCTTTATTACGCATTATATTTTTAAGGAAACTAATCTACTATTTACGATCTAAAGGTTTAATGCTATAACACATATCATCAGTTCTACATGATTTTTACAATATAAATAGAAAGTATACTTTTATTGTTAATTTTTACAATATAAATAGAAAGTATAATTTATAATATATTGTCACAAAACTACAACACTCCATTTAGCTTTTTGTTGGCTTTTCTATTATAACAGCTGTAGTAGCTTGTACATATCTTTGCACCTTACTTGTTACGCCACGACCTGACTTGACTGACTACAACTATTATGCAAAGACTCATAAATAAATTAAAAAAAAAACAAGAATACAAAAATTCGTGATCGAGTATCATTTACTCGAAGATGTTTCATAACCATATATATACACACACATATATACATTGCTAAAATAGTAATTTGACTTCAAAGATCTCGACATGGGAAACAACGTTGTTTTGATGTTGATTTCCTTCCTCTTAATCATCTCATCCTCAAGTAAGTACACGTACTTATCCATAAATATATACATATACATACATTTTTCTTAACGACTAATGTTACACGACACATAGTACTCCATACTAAATTACACTAAATTATCACTTTGCTTGTGATTGAACCTCTGCGAAGTGAGCTAGCCCCACTTATGCATGCATGTAAAATAATTGTGTTTCATTTATGCATCTAAAATGATTGTGTTTGCAGGCGGGGATGACTCGCCAGATTTTCGAGATGCACTAGGAAGACAATCGTTTCTTCCACCGAAGAACACGGGCTCACAAACACCGATAACACCTAGTGGCATGTCTACTGAAAATACCGGTAATGGATTGCCCCCAAATTTTGAAGAGAATATGAACAGGTTTGAAGAAAATATGAACAGGTTTGCCGAAAATATGACCAGGTTTGCAGAAAATATGAACAGAATGAAAGAAAATATGATGGCACCACCACCACCACCACCTCCAGATCCTAGTGTACAAGACTATGATAAGGATTACGGAGGTTACAACTGAACAACCGCCACCCGAAAGATAAACGCGTTAAGCAAGAAGCATAGACAGTGTTTAATTAATTTTAGGTATAGGGATTGATATATCAGTCTCGAATAGAGACTGCACATGTTTCTCAATTTATATTTCCACATGTATCTGTATATGCAGACCAAACATGTTTCTCACTTTATATTTCCACATCTATCTGTATGAATGTATCTATATACAACCTGAAGGGATATGGTACCAAACACTAGTAATACCATATCACAAAATCAACTCACAATAAGCTGCGTCCGTTCACACAGGATGCTGGCTCTACGCCTGTATTACGTCAGCGGAGCACCACGCGTCCATAACCTAATGGGCACACATGGGGCCGCCCGTTTTTCATCAGGGGATCAACATGCGTCCATAACTCAACGGACGCACGCTTACCCGCCCGTTTTATGTCGACGCAGAACGAAGCTTCCTCATCAAGATAAGAGAACATTCGTCAACACTACTGAAAGATTCCTTTAAGGGCAGCATCGGGACACACACCTAGGGCAGTGCTGCCCTGGACAACTGTTCCTGACGCAGCAGCCTGCCCGTCAGAATTCCTAACCAATCAAGGGTTGCGCCCAGCCTGACACCCAGAAAGGACGATGACGTGGCAGCTCCCCAACCAAGATATCTTTCTGACAGAAGACTTTTGCAACCCCCACTTGTCTCGGCTTCTAGATGAAGGGATGATTACCCACCGCCCTGGGGTAGCCAACAGGCGGACGCCACGTGTATTATCGACAGGACGATAACATCTCCCCTTGCTCCTCTTTTTTACCAAACCCACTTGCACCAATTGGGCTTTAGGATTTGGGCCGGAAACCAAGAGACACCTCTACCTGGACCGGGCCCCACCAAGGGTAGAGGATGGGTTGAGGAAGTCGGACGTCGAGGTACTACAAAAGGAGGAGTCCCTTCTCCTTTTATTGGCATCCGATATTCACTAACACTTTAGATGAAAAGATTAGGAGCACATCGTATTTTTCCAACCCTTGTTTATTTGCTAACGTTTAGAGGCTCGGCTTTTCTAATCTGTTGTCTCTTAACATCCTTGGTCTTATCCTTAGACCCTGCACATTTTTATAAACACACCTTTTTATAAATACCCCGTAGAACCACTACCAAGATCAACGCTAATCCGGTAATCCAGGATTCGTGTTTCTTCACACAACCAAATTAACATATTTCTCAATCTAATATATTAGTATCTTGTTAGCAGTGTAGAGCCAAAAAAATTTCGGTGTCATTTTTTTCGATACCCGGATTGATCTATAATAACCCCGAGTCAAAATTTTCGATCAGGTCAGGTAGAGTTGGAACGAATTAACTAATTGTCGGATACATATTATACTCTACTCATGATCGACGCAATACAAGTTGTTCATAGCCACAACTCCTACTTTCTTCGATATCGCTTTTGTTGATTCATTCTTCGATTCTTAGTGTCGCCTCTACTTGATCATCGATTAAGGTCTACGTATTTCCGATCATTTTACAAACTTCGAACCATCTCTTTTTTCTTATTGTGATCAAGTTTTGGTTTGGGCGTCACTTTCTCAATAACTGTCTTGTGTTGGTTAAATGTTGACCATATCAAAAGGAGCAACGATAACTTTATGAACGTTGGTTACTGAATAAGGGTATGTTTGGCAAGGAGCTTTTAAGAGCTTTTAGGAGCTTCAAGCTTTTAAGAAAAAACCTTACTCAATAAAAAGCCTTGTTTGGTTGAAGGAGCTTGAAGCTTTTAAGTTAGAGAAAAGCTCTATAGTGAAAAGATACTAGGACTAGCGTTTAAGAAAAAGCTCCTACTAGCTACAAGCTTTTAATGAGTAAATGACACAAATACCCATTCTATCATAAAAAAAATAAAAAAAACATGCATACAAACTTTTAGTTAATGTCTATTTTAGTCATTTTATACATTTTATTAAAAGCTCAAGCTACTCTGCCAAACACCAAAATATATTTAAAAGCTACAACTATCAGCTTCCAGCTATCAGGTACCAACTTCCAGCCACCATCTACTAACTACCAGCTAGTTTTGCCAAACATACCCTAAATGGGTCAAGAGAAGACCAATTATGCAGCACAGATTGTTGCATTTTCTATTATTTATATTGGGTCAAGTTATTCTACACAGTGTAACAAAAATGAGAAGGGTGAGAAGGATACAAAAAACACAATAGATCATGAAATATGACACAATAAGCTACAAAATATAACACAGTGTCAAAAAATATAATACAATGGTGAAGAAAAAAGACACTATGAATTGAAAAAAATGACACAATGATTAAAATAAGAAAAAGACACAATGCTACATAAAAGACACAATGACATAACGTATATTCTAAAAACTACAAGCTAAAACCCTGAAAAATGAAGACCTAAAAACTAACATCGTAGGGTTCGATGAGACGGTTTCAATGCCGCTTGAATGAGTTCAATCGGAGTCCGTTTGATACCCTTCCTACGACTTCCTATTTTAAGCCTCTATTTTCAGTTTTTAATTCACTTCAATTAGTTGAAAATAATCTTTGTGTAATCTGTGATGATTGAAACATTCAGTTAGTGAAATAAAGATTACAATTTCTCGACTATACCTGCTATCTTCATCTTTTATTACCTGTTCTACTCATATACTATTTGATACAACATTTTGTATTAGAGCTTACTGTTCTGATCCAAAATATGCCAAAGTATCTCCGATTCGAAACCATGTCTATAGTAGCAACAACCTCTAACTCCCAAAAAGACACACCTCTTACATTCTAGTGCCCGATTCTTACTCATACGAATTATATTACTTGGGCTATTTAGATGGAGGCAATAATGGATGCCCACGGGTTGTGGGATTCCATCAAGCCACCAACTGGAGTGGTTGCGGATGAGAAGAAATCCAAGAAAGCTCGAGCCTTTATCTTTCAGTTTATACCGGAGGAGATTTTGTCGCAAGCGACAAAGAAAAAGACGGCTAAGAAAGTGTGGGAGTCATTGAGGTCCAGATACGTAGGTGCCGAACGGGCCGGTCCAAAAGGTCGAATTTTGAAGAGTGAGTTTGAAGAGCTCCATATGAGAGATGGGGAGACAGTTGATGAGTACGCGGGAAAACTCACACGGATGATCTCTAAATATAACAGTGTCGGAGCGACATTGGGTGATGAAGAGTTAGTTCGGAAACTCTTTGATAGCGTCCCGGAGAAATTCATCAACCTTGTTGCTTCCACAGAGCAGAGTTCGGATGTAGATTCGATGGCATTTGAAGAAGCAGTTGCCGAAGAACCTTGGAAAAAATGCAATGAATGCCGAAATAGCTTCAATTGAAAACAAATGGTACCTGGAAGCTGACCACATTGCCTCCGGGACATAAAGAAATAAGGCTTAGGTGGGTGTTCAAATTGAAAAGGGACGTCAATGGTAATATAACCAAACACAAAGCCTGTTTGGTTGCAAAGGGCTATGTGCAGAAAAAAGGTGTAGACTTTGAAGATGCTTTCGCTCCGGTTGCAAGATTAGAAACAATCCGATTACTATTGGTTATTGAAGCTAAGGAAAGATGGCTTGTACATAACTTAAATGTCAAGTCAGCTTTTCTTAATGGGGAACTCAAGGAAGAGGTTTATGTTTCACAACCGATTGGATATGAAGTCAAAGGAAAGGAGAATATGGTCTACAGGCTATACAGGTCATTATATGGCTTACTAGAGCTTGGAACACTTATTTAGACAAGACGCTAAAAGAACATGGCTTCACTAAGTGTGCACATGAGCAAGCAGTGTACCAGGTACGCAAGTCGAATGCAGTTGTGGTAGTGGTTGTCTATGTGGACGATGTGTTCGTGATGGGGTCTAATGCAGGTAAGATTATTGAATTAAAACAGAAGATGAAAGGAATTTTTGACATGAGTGATTTGGGTAGATTACATTATTATCTAGGCATTGAGGTGGACCAATCTTCAGAAGGGATTCTCTTAAAACAAGAAGGGTATGCACTCAAAATTCTCAAGATGACAGGAATGAATACCTGCAATGCAGCCTCGGTACCCATGGAATCCAAGCTGCAACTGACTAAAGATGAGAAGGTTAAACCGGTAGAGCCAACAATGTATCGAAGAATTATGGGAAGCCTCCAATATTTGCTGCACACACGTCCAGTTTTAAGTTACTCAGTTGGGGTTGTGAGTAAATTTATGCAGGTACCTAAAGAGAGTCATTTTGCAGCGGTTAAGCAAATTTTGAGATACATAAAATGGACAACTAGCTATGGTCTTAAATATAAAGAAGGTGGAGATGGTCTGCTGAAAGGGTATAGTGATAGTAGCTACGCAATGGACCTGGAAGATAGGCGTGGGACTATAGGTATTGCTTTTTACTACTCTGATAACCTTGTTACTTGGTCATCACAGAAGCAAAACACTATTGCACTCAATTCTTGTGAAGCTGAGTTCATGGCAGCAGCTGCAGCTTCTTGCCAAGGTCTTTGGCTAAGGAACATGGTTGGAAGTTTCATAGGAAGGAAAACATAAAAGGTGAAGCCTCTGGTGGACAATGAGTTGGCTATTGCTCTAATAGAAAATCCAGTTTTTCATGATAGGAGTAAGCATATCGATATCAAGTATCACTTCATACGGGAATGTGTTGAAAGAGGTCAGTTGGTGTGGAGTATGTGAGAGATCAATTGCAGAAAGCAGACATCCTCACTAAACCTTTGGCAGGAATGAAGTTTGCCAAAATGAGGAGTCTCATTGGAGTCCAAGATGCGAATAAGAGGGTCAACATTGAAGGAGAGAATGTTAGTTGAATGTTGACCATATCAAAAGGAGCAACAGTAACTTCATGAACGTTGGGTGTTAGATAAATGGGTTAAGAGAAGACCGATTATGCATCAGAGTTGGTTGCATTTTCTATTATTTATATTAAGCCTCTGTTTTTAGTTTTTAATTCACTTCAATTAGTCGAGAATAATCTTTGTGTAATCTGTGATGATTGAAACATTCAGTTAGTGAAATAGAGATTACAATTTCTCGACTATACCTGCTATCTTGATCTTTTATTACCTGCTCTGCTCATATACTATTTGATACAACATCTTGTTGGCTCGCTTGATTCGTTGGCTTAAATTAAAGACCAAATCATAACATACACATTAAATTTAAGATTTTTCAAAAAAAATAGAAACATTATTCACATAACATTTTGAATATGCCTCTCCATCCTTAAATTAAAGAACAAATCATAACATACACATTAAATTTAAAATTTTTTGAAAAAAAATAGAAACATTATTCACATAACATGTTAAAGGCCCATGGACCTTTATTTTGAAGCTAAACCATCAGAGCATCCCCGAAGTCCTTTTAATTAATTCCTCCGAAGTTAAGATGGACTTGTAATAAGAGTTTTAAAACTTCTGAGGTGCTTTAGCTACAGAGCTTAATGGGTGTCAGCTGGTGTCATTCACCTGGGGTGGTGGGAGCCAGTTGTTGTCGTTCATTATTTTGGAGAATCACAGTCAGGTAATTTAGCGAAAATCCCCTAATGGGACACGCTGATTGGCCATATAGCAGTGATTTGACTGAAGCAGATTAGCTATATAATCTCACTTGATACGTTCGATATTATATCGCTTGTTATCGTTTTACATTTATACATTTACAACTTCACCCACAATATACAAAATTTACCAACAATAATTTTTCCTGGCTCAAAAACTCATCGTGTAATTCGTCTCCCTCTTTTTATATTTTCAACAATATGCGCGCAGTTTTATCAACAATAAGTGAGTGGAACATCAAAACGGTGATTGGTTAAATAACAAATGAACAATAAAACCTACCAAAACGCGTCAAACAAAGTTCGAAAGTCCAGTCTATCGATTAGAGATGTAACGTTTGTATTTTGATAACCATGGTATTGATTGTATAGTTCATTTATTACATACATTGATTTATGAAAGTTGTTCATACACGGCTCTTTATTCTAAAAATCGCTAACGAGCAATTAAACCAACCAAAACGCGTCAAACAAAGTCCGGAAGTCCAGTCTATCGATTAGAGATGTAAAATTTGTATTTTGATAAAATATGGTATTGATTGTACAGTTCATGTATTACGTACATTGATTTATGAAAGTTGTTCATACCCGACTCTTGGTTCTGAAAACCTGCAACGAGCAATTAAACCAACCAAAACGCATCAAACAAAGTCCGGAAGTCTAGTATATCGATTAGATATGTAAAATTTGTATTTTGATAAAACATGGTATTGATTGTACAGTTCATGTATTATGTACATTGATTTATGAAAGTTGTTCATACTCAGCCCTTTGTTCTGAAAACCAGTAATGAAAAACTAAACCAACCTAAACGCGTCAAACAAGTTTTTTATATTGGAAATTAGTTAAAACACTTAAAAATGAATTAAATCAACATTTAAAAAAAAGGACCAAAGCACCGAGTTATGGTCTTCCTGGCTCAAAAAGCTTATCGTGTGATTTGTCTCCCTCCTTTTATATTTTCAACACTCTTCCGCAATAAATAACAAATGAAAAATAAAATGTAGTCGTAAGAATCACAGAAAATGTATTTTTTTATATAAACCGATAATAAGTGGAAACGATGTATTTTTTAGAAACCGACAATAAACCGAAAATGAACAATAAAATGTAGCTATAAATAACATGTTCACAACAATATATTTTTTATACAAAAAAACTAAAAAAAAAACATAAAATTCCCAAAATTAAAAAAAAAACCCCACAAAAATCCACCCAAAAACCCAACCCCCAACACAAATCTCAAGGTATGATAAAAGGAATATGACTTTTGTACTTCAAAGCACCACTCTATAACCAAAGAGCGGTGCTTTGAAAACGGCTGGAGGGTTAATCTAGACGGATAGAAGTGGGAATAGAAAAGGCAATTGATGATAAAATCTTTAATTAATCTTTGATTTCGACAATGACAAAACCTACTTATATGTGTATATCTACGCATTAAATATTAAATATTTGAAAGTCAATGGTATCTAGTGCTTTAAAAATCAGGATTAAACGACGATTAATCACTAGTCGGTTGGTTACTGACTAATTTTTCATTAGTCGGTCTATTAATCGGTAGTCGGCCCTAATCGGCTGGCCAAATATCAACGATTCCAGCAAAATTTCGGTGAAAATTTGTAATTCCGGCCAAATTATGGCCAAAACCTGTAAATTCTGGCAACTTTCCAACAAAATGATGTAGACTCTGGAAATTAATCATGGTATAGTTAAAAAAATGGGGCCAAGGAGGGTTTAAAACCTGTCTATTTTAAAATATTTACCTATAAAAATGTGTGTATGTATATAAAAAAACTCATAATTACATATGAAAATCTCGATCTGATTAATCCCGATTAATCGCTAGTCCTCACCCCACCGGCCGACTAGCGCCTAGCGAGTTCTACAACATTGATGGTATTTATGAGGATTAGTGTAACACCCCAAAACCATTAGTTCGCCTAACTACGCCATTAGGCGTCATTAGCAAAATATTAACACGAGACTTAGAGGATAAGAATATGGGTTATATTCTAATATGGACATAACCTAGTTAATAATATTATGTTTATAAATGAACAAAAGGTGTTTGAAACTAGCTTATGAGTTAGTTTTTATACGAAAATTACAGTGGGAAAACTTGAGGGACTATAGTTGTCATTATCCAAAACAAATGTGTTAAGTAATAATATTAGTGTGAAGACACACACACAAGTGTGTGTATGTGTCGAATACAGAGAACAAAAAGGGGATTCTTCCCCAAAACCCTAACTCCATAAGCATGTTCAAATCAAGAGCATTTGTGGAGAATTTAAATGCATGAAGCCAAATATGGGTCATCTAAGGTCCTACATATACCAAGGTACCTTTAATTTGGTGTAATTTGATGTTATAATTCGTTTATGATCATGGTGAAATTCTAGGGTTTTGGTAAAAACGTGAATTTCTTGGTTCCTATGAGTTTCTATGTGTTAGTAGGCACCAAGGAAGCTATAAAACGTGGTGAATCATAATATGTTGTTGATTCATGTGAAATCATGATCTTGTGTTATGTGTATGTAGTGGGTCTTTACCTTAAACATGAATTACACTAGTATGTGGAATAATCTTGCAATTTCTATGTGATTAGTATCATGTATGTGTGCTAATTGTTGAAATGATCATGTGTCAATGGTTAGCTAAGCCATGGCGGAATCTAGAAAGTCTTGAACACCTAGAATTAATATGATGAAAATTGTGCATGTGAGGTGTTTGATAAAATGCTTGAATGAGGAAATAAATGTGTAAGCATGTATGAACATGAATACTTGAAATGTGAGGTTGAGCTAGAGGTAAAACGAATACATGAATGCCATGGATAATGAAAGAAATCCATATAATGTATTCTAACAAAACAAGGTTTGATATGTCCCTAAGTTAGGTACAAGAACTAGGGATGCAAACGGGTCAAACGGATGCAAGCTCAATACTTATGGAAACAAGAATGGAGGCGAGGTAAGTAATACTTACATTCACTAGATCACAAATATAACTTTTGTATTGATGTAATGATCTAAACCTTGATAAGGGATAAAGGTAGGACCCGAGGGGGGTGAAACCTATTAAACGGACGGTTTATGCGAATCCATGTCAAAACAAGATTTATGGTAATTAAACGAATCAAGAGTGTTGATCATAGGATGGAAATCATCAATTGGGTCAATAAATAAAGCTATGTGGTAAGTCACTCGAGGGCTTTAATCTTGTTTACATATCAAAGTTGTATGCTTTAGACATAGGTATATGTACTTGAACGACATGGTGAGAGCTTTCAATAGAAAGCTCAACTTTGAATGTGGCTCAATGGAAAACAACCTTATTTGAAGGTTAGGAATCTGCCAGGTAAGTCGTTCTACGACTAAATCACCATAACTTTATGTAAAATTCGGTATCAAGCTTGTAGGCGAATTATTAATCTCGAATGGTTAATTGTTCTTTTTCCCGAGTTAGAATGTTAAAGCTTTGTTGATCATTTGAGTGCTTCTTCACATAAGTTGTATGTTTCCCCGAAATAATGATTGATTAGGGAAGGGAACGTACAATACGTGGAGGTTAGTCGTCAATGGACGGTAGAATTTAATCTAGTAAGTTGGCTCATACAAGGAGAAATCAAGTCCCGTGGCTTAGGCTTTTCGCCAAGGGCCGTATAATTCTTGATATTATTGTGCTTAGTTGAACAAAGGTCTAACGGGTCGAGCTCCATGTGAGTCTTATGGTCGAAGTTCTCGACATATCTAGGAGTATTAAACGCCACTAAGAAAGATATTATGGTTGTTTTAGGTTCGAGACTACCGCCTATATTTCGAACCTTAATATCTATGGGAATTATGTGATGTTTAAATGTGTTTGCAGCTGAGAAATTACTCCCAATCAGGCCCCTTTGCAGCAGCCCCTTTAACCGTAACTTACGGTTTCCACCCGTATGCTACGGCTGGGTGGAACAAAAGAAACAGCAGCAGCGACAGCTGCAGTACAGTAGTAAGTGGCAGCACACAGCTGCAGAATGGCCGCAGAACAGCAGCATCCAGCTGCAGAATGGCTGCAGATCAGCAGCAGCAGCGTTCAGCTGCAGTACGGCTGCGAATCAGCAGCGGCAGCAGCGTAAAATCGCTGCACATAATAAGTTTCTGACCTGAACTTCGAATATTCATATAAAATCACAGAAAAATCGTTAGGAGGTGTTCTTTATACGCCTGGAAAGGTCTTCGAACGAAGCACAATCCACCTTTGAACATGTTCAACTAATTCGGACTTTAAATGGGTTAAAATGGTCAATTACAGCAGCTGAAAAAGAAATCGCTGCACATAATATGTTTCTGACCTGATCTTAAAATGTTCATATAAAATCATAGAAAAATCGTTAGGAGGCGTTCTTTATATGCCTGGAAAGCTCTTTGAACGTAGCACATTTCTTATGTGAAAGTCGAAGTCAGATTATGGGTTTTAGAAGGGTAAAAATTGACCCGAACAGCTGCTGCGCAGAAAAGTGTAGTAGTTTACTCTCTTGAAATGGGGCCGTTCGGCCTAGTTTATTCCGTATCAACGTGTAACGACAATCATGCTAGTCTAAATGTATTATTGAAAACCACTAACCATTCTTTATGTAATGGTGCTAGGTATTCACGTGGCGGAACTTCCGGAGCAAAGATCAAGTCGCGAGAAGAACCGAACACACCCGAACGCTCAACTAGCTTCCGCATTTGAAATTCCCAATTTAAACGCAAGATTTAATACATGTTTTTAGTAAATCTTATTATAAAATTTCTTGGGACCTATAATGTAGAATTCAAAAGGGGTTGGATTTCATAAATATCAAAGTTGTAAATCGGGAGTGTTATTCATTAAGGCCAAAGCTCGTAAGTTTTAATATTAATCGCGTGTTTACGGGTTAGGGTCTTACAATTAGGGGTGTTAATCAAAATTCGATTCGGATTCGAAAAAAAATCTAAATTCGACTTATTTTAATTCGATTACCAAGAATTCGAATTCAAGTCTAGTAAATCGAATATGAATGTATGATTTTAAAATCGATTTAATTCGAAATTCGAATAAAAGCTGCACATGTATATTTTTTAAATATATATACACACATAAACATTATTATATACACATTAAAAAAAAACTTTTAAATTTTGGTTCGAGTTCACAAGTGTATGCAAAGGATTATACCCTGTAGTAACCATGAGTTCTCCACCATAATTACCTACTTTTCAGGTAATTATACTCCTTTCTTCATTTATAATATTAACTTTTTATTGTTAAGTTTTAGAATACAGAAAAAAAGCAAATTGAAATAGAAAGTATAATTTCATATATCACCAAACTACAAAACTGATCATTTAGCCTTTTGTTGGCTTCTATACAGTTCTACTATAACAGCTGTAGTAGCTTGTACATATCCTTGCACCTTACAATTGCTACGCCACGACTTGACTGACTACAACTATTATGCAAAGACTCATAAATAAAAAAAAAGAAATACAAAAATTTGTGATCGAGTATCATTTACTCGAAGATATTTCATAACCATATATATATATATATACACACACGTTGCTAAAATAGTAATTTGAGTTGAAAGATCTCGACATGGGAAACAATGTTGTTCTGATGTTGATTTCGTTCCTCTTAATCATCTCATCCTCAAGTAAGTACACTCATCCATAAATACATGCATACATACCTACATTTTTTTTTTTGAACGGCTAATGTTAGACGACATATTGCTTGTGATTAAACCCAATACCTCCCCCTACAAGGCGAAAACCTCTGCCAAGTGAGCTAGCCGCACTTGCATGCATGTAAAATAACTGTGTTTCATTTATGCGTCTAAAATGATTGTGTTTGCAGGCGGGGACGACTCGCCAGATTTTCGAGATGCACTAGGAAGACAATCGTTTCTTCCACCGAAGAACACGAACTCACCAACACCGGTAACACCTAGTGGCCCGTCTGAAAGTACCGGTGATGGATCGCCCCCAAATTTTGAATCAAATATGATGGGCTTTGCTGAAAATATGACCAGGTTTGCAGAAAACATGAGTAGGTATGCAGAAAATAGGAAGGGGATGAGAGGAAATTATATGATCACACCACCACCACCACCACCTCCAGATCCTAGTATACAAGACTATGATACGGAGGTTACAACTGAACAACCACCACCCGAAAGATAAACCATTAAGCAATAAGCATAGACGGTGTTTGATTACCTTCACGTATAGGGACTGATATATCAGTCTCGAATATACATACTACACATGCATGTTTCTCATCAGTTTATATTTCCACATGTATCCGTATCAATATACATGCAGACCAACATGTTTCTCAATTTATATTTCCACATGTAATTGTAGCTATATACACCCAAATTAATTAACATGTTTCTCAATCTAATATATTAGTGTCCTCTTAGATTATGCGACAACCTAAAATACATATCTGTGTAGATTGTGACGTGTACAAGATTGATCATTTGGTTGATTAATTAACATAAATTCAGATGTAAGGTGATGTCTTGTAATTTGTCATAATTAAATATAGAGTGTGTTGGGTATTAATCTTGACATTTTAGTTATTATTATTTGGTTTTTATTAGTATTTTATTTAGGGAAAATCACGAAAATAGCCTTGACTTTTAGGTTTTTACCAAACTAGCCAGTGGAACTGTCTTTGTGAGACGGTTCCCCTTTCCCGAGGCACCTTAACCGATTCCCATGACCTTGGAGAAAAAGAGCCACTAACACGTGGCCACGTGTCCCAAAAATCCTTCATCTCATGGGAGGTGGCTTGCAGGTTCCAAGACCTCTCCAAGAGGCTTCCCATAAATATAATAAAAAAATAATCACACTTCCACCTCCATTTTTAAAACGGCCATAATTTTTTTATACGACATTATTTTTTAAAAAAAATTACACCATAATAACAAGTTTTTCATCCTCTTTCATTTCCATACCATATTGCTATACTTTAAAAAAAAAAATTTCTGGGTTGATAGTACTTGCGTCTAAATGTTTAAACACTTGCGTTTAAACATATCTGTACTTGCGTCTAAATGTTTTTTCTGCACGCACACAACCACCTGTGCACCACACCTGTCAAAACCAATCATTATCTAATCATCATCCTCACCCATTTAAGATACACAACATACATATATCATATTCTCATGCACCAACAACAATATTATAGTCACTTACACATACATTAATTGTCTAGCTTCTTCATAACAGTTTGCACAAACAATTAAAAGAGAGTGAGTGAGAGAATACGTAGAGAAAGAAAGTGATGAGAGAGAGATGTGAGGAGAGAGAGAGAGCGCTCCGGTTGTAATACCCCGGTTTTAGGGTCTAGAATTTTTCGCGCTTTTAGTTATTATAACAAATAAATAAATAATATATGTCAAGGCGTCTAGTAACACGAAAACCAAACTCGATGCTTATATCTGAATATTTTAACGGAATATTAATAATCATTATACGAGAGTACGTACCACGCGTATGAAACCGAAACTGCGATACGAACCCGGCCCGTGACTATTTGCTTAGTCGTTACCCGGGGACACGTGTCACCACCTAGGAGGGACACATGTCCCCATCCCAAGCACCCCCACCTGTATACTAATCTTCCCACGTACACCATTTTCATTATCATTTACCTTTATCAGTTTATCTTCTCTCACAAAATATAGATACTCACATATCTGCTAAGAATCGAGAGCTAGAGAGAGGGGGACTAAGAGAAGCATCCAGCCACCACTTCCTATGGTGGCCAACGGTGGCAAGGACCCGCGAACCAACACACCTCCAACTCACTATACCATAGAAATTCTTAGAGAGAGAGAGAGAGAGAGTAACCTGGAGAGAGAGAGAGAGAGACACGAGACACAGAGGAGAGAGGGACAGAGATCAAAATAGGAGCAGAGAGAGAGGAAGAGACGGTGACGGTGGTGGCGGTGATTAGGTGCTGATGAAGACGGTAGTTCGTGGTGGTGGTTCGTAGGGGAGGGGTTCCGATTAAGAGTTAGCGGCGGCGCTGATGGGTTTCGTTTTGGATCTCCGATAAACAAGGTATGGTTATGATGTCGATTATAACTATTGATGATTGATGACAGAAGATTAGTGGTTAGGGGTTATGGTGGTGATGAGTGATGTCAGCGGCGGCGGTGCAGTATGGATCGAGTAGGATGATGGCTGAGGAATAGATTGTGGTCACTAGTAATTAAGGTTGAAGGTGATGGTGTAGAACCAGTAGTGGTTATGGAGGCTTGTGACAGTAACTGTGATATGAATGGTTATGGGTCAAGCAACGGTCAACAAAAGTCAAACCAGGTCAACTGGTTGGTCAACAGTTCAAACGGGTCAATATCTGTCCCAGATCAGTCAACGAAAGGAGTCCAGAAGGTATAAAACATGCCTTAAGTCATTCCTTATAAGTAAGATAGTTATATATATTACTTTGGTCGTGTAACGCGTGTGGGACTTGCCGAGCATATACGGACCGAGACCAAACCACTAGTTAGACCGGACATTAGTATATACCTTGAGCTTGATATTGATAGTTGGACATTAGACTATTAACTCGGACAACTGGACTAGTCATAGGGATGTTCGTGGAATATGAACTTGGGACTATAAAACAAGTGATAGCCTGGACATTAAGACTAGTCGTATGAACTTGACTTTTGGACATTAACATATAAGACATGGATTTGGCACTTGGGTAATAAGACTAAGATCCGAACTTGATAAAGTGTGTTGTATACAATACAAAAGGACTTAAGACTTGAAGCATTAAATACAATACAAAAAGGTTAGAAGCGATACATTATCATATATAAACCTATAAAAATAAGGAAGTAAATATTACCTTAACATGGAAACATGTAAAGTAAGAATAATAATGTTAACCACGAAGACTTAAGTTTCAAATATAATGTGTAGGATAGCATATTTAAGTGTATATGGGATACTAGAATAAAAGGTAGGAGAACTTAAATGTTCTACATAAATACATACATACATACAGTATCAAGAGTCATAAACTCGAGCTCGTCCGCACGCGTGCTATTTACAAATAAGGATCTTGCACAACTAATAATACTTGTCACTATAGGGCAGCTACGGAGAAAACCAAACGCTCCACTTATCACATGTTATAAAGGTGAGTTTCGTGTACCATTCCCTCTTTTTGTGTTTTATTGTTTTGGGGTGAATACATGCTTCCTTTTTATAAACTGTTTGACATGACAAGATACCTATGTGCGTGAATTGTTTGATGTGACAAGATACCAGCTGCCGGATACCAAACACCGACACTCATTAACCCAGGGGTTGGGCCACTTAATATGTGGGTAGTAC
Organism: Ambrosia artemisiifolia; assembly: GCA_032199755.1. Classification (NCBI taxonomy): domain Eukaryota; kingdom Viridiplantae; phylum Streptophyta; class Magnoliopsida; order Asterales; family Asteraceae; genus Ambrosia; species Ambrosia artemisiifolia. The sequence goes on from CM063518.1 coordinate 6,416,717, forward strand.
TACTTGGGGAAAACCCCACACACAGTGGATCCGGAAGCCCGGAAAACCCTCCACTGAGGTCCACGGGGCCGTTGTGACATGTATTTTGCCAGGAGAATCTATTATGGCAGTAGGTAGATTCTGTGTTAAGGTTTGAGGTGTCGCTTGTACATCACGTGTGTTAAACTGTATAAAAGTGTTTATGAAATGATAAACTGTTTTGGATCCACTTAACTACTACACGGACTCACCAGCGTAATTGCTGACCCATCTCTTTTTAAGCATGTGTTCAGGTACTGCGTTTGGATGATCGGGAAGACGAGGTATATGCTTGATTGTATGGATAGTGATCGTTGGATTAGAAGATTCGAGTTATAAGCGTTGCGGATTAGAGCTTTTAGAGTTATGGACGTGTAGAGATTGGATTTCGACTAGTGGATCACAACCCGCCAGCTGCTTCGACGACCGCCGCGTCTCGTCCCTGCAATAGACTTTAGTATAATCATATTTTGTATTTATATTATACTTTGGATTAGAATATGTATTAAACAATAAAAATTAGTCTATCGTTGCTTCCGTTGTGCAAGTCTGTTACCAAACTGTCGTTTCGCCCAGCCCCCACCGGGTCGGGTTGTTACAGTTGGTATCAGAGCAACGGTTGTGGCAAAATAAAATATCTCCAGATATCCTATTCCACACCAGGACAACTTAGATAATTTAGCGTTTAAGGCTCTAAGATTACCTAGCTAAGAAATGCCTTGAAACTATCTGAGACAGACTAGAATAACAGTAAAATAAGTCGAAACATGAGTGCCTGAACACACTAGAATGCTTACATGGATTTGGAACTGATTTGACCAGAAAGCGAACTTTGTTAGATATGCGAATAATGACTACGACGGATACTACTAGAATAATTTCGTGAGGTAAATTGACAATTACACTTGACGTCATGTAATTGTAAATTTACAAGCACGAAAAAGTTCTAAGAAATCCGAAGAGTCGCCGAGATTATGGGTGTTAACTATGATAACTATGAACCTGTGCAAGGAAACGGACTATGTTAGAGGCGTAAACAGGCATGTGTTAGGCTTGCGTGACCGTGACCATAGTAAGGGTTTTGAACCCGTGTTTTTTTTACAAGAGAACTTGAGAATACAAGACCAGGATATCGTCAGGTCCTTATTTTATATATATATATATATATATATATATAAGTGATGAGCTGACCATGATAACCATAAACTTCTGTGAAAAGACGAACTATGATAGAGACATCAACGGATAGGTGTTGTTATGACCATGATAACCATAAACTTCTGTGAAAAGACGAACTATGATAGAGACATCAACGAATAGGTGTTGTTACACTTGTACGACTATAGTGAAGGTTTGGAACTAGGCATACTTAATAGGACGTGGCATGTTTTAATGATATGTATATGTGTATACACGCATCCAAGAGTATTAAAGTAATTATTCATTTAGTTCTATATATGTGATAAACTTTTCTGACCAAGCTATGAGCGAATCACGAGAACTAGATACCCCGCGAAAAACTTGGGGCTACAATTTGAAAGAATCTGAAGTGATGAGGGGAGACTTGACCAACCCAATAAGTGGATACCCAATCCGATAAGTCTTGTTTCGAACCAAATAGTTATTTTTGATTATATGGTCCCTGATTATATGGTTAGTGGGTATGTATAGGTCAAATTTTTGCATTACCAGCTAGACCGAAGATAAAAGATTAAAACCATTAGTTACTAGATTATTTCATTTGGACTTAATTGACATCGATCTCGGCAGATTTAAGTTAAATATATATATATATAGTGTATTGGATTTGTGATCGCATAGCAGGTCTTGGAGATAATTCTGAAAGTATCAACAAGTAATACCAATAAACTTGATTCAAGAGTGTATGTACTCCGTAGAAACTCAATTTGATGACCCGAAGAGACTAAGATTGAACACGGCATGAGGTATTTTATTTTATTTTTAAAAAGTTAATATGTGTTTCACCACTTTAATACACAGTGTTGTCTTAAGATTGTTGCCGAACTTTCGGATTAGTACTGTAACCATCTAGAATAAGGACGAATTACCCGTATGAAACATGTTAGAATTATATAAGTAGACCCTAACGGGGGAAGTGATTACATTCACAACTACTGTTATAAGAAATATTTGACGGAAATAAGAGAATGTAAACGAAGTTTGATAAGAAAAATCATCATAGATAGTAATTCGACCTTACAAGAAGACAAGGTTTAGGACATCAAGGAAATATTATGTGTCTCTTTGATACGTTTAAGATCAACCTATGTCGTTTAGATATCTATCTTTTTCATATTTTTCGATAAAATTGTCACCATGCCTTACACCAGGTATCATAGAAACTGTTGAGGACTTAAGAATACGATGATTTTGTTGAGGTAAAGATAAAATTTAATAATAGCATTAGGCCTAATTTTTTTTTTTTTTTGAGAAATATATATAGCCTTAAGAACACAGTATTATATAAGATCGCCTCTAGTATGTAACCTATCCTAAGCATAGTTCTTAGTAACTAATAATTTTCGAAACACGCATAGGATTTCTCAACAAGTACATTTTCGAATACGTTTTCTATCAGGGTTTTGGGGAGATTTTCAGTATGTTTACAAGGCATTGTTGGTGTGGTGGGTTAGCTGCGGTACACCCTATATATAAAAACCAATGATGCATTGGAAACAAGACTAGAAGTCAAACCAAAAACAAACCCGAATCTCTCAAATTTCTAGTACATTTTCGAGGCATCAAAGGTGTGGTGGGTTGGCTGCGGTACACCCTATATATAAACATCTACGGTGCGTTGAAAATGGGACTTGAAATTAAACCAAGGACAAACCTTAATCTGTCAATAGTTTAAACCATTGTTTCAAAAATAAACGTTAGACATTGTGTTTGATTCTATTCTTAGAGTCTAGTGATAGGCTTTGTAAGGTTCTGACTATCCATTTGATTTTAAGAGATCTTCATACCACATAACTGTTGCATCGATACCCAATACTTGGTAATGGAAGTTGTTCGTGTAACCTCATTGGAGGCAGATACGTACGCTTTGACGAGGGAAATTATAGCAAACATTATATAAAACGTTACTTAGGAATCCGGGAACATAGTACGAGGTTAGTAAGGAACCACAATAACTACAATTTGGCTTATTAAAAGATCGTATACGCACGGGCATGTAGACCCGAATGTTGAATCTGAGTACGGAATATACTGGATTGCAACGATAGTTAGCTCGAGAATAATTCCGAGGACAGAATTCCAATAACGGGCGGAGAATGTAATACCCCGGTTTTAGGGCCTAGAATTTTTCGTGCTTTTAGTTATTATAACAAATAAATAAATAATATATGTCAAGGCGTCTAGTAACACGAAAACCAAACTCGATGCTTATATCTGAATATTTTAACGGAATATTAATAATCATTATACGAGAGTACGTACCACGAGTATGAAACCGAAACCGCGATACGAACCCGGCCCGTGACTATTTGCTTAGTCGTTACCCGGGGACACGTGTCACCACCTAGGAGGGACACATGTCCCCATCCCAAGCACCCCCACCTGTATACTAATCTTCCCACGTACACCATTTTCATTATCATTTACCTTTATCAGTTTATCTTCTCTCACAAAATATAGATACTCACATATCTGCTAAGAATCGAGAGCTAGAGAGAGGGGGACTAAGAGAAGCATCCAGCCACCACTTCCTATGGTGGCCAACGGTGGCAAGGACCCGCGAACCAACACACCTCCAACTCACTATACCATAGAAATTCTTAGAGAGAGAGAGAGAGAGAGTAACCTGGAGAGAGAGAGAGACACGAGACACAGAGGAGAGAGGGACAGAGATCAAATAGGAGCAGAGAGAGAGGAAGAGACGGTGACGGTGGTGGCGGTGATTAGGTGCTGATGAAGACGGTAGTTCGTGGTGGTGGTTCGTAGGGGAGGGGTTCCGATTAAGAGTTAGCGGCGGCGCTGATGGGTTTCGTTTTGGATCTCCGATAAACAAGGTATGGTTATGATGTCGATTATAACTATTGATGATTGATGACAGAAGATTAGATGTTAGGGGTTATGGTGGTGATGAGTGATGTCAGCGGCGACGGTGCAGTATGGATCGAGTAGGATGATGGCTGAGGAATAGATTGTGGTCACTAGTAATTAAGGTTGAAGGTGATGGTGTAGAAACAGTAGTGGTTATGGAGGCTTGTGACAGTAACTGTGATATGAATGGTTATGGGTCAAGCAACGGTCAACAAAAGTCAAACCAGGTCAACTGGTTGGTCAACAGTTCAAACGGGTCAATACCTGTCCCAGATCAGTCAACGAAAGGAGTCCAGAAGGTATAAAACATGCCTTAAGTCATTCCTTATAAGTAAGATAGTTATATATATTACTTTGGTCGTGTAACGCGTGTGGGACTTGCCGAGCATATACGGACCGAGACCAAACCACTAGTTAGACCGGACATTAGTATATACCTTGAGCTTGATATTGATAGTTGGACATTAGACTATTAACTCGGACAACTGGACTAGTCATAGGGATGTTCGTGGAATATGAACTTGGGACTATAAAACAAGTGATAGCCTGGACATTAAGACTAGTCGTATGAACTTGACTTTTGGACATTAACATATAAGACATGGATTTGGCACTTAGGTAATAAGACTAAGATCCGAACTTGATAAAGTGTGTTGTATACAATACAAAAGGACTTAAGACTTGAAGCATTAAATACAATACAAAAAGGTTAGAAGCGATACATTATCATATATAAACCTATAAAAATAAGGAAGTAAATATTACCTTAACATGGAAACATGTAAAGTAAGACTAAGTAAGAATAATAATGTTAACCACGAAGACTTAAGTTTCAAATATAATGTGTAGGATAGCATATTTAAGTGTATATGGGATACTAGAATAAAAGGTAGGAGAACTTAAATGTTCTACATAAATACATACATACATACATACAGTATCAAGAGTCATAAACTCGAGCTCGTCCCCACGCGTGCTATTTACAAATAAGGATCTTGCACAACTAATAATACTTGTCACTATAGGGCAGCTACGGAGAATACCAAACGCTCCAGTTATCACATGTTATAAAGGTGAGTTTCGTGTACCATTCCCTCTTTTTGTGTTTTATTGTTTTGGGGTGAATACATGCTTCCTTTTTATAAACTGTTTGACATGATAAGATACCTATGTGCGTGAATTGTTTGATGTGACAAGATACCAGCTGCCGGATACCAAACACCGACACTCATTAACCCAGGGGTTGGGCCACTTAATATGTGGGTAGTAATACTTGGGGAAACCCCCACACACAGTGGATCCGGAAGCCCGGAAAACCCTCCACTGAGGTCCACGGGGCCGTTGTGACATGTATTTTGCCAGGAGAATCTATTATGGCAGTAGGTAGATTCTGTGTTAAGGTTTGAGGTGTCGCTTGTACATCACGTGTGTTAAACTGTATAAAAGTGTTTATGAAATGATAAACTGTTTTGGATCCACTTAACTACTACACGGACTCACCAGCGTAATTGCTGACCCATCTCTTTTTAAGCATGTGTTCAGGTACTGCGTTTGGATGATCGGGAAGACGAGGTATATGCTTGATTGTATGGATAGAGATCGTTGGATTAGAAGATTCGAGTTATAAGCATTGCGGATTAGAGCTTTTAGAGTTATGGACGTGTAGAGATTGGATTTCGACTAGTGGATCACAACCCGCCAGCTGCTTCGACGACCGCCGCGTCTCGTCCCTGCAATAGACTTTAGTATAATCATATTTTGTATTTATATTATACTTTGGATTAGAATATGTATTAAACAATAAATATTAGTCTATCGTTGCTTCCGTTGTGCAAGTCTGTTACCAAACTGTCGTTTCCCCCAGCCCCCACCGGGTCGGGTTGTTACACCGGTCATCTTCATTCCCGGTCACCTCCTCCAACGACCAAACCAGCACAACCGACCACCCCGTCCCACTAACCATTACCGGTCATCATCCTCGTCAATCGACCATCTCCATCGTCTCTCCGACTACCAATCATCGATTGTAACCGTCCTATTCTCTACACCCGACAACACCACGATATCACCTCCGACCACCCTAGTTCCTTCTCTGTTGTTACTATGACTGATCACCTTCCCACGATCATCATCAATACCCGTTTGTAACCTTCCTATTCCGATATCATACACCATACTAACACAAAGTTTAATCATAACAACCATTACATTAATCATAACAACCATTACATTAATCAAAAACAAAGTTTACATTAACATATTTGCAAACTAATCACCAAGACCCAAAATATGATTACATACATAAACCCTAAACCCTAAACCCTAAACCCTACTAAGACCAACCTCCTATTTATAACACATAGGAGGTGGTTCTACATACAAAATTACCATCCAGGTTCATCTGTAGTGCTTGATGAACCTTATCTTCAAACACATATTTGCAAAATTTGAACCTGATCCGGAGTTCTTGTTAGTGTTGGTTTAACTAACAAGAGCACCCCATCCAGGTTCATCTCCAACAGACAAGGGATCCCCGGCCTACACCCCGACGACCGTCATCATCTGCAACAGTGTTGATTCATCTGCAACAGTGTTGATGGCGTCCATCTGTCGATACAGTCCAACGGACAAAGGATCCCCTGCCTGCACTCCGTTTTCCACTAAAAATAGAAAGTCAAATCTTCGGTTGCTGGATCCGGTGGATCATCATCATCTACAACAATAATCAACAAACAACAATTTATCAGAGTCGTACGTTTCTACCCTCATTCTCACTGCCCTCAGTCACATTAAAGCCCTCTTGTGTAACCTCCCATGTATCTAACTCATAACTTTCATTAGAATAAGTTCTTATGTGCTCAACATATACCTCCAATACTTTAAAATGCTACTTTAAAATGGTATGTTACTATATCATCTTCTGAAAAAACCTAGCTCTATCAGCATAAACGTAATCGTAATCACAGAAATTCAGAAAACTTACCACCATGATGAACTTCGAAAGTAAAGCATACCAATCGTCGAACAACCCAATAGCTCATTATTCTGATTAGGAAGGAGATGAACTATGGTGGTTTTGTGGGTTATAATCAGCTTAGGGTTTGGGGGTTTTTAAGAGGCCCTCGATTATAATCAGATTAGGGTTTGGGGGTTTGTGATTATTGTGGAGGATTATAATCAGATTAGGGGTGGGATATTTTTATAGGTGAAATGACTAAAATACCCTCGAGTTAACAGAAATTTTTAACTGGGTTTGTGATTTGGACGGATTTGGCACAGAAGTGTAAAGTTCAGTGGCTCAGAAGTCGAAAATTCTCAAAATGGATGGATCTAGCAATATTGGCCAAACCCCAGGGACGGATTTGGCAATTCACTCTAAACCACAACCCCCACATAACCCCCACCACTACACATAATCTTATTGCAATTAAATCATCACTTTTCTAGTTGGATTCAAATTCTAACATAGAAATTTGAAAATATATACAAGGATTATCTGTGCGCATTGTTTCCGTTACAGTCTTATCGAATTTCTACGTAAAACCCAAATATGCGATAACAAATAAAAGCCATCGAAAATTCAAATTGCGAGCATGGCTAGAAAACAAACTTTTACATAAGGGTGGAGTGGCGCCCACGGTTAGGGGTTTGCTGGTTGCAACCTGCTGTGGCTACTCGCCGCCAACCTCTCGGGTAACGATTACGGGTTTAGTTGCCCGCTTGAGAGAGAGAGAGAGAGAGGTGCGGGAACACCACAGCCGGTAGGAGCGGTTTCCAGCTAGTGTGGGCGGGTAGTCGAGGTGGCAGGTTTTGATTGGTAGGGTGGAACAATATCGATTTGATTCACCACGGTAAAGAACAAAAAAACAACTATATTATATTTGACACATTCGCTTTTAAAATAAAACTTTTATCGAAATTTCAATAAGAATAACCACATAATTTCTGTTAAAATTACTCATACTCATTCATTCTCATAACTCATACTTATACATTTTTGGTTATATTTTGCATATACATAATTGTTGCATGGATGCATGGTTCGTTGGATTGTTGATGGGCTTGCATGGGCTTTGGATTGATCGTTGGGCTAGGAAAGCAGCTGGAAGGAAGATGGGCTAGGAGTGCACTGGGCTAAGGAAAGCGTTAAAGAGGAATGGCCCATAAGTGGCCCAGTTATGACGACAGTCTGGGGTGCCACGCTGGCAATCCCCAGACCTACTTCTGATCCTGATCAACGACCAAGATCTAATATGTGTGTGTTTCTTCGTTGAAGATCAACGGCGTCCATTGGCTCGGGTGTGTTTCTTCCCGAGCCAAGATATGTGTCTATATAAACGAGTCTCTGTAGTCGTTAACGAGTTTAGTCGTCTTGTTGAGTCTTCTCTGTATTATTCTTTGTCACTCTCACATATTAGAACGATTAGGGTTATGATCTGCTCTTATTCATCTCAATAAGAGCTTAGATCGTGGTAGTCCAGTCTTGTTCTTGTTTACAGTGTTGTAATCAATAAGTTGTTTAGAGTGTATTGTTGATTCTTAGAGTCTGTAATAGATCTTTAGATTCAGAAGTTTTGAATAAAGTTTCTGTTTGTTCTTTGTGTCTATTTTGTCTCTGAATCCATTCCTGTTGACAATTTCAATAAGAATAACCACATGAATTATATTATAAGAATAACAAAAGGGTTAGATAACATCACTTAACATAAAAAGGACTAAACCATGATGCAACTTTGGTAGATTAAAATAAGCATGTCACAACGACATGCTCATAATGTTGGTATAAATCGTATTTTAAAGTTATAATGGAAAAATATTAATAACTAAATAAAAAGAGAAAAATATTATTTGTACTTTTTATAAGATAGGCATTTTAGTGTTAATATAATAGCATTTGTGTTGTTGCCGAGTTGTGCCGTTTATTTATCTTTTTTGTACGTTTATTGTGTCTTTACTCATTTGGTTTCTCTTGTTATCTTTTTTGTATTTTTTCTTAGAGTCGTTACTCATTAGCCATTAGCTTTCTCTTGTTATCAAATTTATCATGCCTATTGCCTAAATAAATCATATTCATGTTTAAAGTTGGGTTTTAAATAAATGGGTTAGCCATCCGTTTTAAGGGTGAATACCATACCACTAAATTAATAGGTCATGGGTTAAATCGAATGTTACTAGCCAATGAATTTGATGTTCATTGGCGGACTTACATAGAGCCGAAAGGGGGCGGGCGCCCACCTTGAAAAAAAAAATAGTGTTATATACGCACGTTAATCTCGTTCGCACCCCATGAAATTTTTCAGTCGCACCCCATGGACTTTTGAAATCGACCCCCAAGAAAAAAATAATAATTATATGTTAAGAGTTAGCCTGTTTTATTAGTTAGTAGCCCAATTCCAAGAATGAGCTCAAGCCCAAAATTTATAATAAGCCCACATGTTTTAATCTCTACTACATTATAAAGGACTAGATTATACCCCGGGAACGTTCCGGGGTTGAAAAATCTAATATGACATATTAATTTTACATATGAAATAGAATGATGTGCTTTACAGTTACATGCATGAAAGCTTCGGGTAACAGCTAACCTAAAACAATTAAAAATATATCTCCAACGTTAACGCCTAACCTTAAACAATGTATGACTCTAATATTAATATCTATCTAAAACAATGTATTACTCCAATGCTAACGCATGTTGAAAATAGAATTCATATTTACTGATTTTAACATAATTAGTGACTTGCCTATACATGATTAATGATTTACCTGAACGCTTTGTGTTTTTTTTTCATGTTTTAACAAAACCCAACAAAAAATAGTCGTTTTTTTCTCCGTTTTTTATATAGCACTATGGTACTCGTTGGAAAGATAATAAAACACTCGTTAATTTGGTGTAATTTTTTTCTTTAAAAAATCTCGTATATAAAAGATATTAACGTTTAAAAATTATGGGAGGAAACATAAGAGAGAAAAATTTAATTTTGTTTTTAAATTATTTTTTTCCTAAAATATCTCAATGCCACATGGGATGACACATGGCACACTCAATGAGGAGAATGCCTCTTTGAGTGTCATGTCATTAAAATGGCTTTCTTTTATTATATGTATAGATGAGTAATGGCTAAATGTGTCCATATTGGCAAACTTAAGATGGCATTTGAAAAGCCATATGCTTTAACCTTCAAATGTCATTTAAATCTTCCCCAAATTACCCTTGAATACATTAAGATGCTTGTACCATAATGCATTAAGATGCTTGTACCAACCATTTTCCATTAATTATGTAATAATAATAATAATAATAATAATAATAATAATAATAATAATAATAATAATAATAATAATAATAATAATAATAATATACACTTTTATTCTAGCAAGTATAATCTCTACTACATTATAAAGGGGAAGAGATGGCTAAATGTGTCCAAATTGGCAAACTTAAGATGACATATCAAGAGACTTGTGTGTAATCTTCAAATTTTTACCCTCTTTATTCCATTTATACCCTTGTGTACCATCTTTAATAGCAATGGTACAAATGAATGATGCAACCCAACCCAAGTTATTGTTTCTGAAACCTCTCCTAATTAAGTGAATGCAACAAACCCTTGATTTTTCCATTCATCTTGTGTTGCCCTAACTCACGTTTCCGGATGTAATGCCAGACAAGGCCTTCAATTCCATTCTTTAATTTTCATCTTAAATGGCATTAACCTTACTTCATCATTGTGATTAATTATTCTTCCGCCTGTTCAGTTCCGTGAACGTTCTCCACGGCCATAATAAGAAGATGGCGACAATGGAGATCAGACACACCGCAATCTCTCTGTGTACCAGGTTCGTTACTTATTCCTTTCGTTAATATATGTTCATATAACTGGTTTTCGGATGATATTACCGGCGATAGCAAAGGCCATCGATTTCAAAACGTTTTCCCTAAATTTAAAGTTTTTATCTTATTTGTTTTTTAGACAAGAAACGGAGAGTAATTATAAAAATCTTATTTCTTTAAAGTTTTGACAACCATTAAGGTTGTTGTATGAAAAGTAATTCAGGTTACATGGTATATAAATTTAAACTGAACTACATTTTGATATATGATTATAACAAGCAGTTTCTCATCACTTTCATGTGATCATATATGCTAAAATATGTATTTATCCAGTATATTCCTTTTAGTGTATCATGTCTGGTCATTATGGGCATGAAAATATATATGTAATATAACCCATTTCCAATTGTTGTCTCGGAACTCATTGAAAGGGGGCTGGCCAATTGAGGTTTTTAGTAGAAAATAACACAATTTTTTGGTGTGTTTTAAATTTGTTGTTCTTTCATGACTGACTAAAAAGGTTGGACAATTGAGTTTTCTAGACAAAACTAAGACCCGATTTTGATGAACAAGTAGTCGATTTACATTAAACTCAACAAGGTTAGTTCTTGACTTGCTTTTTGATTTCTTCTATTTTTTAGTTTAATATGTTAGTTAATGGTTCTCTTTGTTTAGTTTTGATTTTTGCTTTTGTTGAGTATGTTCTGTTACTAATGGTTCAGTTTGTTCAGTTTTTCTTTTTGATTGTGATCTTGATGTTTACTTGTTCAGTTATGGTGGTATAGGGAAATGAATCAGATCTTAGTTAAGTTCTGATGGCCCGTTCTTAACAGGAACCACCACCACAACTGGTGGTGACAACATGGATTGCCGGACTATGGTTCGCATTGTGGTTGTCAACGAACATTAATGTGGCAATCAGTTTGACATGTGGCATGTTCTTGATGCCAGTTACACTGGTGGCAACAATTGTAAATCCTTTTAGTTTTTGTAATAGATTAATCTAGGAACGGGTTACTACCCGATGCTGATTTGATGTCAATTTTGGCAAGCTTCGGCAAAGCACCAAGGACCAGGCTCGCTTCTGCATCTTGACAGATCCATGCTTTTCCAAAGTTACTTTGTGGGGTCTAGGTGCACTCAGTCTCCGTTAGTCAGGTATATGCTTAATTATTTAAAATAGACTTTGCTTCTGTTAATTAAGTACTTGACAAGCTGAAGACTTTTGTTATTTTTTTCTTTTTCTGTTTGCAATTCAGATGCCACTGCTTCATGGTATGATTGATGGTCTTGGTACACAATTGTTGCAAATACGACAACTTAACGTTACACCTTAAGTGGAAGCAAATACTGTACTGTGTCTACTTTCAATGTCAAATGCAGTACATTACTATACAATTTAGTTAACTATTATAAATGTTATTATGTGTTAGTATGTGTTAGTATTGTGCGACACATTGGGACACAACGAGTTTAACGGACCAAACTAACCCGTCTATGCGTCGCTGCTTACTCCTTCAATTCATGTTCTTGATCCATTTCATTTTCAGGAAATTTTTGAGCTTTTGACATATATGTAATAAGCAAGACACAGGTTCAGATACCCGCTACAATAAATGTATGTAATTAAAATTATAAACTTAACCAGAACATAAAAAGATTCTATATTCATGTTGTAAATTTTATCACAGTTTATGATGTGCTGAACAGAACCCGGTACAATAGAGGTGTACACACATGTGTCTTGGATGCGGATATTGTTAAGCAACATTTAGGTATTGCTTTTTATGTCTTTATACAGTCTATGTTGCATCTTCACTGATGTCTATTAATATAATATTTGTTTTTACGAATTTTAGTGGTGTACAAATAACTTCCCTCTTTGTATTGCAACATGTATTTTTCTGCAACAGGTTAACATTTGTTTCCTGCTAACAGGTCAAATAACATTATAGTTGCATTTCACCCACCGCATCGTGCGGGATTTCATAGCTATGTTCCAACACATAAACATGTTAACCATGAATATGTGGGGCTTGCTTGTATAATAATATATATTGGTAACTTATCATGTGTGTTTTATGTTCGTTTCATGACTTTTAGAACCATTGACATGTATTTAGGTTCCACCTTAAATTAGTGTTAGAATTGATTGAAATTTAATCATCATAAATGTTTACATGGCATCTGCTCTTTTTTATACGTAGTTTTTTTTTTTTGAACGGCCAAACAAACTTTATTTATAAACGAGCTAGCAAAAAAACAATCCGGAGAACAAACCAACAAAGAAAAACAACAAACATCCGAAACAAGAACAATCACACCAACAAAAAACTAACCCATCCTAATCGCTTCAAACTTTCCCCAAGCATCTCACGTCATACCCGTCATTTTTGCCCGATATGTAATCCATAAGAAGCTCATAATCTTGATCTCATCCATAGATTCACGTAACCATATCGTAATTCGGTTTTAATTTCACAGTTATGGAAGGTTCGGAACTCGGAAGGTCGTTGTGAGAAAAGAGACCAAAACACGTAATACTTTATCTGATTTGTACTCTAATGTATTGTTTTAGTCTAATCTTTTTTATTATTATTATTATTTTTTGAACTTTGAGGTAATTACTTCAGAACTATTTTAGGGTCACATGATAATGTTGTTAATGCCATTAAGCAGTTCCCTCAAGTGCTAACGTCTGATTTACATGTTAGTTTATGATACAGAAACTATACAATTGTTGCTCCTAAATCATTTTAGGAGATTTAGCACACCTTTAAATCAAATACTACACAATATATCATGAGATGATCAATAAACTAACAGTAATGAGTATCGTGCTACAAATTGTCTCCCCGCAGCAACGCGCGGGTTTCCCACTAGTATTGATTAATAAAAAAGGCTAAGCAAAAATCAATCACAATTAAAAATACCTTTTATCTAATCCTTCTGTTGCTCCTTGTATTCTTGACGCTGACGATAAACAAAAGCCACAAAATAACAATAGGATTATTGGATTTGGAATTTGGGAGGCTCAGCCATTGACGGTGGTAAGTAAAGAAGTCAAGAAACATTGCACACAAATAGACAATAGACATTGAAGGTTTGTATTTATATTTATATATTATTAGATAAATGTGATTATTTTTATGTTAATATTATTTGATGAGCAATAATTAGGTTTTGTTTTGGGTTTTTATATTGTAATTTTGGTTTTGTTTTAGATGAGCAATATTATTATGGAACGGTTTCTTAAAATAAAAAGTGGAGAATCATCTTCAAGAACTCCCGAATTCGTTGACTTGAATACTCTTCCTACGGATCCTGCCGATAGGAAACCAATTTCGTCATATAACGTTAATCAACGAGACGAAATCAGAAGGTCATACAAACTTAGAGGACCATATCAAACATCACACTTCGCCACTATTATAAAGTTGAATGCTTCAATTCGGTTCTAGATATGCAAATCCAAGAGTTTGGAAACCGCTTTAACAAGGTAACATCTGAGTTACTTGTTTGTATTCATAGCTTGAGTCCTTGTGATAATTTTGGTGTGTTTGATGTTACAAAATTACTACGATTAGCCGAGATGTATCCTCATGATTTTGATGATGAAGAAAAAAGAAGACTTCCAGTTGAACTTGAGAGCTACATCGATAATGTAAAAGCGGATACAAGATTTGCCAAATTGAATGGTTTATCAAGTCTTGTACAATTGATGGTTGAAACAAAGAAACACCTTAACTTTATAATGGTGTATCGTTTATTGAAGCTAGCTCTCACGTTACCCGTCGCAACCGCAACCGTTGAAAAAAGCTTTTCGGCAATGAAGTTTGTGAAGAATGATTTGCGTAATATGATTGGTGATGAGAATCTAAATGATAGTTGTATTGCTTTTATTGCTAAGGAGTTGCTTAGAAATGTGGAGATTGAAGATGTTATAGATAGATTTCAAAAAATGAAGACCCGAATAGAACAACTTTAGATTTATAATTAGGGATGGCAATGGGTCGGGTTTGGGACGGGTTTAGGTAATCCCAACCCCATACCCGATTAGGTATGCTTGTCCCAAACCCGGCCCAAAACCCGTCGGGTTTGTGTCGGGTAATTACCCATCGGGTATCGGGTATACCCGCGGGTTTCGGGTAAACCCATTAATTTTTAAAATTTACTCATTGAGTATATCCGACCATAAACCCGACCGGCATCTATTAGGTAACTATTAACCGATTACATTTACCATTATTAAATATATATATATATGTAAATGATTACAATGTATAAATATCAAATACTTAAAATCGTATAAAAACAATCAAAGACATAGATAACAAATATCATACACTAACTTTTTGGTAATTTTAGCACAAGATTACAATGTAGGTGGACAATTAGATATATTATGCATACATATTTAAAAAGATATATTAGAAATTATATTGGGTATCTAATCGGGTAAACGGGTATACTTTATCGGGTAATCGGGTCGGGTAAACGGGTATATCATCAAATCCCAAACCCGTCCCAAACCCGCAAAAAAAATAAAAACTAATCCCATACCCGATTACCCGTCCCAAATGTGTCGGGTTTCGGGTTTACCCATCGGCTTCAGGTTTGATTGCCATCCCTATTTATAATTTTGTTATGCATATGTAATGACGTTTAAATTACTTTTGGGCTTTTGGTTTCCTTTAGTTGATAACATAATTTTAGTAGTATTATTTTTGGTATACGAGTTTACCCGACCCGACCTGGGCCACCTGATGGATAAACAACCTATATAAGGTCTATGATTCCGCACCCCATGAAAAAAATTCCTAGGTCCGCCACTGTTGATGTTACCTTTTTAACGACATTTTTCTATTAACACCTGAACTCTACCATTATCTTGCATTTGCAAGGATTTAAATCCATAACCTCACATTTGTAAGGGTGAATACCATACCACTAAATTAATTTATATATATATTTGTATAGGATCGTCTATAAGGTAGTGGATTGATCATTCAGTGAAGAAAAAAGCGTTGGGTGTTTACCACGAAAATCGCAAAATTCCAACACTGCACGAAAATACGGCAGGGGTCGGGGCACCCCCGGCCTCCACTATGCTTCGCCCCTTGTTGACACGGACAAGAAAGTTTCCTAGTTGCGGTATCACTGCCGATGACGTGTTTGATTGTCATTAGGGCGAGACTTTCGCAACTAAAATACGGACTACCAAACCATCTTATATGTACGGATTTGGGTTTTGACACTAATTCGTAGTCTGAATTTGATATCGCTTGACAACGTAATTGTGATAGTATATAGTATTGATTGCATAATAGATATGCATTGTATTATTGATATCACCAAAATGTGACCACCGAACTACCGAACGTGGAATGTACTACCAGATGTGCTACTAAATATGTTTTTAGTTTATTTTTTATATACATTGTTAGATTTTGTTAAGAATCTGATATTGTTATGTTGTCCCACCGAATAAAATCGTTTTACTCAGATGTGCATGTGTCTTTTTTGTGCTTAGGTTACGAGATTATCAAGGAAGACGTAGAAGAGGGTTCGAGGGAATAAAGACGCACGAGACTCTTCATTAAAATTAATGGTGTTTTTACTTTGTTTCAAATAATGGAATGTTTTTATTATTAACGGAATGATGTTTTGATTCTGATTAATGAATAGGTAACATATCGGCCTTATCCGGATTGGGGTGTTACAGTTTTCTAGTTACACGACATGCCCAAATCAAGAATAGCATCTTTGGCCTTCAAGAGACATGATTTAGGTGCCTCCCTTCCAATCCAAGAGTTAGAGGGTTCAAATCTTGTAATGTACAATAATAAAGTTACGTACCGTTCAACAATAAAAAAGAAAGATATCTATGGCTCAAATAAAATATTTATCATGTTTGGTTCCATAATTCAACATCAACCCAAACGTTCAAAAATAAAAAAGAAAGATATCTATGACTCAAATAAAATATTTATCATGTTTAGTTCCATAATTCAACATCAACCCAAAATGTAAAATAATTGACGACGGTAGTTTTCTTCATCACAACGTATGGATCCTAAATATAAGTTTATATTAGTAATAATATTAATTAATATTAATTTACTTATATCTTTGGCTTATTAACTCCTAACTGGCCAATTGTCAGTAGTGTGCAAATCCAGTTTGTACATTTACCCACTGTAGTAGTTTGTATATATTGAATTATTGATCCATCCTTGCCCAGTATTTGTTACGCCACGACTAGGTGGTCGCCTAAAAGTTAATGACACGCAAAGACTACATGGATTATAAATAAATGAAAACAAAATAAAATATTATAATTTATACACAACACATATTCTCTAATTCAATTCAGTTATTCGTCCTGAAAGATGGAAAAGAAGGGTGTGGTTGTTCTGATCTTTATTTCAACGTTTCTCTTGATCATATCATCGGTCTCGTCATCAAGTTAGTATAAATAAGTAGTCATACATACATCAATCTCAGTTTCAAATATGCATGAAATGGAATCAATCTGCATAACATTAATATATTTATTTATATGTTCTCTTTTTTTCAAACAGACGCGAACCCTCCACAGTACAGAGCAGCACATGGAACTCCATCACGTAGACCACAAAAGAATATGGGTTCAACCCCACCACCTAGCTCTAAGCCACCTCGCTTTAATTCACCCCGGCTCTGTTCTGCAGGCATAAATGCAAATTGTAGATACAACGTTAAAAGAAGAGTGTGTACAACAAACAGTAATTGTGTTCAGGGATAAAGCAGCCTCATGTTGTAGGTGATCAATGGTGTACATCTTGGTTACCAGCAGGGCTGTTAGTTTGTATCGCATACCGCAATTCATTGTCTATTGTATAACTCCACATGTATAATATATACATGCATGCTTCTCAATCCAATAATAGTTTGTTGTTAGATCACGTGAGAAGATAAAATCCTTTATATAGACTATAAAGAATGTGTACACACAATATCTATGAATGATCGATTAAAATGGGCTGATTTTTGCAGCCAATTTTAACATAAATTCAGGTACAAGGCGTCGTCTTGGAGGTGCTCTTGCTTGTCTAGCAAGAGCTTCTTCATCCCCGGCATGAATTATGGCAACCAAATCGTCAAACAATTTGTCATCCCCTCTCATTGGATCCTATTTCAATTGAAATTGTGAGGAACAAAAAATAATCGATAAAACTTAAAACTTAATATATATATATATATATGGGGCACTGAAACTAATATTTGTCGTACAAAAATAAAAATATACGATAAAGCAAGAATGGATCAAAAGATATACTTGAACAAACACATCAGTGTGAGTTTTCCCCTCGTGTAGCTTCAATTCTGCTTTCACTCCTACTCTTTGGAGACTGTCCGCAAATGTTTTACTGTAAACAAAAACATTTCTTTCTTTTCATTTTTTTCACAGGGTAACTGAATCAACAGAACAACGAAACTAGTAATTTAGATTAGTAATTATACAAAATATAATAATAATAACAGAGCATATGTTGGAAGTTTATACAATTTTCTGCCACTTTTGCAAGTTTTCAACATCTTAATACACACACATTTTAGTGGCAAACATACCTGCAATCTGCTGGAATGGAATAATCCGCTGTCCCATGAAATAGGATAACCGGAGGTAAGATAGAAACTGCATTCGTGTTATTTGGGTCTTGTACAACAATTTCTGGAAAATATTTACTTAAAGATTCCTCCCCTCCCATTATTCTATAAAAGTTGCGAAACTTCTGTCAGTTTTATGCTATTAATTGTAGGGGGGAGGGGGGGGGGGGGGGGGGGGGGGGGGGGGGGGGGGGAAAGATCATTACGCAGAAGAATACCTCATAAAAAGTGACTTGTATGGACCTCTTGTGTTCAAATGCTATGACAGGTTAAACATATTATATATATGAGAAAGTATTAGCTACAATAACATAAAAAGTGTAGGAAGCGACTAGAACTTGTCACTTGTCAATTTAATCTAACCACAGTTATTAAATCTATTATCTTCTTCCCTGATCTAAACACAGAACATGAACCTAACTCATTCTCCTTTGATGTTCATCGATTGAGATCTGACCACCACCACCTCAGCCGATACACGACTAAATGCCTGCAAACGATTGTTTCTCCTTCTTGGTGGCGTCAGAAACTGGTTGTGTGCAATTTCAGTGAAAAGGATGTTATTTGACCTAATTTCAAGTACTCACAAAATTCTAAATGAAAAAGTTGCAGGGGAAATGAAAGAGATTTGTTTCAGTAGTGTGGCCCATAAGTGGACCACCAACCTTCGAGGCCACATGAACATAAGTAAAATGTGGATTTTTTTTTTGGCATATACTCGTTCTTCAAAGGCGCAAAGGAAAGATTAAATAAGACATACATATGGATCTTATCTGCGTAGATTTGGAGAGGAGATGTGTATGTAGGACAAATAAATGAGTCACAATAATTGAGAATCATTATTATATGGCTTGGAACCTTTCAAACCGACTCAATTGTAAAGGTGCGTTTTAAATGTTTTAAAGTGCTTTTAAAACAAGTGTTGGGTTTTGATGAGTGCGTTTAAATTTTCTATGAGTACGTTCAAATTTTCAAATGAGTGGGTCCAAATTTTTTAATGAGTGCGTCCAAAATTTCAATGAGTGTTTCCAAATTATCAATGAGTGCTTCCAAAATTTTTAATGGGTGCTTCTAAATTTTCAATAAGTGTTTCCAAACTTTTTAATGAGTGCTTCTAAATTTTCAATAAGTGCTTCCAAACTTTTTAATGAGTGCTTCTAAATTTTCAATGAGTGCTTCCAAATTTTCAGTGAGCACGTTTAAATTTTGTTAGTGCGTTTAAAAGGCTCTGTTTTCACCAACTTCATCTTCTTCGTCTGCAACTTTTTTTAACCTAATTTTTATGTTTAATCATACTTATTGAAACAAAATCGAAAGTATTTGACAACTATTACGAGCGTTTATTCATAATTGTATGTTTTTTCGTATGATTTAAATAGTCCCAGTGTAAATATCTGTTTTTCTAATTTTTTCGTTTTTCGTTCATTTGTAATCGAATGTTTTTTGTTATTTTGATTGTGTAATCATTCAGACTGTTTTAATCGATTTCAATTGTTGAAAATATTTGTTTTTGATTGATTTTGTTGTTACGATTTGAAAAAAAAAAGTTAAAACGGTTTTTCATAATTTACCCTTGGTGAGCTACTCGAGATCGGCTCGGTAAAAAGCTCGAAACGAGCCGAGCCTTATTGAGCTTGAGCCGAGCTTGAGCCTAAAACGAAGCTCGTTTACTTATCGAGCTCGAGCTCGAGCCTGGCATATGAAGCTCGCCAGGCTCGTCGAGCCTAATATAATATTAGGTTTATTAATATTTTATATTATTTACCCACATTTTAAGTTGTTTAATAAACGAAACGAGCCGAGCCGAACTTTTGACTTATCGAGCCTAAACGAGCCTATTATATATATTATTTAATTTAATATATCAACTAATTAACACTAAACGAGCCGAGCCAGAGCCGAGCTCGAGCTTGAGAAACTACTAACGAGCCGAGCCCGAGCTTTAAAAACAAAGCTTGAACCGAGCCGATCTCGAGCTCGAGCTCTTATAAGTTAATCGAGCTCGAGCCTGGTCGAGCTCGGTCTCGGCTCGACTCGGCTCGTTTGCACCCCTATAAAAAGGACTAAAGCATGATGCAACTTTGGTAGACTAAAATAAACATGTCACAACGACATGCTCATAATGTTGGTATAAAACATCGTATTTTAAAGTTATAATGGAAAATATTAATAATTAAATAAAAAGAGAAAAATATTATTTGTACTTTTTATAAGATAGGAATTTTAGTGTTAATATAATAGCATTTGTGTTGTTGCCGAGTTGTGCCGTTTATTTATCATTTTTGTACGTTTATTGAGTCTTTACTCATTTGGTTTCTCTTGTTATCTTTTTTGTATTTTTTCTTAGAGTCGTCACTCATTAGCCATTAGCTTTCTCTTGTTATCAAATTTATCATGCCTATTGCCTAAATCATATTCATGTTTAAAGTTGGGTTTTAAATAAATGGGTTAGCCATCTCGTTTTACCTGTTTCAAAGTAGCAGACAACTTATACTATAATAAAACAATAAGACAACCCACCCACACAATCAGAGGATGTGTTATACTATACTGATAGCAACAGCAGGGTGTTTAACGAGGCTTTCATTTTCCCGCCATATTATTCCTTATTCCTGCCACTACGTGTTTTAGAGAGAGAGGAAGAACTGAGGGACTTATGGTGTTAGGTGTTAGTGTGTGAGTTTTATTTGTGGATATTTGTGGTGGATTATGGTTATGGTTTTGGGTTACACTATAGACGTTAAAAACAAACAGTGCAGACTGCAAACCTTTGCTCCATCTCTTCTCTTGCAGATGTGGTTCGCAAACTGCAGATCTTTTGCCTCAGAAAAAACAAACAGCACCTAAAGTGGCCACCCATCATACGAAATCATTTTCTCTCTTTATGGGCATGCGGGGCGTTATAGGGTATTCCTACATTATCAGTAACAACACCGTCAGCATGTAGTGTATCGGATAAGGTATATTGGGTACCTAAATCGATGTTACCTTTTTAACGATGTATTTTTCTTTAACACCTGAACTCTACCATTATCTTGGATTTGCAATGATTTGAATCCATAATCTCATATTTGTAAGGGTGAATACCATACCACTAAATTAATAGGTCATGGGTTAAATCGAATGTTACTAGCCAATGAGATTTGATGGATGAAGGTCGTTGGGTAACGGGTTTATAGCCATTGGGGCTAATTAAAAAAATAAAAAGTTTCCAAATTTCTCAATTAATAAATACCATTCAATTCAACCTTTTTTACCACATAAATTGCTTAAAAAATAAACGAATAAACAATAACTTACCATTCAACACCATTCTACTCCAATTATTTTTCTATGGATTCACAAAAAAAAATCATAGGTTGGTGCAACCAAGAATCCACTAAATCAAGAAAAGGCGGATTAAAGGCAAGAGGTAGCGGTTCAAGCATGAGACGTCAAGGGTATAAACTGCAAGTAAGTTTTACACAACCACAACGACAAGTGTTTTCATACTCACAATATGGTTATTCGCCACAACTATTTACACAACAACCACAACCTCATAATCTACCACACAGTACTACTTTGGTTGCACCCAGTGAATACGAATACTCGTAGAAGATCAAGCGTGATTTGAACCGTTTGCAATGAGGATCCCAACTCTTTGTGTAACACCCTAACCGATGGCGGAAACATCGGGGTATCACGTAGTGATGATTGCTCAATAGCTCGTGGACTAAAATTGATAATATAATTTAAAGCAACATGTTCATTACATTGAAAATTGAAATACGAATTGTCTTAAACGGAAATACAAAACATAAAGTGATTTATTCATTTAGGCTCTAAATCCTTGCCTAAGTGCGATGATCAAACTTCACCTGAAACATGTACGAAGATGGGATCTGTCAACACATATAATGCATTGGTGAGTACATCTGTTTGATGCGTATAATATAAAAACTGTTTCACAATTCACGTGTTATACTGTCTACAATTTGATGTTCAAGCTGTACAAATGCCACCCAAAATCAAACCTTTGATAAATGATCATCCTGTAATAATGGGATGTTATGTATAGTATTCGCCCAATATAGTATGCGACATGATAAAATGTTTACACATAACAATAGTTAAGTACTATTTATTGCTATGCTAGGCCCACATCGGGTTAATGATTAAGGTCATAGGTATATGCTATCAGCAAATCAACAAGTAAAACACATACAAGAATTGCGATTATGATTATATGATAAACATGATTAAGTGAGTGAAGTAATAAGCGTACATGAGTCGCCCCAAAAGTGTAAAATATGAAAAAGGGGAAAAGATATACTCACTTTCGCTAATTGGTAAGTTTGGTACTGTAGCGAGTGTTAACGAGGTGAATCCCGAAGACTCAACCTAAATTTTCAAAGACCTGGTATAAGTGTTTGAGTTTAATTTAGTCTAGGGTTCCTAATCTAAGGCACTTAGGATGTTAAATCTATATTTGGGGTTTTTGAGTTTTATAATTAAAGATATTATGAAATAGTATTTATACAAATTTGTTTTGTCTAAAAATTATTATAAGATTTATTAGACAACTTTGAAACTTGGAAATATTTATATGAACATTTTATGAAGTTACATTTTTATAAAATGTTCCGAAAATGTATTTTTATAAAAATAGTTTAAATATTGTAATTGTGTGTATTATTATAATTAATACAAAATGATAAATAAATTTAAAACACTTCTAAAATTTAAAGTTTCTGTGGATCTTTAATCTAAAATAGTTTAAATATATATTAAGTGATAAAAATTGTTTAATATACAAAATTGTTCTAAATCAGTAGGCAATTGATATGATAATTATTCTAATATGTTAAAAGATATTTCCACCAATTTTGATGTCAAAATTCTATATTTACAATTTTATAAAATTTATATACTGTTTAATTTATGTAAATTCGTAAATAATTATAAAATATCTTTTAAAAATAAAAATACTGATGAAACGTGATCTACTGACCTAGATGGTTCTCAAATAATTTTCTTATAAATTTTGGGGCAATATTTATATTATTGTGAATATTATTTGTTTAAAATATAATTAACTAACAAAAATGAAATAACATATGAAACGGTGTTGAAACAGAGGGAAAATGGTATGATAATTATCCTACTATAATGGGAAGTATCTCTACCAATTTTCATGATTTAATACATTACCTATGATTTTATATGATTTAAACATGTTTAAAGCATTATTTATTTAATTAAAAATACTAAACAATGTCTAAAAATCCTGAAACTATTTCTAAAACTTCTAATCATTTATATGAACTAACATGTCAAATTTCATAATTTTTGGATCAATAACCTACGAGTTATAGAATTTTAAAGTTTGTAAACTTTTAATTATAAATTCCCCAAATATTCCTAAACATCCTAAACCCTAGGTTTTCAATTGGAACCCTTAGAGACTATAATTGATACAACAAATAGAGGGCTTTTGATCTACTGATAATATTGAAGTAATTTGCAAAAGGAATTGAAAAAACTCACGGTTTTACTAGCTCAAAAAGAAGAAAGAAAACCGAGTAAGAATCTGAATAATAAGCTTCCAATTCGTCCAAAATACGAGATGAAAACCCAAACTTCTTTTGCAAAAATGTTAGACTTGATGAGATGATTAAGTGTGCGAGTTTAATTGCAATAAAAACGGCTAATGAAAGTGTGAGATTAAATCAAAGATTCAAGAGGGTTTTATAAAAAGACTTGAATGAAAGTGTGAGATTGAATCAAAGATTCAAGTGGGTTTTATAAAAAGACTTGAATGATTGATCACAATCATACCTCTAATGTGACAATTGATGAGTGGAGAGGAGTAGGGTAGTGTTTGGTCGTCCATTGAGCGCAATTATGGCCGAAAGTAACACTCAATCATTGTAGAAATCGCGTTTTTTAACCAAAGTGGGTTTTGCTGTACAGACACTGCGTCGCGGACCGCAGAAGGATGGAGAAAGGCTCCGCGGTCCGCGGGGCTAATACATAATTTTTTTCTGATTTAAAATCCTGCCGCGGAGCCCGGAAGGATTAGAGACTCCTCTGCGGTTCGCGGGGCTAATACATAAATTTTTTCGTTGAGTTAAAGAGTGGGTTCCAGTAACGGAGTATTATTACTATTACAGTAAAATACATGAAAATACTCGATTTTATTAACGAAGAACCCTTTTAATTGATTACAAGAGTTCAAACAGGATAACATGATAAAGTACAAGGATCGGAATGTAAATACTAAAAAGTGTGAGGGGCGTAGATGTTACACTTTGAACCCCACGTAACAATGGGTATCGAACGCTCTCGTATTTTTAAGGTCTCAATAATGACAATGTTGTGCTAGAAACGCAATTTCAACAATATTATTAGATGCCGATATTGAAGGAATGCGAGCTCAACGCATCAAAGATGAAGATGAAGATGAAAATGAACTAGTTCAAGCAAATGAAGGAAGACTCGCTGAATGTGCGAAGAGTCAACCATGGACAAATGATCAACAAATAGGTTTGTCAAAAGCATGGTGCTATTGTTCCGAAAGCAAGATACTTGAAAATCAACAAAAAATATATCGTTTTTGGAAGGGCTGCTTTAACATTACAACTTACTCGTGGGCAGAAGCAATCGACCGGTCCATCAAATATCTTCAAAATAGACCACTTTGAATACACAGATGACTGATTTCAACGAACCTTTGATTAAAGCGGTACTATTTTGTTATTTAAATTTTAGTTTAACATTGTATTAATGTAATAACCTAGAACGGACCCCAAAAATTTTCCGAGTATTAATTATTGTTATCGTGTAATATACAAGTGGTCAAGATAAATATTAAGCTAGTCGTTTATGTTTGAAGCTAAAAACCGAACCAGTACATATGAAGTATTATTTTAGGACACGTTTTACGAGACCAGACCGATACCCGTTACGAACCCGAACCGCATTCAAGCCTTGTGTTTAGTCACAAGGGGAGGACACATGTCCTCCCCATATGCCTCCAACTCACCACAAAAACCATGAATGGTTTTTGAAAACCATTTAACCCAACCCACTATAAAAACCCAAATCCACCATCATTCCTCATTTTAACATAACACACACACACACCTCACATAACACATTGATCAGGAGCAGAAGAGAGAGGAGGAGCCGGAGGCTCCACGCCGCCACTCCGGCGGAGCTCCGACGACCACAACCCCACCCACCCTTCACCTCCTCAACACCCACATCTATTATTACTACTGAGAGAGAGAGAGGGAGACAGATTTGAGAGAAAGAAAGAGAGAACAGAGGAGAGAGAACTCGGGTAGAGGAAGAGGATGAAGACGACGGTGACAGCGGTGGTTGAGGAGACGACGACGGCGGTGGTGCTGCCCCTGTTGCTCGGTCACCGTCAGACCCCGGTAAAAACCCAACCCTTTTCTTGATTAATAATCTGGAAGGATTATGATGATGATTGTTGAGACGATTGAAGATGATGAAGGTCACTGATTGAGGAGTTGGGCTTAGGTACCGAAGGTGGAGGTTGTCTGGTGGTGGTTTACGATGCCAGTGGTGGGAACGAGGGCGGCTTCTGGTAGAAGGGTGTTGATATTGGGTCATGGAGATGATTGGGGTGTTTCAGGTTTGGTTACAGTCTAGGAGTCGGGTCAAAGGGACGGGTCAAAACATGGTCAACAGAAGTCAACAAAAGTTAACCAGTCAACTGCAGTCAACCGGGTCAGTTTGACCGACAAAAACCGAAGCCGAGCAAGAGGTATAACCGGACCTACAGACTCGTTAATTATAAATATTAATATTAGACAACCTTGCGTGTGGGAACTTGACGAGCTCAACTAATGAATCGATCATAAGCATACACACACACACACACACATATATATATATATATATATATATATATATATATATAGCACATACTACAAGTGTAGATCAAGACTAAGACGTGTACTTGATATTCGGACATTAGACTCGAACCTACACTTAATCGACACATACTGATGTACTATGTATGGTCTATAAAATAAACTATCCTAGACACCTAGTAATATAAAATAGACTCAACTAAACTAGACCACACGATAGGCAAGTGTACCTATCAATGCAGTACAGACTAAGTAAGTCCGAGTATCGAACCCACAGGACACTAATAGAAAACAAAACACTCGACTAAGACTTAAAATAAATGATTTAAAAGTTGATTTTTGGTTTTTTGTAGATAATTAATTAAAATAAAATAAAATAAATAAAGTAAATAAAGATAAATAGACAGCAAAGATAACCGAGGAAAATAGCAGGATAGGAAGGCAACTACCTAGGTCAAGAATCCTACATGTAACTCACAACTCTCGGTAATGGAAAACTGAATGGCTACCAGATTATTAAGATAACTCAAGAAACCCTAAGACATGCTAGATCTCCTCCCGGTCTCACCAACACACCCAAAGAATCCTAAGGAATAAAACACTGGTTATCTAGCTCGGATCACCTCCCGGTCTCACCTCACTAACAATGCTAAGGTACTCTAATGACTCGATCACCTCCCGGTCTCTCTAATCACAATACACCCGAAGATGTAAAGGAGTAATCTAATTGGGTTAACTATGACTTGGAATTACAAGAAACTAAAGACAACTAGGATAGGATCACCTCCCGGTCTCACCCAAAACCTAACACCTAAAGCTCTAGACAACCCAACATTCCATCACCTCCCGGTCTCAAGAATGGAAGAATACCTAAGTCCTCTAAACTCTCTAATCAAGTTCCTATGGCTTTCGGATCCAAAACCATAAACTAAGCTACAAGCACCAAGCATGTAACCCTAATAAACATCCAAACATGAAAGACATTCACTAAAACGTTTATGGAACTCTCAAAAATAATAAATTAGACTTAAGTACGCACACACATCATAATAAACACCAACTAAACCGTTACCAAAACATTAACCATTCAATAAAATCCGTAAACCGAGAACTATAAATTTAACATGTATTCATCATACACCTAGGTAGTGGTTCAAGATTTAGCTACTCATAATAATTAAAAACAATAAAAACAAAGGTTCAAAAATATTCAAAGTCATGGTCTCAATATTCATAAACACACAGTAAATAAATATAAAAACTAAAACTTTTAGTAATCAAACCCGTAACTTCAGTCTTGAACCCGAGCCTTCCTGGCTTCAATTAACCTCTAAAAATCTGCACAAGCTGTTGTCGAGATGATCACTTCTTTTTTGGTTTGCGGCTGCTAGATGTTCCCCTATATAATATTGGCCGTTCAAAATTTTGACTCTTCTTTTGACTTGGGCCACGAGCCCAAGTCCTACCATATTTTCTTTTTCTTTTTATTTTATTTTATTTTATTATTATTATATTTTTTTATGATGTTTCCGGCTCAGGAGGTATTCTTGGGTCGACCAAAGTTCCTCATTTATGCTCCAACGTCCATGAATACCTGCTCTCAAGCGTTCGTGTCTCGATTAAAATTCTTTCGTTTTGAGCTCATTTTTCACGAACACCTATAAAATAATAAAATAAATAAATACATAATAAAAACGACTCAAAACGAGTACAAACATAATAAAATATTATACAAAATACACGGGAAAAGAGGTGTTTTTCAACACATCACATACCAAGAATAAACTTATACTCATGTATATTGAACTAGGTTAGAGACCCGTGTTGACACACGGTGGATCCCCAAGGTAATGTTATAACTAATAATGTACATATACGCATATGATACGAAGATATTTACTGTTTGACTTTATATAAGTCAAATTTAGGTTGCAAGTTCTTAACCTAAGTTTTACATAACTATCAAAGAGTTACTGTAGAAAATCGATCAAATAATAGTGTTCAACAAAAAAAGAACATGAATGCTGAATTTTGAACAAATGATCATTTTGCGGATCATGTGGCTGAGAGAAGAGGCGCAATGGTGAAAGTGGAAGACTCAAACGACTCTGAAAATGGATTTTTTTTTTGGCAAAAAAACAACATTAAACTAATATATATAAAATATATATAAAGAACTTGTTTGTTTGATAAACTAAAACATAAATATACAAATTTAACCACAAAAAAACATTGTGGCTTACAAAAACATGGAAACCCAAAATGGTTGATTAAATTTATTTGGGCTTGGGTTACACATAATAAAATTTATTTGGGCTTGGGTTACACAATTGTGAAATATATAACAATGGTCATAAAAGTCTTAATAATATGGTTACTTATTAAATATAATACATATTAAACATAATGATAAGTATAATTAAATCAGACATATAACAATATAAGAACATGTTATCTTAAGGTCACTCAAGATGATACGAAAATACCATATTAAGCACGCAAACATTACATAATACAATGTACTAAACAGCATTAAAAGTAAACTGTCATAGAATATTAACATTAGATAACACTAAGTCATCTAAATTACATAAACAAAAACTATTCAAAACATAATATTATCTGTTTAATATGGATAAGCAAAATATTGGAAAAGTCTTTAACACATCAACATACCCTACATGGAAGGTGAAATCAGTGATTCATAAAACAACAATCCTCGCATCCCACGAAAAGTATCTGCATGACAAAGGTAATCAAGTTGAACATTATCCATGAAAACCTCAATTATCTGTCCCCAGTCAGCCATCAAAATCCATGAATTGGATTGAATCAAAGCAGTTAAATCGTAAGCTAGACCCCATTGTAGTTGTCGAACATCTGGAAATGAAAATACCCTTGTCCAAGCATCAGATTCCCTCTTCCATAGTTCAACAGAAAACTCAGCGAAGCCATTAGTAACAAATATGTGAAGCACATCAGAAACTCCTAAGAGATGACATTGTGGAACCCAAGATTCTTGAACAAAGGGAACAGATATTAAACTGAAAACATCTAGATTAACATCAAACTGAATAATAATGCTTTGAAAATCTGACCAATACTTAGACACGGTAAAAAACAATGCACCATTGCAAAACGTACCATTCGACCAAGCATAATCAGTGGTATTGTATTTAGTTTCATTCAAGAAAGATACAGATCTCCACAATCCAGATTTCCTCGAATACACATAAGGAACAATGACATTGTGTTGGCGTTTCAAATGTAAAATCTTAACATCACCAGTAGAATCCATATAAATCCCAGCCGTATCCAGTTGAAAGTTGTATGAGTTACCAAAAACAGCATGAGATAATACTTTAATAACATTTGTAGTTGGATTCCAAACAATCAAAGAGCTGATACTTTTATCAGAAAGCAGTATTAATCCACAAACACTTGAAATGACTCCTAAATCAGCAACGCTTATCTCATAAGGGAAATCTATAATTTTACTAAAAACAGCAGAAAGTTGACCATCTACTTTGTTAAAAAGAACCATTGATTCATCATGATAAGTAATAAATTTTTTCTGCTCATGCTTTGACATATGCCTCAGATGCATGGTCGCAAATTGTTCGCTAGACAATTCGACATTAAATTTCTTAGACAATACCTTTAAACGACCAACCGTTTTTGCAGAAAGCCTTGTAAAAATCTCTGAAAGGATTAACTCAAAATGTAGCTCACCCATTATACTAATACCTACATTGATAAATAAAAAAAAATGATCTAGATTAACAATACATGCATAACAGTCAAAATGTAGATCACCCATTATCATAGTTTTAATTTTTGTCCCTAAAATTGACAAAACCTAAGATAAAACATATTTAGAAACAGAATCAATGATTAATAATTACTATAGGTTGAATAATAAAAAACCTATGAGCAGATTTCAGATGAGTATGGACATTTAAAGAGATAAAAGAACCCATAAAGCATTTAGATGAACACTAACTTAACACTAAAATTTTGAAATATTATAAGAAAGGTAAAGAACAAACAACAACATTTTCAAGTGAAGATGTGCTTACCGGTTGTAAAACTGAAAGATCAGAATGCCGAGGTCTTTGGAAAGCAGTTTCAGAGGTCAGTTAGTGAAGATGAAGAGGCCGGAGGTTGTATTTTAGAGAATGAGGATGATGATTATTATTAAATGAGTTTTTATGGTAGTATAAAATATTATAGTGGTGTTTGAAAAAGTACTTATACAATTCCAACAACTATTGAAATGACATGTCATAATTAACACTTTTGTAAGAAGGTAATGATGGTTATAAACTAATATAGTGCACCAATGTTAGTTAAAGTAACTAAAGGTTTCTTGCGCAAATTAACATACATTAAACGTAAGTGTATCAATTACCGTTTTTTATTTTGTTTTAAAAATATTTAAAAGTTACAGGATATAACTTATAATTATAACATTTTGGAACACAATTGACATTCAAAAGTTAAAAACATATCAATGATTTAATATAAGTTAACAATATACAACACTCATAGAAAATAATATAGACTACATATCATCAAAATATTGTCATAGTTAATACAGACAAAATAAAAATTAATAACCAAAAGCCATTAGCATTGTACTTAACAGTAACATTACAGAGAGAAACATTACATAACTGATAAAACATCCACCATAATAACATAAAACTAAACAAACGGTGAAATAAGCGATTCATAAAACAGAGCTCCCCTTACTCCACGAAAGGTATCTGCATCATCAAGATAGCGAAGTTGAACCGCATCCATAAAAACTTTAATCGTCTGTCCCCACTCTGCATTCAAGATCCATGTATGCTCGTTCAACACGTGTGCAACATCGCACTGCTGAACATCCCCAGCTTGACGAACATGTTGGAAAGATAAGACCCTGGTCCAAATATTAGTGTCCAGTTTCCATAGATCAACACCGAAATTAGGGAATCCATTAGTAAGAAACATGTGAAGGACATTCGAAATTTTTAAAAGATGACCTTGGGATATCCAAGACTTTTGAATATATGGAAAAGATATTTTGCTGAAAGTCTCTTGATCAACATCAAACTTCACAACAAAACTTTCACATTCGGACCAATATTTTGAAACTGTGAAAAACAAAGAAGTTTTGCAAAAAGTACCACTTGACCAAACATAATCAGAGCCATTGTATTTGGTTTCAGTTAAGAAACCTATGCTTCTCCATGCCGCATATCTCCTTGAGTAGACAAAAGGACGCATAAGACCATGATCACGTTTTAGGAGTAAAATTTTGTAATCGTTGGATGAATCTACATACAATGAAGCAGCATCCAATTGGTAGTTGTAATAATTGCCAGAATGACAATCAGAAACTACCTTGTAAACTCTTGTAGTCGGATTCCACAGAATCAAAAGAGCAGTGTTTTTCTCACAAACCAATAGTAAACCATTCAAACTGGATAAAACTTGTATGTCTGAAAACATTGTTTGGATAGGAAAAGGTATGATGTTAATCAAGTAAGCATGATGTTGTCCAGAATTTGTGTTAAATATTGCAAATGATGACCCTTGATTAGTAAGAAACTTTTGCTTCTCAAACATGGACAACCGAGTAAAATGCATGGTAGCAAATTTTTGACTCGAGAGTTCGAAATACCATCTCTTGGATAAAACCTTCAATCGGCCAACATCTTTCGCTGAAAGTCTTGTAAAAATCTCATAGGCCACAATCTCAAAAGGTAAATTTGCCATTACGTAAATAACTACATTTCAAAAGATAACATATGTAAATATAGATTAGACATGGTAAATAAAAGAAATGTAAACAAAACAAACATGTTAGCAACATTCACTTACATTAAGAAATCTGCAGAAATAGAACTTCGTATTGGTGCAAGCAAGATGAATAAACACAGGATAGGTTGCTAAATTTCGTAAAAGAAGAGGGAAAGAAACTGTCTTGCGGTTGTAGATTAAAGATGATGATTGTACAATTTATTAAAGGATTGTAATTAGAGTAAAGATACATTTTTTAATTGTGAATATAGGTTTATATATAGATAAAATTATAGGATATGAAACGGTTTACCTTCTCAATAACCGAGTATTGAAATCGTGCATGAAATCTAATTAATATTTAGAAACTAACTATTTTAATGCACTCGGTTTATAATTAATATTAGATATTTATAGTTAGATTTACATATTTATGGTAAATATAAAATTTAATAAATAGATAAAATATATGCTCGAAATAGTGTAAACGTGGGAAATATTCGAATTTATATTACATCACACGGTTAGAGTCTCGTGTGTACACATGGCAAATCCCCAAGTCAAATTACAAAAAAAATTTATAAACATTGTAGTATGCAAGTTTTAAGTATTGAAAGTTAGGTAATACAATTCGTATGAATTTTCATTGCATGCAAAATATCATAAATAGTAAAGCGTATGGAATCATGGTACTATAAAGTGAGGTAAGATATAATTATAGCAAAATTCTTCTTCTTTTGTTTCTTATTTATTTGAGCATTTGGTTGGTAAAAATATGACGAGCAGAATTTTCAAATGCAAGATTGTTATGGTTGTAATTTCTATGCCCATTATGTTCCTTGAATCAGTTATACTTCTTGTATCCTTATCATATGCCATAAGTTGGAATACCATTAACAGAAGCCACCAAAACCAAAACACACAAAACCATATAATTTTCTCAATTTAAAGTGGATACAATAAAGAATAAAGAAACATACTATTTGATATCATTTCGTCACCCTAATAGTTAGAAATAGGAAGTCATCAAATATTAAAGATTTTAGAAATTCATATATGACCTTATATCTTACCAAATCTATGAGCTTTGAATATGTTTTTTAACATTCATAGTATTTTGTTTTGATACATTTAACTTTGTATATAACAAAAAACTTAATATCCAATTCCATTTGGAACTGTGGTCCACGATTTCAAGAAACATATATTTACTTAAGGGGTTGTGGATTCATACACCCCTATTTTAGGATTCATACACCCTGGCCCACACGACATACCAATAGAAAGCTGCCACATACTCAGAATGTGATGTCATACATCCTAAATACGATGTCACGTGGTGTATGAATCCTAGAACCCTTACTTAATCACAAAATCGCTAACTCAGCCATAATATAATCAATCAAGCTTTCAGAAATCGTCATATTAATCCATAAACCACATAAATTAATTTCAACCATCTTAGTTAAACGATAAATATATACAACACTAAAATCATATACAAAATTGTGAAAACTAAAATCATCTCATGTCAAACAATTAATAAAGTTTGATTAAGTTTTTATAGATAATATAAATCAAAATTACATTACATTACAACTTTTAATAAAGTTGTTAATAACATGCATCATAAAGTACCAAATACATACCAAGAAAAACTATTAAAAGTTCATATAAAACATACTAAACTTAATCAC
Organism: Ambrosia artemisiifolia; assembly: GCA_032199755.1. Lineage (NCBI taxonomy): Eukaryota > Viridiplantae > Streptophyta > Magnoliopsida > Asterales > Asteraceae > Ambrosia > Ambrosia artemisiifolia. The sequence continues at coordinate 6,450,664 of CM063518.1, forward strand.
CTTCCTCATCATCATCATCATCATCCATTTCAGAATCGGACTCCTCCTCTGATTCCACCATTGCCGCTTCGTCTTCCAGATTCATGATTCTTAGGCGAATCATTTGTTCGAGGTTCAAACTGGCAGTGGTTCTACGTTTGTTAGACATCGGTACATTATCGAGTTCCACAAGCAAGTCATAGTCATTGCAGTTCTCAATCTCATCTCTTGACATCAACCCATATTCACCACTGGAAAACAGAATACTTGCAACATTAAGATGTTCAACAAAAAACCAACTTTGGACATGAAATACCTCCATAAGTTCATCAAACTCATCCAATTCAAAGATTTCTTCCAACTTAGCCACCAATCTGCTCTCTTCATTGCTCGGCAACCTGATGGTTCTTCCAAACTCATACACTTCTCTTTTAAAGTCTTCATCCATTTGCATAATCGCCTTTCTTGAACCAAAAACTAATAATGTAGTGTCACTCATGTTCACAAAATACCTACGCTTGATTCTGCAGAACCTCCAACTGACAACCCTTACCATTGTTGAAAATTTTTTTTCCTTGGATTTGTGTGTGTTTAATTTGAAGAAAGTAAATATGTGATTTATATTTAGTGGTTATGATTATATAGAAATGTTAAAACGCGTGTAAGGGAACCGAAGTGACAACATCAATTTTCAACACTAATACTAATTAATATTTGATACCCTATTAATTGATGATCTTTTGAAAAGACTAATCGCTGCAGCCAATGCTCAAAAGTGGCGGTTATTTGAAGAAATGATATTTAGAATATTAAATATAAACTAAAAAAGTTAATGGTTTTTGTTACCATATTAATTAGTATAATAGATTTGTTGTAATATATAAGATTTTTAATATATACGAAAGTTTACCTTAAATATAATTATTAAATTTGTATGATTTTTAATAGTAATAGAATTTTGTGTTAAAACAAAAACAATCTATAAACATTTACATTTAATATGAAATCAAAGGTTGCCAAAAAAAACGAATATGTCTTGAACTTTTTAAATAAAAACCATTACATATTATTGTGTTGGATATTTACCAAAATTTGAGTCAAATCAAAACATTTAAAAATCAACCAAATTTAATAAAAAGTCAAATGTTAACAAACATTAAAACTTACACACCGAAAAATATTATGAGTATACAAAAACAGCACCACCAATAACCCCACTAATTACCATCACCCTTATTTCGAAATATATTTCATTAGAAATTATATTTTTTTTCTTATTCACCACCACCGGCTTATATTATTCGTTGTAATGATCAATCTAAATTTTCACACTAACAACATAACATGTCGATGTTGAAGCTAATTTGAAGCAAAACAAAAACATGGAGAACTTACAGTTTTGATTCTTGCAAGTTGTCGTCGCGCTTTTCTACCCATTCGAGCCACTACCCATTTTCTTGATAGCTTTTCAACACATTCGAGCCAATCAATACAAAATCAACCCGAATCAATCCAGTTTCATATTGATCAGTTAAAACTTAAAAGTGTCATATATAAAGTTCAGGACTTGTGATATTAATAACCATACCACCAATAGTATTGCATAAAACACGCCGGTGTTTAAAGGCATGCACATCGAACAATGCAGTATTATATTTGAACCGAGACCAAGTAACAAAACACACTATCAACAACTACTACATCTTTTCACCCCCCCTACTCTACTAACCCCCATTTTTTATCTCAAAATAGTTATTCATTCCTATATTTCCATAGGCCCCAACATGGAGCTAACACTATGGATTGCAGCCGTATTTCCAAAAACTCTTAATCAACAGGGTATTCAAACAGATATTATAGATGTGTTCAAGTTAGGGTTTTGATTGAACACACGATTTCGATCAAACTGAATAAGAAATCAAAAATTAATAAGATAAATAGATGAAACCATAATATTTTCCTTTTTTTGGTCTCCACCTACATGTGACTCAAGCGACAAATAATTTAAATAAGAATTACCTTAGTAGTGCCAAGATATATAAACTTGTGCAAGTGAAATTAAAATGAGAATGTTCATGAGCTAGATAGAGATTTCTGCGATTTGGAGACAATGTCGTATATCTTGAGCTCACCATCACCTTCTTCCTTATCTTTCCTTATTCTTCTTTGTTCTTGTCCATCTCTGTTTCTATGCTTTCCCTCTGCAATAAACAACAAAACATTTTAATATTTTTCGTCTGACATGAACGTATGCGCTAAACCCGACCATGTCTGTTTGATGCATATCCTGTTGTTGATTTGATTTTGAGACTTACATAAAACACGGTTCTTTATCTAGTTCTTTATCCAAGCACACGAGCTTATCATTGTCCATATATACTCTTTTTGAGCATTTGGGACAATTTGCGTAAACTTGCGTTGCATGTGCATTATCCCTGTTTATCAAGATTCATTATATACAGTTAGATGATGTTGGGCTGAAACAAAGGAAGTATGTTACAGAGTATATGTTAGCTTTATACCAGTTGAATGAGGTAGTTTTACAGACCTTGTATTTGAAATAGATGCACATAACCACTTTAATTTTGTCAACAATTCTCATCAAACAGATGAATGACCACTTAAGCGCGGACCCTAACCTGTTACAGTGGAATCAGGCAGTCCTACCGGACTTTTATTTGACATACCCTGTTATTGAAATCGATTTCTAATCAGATTTTGGTGAACTATTTTGAAAAGTGTTGTAACCTGAATGTGAAAAAAAAAACATGAGTCGCAAAGAAATTTAATAAAACCGTTTTCCTGAACTTATACAAAGTTAACTAAATAATCATACCATTGTTTTGAATGATTGTTCCATAGAATCTTCACATTAAATAAGATTGCTGCACAATAATTTGACACCTGTCCACACATCCAATAAAACATATTTAAAAAAAAAACTACACCTGCAATGAAACAATTTCTTGTATGTTCAAACAAAAATAGCATTCGAATTACAAAGCTGATAAAATGTATCTAAAAGGTTACAAATCCGAATTAGAAATCTGATAAACCCTAACAAATACTAAAATTGTTTGACAACCTAAAATCGACAATACCCAAAGCTAAGTAAGGGAGTTTTCATGTAAACGATTCAGAATAAAACACATATCTTAACCGCAAATCTTAACAATATCCAAACAGATCCAATCTCAATGATTCAGAAAACCAAGGAACAATGTAAACGGCGGTGGAATGCATTTGAGATTGGATTTGGAAAATATAAAGCCTTATAATATTACGGTTACAGGAAACACAAAAGAGATGATGGATCCGTCAATAAAACATGTAAAGAACACAGATTGAATGGGAAGATATAAACAAATAAAAACTTATTTAAAACGTGAAAAGACAAATTGAATGGATGATAGCTTACTTTAGAGAGATCCATGAGAGAAAATTAGAGTCACCGATTGTAGCATGGTAATTTGTACTTGTGGGCTTTTGTAAAGAAATTGCTACAAATACAAAGTATAGAACATGTAAGCTTGCCAAATTTAACACGAAACTGAAGCGAAAGCACAGAATAGTAGATATACATTTAACTTACCTGGTTTCCGAGTTCCGATTAGTAAGATGTTAAGAAGATTCCATCACCACCAAGATACTATTGAGTTTGCTAACTACAAATCCATTTCTCATAAGAAAATAAAAATGTTCATGTTATGCATATGTTTGTATGTATGAGACTGGCTAAAATGTTGACATGGGTCTTTTGAGTTTTCTTAACCAAAATTGCACATGAAACACACACTTTTAAGGCATTAGGTATGCAAAAAGCACCAAAACAGATAATACTAACACCAATAAACAAACATACACATTTGAAAACCAACAAAACACATCGACAAATATTGACATTTTATCAAATGCCAAATAGGCAACGCTAACGACCAACAGAACAAACATTACAATATAACAAACATGTAGAAACCAATGGACACCTTTGACTACATAGCATCAGAGAATCAGGTAAACCCTACACAACTCATTCTAAAAACAACAACAATATTACAATCCAGAAATTAAGAGCTAACTTTTCATCGAACATGTTGGCTACATGGTATCAGATGACCCATTCTAAAAACAACAACATGCCAATCGAAACATCAAAGGCTAACAAAACACATAACACTATTACACATTGAAACAACTGATGAATGAAAAATAATAAACCCTAAACCACTAAATTGAAAACATAAAAGTAAAATATGAAACATACCTGTGCAACCAAGATTGAACTTCGTTATAATAGAATAGATTTAGATCTGAGACCTGTCAAAATACAACTGAGTTTAAAATACAAAACATTAGGGTTTGAATGAATTTCAAATAACGAAGAACATGTACTGTATTTATTAAAAACAAATTACAAACGAAAAAGAAAAGGCAATGTACCAGGAAGATATAAAATCAATATTTGAATGTTTGAGATCTGACATAAGAGGACGATAGAGGGAGATTCAGTGTGAGGCCAAATGAATCTGCAATTAGGGTTTCTTCAAAATCTATGTATAACATCACTGAAAACACAAAAAAAGGCAATTAGAAAGTAAACACGAAGACGGAAACCCCAATTCCGCTAAAACGCAACACAAAGACGGAACCCCAATTCCGATAAAACGTAACAAACAGCAAACAGATCTGAATGTTAAGGAAATTCGGAATGATTAAACATAGAAGAAACTATATTACAAAATCCATTTAAAGGTAACCATAACTATGAATCATAAAATGTATACCTTTGTTTGCCGACAGGAAGAGGGAAAAAATATATACATCGAGTTACACCATTTAACAAACTTAGAAAACCCAGTTCAACACACAAGACATTTTAGCCTCCTCGATTGAAGAATACAGTATGAATCGAATCCATAATAATGAAAATTAAATCGAAAATCATAAAAAATCGAATGCTTAGATTCAATATTGTTTAAATACAGGATTAATTGAAAAACCTACATCGAAATCCTTAAAGAATCGCTCCTAATAGAATGAATACAGTATGAATCGGCAGAGATATGAACTGGTTTCTATGTAAACAACAAACAGAAAACAAAAACTCTTAATCAACAGGGTATTCAAACAGATATTATAGATGTGTTCAAGTTAGGGTTTTGATTGAACACACGATTTCGATCAAACTGAATACGAAATCAAAAATTAATAAGATAAATAGATGAAACCATAATATTTTAAAAGAATTGTTACCTGATTTCGAGGATACGAATCGTGGACTGAAGGAGGCGGTTAGGGTTTATGTTGAAAGAGTGAATAATATGGATGGATAGTTAAAGGAGGTTAATAAAACTGAGAAAAAAGAAGTATTTATATGCGGGTTACCGGGTACCAAATGCATTGTCTGGATCGGTTCGGGTCTACCGAATTAGAGGAAAATGGGTTGGAAAATGATGAGGTGGACACCCTAGAATGGTGACACCTCACCCCTAGTTACTCCTTTATTATATGTATAGATCAGACATTACTTGGACAATATGGACATGAGATATGGACTCGATACTTGGAAGATTAAGCAACGATCACTAGGAGAAGGATTCGACAACTTGGACATAAGATTTAGATGTAACAAACACATGTATGCCTATTATATAAGATTAGTGAATATATTGAAACGGACATGACTAGAACCGACGCATGATAAGATCTAAACATATATAATAGAACAAGTATTGATAAGCTTGGGTTAACACCATGTATCCTCGGACATTCGGACTAGCCATGTGAACATTAGACAACTCGGAACACTGAACACTCAACTTGGACATAATAACAATAGGACAAGAACTCGGACATACCTATGACCCGGATTAAGAATTATTCTTGGGGACTCGACACATAAAATATGGAACACTAAAGACTATGGATTTGACACATGGGACTTTAAGACTGAAACATAAAGAACTCATTTAGACGAGCAGACGTTTAATACGTCTTGAACGACGAAGGAACTTACAACACTAGGAATACATGGAAATTACTAATAGATACATACCAAGGTCTGAAATAATAGAAAGACGTGGAGTTGCATTGGTTAGGAACCATACGTTCGAGCTCGTCCCCCACGTATAACCATTACAAATGAAACCAAGACTAATAATATTTTCGATTTAGGATTCGCTCAGGAAGATACCAGGACGTGATAGAAAATACTTATTTCTTATAATACACGACTGCATTGCTTCCAGGTGAGTCCCGTGTACCATTCCCCTTTTTCTGTTTTACTATTTTGGGGTGAATGCATGCTTCCTTTTTATAAACTGTTGTGATGTGACAAGATACTTGCTGCCGGATTATACTGGCACTCATTAACTCATAGGTGAGCCGCTTAATATATGGGTAGTGCTACTTGGGGAAACCCCCACACACAGTGGATCCGGAAGCCCAGAAAACCCTCCACTGAGGCCTGTGGGCCGTTGTGACATGAATTTTGCCAGGAGAATCTATAATGGCAGTAGATAGATTCTGTGTTAGGTTTGAGGTGTCGCTTGTACATCACCATGTGTTGAACCGTATAAACTTTATGAACTTGCTTTTGAAATAATAACCTTATTGAAAACCATTTAAACTAATGCACGGACTCACCAACATTATTGTTGACCCAAAACCTATTTTAAGCATGTGTTCAGGTACCTGTTCGGTTTACAAGGAATTAGCAGCCAGGACTCGGAGTTTCCTCGACGGACGGATCAGAAGGCAAACGGAACCTTAGACATTACCTAGAGTACTTGTATTAGAAGGTGTATATGGTATAGAAATGTAAACTATTATTATTATAAAAGAATAGTTATTTATCCGTTACACTAGTTCTTAAACGCGAAAATTTTTGGGCCCAGAGCCGGGGTGTTACATTCTCCCCCCGTTAATAGAATTCCGTCCTCGGAATTATTTTCGGGTTACCTCTGGTTGTACATCCAGTACATTCTGGATATTCTGTTTGTATACTCGGCGTATTCTATACTCATATTCAAATTTTCGCGGACGAAATTCTTGTAAGGAGGGGAGAATGTAATAACCTAGAACGGACCCCAAAAATTTTCCGAGTATTAATTATTGTTATCGTGTAATATACAAGTGGTCAAGATAAATATTAAGCTAGTCGTTTATGTTTGAAGCTAAAAACCGAACCAGTACATATGAAATATTATTTTAGGACACGTTTTACGAGACCAGATCGATACCCGTTACGAACCCGAACCGCATTCAAGCCTTGTGCTTAAGGGGAGGACACATGTCCTCCCCATATGCCTCCAACTCACCACAAAAACCATGAATGGTTTTTTAAAACCATTTAACCCAACCCACTATAAAAACCCAAATCCACCATCATTCCTCATTTTAACATAACACACACACACCTCACATAACACATTGATCAGGAGCAGAAGAGAGAGGAGGAGCCGGAGGCTCCACCCCGCCACTCCGGCGGAGCTCCGACGACCACAGCCCCACCCACCCTTCACCTCCTCAACACCCACATCTATTATTACTACTGAGAGAGAGAGAGAGAGAGAGACGGATTTGAGAGAAAGAAAGAGAGAACAGAGGAGAGAGAACTCGGGTAGAGGAAGAGGATGAAGACGACGGTGACAGCGGTGGTTGAGGAGACGACGGCGGCGGTGGTGCTGCCCCTGTTGCTCGGTCACCGTCAGACCCCGGTAAAAACCCAACCCTTTTCTTGATTAATAATCTGGAAGGATTATGATGATGATTGTTGAGACGATTGAAGATGATGAAGGTCACTGATTGAGGAGTTGGGCTTAGGTACCGAAGGTGGAGGTTGTCTGGTGGTGGTTTACGATGCCAGTGGTGGGAACGAGGGCGGCTTCTGATAGAAGGGTGTTGATATTGGGTCATGGAGATGATTGGGGTGTTTCAGGTTTGGTTACAGTCTAGGAGTCGGGTCAAAGGGACGGGTCAAAACATGGTCAACAGAAGTCAACAAAAGTTAACCAGTCAACTGCAGTCAACCGGGTCAGTTTGACCGACAAAAACCGAAGCCGAGCAAGAGGTATAACCGGACCTACAGACTCGTTAATTATAAATATTAATATTAGACAACCTTGCGTGTGGGAACTTGACGAGCTCAACTAATGAATCGATCATAAGCATACACACACATATATAGCACAGACTACAAGTGTAGATCAAGACTAAGACGTCTACTTGATATTCGGACATTAGACTCGAACCTACACTTAATCGACACATACCAAGAATAAACTTATACTCATGTATATTGAATCAGACATTACTTGGACAATATGGACATGAGATATGGACTCGATACTTGGAAGATTAAGCAACGATCACTAGGAGAAGGATTCGACAACTTGGACATAAGATTTAGATGTAACAAACACATGTATGCCTATTATATAAGATTAGTGAATATATTGAAACGGACATGACTAGAACCGACGCATGATAAGATCTAAACATATATAATAGAACAAGTATTGATAAGCTTGGGTTAACACCATGTATCCTCGGACATTCGGACTAGCCATGTGAACATTAGACAACTCGGAACACTGAACACTCAACTTGGACATAATAACAATAGGACAAGAACTCGGACATACCTATGACCCGGATTAAGAATTATTCTTGGGGACTCGACACATAAAATATGGAACACTAAAGACTATGGATTTGACACATGGGACTTTAAGACTGAAACATAAAGAACTCATTTAGACGAGCAGACGTTTAATACGTCTTGAACGACGAAGGAACTTACAACACTAGGAATACATGGAAATTACTAATAGATACATACCAAGGTCTGAAATAATAGAAAGACGTGGAGTTGCATTGGTTAGGAACCATACGTTCGAGCTCGTTCCCCACGTATAACCATTACAAATGAAACCAAGACTAATAATATTTTCGATTTAGGATTCGCTCAGGAAGATACCAGGACGTGATAGAAAATACTTATTTCTTATAATACACGACTGCATTGCTTCCAGGTGAGTCCCGTGTACCATTCCCCTTTTTCTGTTTTACTATTTTGGGGTGAATGCATGCTTCCTTTTTATAAACTGTTGTGATGTGACAAGATACTTGCTGCCGGATTATACTGGCACTCATTAACTCATAGGTGAGCCGCTTAATATATGGGTAGTGCTACTTGGGGAAACCCCCACACACAGTGGATCCGGAAGCCCGGAAAACCCTCCACTGAGGCCTGCGGGCCGTTGTGATATGAATTTTGTCAGGAGAATCTATAATGGCAGTAGATAGATTCTGTGTTAGGTTTGAGGTGTCGCTTGTACATCACCATGTGTTGAACCGTATAAACTTTATGAACTTGCTTTTGAAATAATAACCTTATTGAAAACCATTCAAACTAATGCACGAACTCACCAACATTATTGTTGACCCAAAACCTATTTTAAGCATGTGTTCAGGTACCTGTTCGGTTTACAAGGAATAAGCAGCCAGGACTCGGAGTTTCCTCGACGGACGGATCAGAAGGCAAACGGAACCTTAGACATTACCTAGAGTACTTGTATTAAAAGGTGTATATGGTATAGAAATGTAAACTATTATTATTATAAAAGAATAGTTATTTACATTGCTTCCGCTGTTTGCTTGCATTGCGTGATGTTTTGGTAACCATTTGTATTCCGACCGGGCCCACCTTGGTCGGGTTGTGACAGTTAATTTATTTATATATATTTGTATAGGATCGCCTATAAGGTAGTGGATGCATCGATCATTGAGTGAAGAAAAAAGCGTTGGGTGTTTACCACGAAAATCGCAAAATTCCACCACTGCACCAAAACACGGCGAGGACCGGGGCACCCCTGGCCTCCACTATGCTTCGCCCTTGGTTGACACGGTGATATCATCGGAATCCATTAGGAACGACAAGAAAGTTTCCTAGTGGCGGTATCACTGCTGATGACGTGTTTGATTGTCATTAGGGCGAGACTTTTGCAACTAAGATACGGACTGGCAAACCATCTTATATGTACGGATTTAGGTTTTGACACTAACTCGTAGTCTGAATTCGATATCGCTTGACAACGTAATTGTGATAGTATATAGTACTGATTGCATAATAGATATGCATTGTAGTATTGATATCACCGAAATGTGACCACCGAACTACCGAACGTGGAATGTACTACCAGATGTGCTACTGAATGTGTTTTTAGTTTATGTTTTATATAAATTGTTAGATTTTGTTAAGAATCGGGTATTGTTATGTTGTTGTCCCACCGGATAAAATTGTTTTACTCAGATGTGCATGTGTCTTTTATGTGCGTTAGCTTACGAGATTATCAAGGAAGACGTAGAAGAAGGTTCGAGGGAATAAAGACGCACGAGACTCTTAATAAAAATTAATGGTGTTTTTACTTTGTTTCAAATAATGGAATGCTTTTATTATAACGGAATGATGTTTTGATTCTAATTGATGAATAGGTAACATATCACCCTATCGGATTGGGGTGTTACAATACACGACATGCCCAAATCAAGAATAACATCTTTGACCTCCAAGAGACATGATGTTAGGTGCCTGCCTTCCAATCCAAAAGTTAGAGAGTTCAAATCTTGTAATGTACAAAAATAAACAATAAAGTTATGTACCGTTCAAAAATAAGAAAAAAAAGATATCTATGACTCAAATAAAATATTTATCATGTTTGGTTCCATAATTCAACATCAACCCAAAATGTAAAATAATTGACGACGGTAGTTTTCTTCATCACAACGTATGGATCCTAAATTACTAGTTTAGATTAATAACAATATTAATATTAATATTAATTTACTTATATCTTTGGCTTATTAACTCCTAACTGGCCAATTGTGAGTAGTGTGCAAATCCAGCTTGTACATTTACCCACTGTAGTAGTTTGTATATATTAAACTAGGATTCTATTACCCCGCGCTTCGTAGCGGGAGCTCCTGTTGCGTTGAAGGTTTGGTGGCCGTTAAACATCGTGCGTCGCTGTGGGAGCTCCTGTTGCGTGGAGGGTTTCGTGGACATAAAAGATAATATTAAGTGACTGACTGACTGTTATTCTCGCGTGGGCTTCAAAAAAATACTCCTTGCTAAAAGCTTAAAGTTTGGTGATCAAAGTTTAAAATCCTAAAAGCTAAAAGGTTAATGGTCAAAATTTGATGGTTAAATTAGAATAAATTAAAGTGTCTCAGGTTGAACTTTATTATATTTTTATGAAATATTTTTTAAGGTTTCATTTTTATTTTAAAATAATCAAATACAAAAATTGTAAAAGATAGTATTAAATAATTGGGTAATCATTAAAGGAACAAGAAAGGGGCTTGAACCACTACACCCATTTTCTACTTTAAATACTTCTGTTGATGTGGCATCCACATGACAGAAAACGCCCCATAAGGACTTGAACCACTAATAATACATACATATAATTATTGATCCATCCTTGCCCAGTACTTACGCCACGACTAGGTGGTCGCCTAAAAGTCAATGACACGCAAAGACCACATGGATGTGTGGACTGTTATAAATAAATGAAAACAAAATAAAATATTTTACACACATATTCTCTAATTCAATTCAGTTATTCGTCCTGAAAGATGGAAAACAAGGGTGTGGTTGTTCTGATCTTTATTTCAACGTTTCTCTTGATCATATCATCGGTCTCGTCATCAAGTTAGTATAAGTAGTCATACATACATCAATCTCAGTTTCATTTATGCATGAAATGGAATCAATCTGCATAACATTAATATATTTATTTATATGTTCTCTTTTTTTCAAACAGCCGCGAACCCTCCAGGGTACAGCGCAGCACATGGAACTCCATCACCTAGACCACCAAAGAATAAGGGTTCAACCCCACCACCTAGCTCTAAGTCGGGTCTCGTATGAATCAAGTACCGGAGACTACCAATTAGACGACGATACTCGGTTGGATCCACTGTCTCTCCTTCCTCATCTCGGGTCACATTCAAACGATGCTCCATGGGATATTTAGTAGAATTACATTCTTCCATTCTGGCAATTTTTAAAATCTTCTTTGCATAGCTAGATTGCTTTAATGAGATGCATCCTTTCTGTTGCTGTACTTCAATTCCCAAATAGTATGATAACAATCCAAAATCTTGCATATCAAGCTCAGCCATCATTTGTTTTTTAAATTCTTCAATTTGATCTAAACTTTCACCAGTAACTATGAGGTCGTCTACGTACACCCCCACAATAATTAACGAACAAAATCGAACTCTTGTATACACCGCTTGCTCTCTTGGACAACGAACAAAACCGAGGTGTTTAGTGCCTTATCAAGTCGTTCATTCCAAGCTCGGGGAGCTTGGCGTAAACCGTATAACGCTTTACGCAATTTATACACCATATTTCCTTTTCCGGGAACCACGAAACCTTCTGGTTGCTTCACATAAACAACTTCTTTGAGTTCGCCATTTAAGAACACCGATTTAACGTCTAAATGGTACACTAACCATTCTCTTTTTGCAGCCAATGCTAGAATCATTCGAATGGTTTCCATCCTCGCCACCGGAGCAAAAACTTCATCAAAGTCCACCCCCGGTTGTTGAACATACCCCTTTGCTACTAGCCTAGCCTTGTATTTTGTTATGACTCCGTTAGCATCTCGCTTAATCTTGAACACCCATTTTAAACCAATAGCCTTTGATCCTTTCGGTAGACTCTCCGCTTCTTTCCTTTAATGAAACTTTGGAACACAAAATTGTTCCCCTTTCTTTCCGCTTCCTTTGCTTTCCTTCTATTTTTAAACTCTGGAACATAGTGTAAGACTATATGGTGTGGAGACCAACTCCCCCAAATGTCACATCAGCGCCACCTCATTTTCCCCCTTTCTTCCCCCAAAGTTTGAAAATGGTAATCTCTTAATTCCCCCAATCCCCCTTCATTTTTTTATTATATAAAGTTTAATTAAAAAAGGGCCAATCAATGAGCTCGGCACCTTGGCACCGATCTCACCGAATTCCGGACGGGGGGCGGTGTTCCCGATCGGGGAAAACGCCACATCACCTCCCCGACTCCACTCCCCGAAGGCACACCGTTTAGTCTAACGACCCTAACCAAGTAACTATATATCTGATTAAATACATAATATTATAACAACCTCACCCCCACAACACGGATTCAATCTCATGCCTCCCCCTTCTTTGGCTTTTCTCACGTTTTGGGTATATTACAACTATGATTTTTGAGCTTAATCTTTTGTTTGCTATTGCGAGTTCACAAAACCGACTGAGTCCCCACCCGCCACGATGCGTGGGACTCATCCAGACTTGAATCATAAATGAGTCCAGGTTAAGCTCATGCGCGCTCAAACTTGAAACATTACTCATATATTATATAGACACTTAATCTTTCAAGCTCAACTATAGTCGGAACTATCTTCGGCACGTTTACAACAATTATGCATCCATTATGTGATTGGGAGTCTCAGGTTTTGATTCAGTACCGATTCAGAATATGAATAAATAAAGTCATGCATTATAGTACTACTTAGTTGTCCTACACAGGATAAGTATAACATGTTTTAAATTGTTCCGATATTTTGTTGAATGCGTCATATTTGTTGGTTCAGGGCCCTAACAACACACACTCACAACTCACGATTTGTTTGTGATATATGCAAGAGAAAGAACATAACATTTGCTGAAGAAGAGCTTAAAGGTTACTTTCTTATTGATCAACTAATGAAAGCCTTAAATATGTTGGATAAAATGATCAAGACTACACTTGATATTATAAAACTATACAAATAGCAACTTAACGGATTGAACAAAGATTTAACGGATTTCACAAATATTCACAACCGCCGTTACTCCGTTAGCATGCTCTCCGCTTAACCGTTTTCACCAGTAATCAACCGTCTTCTTCCGTTCTTTTACACATTCAACATAACATCACCCAATTAAATAATCAACAGCAAAATTTAACATCGACATCATTAACCGATTAAAAGGAACCAAGTTTTGATTATCGATTTTCAACAAAGATTCAGACGAACAGAAAAGAAAACAGTGAATTACGAAATCGCCAATAAAAAGTTTAAATCCCTATCCCCATCAAAATTCTTATTATGAATCGATAGCACAAAGAATCATATGATTTTTTTAAATCAAAATCACCATTTTTGTAAGTCTCTGTTTTTTTACCCCACTAAACATTTTAGTTGAAAGATGAAATCATTAACATTATCAAAACTGAACTACGTTCCATTCAAAAGCAACAACAAGTTTTGATTCAGAATTGTATAAAGATTCTCTAATAAATCAAAAATAACATATAGGTTTTCATAAAATCAGTATTCTATTTAGGGTATGTTTGGCAAGTAGCTTTTAAGAGCTTTTAGGAGCTTCAAGCTTCAAGCTTTTAAGAAAAAGCTCCTACTCAATAAAAAGTCTTGTTTGGTTGAAGGAGCTGGAAGCTTTTAGATTGGAGAAAAAGCTCTACAGTGAAAAGCTGCTAGTACTAGCGTTTAAGAAAAAACTCCTACTAGCTACAAGCTTTTAATGAGTAAATGACACAAATAACCATTCTATTTTAAATATAAAATAAAAACTTTCCTTACAAGCTTTTAATTATGCCCATTTTGGTCATTTTATACATTTTATTAAAAGCTCCAGCCACTCTGCCAAACACCAAAATATATTTAAAAAGCTTCCAGCTACCAGCCACCAGCTAGTTTTGCCAAACATACCCTTAATCAGCGTATTCAATTTTTTAAAAGAAAATAATTTTATAAGAATCTGATCAAGAAAATCAATAGAACAAATAAAAATTGAAATCGTCCAATCCAGCCACTCTCTCTCAACCCAACGCTCTTCATCATCCACTACCGCCACACCGTTGGTTTGACCACACCTAAATTGACTTTCAAAACGTCAAACTCCCCAAATCAACTTGTTCCCTAATCCACTAAATTCTTCCTTTTATGTTCTGATGATTGGACGATTTCAATTTTTATTTGTTCTATTGATTTTCTTGATCAGATTCTTATAAAACTATTTTCTTTTAAAAAATTGAATACGCTGATTAAGGGTATGTTTGGCAAAACTAGCTGGTGGCTGGTAGCTGTAAGGTGTAAGCTGGAAGCTGGTATATAAACATATTATCAACATCCAATTTCTGTCGTGTATAATCTATTCATCTTCTTGCATTTCAATCAAAGATACATCTGTACACTTTGCAATTGCTACTGAAATTGATCTCTGCGAATTACTAATCATCAAATTGATTCTATTGCGAATCAAAGTTTGAAATCGACGACCACTGGTAATTTATTCGGATCTGTGATTGAAATTTGTTTCATTCCAAAAGATTTTTTTACTATATATTCTCCTTTCAATATGTTAATTTGATTGTGTTTTGTTATTCCCTTCCATGTTATCCTTTGTGTTTATTTGATTAAGTTCTGTTGTTGTTGTTGTAGTATTGACATGTTGATTGTTAATCAAAGAATTATACTATCCATGAGTGTAAGTTTAAATTTGCAAAAGTGTGTTCTACATATATATTTTTCTGCCCCGTTAATTTTTTTTTTTTTCAATTTGGTTAGCAAAAGTGTGTGTATTCTATGGATATATCAATCTATGCCTACCAAAACTGATGGGTTGGGTAGAGTAACTCGTCATATTTCTCTGGGATGAGGATTAGCATATTCAAGAAGGCTTCAATTTGGTTTGTCTTTGAAAAAGCTACATCATATTCTGACATCTTGAACCATCATTTTAAGATTAAGCATATTAATAATATCTTAATATAAATGTAGTAATATACAGATTGCTAGATCTATTCAACTTGGTTTGCAAAAAAAGTTTGTTTTATCTGAACTTATGCCTAGCAAAACTGATGGGTCGGGTTGAGTAACGGGTCATATTGGTCTCGGGTGAGGATTGACATACTTAAAAAGGCTTCAATTTGGTTTCACTTTGAAAAAGCCACATCATATTAAAGCACCTTGTACAATCATTTTTAGATTTAGCATACAAATAATTCCTTTATAATCATGTAGAAATATGCAGATTGCTAGATGTAGAGAAAAACAATGCGTTTATACCACTGATGGGCCGGGTCGATTAACGGGACACGTTTTTTGGGTTAGGATTGGCAGATTTAAGAAGGGTTCCATTCATGCCATTTATCACGTATTTCTTATTTGAGTTTAATCAGATTGATTTAAAAAAAAAATAGTCTACATAAGATGTCTAAAACTATGAGTAGAAATTTGTTACATATTTATCCAAAAACACTTTTTACTGGATTTTGCAGTGGTTGTATCATAATTATATTTAATGTTTCATTTTCCTGTTCAATGGTTAAACACACCATCACCGACACACTTTATTTGGTAAGTTAGGTTGTATTAGATAGGAATTAAGAACTAGTGGACAGTTCAATGATTTTGATTGGATATTTAATTACCAAATGGATTTGCTTTCTGAATTGAATGTTAATTTGATTAGGATCACATGGTGAGTGTATGGTGTTTTTACATTGTCTTGTATACAGTGCCATTGATTAGCTTTGTTTCCGTTATGCAGATGGAATAAATATGCAGTTTCAGCGATGAGTTTAATTGTTTTTTCAGCATACACTAAATAAAATATTAATTTCTTTCAACATAGCATGATAGGGACACTATCAAACATCATGTAGATTTGAAAGACAGATTTACCAGGTTTAGAGTTCAGAAGTATACATGTGAGATTTTTCTAACCCGCGCCCTTTACTTCTTAACGGTTTTCATACCCCCCTTGATTCTTTAGCAGTTTTCATGCACTAATTTCTTTGACCTGTGTCAACTTTACTGTATGAGTCTGGCCTTTTTATTATTGACGCTTTTACTTTTGATATTCGAAATGTTATTTTCATACTGATAACGATTATTATTGGGCTAACTTTGATAGTATGTATACGAAGATAATTACACTGAAGCATTATGGAAACAAAATGAATAGAATGTTTCGCAAAAACATAAAAATTTCCACAACTCATGATACTAGGTCATTCATAATCAACATCCCGCTGCAACGCGCGGGTTGGCGTCAACTTGTCTATATACAATTAGCAACTTAGGGTGCCTCTAACCATCACCACCCTTCCCACCATTTCACAATCAACCAGCCACCTTTTAACAACCAACATTAAACAGGTTAAAAAACCAACATAGATGTGTATTGTATAGTTATAACTGATGCATTGCATCTTTTAAGGAACCGTCGTCTATTTCTGTAGGTCCCTCCGGAAAGGGACGTTGCTTACCACATAATTCTACGGAACCGTCGTCTATTCATGTCGGCATAGTCTGCAATT
This sequence comes from Ambrosia artemisiifolia, assembly GCA_032199755.1. NCBI lineage: Eukaryota > Viridiplantae > Streptophyta > Magnoliopsida > Asterales > Asteraceae > Ambrosia > Ambrosia artemisiifolia. The sequence goes on from CM063518.1 coordinate 6,468,020, forward strand.
CTTGAAAGTTCAATAACATAAATAATTTGATTAACACTCATAACTGTTAATAAGAACAAATTGGAGATTACGGATGGCGAAAAATTCCATTGAATCAGACTTATAACCAACGGACATGCAAATCGCAAATAAACGGTTTGATTCGCTATCCCTCAATCTGATACTTACAATCGAATACAAAAATCTCATTCAAAACAAAATGATTGATGTTTTTGGTAAATTTATGTTTCGAACAGTAAAAAACTCATAATCTTATTTTTTTTTTTCAAACTTTTGAAGATCATTGTTCGACAACAAAAATAAAACTTTTGATAAAAAAAAAACTTGAACAAAAATTTCAAGGAATCAAGTACGTCAGATCGAGTTGTAGTAATCTTATTCGATGATTCGGTACCGGTGTTTTGTGGAAACGAAAACGAAATCATATTTCGTTTAATCATAAATCATCGAATGAAAAACTATCAAACCGATCATACAAAATCAATATTTTCGTATGATCCTGTTTCACCGGTGACCCACGGTACCGGCGTTCCGGTCACGCCCCTTTGAACCTTATGTTCAGTCACTGGCCGGCCGAACCAGTGATCAGTGGTTGAACCGTAGAACCACGCATGGACCGGTCTTCCTTTTGATGAATGGGGCATTGTTTTCGCCTGAGTTGTGAATGTGGCGGAACTGAAGAAGAGACAAGAAGTTCTTCAAAGTTCGGTTTTGATCGAATTCTTTAATATCATTGGCTTTCTTTATGTAATACATATAGTACGTTTTTAAAATCCTGCCCGACTAGTGAAACTATCTAAATAATATATTTTTTTCATCATTGTTTATGTTAGCTAGATCTATCTCAAAGTACTGAAATAGGAGGTTTTTGTTGTTTAGAATTAGGTTTTGATGGACAATTTGTTGTGTTAAGATGTGTGTTAAATGCAAAACTTTAGTTATATTTGACATTTTTTAAATCTCTATGTTTTTTATTAGGTTTTGAATAATAAAAAAAATATGATGATATGATCGAAGGTGGTCGAATGTTGTTTTGAGTTTATTTCTTTTGCAAATTATCTAATCTGTATGTTGTGACCAAAGCAATTTCCAAGTAGCCATTCAACTTACAAAATATAACATGTTCAGTAAATTTAGGACACTAAATTTGGGCTATTGTTGAAAACACTTTCTTTCACCATACTTTGGGGTTGGGTTTTTATGTGTTTAGACTATGGTTAGTGGGCTTTGATAGTGGTGTTTAGTGGTTTTGTAATGGATGATATTGGCTTTATGGACTATAGTTTATAGGTATTATTTTTGTAAAGTCCATAAAGCCGGTTTGATTGTACATATTTTTTGTGGTTTATAATATTTACCGGAGTACCGACTCCTTTACCAAAAAAAAAAAAAAAAAAGCTCTAGTGCGGTGTTAGAGGCCAAAGATAAATCAAAAGGAAAAGAATGTATAAATAAACTAAATTTTTTTGCATCATATTGTGATACTAAAATATTTATAACTAACATTCCGCTGCAACGCGCGGATAAGCGTCAAAAGAAAAAGACATTACAATGATTGATATTTAAATAATGTTGATGATGCTAATCCTTTGTGGTGTGGTTAGAAAGGTGTTGGTGTTTTTTTTTTTTGAACGGTAGGTGTTGGTGTTTTAAAAGAGAGATTAGGAGCTCTAGCGTCATAAGGCTATGGGGTGGAGACACCAAAAAGGTAATGTCTCCAAGCCAACTAGGATGCCACATCATCAAGGTCCAATTTTCTCTCACTTGAGACATGGGTGGGGTGTGGAGACACCCACAAGATTCATGTCTCTTCCTAGAAAACCTGCTTACTTGTTACCTTCGAAAAAAAAAGAAACAAACTGTGATTGGAGCGTCCAATATGTCCTCGGAGAGACGGGAGGGACGGGGCTTGGGTTGGGACACAGCACCGGGCGGTGTAGAGGCGGGGGGCGGGGGATAAAGTAGGAGAACGGGGGGTGGTGCGTCTGTTTACCATACAGCCTAAGAGGCAAAAATAAATGTATTTAAATAAAAGAAAGATTTAGCTGTTAAAAACAATAATAACATAGATGATTTCCTTATAAAAAATAAATTAAGTTACAGTACATGAACTAATGACCGGTTAGAAGAACAAACACAAAAGAAATACATTAATCATGAATATTAAAATTAACTCATGAATATTAAAATTAACTACTTTTTTTTACGCGCCGTGCATTGCAGCGGCACCGTACGTGAAATCATAACGTATAGATTACAATTGACCAGACTCGTTTCCAAACTAAATTTACGTCGAAACGTTTGGTAACTCAAATTTATACTGTCGAATAAAAATGTATTACATTTGACCCGATTTGTTTCCAAACAAAATTTACGTTAAAACATAGCATTTTGTAATTGACTCGACTCATTTTCAAACAAAAAAATAAAGCGTAGGCAAACTCGAATTTATACCGACACGTCCATAAAAATAAAAACATAGTTCGAGATTTAGGAGCTGTTTGGTACGCCTCTTAATGAGGCTCTAAATCATTCAGCGCTGAATGATTCAACATTTACTGCGTTTGTTTCAGCTTCTGAATGAAATGGTTAAGTCTGAACCATTAAGATTTGGGATGTTGCTGAACTATTAAGCACTGAACTAGGCTGAACCTTAATGAGACTCTCCTACCAATGTGGGACATGAAAATTAACCATTAAGAGGTCCAACTTAATGATTCGGCACTTAACCATCCAGACCTCTTAACCATTCAAACATCTTAATGATTCAGCACTTAATCAACCAAACAGCCTCTTAGTAAAGTATCAACGACTAAAATGGATGGAATAGGACCATCACCATGTTATAAGCAAAAGTAGAATGAGATGTAGGGCATGAATCAGCTTAAATTTTTAACATCAAATTTAACAGGGGCGAAGCTTATTGAGGGCCGGGGGTCCCGACTTTCATCGATTTTTGGCTGAATAGTGTAACTTTCTTCGGTTTTATCTAAAACTTTTATATATTTTGAGTCTGGCCCCCACCGATTTGAAAAAAATTGGGTCACATGACTTCCGGCCCTTACCATACAAAAATTCAAGCTCCCCATAGTGATACTAAATCATTTATAATCAATATCCCATTTCAACGCGCGGGCTAGCGTCAACTCGTTAATAATATAAACAAACTATGATTGACAATCTGATCGTATAGAACAAATGAAACAACCGAATACTAAGAAACAAGAACAAAATGAATAACTTTCGGATTGTGTTTTGGATAAACAATCTAGATAACTAAAAATGAATTCGATATATATCTCTACTACCTTATTAAGGAGGAGAGATGGGTAAAAAGGTAACTTCACCATCATTTTAAGATGGCATACAAAAGGTCACAAAGTAAACAACTATATTTTTGCCAAATCCTTCCCTTTATGCCCCTATGTGCAACATTTGATTACAATTGTACAAATGACTAATGCAAGTCATCTCTATTATTATTATTATTATTATTATTATTATTATTATTATTATTATTATTATACTATATATTAAAATACAATGTCGGTGCTACAGTTTTTTTTGTGTGTGTGGTGGTTTATTTATTCACAAACGAAAACCTCAGAATAAGATGGGGGAGGCGTTTTCCATTGGCGAGGCACGCAAAGGACGTGGCAAGGAGGGAAAAGAACCAACGACAGATGAATGGTATTCTCTGTAAGTGTAGAGGTTGGCGGTTGGTGATGATGGCGGCTATGGGTTAACAGTTTGACAGCTGAGTCGGAGAAAACGGTGGTTCACAGATCTTTAGCGACGGTGGCCTGGTGGTGGGTTGCGGAGAAGTCGTTTCTCATATTGTGATTTATTGCCGGTGTCCGTCGCCGGAGGATGACGACCAGTAGGATGACATATGTGCCATAGAGTGGGGGTTCATTCCGGTGGCGGTGACGATGGCTTTTCCTTGGTAGAGGAGAAGGTAAATAGAAACTAGAAAGAGATGAAGATAATGTTGTAAAATGCAAAAGGACAAACGTGAAGCAAATATAAATTTGATTTGACTATTTGAGTTAAAATAGTAAAACGTGATGCTCTGAATAGCTTTTACATTGTTGATTTTGTAAAATTATAAATAAGGATATTCAATACGTGCAATTTATGGATTTAGTTAAATTTGTATATTTTAAGTTGTTATTATATATAAACATAATCATTATACAAAGTTTCCATCGGCTCTTTTTATATTTAGTTTTTTTATAAAGTATTAACAGAAACAAAATTGTTTCTCCTTTTGTAATTAAAACAAAAACTATAATATACGTTAACCTCTCACTCATAGAATTTTATGACACTTGATTATTGACGTTGATGGTTTTATTATCTTTAAATTAAACAATTATATTGTTGTTATTTTCTAAATGTAAATTTTGTATAGATTTGAGTTGGTATAACTTCGACTTATTATGCGTTTCGATGATATAAATTCGAGTTATCGTACGTTATGATGCCGCCGCAACGCGCGGCTGGTAACATACTAGTATATGTATATGTCTTGGAAACGTTGTGACAAAACAACACAACGGTTTGTAGTTAACGGTTATACCCCTCCAAGAATTCCCATTAGTCAAAAGTAATCAAAATGTAATTAATTATATAGTGTGGGTGCAAATGAAAAATAGGTATGGTGTATTTAGAATAACCCCACTTTAAAGGGTTCTATGATTCATACATCCTGTGACATCATATTTAGGGTGTCTAACATCACATTCTGGGTATGTAGCAGCTTCCTATTGGTGATAGGTGTAAGCCATGGTGTATAAATCCTAAAGTAGGGGTGTATGAATCCACAACCCCTACTTTAAAACATGAACACATGCATTTAATGTCAAAACTACATAACCACGTAACTAAAATAAAAGTACATAATTAAAAAATGCAGAATTAAGAGCCTCTTATCCATTCTCATTCAATCACGGCGGGGTAGCAAATCAAAATGTTTATGTGCTTCTGTATTTTTTTATTAAGTAATTATCCCGCTGCTAAGGGTCAATGTATTATTTTCAATAGAGTAGGTTTTGCAATACAAAAAGGGGTAGCGGCGCAACTTGTGGCCAGTTTACCTACGTATCGCTTGTAACTGACTGTATTTGGTTAGTGTTTAAAAAATTGATTTACTTGTTACTATTTTTTTTTAAGTAGTGGTCATAAGCTAAAAAAGATAGTGAGATATTTTATGAGAAGTCGATCTAAAACCATTAATATTCAAAATTTATTTTTATACTTATCATTACTATTAAAAATAGAATTAAAAAAATAATATACCCGTTTAGATATAAACGTACACGAAAATAAAAAGAATTGCATGTGTAAATTTACCATTTACACATGTCTAAAAAATTATTAAGATTAATTTTGAGAGGAGCGATGAATTATTTGGAAGGTAAATGTTTTTTTAAATATTCTATTTTAATAAAAATAATGATATTATAGAGAAAAAGAAGTGTATTTTGATGGGGTTTTTTTTCATGTTTTACCCATGGTTCTTCACTTTTTGGTGATTCCTTGTACACACAAAAAAAAAATTAAGTGTTATTATATTTAATTGTAATAAATTAATTGTAATAAATAGTAAAGTATATAAATATATAAAAACTAACTGAGTCCAAGAATAGCCAAGCTCAGATAACTAGCAGAGCACTTTTGAGTAAAAACTATCCGATTTCAAGCGTATCAAGTCGGCACATTTACCCTACATGCGTCAATTATGTGATTGCGTTTTCAATTATACTAGGTTAGAGTCCCGTGGGGACCCACGGTTCATCAGAAAGTAAAATGAAAAAAAATTAGAAAAATAAGAATTGTAATGCAATTTGTTTTGATTACTAAATGTTTGATAATGCACTATATATGAATTTTGATGTTAAATGCAAAATGTCATCTAACAGTTTAATGTAAAGAATTAATGGATATATCGACTAAGTAAAGTTTAATTTGACAAAAAAAATAATAAACAAAGAATGGAATCAAATGAATAATACTATATTATTCTAATGGATTTATTATAAACATGAACATTCAAAGTGATTAAATATAGTTTTGATAAACACTTAAAATAATAATAAAAACAAATTTCATTGTTAAAACTTTTAAAGCAACATTAATAAACATTAAATAAAAAAACAGAGAAATCAAAATCTTATAAAGTTATTCATAAAGCTTCAAATATTTTTTTGTACACAACGTTTGATGTTTTGTTCGTAAGGTTGCCACCTTGGTCTAGTATTAGTATCTTCAGTCCATCTCGACTTTTGACCCTTGATAGCGCAACATACAACTGCCCATGTAAAAAACGGGATCCTTCAAATACAACCCAATTCTAGATAAGGATTGTCATTGACTCTTGTTTATTATCACTGCGAAAGACATAGCAAGTGGGGACTGTCTTCTTTTAAATTTAAAATAAATTTTCTTATCAAAAGGGGATAAAAGATAAAATGCACAGTGACAAAAGATGTAAATGAAATAACTTTATCGGCGTGAATTAATACTTTAAAATATAACATAAAGCAAAATATTACATATCTAACTTTTGTTTGTGTACTCATTAAACGAAAAATAACACAATTCATTTCATTGTTACATACATATAATTGGTGTAGAACATTCAAAGAACAACATTGCAAACCCATTATCAACATGTACATCTTGGCTTCCTTCGCTCACCAAATGCTCCAAAAACTGAGTTAATAACCCAACAATAATAAAAAAAAAGTAAATATGCAGAACTTTCCAATTATGAGAAAATAATGTTTAACCAGACAAACTGAGAAAAACTAACCTCTTTTCACACTCATCTACAAGCGGCTCAACTGGAAGCAGAGAATGAATTGATAAAATCAAACCTTTGATGAAATCTCCAGGGCACTCGTCATCTAAAAGTTGTCCAACAACTTGTGGAGCATTCCCATGGTTGACCTACACAAATGCCATAAGCGCTAAGATTTTAAGCCTACATAGATAAACTGTGAATAACTATTTGACAAAACCATACCTTTTGAACATAACCTTCAATATACCGGAGCATTTTGGTATAGAGGTAGTGAGTGAGATCTGGAACAAAGCCAAACCGATCACGTATACTTGCATCAACTGCAAAAACCAGTCAGCAATAGGGGCGCGTTCACTATCCACATCAGCTGGTTGTAACAAAAAACTAAGTCTAACCGCTAACTAAAGTTTTGAAAAAGAAAAACCTGACCGAAAAGGTTGACGGCTTAGACTAAAAAAATAATTACTATATCATAAAATTTTGTTTAGTTTTAAGAAATATAAAAGTTATTCATGACTAATATGCATAACTTTTATTCTTGAAATAAATTCAAAAACACCAATTTTACATGGCTGATTCCAGGTTTCAAACTAATAACCGTCAAACCTTTGAAACCAAATCATGAACTGGAATGTATATATGCCAAACCGGCCGACTTTTGTCAATTTGAACGGTTGGTTCGATTTCAACAGTTTGCGAACATCCATAGATAGCAAGGATCAATATGATACCTTTTTAACCAGCACATTTTTACCATAACCTATTGTGATCCGTACCAGGTTGACCCATTATACGACCCATCCATTTTTCCAGGCTTAAGAAAATTAGATTAGTTTTTCAAAGAAATGAAAGGCTATTAACTATAACTTAAATACCTTGATTTGATCCGAAGATCGAGCAGATTCTCTGTGTAATGAAGGCATTGGTGTAGCTTTAAAGTTGAGACGTTTTCTAAACTCTGTCATCTTCGCAGCCGACCTTTTTTCATGAAAATTCAAATAATGGAATATATAAGTAATTGAATAAACCTCTTTCTACCAATTTGTGCATATAGATTCAGCAATGATCTCCTTGCTTCTCGGACTTGACAATAAACGACAACCTTTGGTATCGTGTTCCTCAGAGTATCAGAAACCATACCAATGTAAGCAGAGACGTTCGACCCTGATCACAATCACATAATACATTCAGAAAGCAGACCAATTAATAAGATGTAGCACTTGGCACTTGCTAAATATGGCACTCAAAATGCATGATATATATCACAATGGATCAAGTCTAAACATCAATATGACAGATTTTGTTTCCAAAATGTAACTATTAGTTCTCATGGTCAACACTCAACACAACCCGGCCCTTGTCAACACGAACCCTCTTTGAGCCGTTACCCAACCCGCCTGTCTTCCCACCTTTAGCATCATCAAAAAAAGAAAAAGAGGCAATAGGCAATGTGTTTACCGATATTCTTGAAATGATATTCATCATAACAATCTGGTGTTGCGGCTGATCTGTTTGAATGCTTATCATCCCTAGAATGCTTATCGTCTTTGTAATTCTTATCAGACATGATGTCTCTGGGATTTCTGTCAGACTGATGAATCTAACGGAAAAAATCTACTGTTAGATAAGTTGATTCCATTTCAACCAGTCGGCTAACCGTCTTTCGGCTTTCATCACGAAACTTTTATCAATGTAGATAAGGAGTAAGTTTCGTGGCGCGTTAGTTAGCCGTTCTAAAATAATGTATAAAAATGGGCCAGAGCTACAAAAAGACATAAAACATTTGTTATTTCAATGTTTAGTGAAAAATCGGTAATAAAAGCCTGTAGATAATTTTTCAACAAACTAAAGTGAAAGATCTGCTGCACATTACAGCAGCAGCTGCCTGTTAAATCAGCAGTAGCATCAGCACTAAGGTGACTCATTTCCCACACGCTTTAGGCATACCTCCTCCCGTTTCGCTGAGCCACTCCGCCTCACGATAGGCTCCTGCAGCTGCCACTAAAACTGTAAACCACCAAGTTAATTTAACTAAACCAATATGTTAATAAAGATAGATTATTACCGAAAAGAATACGCCTTTTGTAATCTTAGTTGGCACACAAATTATTTAAAGTTTTGAACGAAAACTGTTTTGATCCAAGCTAACCAAGCTCGTTTTGACTTGGTACCCAATCTGTCAACCCACCTGATACGCCAATTTGGTAGTCTCTAGAAAAATCCATCTTTTTGTTATCAACAATTTTAGTGAGATGCTGCTCATCATGTTTATTTTATTTTTTAATCTTTGTTTGTATTGTTATATTTGGATTGTTTGAAGTATTCACAAAAAATGTTGACTTGGTGGCAACATGATTCACAACATGAGTCGCAACATGAGATCGAATGCTGGCATGCCAAACTACAAAATTTTATATTTTGGTTTCTATGGTTTTTGAAATATAATGTTTTGCGAGATTTTTGGATTTGAGTGTTTTTGCCATGTGAGCATTGGAGGCGCACCTGGCAAAACACTAAAAATATGACAAACTTTGACAACGTTTTTTATAACAATAAATATGATCAAATTGTTATTATAGTGGTAGTTTACGAATTATGTGTTAAAAAATAAATTGGTAAGAAAATGGGATTTGAGTGTAATTATGTTAAAGATGGAAGTTATCTGGTTTAATGCGTATTACCAACAATAAGCCGATCTGCTGGTACCACTGATTTGACTTCAAGGTTGATATAAAATTTTGTTCATTTTTTAATGATTTTTTTAAATGCATTAAGGTACATGACAAAATTATATTATAGACACTTCTTATTCAAGCTGGATATGTAGAAATATATGCATCAATTCGATTAATCACCTGGAAAAGCTGATTTAGGCAAGCAATATGCTTAGAGTTCTTAAACAACAATAGCCATTGATATACACAGGGCACAATTTGAGCCAAAGACTGCCATTTCTTCGCGAGCGACCTGAGCTTTGAGCCTTTGATCAAAGACTGCCATTTCTTGACAAGCGACCTGATCTTATTTGTGGTGAAACCCATACACTGCAAGCAAAAATGTAAATGTTAACATTAAAACATAGTTCATTATTTAAAAGAAAGAAAACATCATCTAAACATTGTTATCATACCAAGAAATTGGTCAAACTTAATGAGTGGTGGCTAGTCAATGAGCCACTATCACTATATTTTAATTGTTCAGATTAGTGCCAATTGGCAACAAACTGTCTTATATGTAGCAAATGGATAAGCTCAATTGTCTTTATTTGTAGGAAATGAATAAGCTAAATTATTTAGATTAGTGCCAATTGACCCACATTTCAACCTAAAATCCGACAACTTAACCGCAAAAAAACCGACTATGACTCACCAAGATCTGCCTATGAGCATTCATACAAACACTCAACCCATCCTTAGCTGGCAATGGTTGCTATTTCCCTATCTTTAGCTGCCAACTGGTACCAATACGGTACCATCACTAAGATACTACTCTCTAACTCATGTTCCTCCTCCTCAAACTGCAATTTTGCCTCAAGATCAAGTCATTCAAATGAATTTTCATTGGTCTTGCCATTTGTATCACGGAATCTGCACTTAAACAAAATAATATGATTGAATTAGATGATTATATGGATAAGAAAAGTAAGACACCATGCCTAAATAGTAACTATCTCACGTTTACAAAAATATTCAAAGCTATATTGAACTTAAAGAGACTCACGGCGTTCTTTATTTTGCTTGTTATATCACCATCCTTCACAAAAGCAATTCGCAAGAACTGCATAATAACAGTCTGCAAGACCCCATTACCGCCAGCAATCGTTCCTGCACCAGGTATGCACCTTCAAATCTGCACCAGGTAATCATACCAAGTTAACACCACTGAATATGAATATATGTGTTGTAATGCTAGAAGTAAAAAAAAATTACTGCATAAATTTTGAGTATAAGTGTATAACTACATTTGATTTTACATAGCTGTGAAATTTTTCTAATAAAAATATCAATAAACTATAACTGTATATAACTATTAATGCCATAAGTGAGATACAAACCAAGATATATTGTAGCAACATGTTGACAACCGAAGCATAGATGAATGACTGATAGGCTGAAATGATTTTTGACTACCAATCGAATCAGATGCATAGGCTGAAGGGTCCAGAATAGCTCGTTTCATCACAATGGCTTTTCATTTCCGAGTTACGCTGCAACAATTCTCAAGAAAATCAAACTTTTCCTATATGCAAAACCAAATAATAAACCCTATAACCTGCTTCAAAAGCAAGAACACTAAACAATACAAAAAAGGCAAGCAAGAACACTAAGCAATACAAAAAGGCAACTCTACAACTAAACGATACACAAAGGCTACAAAATTATCAAGAAAACACCTTTTTAGCCTTAAGAATCACTAAAACAAATCAAAAATGTCAAAATCACTTTTCCCTAAACCTTTTTTCACCAAATTAATCATATTAAATACTAATGTTATGCGTGGCTACTTTTTGAACTAAATCACCTACCACATGAAACTTACATATATTTCATCAAAACTTAAATAATTAAATGAACTTACAAAAACATCAAAACGGCTCTTTTAATCTGAAATGGCCAGCAGCCCAGCACCATTGTTATCTGAAACATACTATCCCGCCACCATATCTGAAATAGAGGTTTAGCTTGTTAAATAAATAAATAATTATCAAGCAATAAGTTTGAAGTTCAATGCTTCGTTTTCGTCCGATCAACCTGAAACAACAAAATACACAAATCGCCTTCATTCCTGCCTAGTCTTCAGGCTTAAACCCTAATCATATACAATCTAATAATAATAATAATGAAGTACCTATGTCGAAGAAATCAGTTGCTGTTGATTTTGAATACGAAATGGAAACCGCCTTTGATGATGTCAATAAAAACTAAAACGAAACAAAAAAAATATATAGTAATGGTAAGCAAATAACTAAGTTTCTAAAAAGTTTGACTCAAACCACTGCTGACTCAACAGCAGTGGAAGCAGTGGAAGGGAATTTGAACGAAACCACTGCTGACTCAACAACAGTGACAGCAGTGGAAGAGAAGAAGCAAACGACTGTTGACTCAATAGCAGTGGCAGCAATGGAAGCAAACCACTGCTGACTCAAAGTTTCTATAACCAATATTCGAATTTGAATTCACACATTCAAATGGTAAGAATTCAGTTTTTTTTTGTTTCTTCCACGCTCTGTCTTGATAACAATCCATTGTTTGTTACTTTAGTAGACTTTCAGATGCATTTCTGAATCAAAATCAATTCACTATCATACCTCATAAATGGACAAACATAAAAAAGATGAATTTACAAACTCTACCATGTGTATTTGCCAAAACATGCATCTGATAAACACACACACACACATATTGCATCTGATGAACAAATTCCTTTCTTTAAATAACTATGAAATTCAATGTGTTCACTTAAAAAAACAAAAGGTTACCTTTTCTCTATACATACTTTTAAGCCTACCAGCTTCTTCATCCATTGGCTGGTCAATAGTCTGCTCGAAAGGCCACAATTTGATTTGGCTGATTAAATATGTAACAACAAAACATAATAATATGGGTTCATATTAAAACACTTATAGCAATTCACATTTTGCTGTTCTTGACTTTTCAGTCTTAGAGGAACCTAGTACAAATTAGCTTTAGATGTAACAGATCAGCTTTGGTCTCCACTCCCCGTTACAAATCTGACTCCCTGATAACAATTAAAACATATAATCAGTTAATTTACAATTTTACATAGATCAAATCACAAGGGGGCATGTGATGATGTCAGCCTACTCCACCCTTTATTAGCCCTCGACTTTGAGCGTGTTCCTGGCCAATTTGGAGTTGATGCAAGTGGTAACTGAGGATGAATAACTTCTGGTACAGATTCGACATATCATCTACATCTTTGTCCGCTAAAGCTCGTCTTTCTAAATCGTTTCTCCCTTTGGAAGCTGGTAAATATTCCAGTTCATAGTTGTATTTTGGTAAGCATAAGAATTTGAAAACACCAGCAACAAAATAGCGTAGAGGACCAAAGCGTTTCTAGTATCTTTCGGAAAATTCCAACCCTGTGATAAAGATTAAGATATAACTTATCAACATAATCGTGTATGCTATCAAAAGTACCAAGCAGAAAGACAGTGTGCATGTTCTGTTGCATAATATTTAGCGAGCTTAAGGTTACATTTGTTTGTGTCCGATATCATTGAGTCATTGACAACATGATATGTGGCAATTTTCGGGCATAATATGTTTTCATCACTTAACAGGTAATATTTACAAAAAAAAAATTAGAAGAAGAAAATTTGGCTAAAAAGAAATGGGTCGAAAATTCACCCAAAGTGTATTTTAATGTATATAAACTGTTGTGTTAAGAAAATAGATCATATCAGCAATAACATAACACACATGAAAGCACAGGCCAAGTATTCATTACCAACCACCTATTGCAAGCAAATAAAATGTAATTTGTGTGCACAAAAAGGGCTAATGAATCATTACTTGTGATGCAAAAAAGGCCTATCAAAACATGCTCTAAAATGCCAAGAGAACACAACTGATAATGGCGTGTTAAGTTTGACTTCCAAAAGTCAAACCTTGACTCTAAATGATGATAAACTAAAGAGGATCCCATGGGCATATGAAGCTGGATCATAGCAAATAATATGTTTTAGAATCTATTAATAGTGTTTGACCTCCCATGAAAAGTCAACAATAAAAAGAACTAACATTAAACACACTTATATTTTTTTGGACACTATGTGTTTGGGTTAAAACTCAAAACAACCAGGTAAGGTTATACTTATATCTAATATCTCTAACGGGTCAATTGCCTAAACTCAAGAATAAGAATACTACCAAATGTGATTTGTTGCAACTTTTAAACTCAAGAATAAGAATACCGCCTATTTTAAAACTTTTTTGTATATGTGATAAATTTATAACTTTTATAACTAAAGGATGGATATAGATGATTGCAAATATCAAATAACAACATTTTGATAAAAATAAAATAAAACTTGCATATAACTGATCTTGATAAGGTAACATTTGAATATTATTTAAATTTCAAATCAATTACCTCTTATGGTGAAACCTTGCAAACTAACATCTTACGTTGGTTTGAACACCATTTAAACACACAAGAATCGCCAATGGAAATATCCTCTGATTGAAGTAAATCAGGCCATCCAACAACAATAAACCTTAACAAAATAAATTATGTAAACAATAAGTTAGTTTGTTTTAACTAATTAAAACATAAAAAAAATTAAAAACATATATGCGAATAACAAACCTGGCAACTTGAGAAGCAATTTCTATACGAACCGGCAAAGTCCAAGTGTATCCATTCATAAATTTCCTTCATTTTTATTGATTTATTTATGTTGTCTAACTCAGCAATCATATATTAGGATTTATCTACAAAGTAATCACAAATACATTAAAAATGATGCAAAGTACATAGGTGTTGTTAATTCATGTTCGATAATCATGCAAAATAAGACATCTAGCTGAAGAAATGGGGAATGATTGTAATGCTTCATCATGAAATTCTTTGGTCTAACGTAGTTGAAAATAACATAGAAGATGGCAAAAGACAACTCATGAACAACTTTACACCATCCATCAGTAAGACAAAAAACACCTTCAATCAACTCTAAGTGGACCAACCAAGATTGACCTTGAGTTGTCGTTATTGAAACAAAACTGTTGTGTACATTTTTAGACAAAATAAACCTGTTCATAACCAACGGCAATGTCTGGAAAGATATGTAAATAATAGTAGTAAAAATAAAGGATCAACAGTTTAAAATAAATAGGCAAATGAAGATAGCAATAGCGAATGTACTAACACTGTCGAAGAAGGGACATGCAAAACATTGAAGAACTGAGGTCCTTTGTGATAAGACATGATAGCGTTTCTGTTAGTGTATAAAAACCCGTATTATAAGTAAGACATAAAAACATCCGTTATATATGACATGTATTGTAGTGTAAAATGATTAACAGAATCAATTCATGGAAACACAACCATTCAATTCATTTACAATAGATTCAACATTTAAACAGTATCAAAGTAAAATGATTAACAAATTCAATTCATGGAAACACAACCATTTAATTCATTTTACTATGAACCGTAACCAATCAAATACTTTATAGTAAAAAATATGATTTAACAGATTCAACATATGCATCTTATCTCTCCAATTCAACTGATTCATATTAAAATCTGAAACAGATTCAACATATGCATCTTATGTTTTCGACTGGTTTCCCGATAGTGTATGGGATTCAACTATCGGAGGTATGTAGACTATATGGAAGATGAATCCCATACACTATTAATATGCATATTATAAATCCTATCGGAATAGGTAATTGAAAAACATAGGATAAAAAGTAAATAATTAACATATGGCAAATTATACAACAGATCTGTCAAAAAAGATAGCGTATTATGAGTTCAATTATAAAACAGATCTGAAAGAAAAGAAAGCATGTTATGAGTTCAATTATACAACAGTTCTGAAAGAAAAGAAATCGGAATAGCAACAGATCTGATGATGGATCTGAAAGAAAAGAAATCACCTAGACATATGACGATGAATCCGAAATAGAGATTAAAATAACTTACAATTATCTCTTTCATAACCCTAAGGATGCGCGGTGGGCAGAATCCAGATGAGGAAGAAGCCCTCTCTAGCGATGCTTTGGAAAAAAAAAAAGAATAAAGGGATTTTATATGGTAACTATAGGATGGTAGATGGGTCAATATAGGAGCTCCATATTTGAGTTGGATCCTAGGTGGACATTTTAGGAAGGCTCCATTCAACCCAAGTTAACCTCAATTATTATATAGATAGATGTAACGTGCATCTGTCTTTTGATCGAGTGAATCAAAATATGAACAAAGTGATCCCCTAAGGTTGAATATTTGACAAAATGAGCATGATCATAGAATAAGTTGTCCTACACAACCATCAACAGTCAACACGCTTTTATTATTGTTCCTAAAGTTTGTTAGATGCATCTTCTTTCTAGTCTTGCTATGTAACTTTTAGACATTGTCAAAACTACTTTTGATACCACTTTGTTTCTTTTGCCATTCATGTCCGACAATATGATCTTTGTGATGTCCTTTCGACGTATAACTGGGATTTTGCGTTGGTCCTTCATTTACTTTATTAAAGTCTTTCAGCATTTTCACTTTGTGTTACAAAAATCCCATTATCTGTCATTCGTTACTAGCAAATTCACCACCACAACTAAATATTCATCGACGGACAAGAAGTACAACCGGCTGACCTGCATTTAAGTATGGGGCTAATTTAAAACAGTAATTGTCAACATTTTTTTACATATCTATGAACAACCACATACTAAAATTCATTACACAACTATCACCATATTCTTACTAGCATTACACAATAATCAAATAGATGAATTAGGGTGGGCGCGGTGGTCCACGATGGCCACTCCGTGATGGTCGTGACCATCACGACCACCGCCCCCACCAATTGATCACGGGTCTGTGACCAAATACTCGTGACCACCATCGCGCTGGAAAAGAGACCGTTGCCAACATTTCCCAACGGTCATGTGACCGTTTGGTGTTAAAAAATTCTAAATACTATATATATTATTCATTTTCAACTAAAACCAATACCACCAACAATTAAACAATACCTCCAACAATCACACAATAAAAAAAATTATCAAATGAAAGGCCATTCGTTTCCACTCGACTCGTCTAGTTCTTCTGACTCGTCGAGTTCTACAATGGAATGTTTTGCAAAGGTTTGCAAAGCTGCGCACCTTGAAGATTACATGACGCTCAAAAAAAAAAAAAATGGTGCAACGTGATTGATGTGGGGCAAGTGAAGTTTTGATTAAGAATTACTTTGCTAAAAAAGCAAAGTACAATGACATGATGTTTAAAACTCGATTCCGTTTGTCAAAGGAATTATTTTAAAGATTGTCGGAGACATCGAAGCTAAGTTCAAATGGTTTCAAGAAGGGTATGATGCTAGGGGAAAAAGAGTTTTACGCAATATAAAAAATGCACATCCGTGATTCGTCAACTTGCTACCGGTTGTCACACCACGCCAATGGCGGAAACACGTGGCGCGACGCTCGAAAGCATATCAAAGTCAAGATTAACACAAACTATATTTAATTAGAAAAGATCATTATATTAAGATGTCGGGAAGGAGTACCTGGTTTCAAACATTACTTAAAACCACAAACATTAAGTTTTAAAGTGGGGTGTTTCCGTTTATGTCCCAACCCGAAGGTAACAATAGATGAAACCCCCAACCATTGTCCGACATCCCAAATTCCACCGTACTAGCCGCATACCTGTTCAGCACTTAGTTACCTGAAAGATATGTTTAAAAAGACGTCAATATATAAAATATTGATGAGTTCACAGGTTTTAGTTTCGTAAATACGACATTTTTACATCCTGTGCAAATCCAGCACATTTTTACATCCTGTGCAAATCCAGCACATTTTTATATCCTGTGCAAATCCAGCACATTTTTATATCCTGTGCAAATCCAGCACATTTGTGGCCTTTGTATGGAGTAGCTAGCTCCTACAAATTATGATGATGAGCAATCCCCTGAGTCCCATAACCAAACCAAGACTAATAAATATGCCCCGCTCCAAGTCGTTTCTCGGAACCCAACGACTTAAGTTCAGAATACGTGCACCCCAGGCATACGCCGATGCATAATCGACGCTATCGATTAGGGGTGGGCCTTGTCAGGCACCAATAGTACTATCCAAATATTCCTTCAGTTTCATTTACCTGAATTAATGGTTATAGTAGCGAGGACCCAACCCCGAGTGGCGACCAAAAACTCAAGTACTCATCATGCCACTTACCACATTTTAACCTTTGAAAACATTTCAATATGTGATAACTTTTGACAAACATATCTTTCCCCCAGTTAAAACAGTAAAATGGGGCCGTGAAACTCACCTTAATTTCCATGCTTAGCTAGCAAATAAAGCCCAAAGCTTTGACCGACTTCCTCGTGCCCTAATTACCAATAAAGGACACCTCAAAGTCTATCATATATAAACCTAGCTTAATTTCTGGTTAAAAGATAGCTTATTCAATTATCCTGACTCGTGTGTAGTAACCCGAGTCTTTAAGTGTTTTAACTCGACGAACCGATCGTGACATATCATAGTTCCTGTGTTCACATACGAAATAGTACCCAAGTCGCGCACTTGTTACTATTCGTGTGCAAACTATGTCGGACTAATATCACGAATCGTATAACTCATCCCGAGCCATAGCTTGTCTCGTAAATCGGATAAATGTAACCGTCTTGTATAGTTATTTTCGGAAAATATACCTTGCTGAAATATAATATAGTTATTAAAATCCTTTTTAATAACATTTGTTATTTCTTTTCCCGAATCCGAGTATCTTACAAATCTCAAGGCTTTGCTTTTTATAAAAAGGTTTTCCAAATAAATCCGAACGTTTATACATCTTTTAATCCGAACAACAAACATATTTTAGTTACCAAGTAACCTTTAAAAACTCGTCAATCCTTGACGCTTGGTAGCAAAAGACTATATATTTGTTTGAAATATTTCTCGGAATGGACTATTATTGTTACAAATAATATTTGTCAAAACGTCGTGATTGTACATGACTACATTTGTCAAGCGCTTGGAAAGTTATTTATAAGAACGAACAAATAAGTCACACTTGTCGCGCTTCGGATTTATAAAAATCTCGGCAGAGTTTCCTCTGTTTTTGGTATAAACCAGACAACACAAGTTGTCTACAAATTCCCAAAATCAACTCCTAACAAAGACGACATTATATTTATCCGCATTCTAATCCGCGAGACTTTATACGTTGTGACTATTATATAAATCATCCTGTTTATATAAATATATATATATATATACGTATAGTCCATCAATTTAGTCCAACAACAACGCAAGTCACGACTAATACACAAATATTAGCTCATAATGCTTTTCGTTAATATTTTTATCGGTTCGTTAGCGAGTTAGTCGTTCATATTTATATATTTTAGAAATATATGTGTAAATAATAATATAACGAAATAATTGCTAGTTAATTATACCGTAACGCTTGACCGAAGTTTACTGAGTTGACCGGGTTGACCAACCCGAATATGACCGGATCTACCCGAGAGCACCATACTGGACCCACGACTAGAACTTGAAGACGGCACGCAAACCGAGCCAGATCTGAATCTGACCCCGAAGCATAATCTTGACCCGAGCCCCGAGTCCCGAACCCAAAACTGCCCGGACCCGAACCGCCGGACGCCACCACCGTGGCCGGACCACCGGTGCCGTGGCCGGACCACCACCGCCATCCCATGCCACTAAAAGAAAACCCCGTTCCGACCACCCGCGCGCCACCGGAACCCAACCAAAACCCACTCCGGCCCCTCCTGAACTCGCAACCAACCGGAAATAGCTCGCCGGAATATGGCCGGAGAACGAAATTTCGTGAAAACTTGTGAGGAGTCCCCCAAGGACCCGATCTAAACGTTTGTACAAAGAAAACTCGAAAACGAGCTTACCGGAAAAGTCGCCGGAATGGTACCAACGTTCAAACCGCTTCGTTTTAGGGAAAACGGCCTTCACCATCGCGTTCGGGGCGTCGAAATTAGTGGGGGTGGGGGTGTCACACGCCAGAAAAAGTCGCCGGAAGGTCGCCGGAAACTCGTCGGACGCCGCCGGACGGCCGCCGGACAGCCGCCGGAACGCCGCCGGATTGCTGCCGGCCGGCCGCCTCCGGTCGCCGGAATCCTAGAGAGAGAGAGAGAGTTGAGAGAGTTTGTTTTTAGAGAGAGAAGGAAATGTGGAAAATGAGGGAGGTTGTGAGGGTTAAGGCCTTATATAGGAGGGCTTTTGGATTGGGCTTCAAGCCCAATGTCGCGTACCAACTGCTCCGTTTTAGCCCGTTATCGCTTCTGGACTCGGTTTTTGTTCGTAGTCATAAATAACACCAGACCGAGCAATTCAATAATTATTTTCGTCACCCGACGCGTGAAGACGGCACACGCGTTAAAATCGCGTTAATCGGTTCGGTTGTGTTATCCTTCATTTAAATGATCCGATAACTTTCGAAATTCAACCGATAACATTATTTATAATAAATAATTATTCCGGAAGTTCGGTAACGGTTAAAGCCACGCGTTTCGACGTTCGAATCCCACGTCAGTTCCTCTCCGCGTTCTCCAAAACGCTGCGTTTTTGGCCGTTTACCACGCCGATTTCACATCCGTTCGCATCGATAGTAAATACGTGTCGTATTTTCATAGAATAAGCTTATGTTATTCCAGTTTGACAAATTTTTGCTGATGTCAGTTCGTTACGTTAAACACGCGAAGTCTTTCTTTAAAGGCATCAAGACTTCAACGAACTTTCAAAAGGACATCGTAGGACTCATATCAGCTCAACTAACCATAATTAACCTTAAACCATGTTAATTATTTCTAAAACATGATTAGCATCACGTTAATCGTTGTACGAAATTTGCCGGTTGTCACATTCTCCCCCCGTTAAGAGAATTCCGTCCCGGAATTCAGTTCAAGTCATCCGATACATTAGTATCCTTGAACAGGGCGGGATGTTTGCAACTCACACGATTACCCCTTTTCTTCGTGAACTCCAGTTCACGCTTAGCGTCCTAACGAACACAATGTCATGAGTCGGCTACGGCCGAGCTCTTGGGTATCGCAATCCGGCACAAATATCGGTTTTCCCGAAATAGTAGAGCTTTGCGTCAACCTGAATCCTGTCGGTTGAGGAATTGACAATGCTTCCTCAAGCCAGACCTGCGGGATTCGTCAAGAGTCCCACTAAGCTCTTGCGATAGTTCGAGCTTGTTCGTTGCAAGGCCAATTTTTAACTGACATATCCGAGTCACTGGAGTACTAAGCGAAGTCACTCCATTACCGTTTTCGTGCTTAACAACACCCCTTTCAGTGTATAACACTCAGCAAAGTCCTATACCGATTTGAAGTTCCTAAGGCTAACTCCTTGTTAGCACAACTTCCCGATCGGTTTGGCCACTTATTCAAGAAGATTTGAATCTACCGGATTCGTTGGTCACCTCTTGAACTCACGCCAGATCATGTGTATATCTCTATCTGTCATTCAATGTACTAGAGACGTACACGTATGCACTCCAGAGGACTTCGAGCAGTACACCCCGAACACTAGGGTGATAATTCCTATCACATAGGAAATTCTGGCGATGAAGTACACGAATTTGATTTGCCACCGACACTAATCGTATCACACAGGACACTTCCGTCTAGGACAATAATTCACTCGTTCGAGAATGGTAATCCATACTCATCTCAAATTGAGTATCCCAGACTTGCGTTCAAGGTTTGGCACACCCTGGGGCAGGATAACTACTAAAATCCGATATTGTGAACGTTGGCATCTAGTGTCTAGCCACTACTCTCCAAGAGTATAGGTGACTATCCGTATGCCTCATATTATAACTGCAAACGAGTAGGGGATGAGAAGGTTCCAAACGGCGATCGATTATTGCCTGTGTCTCATCATAGTCACTAGCCACCTCAGGCGGCATGACCATTAGATTTGCTCGTTCGAATTTCACTAATCGGGTGATCTTACCAGATCACAAAGCGGTCGACATCCTCGAGGACGCTCCAGGTTGTTTATAGTAGCGGATGGTAATCCCGTGTCCTCACATGGACCGAAATCCACTATGCATCCACTTTCAACCTTTTCGTATGAGCGATTATGGTTAGTGGTACTTGGACGTCTAATATGGACTGATGGAGGTCGAAAGTTTTTGCGTCACTTTCACCCCTCAGTTCCCCAGGCAGTAGACAGTGTATATTCAACATACAGCCGTACAATTCCACAATACGTGAGGATTTAAGCCGACTTAACCACAAATGTCTAGAGGCTCACATCAACTCATCACGTTGGTCAACATAGGAATGATGTATATGAATCATCATAATATGATTGCCGTAACAACAGAGGATAGGGTCTCGACAACATCTCGGCACGCTGGTGTCCACCGAAACGGTAAGCAGAGCATTGGTAGCTACCCAAAACAAGGGTACCCAGTGCTTGTCCTGCTATATGTGCCTCACGAGCACTGGTGTCCTATCGTCATTAGCAACCTAGTAAGTCAATTCTGGACAATACAGGCCACACACGCCCTTAAATTGACTTTCAGGTCCTATGCAGAGATCTGAGTGAAAGGAGTCCTGACCCGGAATCCTCACTCGCCGAATATTCCATCTTTCGGGATCTTTCAAGTTAAGAGGTGACATCGAGTCATAATGAATGAATCTGGCATAGATCTCACGCTTGGGCTTGACGGCTTCATGCGCCAAAATCGTTACTTAAAACAACAAACGACCGAGATCGCCCTACAAGAGGTGGTCTTGAGCCTTCCAATAAGGCATCCCATTCAACGACTCAGGTAGTCACACGCATGGGTGCAACATGCAAGCTTTCGAGCTCATCTTGGTTAGTCATGGACTAAACGCACTAACCAGGCAGCTCACATTACTTTGGTGTCTCCAACAGTGCCTGTCAATGACAGGGAATTTTGCTCTAGCGCGAACAATGCTACTGAAAAATACCTGGGGACACCTGCGTTGACCCAAGGTCGAAAGGGTTCCACTATTCCAAGAGTCTACGTAACGACACCAAGACAAGATAAACCTACCCTTAGGGAATAATCAACATTATTCGAAGGGCTGAGTTGATCGGAGGTCTCATCACGGTAGGGTAGCACTCTCATAGAGTAGACAATGCTACATGTCCTGCTAGATTCAGGGTTTCATAAGACCTCCGAATTATGTACCGGGGACTCCACCAATGCACACGCTGTGGGTGGGTCCACACTGTTATTCCCGTAGTCATCGGCATGACACGTTGGCAGGTATGATGTTAAACAATCCACTGGGATGAGCAATAATAAATTGAGTCTTTCAACTCTTACTAGTCCCAAAGGTATGGGTCCTAATATCGCTCTCATTTACTCGACACCTTCAAGTTCGAGATGTATTCGAAATCCCTTTATCGTAAAGACGAGCCTCACCCCGTCATGTGTGGATCATGGGATTTCCTTCCGACTTGATTCAAGAGTGGTTAGTCGACCAAAATGCGCGTAAAAGGTTAAGGCTGGACATGGCTTCACCGATGCCTTAGATTTTGAAGAGGTAATGCTCACAAGACGCGCGAGCATATAAAGAGGTCGACACATGATTCGGTCAATTACCCAAACTACGAGATTCGAACTTTGGGGAGATACATGTGCTAACACTAGGACTAGAGTGTCTTAGTATGACTACTGGGAAGTCCGTTAGACACCCGAATTCCCACATTATCGATGGCATCACTACACCACCATTCAGCAACATAACAACGGTTACGTGGGTTTGGGGTAGTGTCTTTATCCCGAGGGAACCAAGAGTGAAACAAACGACAAGTTATCACGTCATCAAGTCAATCCAACAATTGTAGCAATACGTTCACGGTGCAATACGATAGTAGAAATAACGTGACATGACAACAACACATCCACGAACACATCAACAAGGGAACACCGCAACATGGACCGCATGACACAGAGAAATACGACAACAAGGCTACACCACTGCAGGAGCAGCACAACAACAGGAATGCACCGTCGACAGCGAAACGCAACCGCATGGATATGCAGTCGGCAAAACTGTGCAATTACAGAATGCACAATCGTTAGGGGTAACACCACAACATAAATTCACGACAGCAGGACGACACACAACCTAGCGAGTCCACTATACATAACTACAAGAAGCTCCATTACGGTGAGCACGCACCCCGGTGCGTTTCAACTCACTTAAGGTGACAGAATCCTTATTTGTATCCTCAGCCACAAACCTATACTCCATAGGCTCATTAGTAGGAACGATTGGATCACCCAAAGGCATCCGTCATCACAACAGAAATGGGGACAATGGGTTCCACATAATTTAGTAGACTTATCAGGTCGATATCGTTCTTAGGGAGAATGACTGTATGCTCGATATAAGTCACTCGAATAATGGCAACTGCAGCATCGACAGGCTCAACCATACCTGAGAGCCATCGCCAACATTAGTCTTGGCAGGAGCCAGGGAATGATAACGAGTGGTTCAACGAAAACCTCAAAGAAAATGGAGTTAACAGCAACGAACTCCATCGTGACACGAGCATGGTCATAGCGGCTTGGCAAGGGTCTTATAGATGCCTATGTCAATGACAGTGATCTTAGTAGGAGCCTTCGAAACAACAGCAACATCAAACTTGACAAGAGCCATAGCAACATCCTCAACACACTCAGTATGAGTTACACTCTCAGCAACGACAACATGATTCGCTTGGGCCATAGGACAATGATAGCAGCAACAACAGCAGGCTCAGCAGAAACCTTAGGCCCGTCGTAGCTATTAGATGTGTGG
The DNA here is from genome assembly GCA_032199755.1 of Ambrosia artemisiifolia. Taxonomy (NCBI): domain Eukaryota; kingdom Viridiplantae; phylum Streptophyta; class Magnoliopsida; order Asterales; family Asteraceae; genus Ambrosia; species Ambrosia artemisiifolia. Next base: position 6,492,364 of record CM063518.1, read on the forward strand.
TAAATAGTATCCATAGGACCTAAAAACCAACCAACATCTTTTCCAGTATCAAAGCATTGGTCACAACAAGAATAGTAGAGGTAGAAGGATCATGATTTATCGAGACACCACGATAAAATAAAAAAAAACGATACAGACTCTGGCAATTCAGCCGAGTCATCCTTCTCATTAGGGTCCTCTTGCATGTTATTTGGCCCTAGCACCAATGGTCATCAACTGAAATGCCTCTCCGACACTTAAGCGAGGCCAGTGAACTTTCTTCCTGGTAGGCCACGCAGTGAGAGTATCGGAATACGACAAGAGATTAGACAAGTCACTTTGTCCATAACGAATGGATCTCGCATCCTTAGTTTATAAAACACCGTGACAAAAGGGACGCAACGTCTCAATATCTATGGGGATTGATGGAAAACACTTCGCATCAATTGCCACCCCAAATAAACAACCAGTCTCGTCGTCCTGACGAGGGTAGCGGACGTTCAACATTGCAAGATGAGCAATGGAATTGCCGTCCCATGGGTAAGTTTAGTTGACAGAATAACATGACCACTTCCAGTAGTCCGTTATTTGATTTTTCGAGGGGAATTTCGATGTCAGCCAGAGCGTTCCGTGACACTTGACAATTACGAGTCACACGCTTTACGATTTCGGCTCCCGAAATGTGGTTTCACTCCCCGAGTATTATGACGGATTCAGACGCAAAACGCACGTCGTGATCCTATATTCAATATATATGTATGTCTCCATATATATTAACTGACTTGGATAAAATTATCTTCGACTCGACTCACTTTACCATATAACTACTTTCCCATTAAGTAGTCATACTAGGATCTTGTCAGTCGAGATTTCATTTTTCCCGTAATCGACTCGACTCACCTTTGCATATATTTATTTTCCCATTAAATAAATATACTATGATCTTGTCGATTCGATATTACATTTTTCAACCATCAACTCGACTCACCTTACCGTATAATTATTTTCCCATTAAATAATTATACTAGGATCTTGTCGATTTGACATTTCGTTTTACAACCATCGACTCGACTCACTTTACCGTATAATTATTTTCCCATTAAATAATCATACTAGGGTCTTGTCGATTCGACATTGTATTTTACGACCATCGACTCGACTCACTTTACCGTATAATTATTTTCCCATTAAATAATTATACTAGGGTCTTGTCGATCGATATTTCGTTTTCGGCACCCGACTCGGCTCACTTTACCATATATTTATTTTCCCATTAAATAAATATACTAGGATCTTGCCGATCGATAATTCATTTTCAACACCCTACTCGGCTAACTTTACCATATATTTATTTTCCCATTAAATAAATATACTAGGATCTTGCCGATCGATAATTCATTTTCAACACCCGACTCGGCTCACCTTACCATATATTTATTTTCCCATTAAATAAATATACTAGGATCTTGCCGATCGATAATTCATTTTCAACACCCGACTCGGCTCACTTTACCACATATTTATTTTCCCATTAAATAAATATACTAGGATCTTGCCGATTCGATAATTCATTTTCAACACCCGACTCGGCTCACTTTACCATATATTTATTTTCCCATTAAATAAATATACTAGGATCTTGCCGATCGATAATTCATTTTCAACACCCGACTCGGCTCACCTTACCATATATTTATTTTCCCATTAAATAAATATACTAAGATCTTGCCGATCTTTAATTCATTTTCAACACCCGACTCGGCTCACTTTACCATATATTTATTTTCCCATTAAATAAATATACTAGGATCTTGCCGATTCGATAATTCATTTTCAACACCCGACTCGGCTCACTTTACCATATATTTATTTTCCCATTAAATAAATATACTAGGATCTTGCCGATTCGACATTGTTGATTTAGCTGGGGGCTATCATGCCTTCTAGATAAGATGATCAAGCCTATTAACTCAGCAAGGACGATTCTGCCCTCCAATGGGGGAAGGAACACCTGACCCTCGAAGACAACTTGGGCATGTGCTAGATCAAGAATGACTTACTCACAGTAATAACATAGCAGCACACGGGCAACTAATCTCAATACTGATCCACATAGGGTCCCGTGCTCAAAACGCACTGGTTTTGCAGGGACGCACCCTCGGTCTTCACTGGTTCCCAAGTTTAGCGTTCCACGCATCGTACCAAGCATTCATCTCTTCGGTAGGCAGTGCATCCTCGTACGTCCGCTCCATCGAAGAACTTTGTGCGGAGGCATTAAACTCCTATACAAGGAAGTTTTCGTCTCCTGTCCTTATCCGATGCGAGGGTTTTCGTCAGATTACTCATATGAATAAAAGTTCGAGCTCTTCCGTGTTCGTACCTTAGAGGTAATGCTGAAGAAAGCTCATTCAGTTTGCGAGGATCGAAATCAAGGGATATCAACAAGACTTCCCTTTTAGCCCGTTGGCCAATCAAAAGCTAAGACTGACCCTACAGTACAAGAATAGACAAGGCAAGGAGTGATCACCAACCCCAGCCCTAGCGCCCACCTAGGTTACCGTGCACCACAAGTTATTATTACGTGTGCACCCGCAATGATAATCGGTGTTGCCAGGTAATTTTGGTGCCCGCTAGTTCCGAGCTTCCTGATCCAAAGACAGAGATTTCACACAATAAAAGACCTAGACTAGCTTCGCCTTCACAACATCAGCAACACGACAACGTCCACTAGCACGATAAAGGTTAGCCCTTCCGATCATCCCGTCCGCAGGTAAGCGGGTGAGTTCGTCGTAGACCACCGCTTGTCCTTCCCGCTTGTCGATATCGGTAATCGATGCAAAAGTGCGGACTAAAGTGAAGTGTGAGACGATATCCTTATAGGCAAGCTATCTATACTACTTATATGCATTAACTAGCACTAGTTAGAAAATCGGATCTCTACACAATTTAAACATTCATATCCTTATTTTCTAACATTTTATATATTGACACACATGGCTAGTCGGTCGGAAATTCCCCTTGTACAATCCATGTACAATTTTCTTTCTTTTCTAAAAATATTTCGTTGTGTTTTATTTTTGAAAACTCCATTTTCGAGCCAAAACCGGTTATAGTCTAGATTTTTCAAAAACACTAGTTCGCTATAACCTTGGCTCTGATACCACTTCTGTCACACCACGCCAATGGCGGAAACACGTGGCGCGACGCTCGAAAGCATATCAAAGTCAAGATTAACACAAACTATATTTAATTAGAAAAGATCATTATATTAAGATGTCGGGAAGGAGTACCTGGTTTCAAACATTACTTAAAACCACAAACATTAAGTTTTAAAGTGGGGTGTTTCCGTTTATGTCCCAACCCGAAGGTAACAATAGATGAAACCCCCAACCATTGTCCGACATCCCAAATTCCACCGAACTAGCCGCATACCTGTTCAGCACTTAGTTACCTGAAAGATATGTTTAAAAAGACGTCAATATATAAAATATTGGTGAGTTCACAGGTTTTAGTTTCGTAAATACGACATTTTTACATCCTGTGCAAATCCAGCACATTTTTACATCCTGTGCAAATCCAGCACATTTTTATATCCTGTGCAAATCCAGCACATTTTTATATCCTGTGCAAATCCAGCACATTTGTGGCCTTTGTATGGAGTAGCTAGCTCCTACAAATTATGATGATGAGCAATCCCCTGAGTCCCATAACCAAACCAAGACTAATAAATATGCCCCGCTCCAAGTCGTTTCTCGGAACCCAACGACTTAAGTTCAGAATACGTGCACCCCAGGCATACGCCGATGCATAATCGACGCTATCGATTAGGGGTGGGCCTTGTCAGGCACCAATAGTACTATCCAAATATTCCTTCAGTTTCATTTACCTGAATTAATGGTTACAGTAGCGAGGACCCAACCCCGAGTGGCGACCAAAAACTCAAGTACTCATCATGCCACTTACCACATTTTAACCTTTGAAAACATTTCAATATGTGATAACTTTTGACAAACATATCTTTCCCCCAGTTAAAACAGTAAAATGGGGCCGTGAAAGTCACCTTAATTTCCATGCTTAGCTAGCAAATAAAGCCCAAAGCTTTGACCGACTTCCTCATGCCCTAATTACCAATAAAGGACACCTCAAAGTCTATCATATATAAACCTAGCTTAATTTCCGGTTAAAAGATAGCTTATTCAATTATCCTGACTCGTGTGTAGTAACCCGAGTCTTTAAGTGTTTTAACTCGACGAACCGATCGTGACTTATCATAGTTCCTGTGTTCACATACGAAATAGTACCCAAATCGCGCACTTGTTACTATTCGTGTGCAAACTATGTCGGACTAATATCACGAATCGTATAACTCATCCCGAGCCATAGCTTGTCTCGTAAATCGGATAAATGTAATCGTCTTGTATAGTTATTTTTGGAAAATATACCTTGCTGAAATATAATATAGTTATTAAAATCCTTTTTAATAACATTTGTTATTTCTTTTCCCGAATCCGAGTATCTTACAAATCTCAAGGCTTTGCTTTTTATAAAAAGGTTTTCCAAATAAATCCGAACGTTTAAACATCTTTTAATCCGAACAACAAACATATTTTAGTTACCAAGTAACCTTTAAAAACTCGTCAATCCTTGACGCTTGGTAGCAAAAGACTATATATTTGTTTGAAATATTTCTCGGAATGGACTATTATTGTTACAAATAATATTTGTCAAAACGTCGTGATTGTACATGACTACATTTGTCAAGCGCTTGGAAAGTTATTTATAAGAACGAACAAATAAGTCACACTTGTCGCGCTTCGAATTTATAAAAATTTCGGCAGAGTTTCCTCTGTTTTTGGTATAAACCAGACAACACAAGTTGTCTACAAATTCCCAAAATCAACTCCTAACAAAGACGACATTATATTTATCCGCATTCTAATCCGCGAGACTTTATACGTTGTGACTATTATATAAATCATCCTGTTTATATAAATATATATATATATATATATACGTATAGTCCATCAATTTAGTCCAACAACAACGCAAGTCACGACTAATACACAAATATTAGCTCATAATGCTTTTCGTTAATATTTTTATCGGTTCGTTAGCGAGTTAGTCGTTCATATTTATATATTTTAGAAATATATGTGTAAATAATAATATAACGAAATAATTGCTAGATGATTATACCGTAACGCTTGACCGAAGTTTACTGAGTTGACCGGGTTGACCAACCCGAATCTGACCGGATCTACCCGAGAGCACCATACTGGACCCACGACTAGAACTTGAAGACGGCACGCAAACCGAGCCAGATCTGAATCTGACCCGGAAGCATAATCTTGACCCGAGCCCCGAGTCCCGAACCCAAAACTGCCCGGACCCGAACCGCCGGACGCCACCACCGTGGCCGGACCCCCGGTGCCGTGGCCGGACCACCACCGCCATCCCACGCCACCAAAAGAAAACCCCGTTCCGACCACCCGCGCGCCACCGGAACCCAACCAAAACCCACTCCGGCCCCTCCTGAACTCGCAACCAACCGGAAATAGCTCGCCGGAATATGGCCGGAGAACGAAATTTCGTGAAAACTTGTGAGGAGTCCCCCAAGGACCCGATCTAAACGTTTGTACAAAGAAAAATCGAAAACGAGCTTACCGGAAAAGTCGCCGGAATGGTACCAACGTTCAAACCGCTTCGTTTTAGGGAAAACGGCCTTCACCATCGCGTTCGGGGCGTCGAAATTAGTGGGGGTGGGGGTGTCACGCGCCGGAAAAAGTCGCCGGAAGGTCGCCGGAAACTCGCCGGACGGCCGCCGGAACGCCGCCGGACAGTCGGCGGAACGCCGCCGGAATGCTGCCGGCCGGCCGCCTCCGGTCGCCGGAATCCTAGAGAGAGAGAGAGAGAGTTGAGAGAGTTTGTTTTTAGAGAGAGAAGGAAATGTGGAAAATGAGGGAGGTTGTGAGGGTTAGGGCCTTATATAGGTGGGCTTTTGGATTGGGCTTCAAGCCCAATGTCGCGTACCAACTGCTCCGTTTTAGCCCGTTATCGCTTCTGGACTCGGTTTTTGTTCGTAGTCATAAATAACACCAGACCGAGCAATTCAATAATTATTTTCGTCACCCGACGCGTGAAGACGGCACACGCGTTAAAATCGCGTTAATCGGTTCGGTTGTGTTATCCTTCATTTAAATGATCCGATAACTTTCGAAATTCAACCGATAACATTATTTATAATAAATAATTATTCCGGAAGTTCGGTAACGGTTAAAGCCACGCGTTTCGACGTTCGAATCCCACGTCAGTTCCTCTCCGCGTTCTCCAAAACGCTGCGTTTTTGGCCGTTTACCACGCCGATTTCACATCCGTTCGCATCGATAGTAAATACGTGTCGTATTTTCATAGAATAAGCTTATGTTATTCCAGTTTCACAAATTTTTGCTGATGTCAGTTCGTTACGTTAAACACGCGAAGTCTTTCTTTAAAGGCATCAAGACTTCAACGAACTTTCAAAAGGACATCGTAGGACTCATATCAGCTCAACTAACCATAATTAACCTTAAACCATGTTAATTATTTCTAAAACATGATTAGCATCACGTTAATCGTTGTACGAAATTTGCCGGTTGTCACACCGGTAACATTCCTGACAAATTTGATGAATATTAAATATGTCAAGTAGAATTTCAAGCGAGTCTCTTCACTATTTTTGCAATACTATTATTGATTTATATGGTAAAGAGTATTTACAAAGACTGACTAGACACGACATAGCACGTTTGTACGCCGCACATGAAGCTAAATGGCATGTACTCGGGATGGTTGGTAGCATCGACTGTATGCACATCGAATGGAGAAGTTGTCCGACGGCTTTGCGAGGCCAGTTTATAAGAGGTTGACACATAATAGATCGCCCAGTGTGTTTGGTTGATCACGTGAAAATAAGGAGTGTTGTGTACGCGTGTATCATATTGCACAATATGATCATAAAGGAAGATGGGAGCGCAATTTCTCCGGATTATGTTATGGACCCTCTGACACTAGCAAACGTTAGCGATGATATTCTTTTGGAGTTGATGAATGAAAAAACACACTTTAAACTTCGATTTGATCTAACGGAACACGTTGGTAGTTTAGATATCGAGTTCGAGAGTCGCACCCACCGGTCACTTAATTTTATTATTTCATTTTTATTTTTTAAGTTTTTTTTTGTAATTTTAAATTGATGCATCTTATTTGTAATTTAAAGTAAAAAAAATGTTGGTATTATGTTTTTAATTATTATTTATCATTAAAAAATTAGTTATGAGTGTGATGACCACCTCACGAAATTAGTGATGGAGTGTGTTAAAATTAGGTGACACAATGTGATTGGGTGTGAGGTTGTGATAACCACTCCATCTACCCTTATGCAAGCATGTGAACCATTAGGGTGGATGCGGTGGTCACCATTCCATCACAGCCATCACTCCATTACACCCGATCCCATTGTGTCATCTCATTCCATCGCACTCCATCACATTTCATCACTAAATCCATGGCGTCGTCATCATACTCATCACTAATTTTTTTTTTAAATAAACAATAAATTTTAATAAACTTAATCAAACATTTTGTAAATTTAAATAAAAAATACAATCGAACTTAAAAACATAAAAATAAAAAAAATAAAAAACTAAAAGTTAACGACCCAACCGCACTTCTCACAAATTTCACGTTTTCGTTCGATGAGAATCGACTTCTATGGTTCTTCAGCGTCTTCATACGATTCTTTCAAAACCTTCAAATCTTTATTTTCTCCAACTTCGGACAAAGGTTTCATGAAGTTGTTTTCTCTTTTTCTTTTCAAGTCCGCCAACAACTTGCACCGTTTACGATTCTACTCCATTTCAACCAACTTTGCCGACTTGAATTTGGCCATCGCATCCACCCAACCTTCTTTCCCTTTCCCACTTGACGACTCAAAACGTTTCCATCGAGTTGTGCTTTTCATCAATATTGTGTCATCGGTGGGGTCAGGAAATTTTTAATTCAAATTGATATTAGAATGTTGTTTGACAACCCATCCGTTGATGGTGTACAATTTCCCGAATCGGATGTTTTAGATTGTTTTTGAGATTGGCAACCCCCTTCCCCCTCCCCCACGAGTTCGCGTTGGCCCATGTTCGGTCACCCGCATAATGTCAACGGGAACCCACTTGGCATGAACTCTTGCAAGTTCCAAGCATCCAACGAATGAAAGCCACTCTTTTTGTAGATTTTCTGATAATCGCCAAAGGCAACACGTATGATTTCCATAACAGTCGATCCACTTGGCCATATACGTTTTAATTTAAAAAATATGAAGTAAACAATTCATAAAAAAAATTGTAACAAAGTAAAAAATATATAAAGTAAACACTTTATAAAAAATGATTTATAAACGATTAATAATATACCTGTGTAACATAGAGGCCATTGAATTGACTCATTTTTTATATAAATAGCTCTATTTACCGGTTAGTTGATCCATGCATTGTGTGGTTCCACCGGTAAGTTGTGAAAAATGGACCATGGCTTGCTTCCAAAAGGTGTCTTTTGGTTGTTGATTTCCGACGTGTTTATCCTCAAAAATATGTAAAAACAACCTTGCCAAGGCCACCTCGTCTTCTTGCGACCAAGGAGTTTTCGCACACGATGCTGTGTTTATCGGTTTACATTTTTTTTTGACAACGTGGTGGGGCTTGCACTTGTATCTCCTCCTCTTCTTTCTCTTCCTCTTCCTTGTCCTCTACCTTTTCTTGTTCTTCATCATCATCTTCATCTGAATCTTCTTCGATTCGAACTGGGTTACGATACGGAGTACTTTGGTACAGTTCGCAATACCCAAACGGTCGAGCAGGACCATCATTGGTTTATCAATCGGGTTGGGAGGTATGTGGAACACCCCGAATGCGATTTGGGTTGTCATGTTGGGTTGGGAGTAGTGTAGTGGATATTGGTTTGGAATCGAGTTACTATAAGGTTGAGTCAAAAATTGTTAGTTTGATACATAAGGTTTTGAAAACCTTGGTTTTGAAAGGGTGGGGTGGGTATATGTTGGGTTTGAGACGCTTGGTGTGTAGGTTATGGGGTTTGTGGTTCGTCTTGACAAAACCTAGTCGGTTCCCCTAAATTAGGCGAAACCTTTGGTCTAAACTTTCGCTTCGTAGCCGCAATTTCTTGCTCGATCCTTCCATTTTTTTTAAACTTGAATGTATTTTGATTGAGGTTTAGGTTGTTTGATTGTTGGGGGTATTTATTTTGGTTGAAAATTATTGAGTATTAGGAAGAAAAAAAACAGTTTACCCCCAAACAGTCACATGACCGTTGCCAACGTCTCTTTTCCTCCGCGATGGTTGTCACGTGAATTTGTTCACAAGCCCGTGATCAATTGGTGGGGGTTGTGGTTGTGATGGTCACGGCCATTACGGACCACCCCGTCCACCCTTATACTCGACTTTTTTCAACGCAGAAAGATAGGGGAGTCAAACCGCAGTGTCAGATAACCGCCACTTTGTACCATTGGAGACCGACACCTGTCCTAGTTTATCCACTACAGCGCCGATGGATGACATTCGTTTTTGGGCAGGAACGTAATGGTGTATCCATACATCCATGTATACCTAACTATTTTTTTTTTATTAAAACAACTAATTATATTGAAAACAAAATGACAAATTACATAATCACTCGCAGACGGAGTTGTGCCACCATCCCCTTTTTTAATAGAGAAACTGAACCTACAATTATATTGTTTTGAGAAAAGTTATAAACGTACATCAAGACTGAAATATTATATACAGGTGGCAGATATTATAGTGGGTCGTGTGCATCTGGGTAGGTCTAAACACATTCATATGGATTTAGTTATACCATAAGCCAAATTAACCCGTTTCAAAAGAATTGCCACCTCTTTTGAGAAACAATCTGTTGGTAATTTTAATGTTATCAACATATTGGGTTAGCTTGTCATTCTGGTTGATCTTGTTAGAAATTAATCAAGCTAGGAGATGCAGGAATGCGGGTTCGATTGTTTCGAATAAGATTAATTTATTAATTTGATTAGGCTTAGGTTAGATGTATACCTATTGATTTGGGCCAACTTATTTATTAAGTTTACAATCGAGCCTATTTGATAATGGGCATAAATTGTAGGCTAAATCAATTTAATATTAAATATAATCCTATTAAAGTGGACTTAATTAAATTAGATAAGCTGAAGTGTGTATATTTTAATAAAGTGGGGATAACCAACTAGAAATGGTCTGGAAGTTTTTAGACAGGTTTTCCTTTTTCTAGTGATGGACACATTCAAAGGGAAATAGACCAATTCGATTTTCGGTACAACAATTCTAATAAAACTTTAATCCGATTCTTGTGTATATACTAGTTTAATCCGTTCAAATATTTGAATATACCGATCAATAGTTTGTTCTGATAATGCTTACACAACTCGTAGTATAATCCAAGTGATTATCGATTTCATCTACGATTTCAGTTCAATAAAACCAATAAAGAACAAACTATATGTCATTGAATCGAAATCCGTTTCAGATTCAATGTACATTTATGTTGGATGGATTCATGTTCTCTGATATAGAAAAGGAACAAAACAAACTATAGTGGTTTTGGTCGTTGAAATCAAGTGTATTCACAAATCGGATTTGAAATCGCAGTTTATTTGCGGGTTTGTATTTGATTAACTCTACGTGTTGTATGATCGATTAAAACATGCAATCTTGAATTTCTGAATTTCGAATTATTGTGTTCGAACCAATTTGTTACAACAGAAATTAAACTATTTTATTGTTGTTGTTCGATTTGTTGTGTTTGTCCGTTTTGGGCTTCTGCAAATGAATCCATCTTGTTTGATTATTAACTGATCACGGTTTCATTTGAGACGGGTCTACAGTTTGTTCATATACTGTTTGATTCGAGTTGCAAATCAGTGTACAAATTTGTTAGGTTATAGTGGTATGTTCAATTCGAAATTGGTTCTGTTTGATTTGAGGATTTCATACTTTCAATTCTGTTCTGTCTGTCTAATTGATTTGTTTGTGGTAAAAGCGGTTTGGTATAATTGGTTTCTGGTTTACGGTTTGATTCGAATTTTCCGGGATAATCGAGGATTTTTGTATTCAATTGTTTCGTTTTGTTTCACGGTTTGTCCGAATATGTTTTATTTTGGTCAATTGGGGTTTAATTGGGTTTAGAACTTGATTGGGTGACTCTTGATTCGGTTTGGTTATTGTTGTTTTATTTGGATTAAAATTGTTTCCGTCAAACTGTGGCGTATCAATCCGGTCGTCGTCAGTTTTGTTGTCCGTGCCAATGAGAAACCAAGTAAAGTTGGACTTGGTTTTTATTAATCTAAACCAATTACAAGTTTACAAAGTGTTTTCAAGAAATCAACAAGAATTTATTTCTTGTTGTGTTTGCTTGTTGGAACTGTGAGGAGCCAAAAGGAAAACTGATGGCTTCGGTTGGGTTTCCGTTCGTGAAACAGGACGGGAAAACAGAGAAACCCTACAGTTTTTGTGTTACGATTTTCAATTGTGAAAACAAGTATGATGGGTTAGTTGTTCTTGTGGTATACTGCAATAAAAAACAAGCCGGTTTGGGTTCATGTGGATTTGCGATCAAAACAAGAAAGGATTTTTGTATGGTGTTCTTGATTCGTGATTGTGATATTCAACCAAGACTAAGGATAAAACTTTTGTTTTGTTTGGTTCTATGTGGTTATGGATTCAAGTTAAGAGTGTGTGTGTGTGGGGGGATGGGGGGAGGGGGCGTGAAAACCCCTTTCATCCCATCTATAACATCCCTTAAGGGGGAGGGGGGGAGGTCGGATGTTACACTAAGTTAGACGGTCGTAATAGCAATCGTAGCGTGTCATTTCAAGAGACCAACCAATATGATTGAAATGGGATGTATTAGGGTTTTAGGTGTGTTTAATTAGAATTTATATTTTATGTTTAGTTATGATTAAGTAATGTTTTAATTATGTTTGTGTAATATTTTTAATTAGATTTGTGTGATGGTGTAACTAGGTTTTTGTATTTTTTTTTTTTAATCTAGATAAAAAAACTCTTTTTTAAAAAAGATTATTGAAATAATATTAGATGGGACCCACAACCTCATTCCAATAGGTCTGGAATACCAAATCACCACCCCATCAGGCGCCTCCTACAACAATACCCGTCCGCTTTGATGTCGTCCCTGATGTGATGTCGTGTGCATCACATTTGTGTGATTTAATTCGTGTTTGTTAGTTATGTTTGTATGCAGTTTAACCCGGAGTTACAAGCTTTAGTGAGAAAAAGAGAAATGATGATTTATATACTAAAACGAGGTTCTTACAAGCTAAATATACGAAGACACGAGCCGGAATGAGAACGGGCGCGAGAAACGATCGAAAAAGATAAAGAAACAAAAGAATTTCTGCACAAACCTCTTCCGCGGGCTACGGGAGGAAACATAAGTTCTCCACGACCTGCGGCGTCCTTTTAAATAAAGAAATAATATAATACTATTCCGCGGTACGCGGAAGGGCTTGACATACCCTCCGCGACCCGCGGGGCTGTTATATTCGTGGAAAACCAGGCTGGCTTATACTTTCCAGCCCACGACTCCATTCAACCCATGCTAACAAGCTGCTACAAAGAAGACGCATTCTGCTCGTGTTTTAGGCATTCCATCTTCCATTTTACTTCACATTTCACTACCAAATCATCAAGGATTGCCTGTATGAAGACCAGGAACTTGAAGAAATCATTTGTTCGTGTAGAAACCATGTCTGGCTAAAGTCCCACCTTCACCTCCGGGTGAAGGTTTTGTAAGTTTCGGGTTGTTTTTGTAATCATTCAGTACTGAATTTGTGTAATATTTGTATTGGCATAATCGTTATATTGATTGTTTGATATTGGGTTGGACTTACTGCAGGATTAGATATGTCTATGTGTTTAATCTCATGAGATGAATTCTGCCACTTATGCGTCAATATAGTGTAGCGGATTTAGTGAACGTAATCGATAAAGCATACTATAGTCCTAGAGATAATAGTTGATGGCTAAGTTGCGGTTCTTTGTCTTCGCCTGTTAATATAGAGAAAACTCATTTTCATACCATTTGATTATTACAACCTAGTATTCTTGCATTACTATACCCGGAGGTGATCGCCTTAATCATAGAAATCTTGTCTATTAGCAAATCTAGTCTTTGTAGTATTAGTGTTATTGTTGTCATCTTGTTACCATTTATTACCGAGCCTTGGTATAGTTGTTTGTGGCTTATATCGACGCTTAAATCATTCAACATTAAAAGAGGGAAAACCCAAATAGGATATTAGTGACATTAGCTTTAGAACAAACTTCATAACTCTAGACTAAACTATCCCCAATTCCTTGGAGACGACCTTACTTACCCTTGCTAGCCTTGTGTACTTAAGTTCTTTATAAATTGTTTTTGAAGCGAACCACGACACTCGCGTCAAAATGGCGCCGTTGCCGGGGAATCGGTGCGTTTAGTTTGTTTAGATTTGTTTGTGTTATTTTTAATTTTTGTGTGTTTTAGATCTAGATTTGTTGTTTTGAAAAAAATATAAAAATCTAAAAAATATTTTTATAAATCGGCTTTTATAAAATAAAAAGAAAAATTTGTGATTTTTGAAGATTCATAATTTTTAGTGTGTTTTAGTGATTTTTGTGATCTTGTATTGATTTTGTGTTTGTATGTCTTGATTTGGTGCTTAAATAGGAAAAATATAAAAATTATAAAAATTTAGTAGTTTTCGGCTTTAGAAAAATCTTTTATTTTAATTTAGAATTTTTGTGAATTTTTTATAATTTAGTCGTGTTATTTGATTTAGTTGTGAATTTGATTAATTTCCGTGAGTTTGTAATTTAATGTTTTTTATTGTTGTGAATTTTGTGTAGTAATTTTATTCTGGTAGATATGTATTTTTGTATTACTTGTGGTGTGTTTAGTGTGTAGGAAATAGTTGTTGTATGCATACAAGGCGATCTGGGAGAACATCTCCTTTGATATTTGTGCCTGAAATTGAAAGACTTGCACGACAACACCGAGCTAACCGGTTAGGAGGACATACTCAACCTAACCTACCTACAGAAATTCAAATGGACCCTCAAGTGTCCAACAACAGGAGACGGTCTGATAGTCCACCATTACAACAACATCCACAACAACAACAGCGTCCTATGTCTGTTCAGAGGAACTTGGTGTTCGACCCCATCATCCAAGACCCAGTCTACGAAGATAGATTTCCCAATTTATCACACTTAAGGGAGCAAATACGGGATGATGCACCACCGAGTGTCCCGAGTTATCGGTCACCTGAGCGAGTAAGCGTCCACACATATCACTCTGATGAATCTGACCATAATTCTTTTCATGATACAGGTTCTGGAGGCCAAAGACGTGGACCTTTCGAGGAGGTGTTTCCACAGGATGATTACGAACCACAAGAAGATAATTTGAGTCACGACTATATTAGTGATATTGAAAATAATTATCAACAATATAGACACCAAAACGTTAATCAATACTATTACCGTGATCAACCTTATTTTGCATGGATGGCTGATCAGAGGCCACAACATCATGTGCAACAGAGGCAGCACAATGTGAATGCCTATCATAGACCACAGCCCGATATTGCTCAGGGAGTACACGGCAGGTTGAGACCAGTCGTTTTAGTTGCTGAATTCCCCATAGTACATCCGCCAGCTGGTAGGAGGAGTTTTGATTGCAAACCCAAATATGTTGGTGTTTTGCCCATCTTTTATGGGTTAGCCCATGAAGATCCCTACATGCACCTCACAGAGTTCTCAGCTGTTTGTGAAACCTTCGGGGGTCACCATTTTCATCAGGATGAGGTACGATTAAGAATGTTTCAATTTTCTCTGAAGGACAGGCCAAGCATTGGTACTTGACCTTGACACCTCATAGTATTTACACATGGGAAGACATGCAACAAGTCTTCCTAGATGAATATTATTCTATCGCTAAAACTGATGATGCTCGCATTGAAATCCGATCTTTTGAACAATTACCAAGCGAGTTGTTACATGAGGCATTTGCTAGATTTAAAGATATGTTAAGAAAATGCCCACATCATAAAATAGAACTATGGGAACTTGTTAAGTGCTTTGTGCAGGGACTTAACAGGGAAGAGAAAAAGTACTTAAAATCCACTAGCAATGGAACTTTGTTATCTAACCATGAACAGGTGGATTGGGATTTTCTGGTGCAAATGAGCAAGAATTCGAGAGCTGGGGAGTCCACGGATAAGCGTGTCAAAAAACCTATCTCTAAATCTGGGGGTGAACTTCATTCGAGTTCCCAAGATAGGAATTTTACCTTGGAACGCGAACTCGCCCGATTAAGTGTTTCGCTTAACTTATTGTGAATATTGGTTGTATGGGTGGTAGATTTGTAATTTTTTTCAAAAAGTCATAAACCAAAAGCCAGGATTTCTAACTTTTCGAAAACAGCTTTTCCACCGTTAAAAGCTAAAAGCCAAAAGTCAAAACAGAAAGTGCTTTTGGGTTTTACACAAACAGCTTATTGACTTATTGGCTTTTCTGACTTATTGGTAGGGCTGTAAACAAACCAAACGTTCGGCGAACGGTTTGTGAACTGTTCGGCGGGAAGTTCGTTTGTGTTCATTCGTTTAATAAATGAATGAACACAAACAAAAAATTCCGTTCGTTTAGCTAAACAAACGAACACGAATAAAGGTCGCGTTCGTTAGTTTATGTTCGTGAACGTTCGGTAACGTGTTCGTATATGTTTGTTTTGTTCGATAGTTCATTAGGGTTTTTAATTTTTATATTTAATTTAAGTATTTCAAATTTCCCAGTGGTAGATTATTTAACATATATTAGTGTATCACATGTTAATATTACTTTAACTATTTTGATTAACTGTTATTTTTGGTGGATTAAACGAGGATTTCAAGTTTAATATGAGACCTCTGTGTTTTTATAAGACATTATGTGATCCATATTATGTCACGTATATTTGGGTAATTTCATTAGTATATTCTGTGCGAACAATTTTAGCGATGAAAAATGCGATTTTTCATAATTTAATGTGCTAGTTTGTGCTCGATTTTGTTCAGTAATGCTTATTTGTGTTCGTTTACATTCATTTGTGTTTGTTTGTGTTCGTTTTTGGCCGACACCTAAATTTAGCAAATAAATACAAGCGAACACGAACAAAAATCTCGTTCGGTAAGTGTTCATGAATAGTTCGTGAACACGTTGTTTTCTTAACAAACGAACATGAACAAAAAATCTCGTTCGGTAGGTGTTCGTGAACAGTTCACAAACACGTTAATTCCTTAACAAACGAACACGAACAAAGCCTTGTTCGTGTTTGTTTGGTTCATTTACAGCCCTACTTATTGGCTTTTCCAAAAAACCAATAAGTCAATAAGTTGTTTTGAAACTCAATCCCAAACACCCTCTAAATCTATAGTGCCTTTTCATTTTACAAAATGGTTAAATTTAAAAGGTAATAGTATTAAAAGTTTGGGAAAATATATTTAAGTACTCCCAACTATCGCTTGTTGGCGGATATCACTCCCAATTTTCACTTTGGTCAATAGCACTCCTAACTTTCAACTTAGTTTGTTCCATCACCCCCAAAATAACGGAGGTCTAACATGGTTAGTCTTCGTGGCCAAAATGTAAAAACCAAAACTTTGGGACATTTTTGAAACTTATTATTATTATTATTATTATTATTATTATTATTATTATTATTATTAAAGTTTATAACCCCCCCCCCCCCCCTTCCTTCCTTCTTCTACTAGCAGACCCACCCCACCCCCACCACCACCCTTCACCGTCCATCACTAACCTACAATACCACCTACAAATCCAGCCACAAGTCTCTAGCAATCTACAACTATGACTATAAGGTATGTAATAAAAACCCAAAATTCATGAATTAGAACCCTGAATTGCTTAATTTAATTGCTGAATTAAAGCCCTAAAATTCGGCCCATTCACGGATCGAAGATGGTAAAAAATTCAAGACCAAACCCTTCCTGCCTAGGGTTTCGAGTCACGAAACATCGGCTTTGTGGTGGAAGACAGTCACCGGAACTGGTGACTGTCCGGTTGTCGATACAGAGGAAGGTACAGGGTCGCTGGTTATCAATTTCAGAAAGGAGAAGGGTTACAAAGGTGATATCGGGTCAGCAGAGAAGATGGGTTACGGTGGATGCTTGATAGATTCAGAAGAAGAGGAGGGTTATGGTGATGTTATCAAGGCTTAGAGAGGGAGGAGAGAGATGCTTACCGGATATGACGGGATTACCGACGCCGGTCACCGGAGGTAATTTGAGATGATGGTGCACGTTAGTTGAGAAGCGGTGGTAGTTGTGATGGTGGTGTAAAGTGTGGTGGTTGTGAGATGAGGTGGTGGGTGGTTCATGGTTGTGGAAGATGATGATGAGGTTCAGATGTGTGTGTATAATAATAATAATAATAATAATAAGTTTTAAAAAAGGCCCCTTAAGTTTAGGTTTTTGCATTTTTACCACGAAAACTAACAAGGTTAGACCTTCGTTAGTTTTGGGATGATGGAAGAAAATAAGTTGCAAGTTGTGAATGCTAATGGCCAAATGAAAGTTGAGAGTATTATCCGTTAATAGACGATAGTTAGGAGTATTTAAATCAATTTTCTCTAAAAGTTTTAATGTTGTACTGCATGGTTGGTTGGTGTGGTACACTAGCATTTTTTTATTTACTTTTTATTCATATTATTTGCTCTCTATTTCTTTAATTTTAAATTATAATTTTTCCTTTTTTTTATTATATCATATATGCATTTAGTTATAATTTATGAGAATTACTACTAGACATATTCGATAATAATTCTGGTTATTAATGTTTTCAATATTTTCTTATATTTACAAGTTTATTACCATGTTATTCGGTTCTTAAATCCGATTCGACCGGTCCAACCAGTGGACCAATAAGGAGACCGGTTCGTCATTCGGTCCAGTCCTAAAAACATTACCATTCCAAACCACAAACCGGACGGTTTGTTGTGGGTGCTCTAATTCTAATGACTCGTTCAACCATGACCAGATTTGTTTGACTGACCCAACCAGCTGCATACAGTAATTTTTTTAGGGATAATTGCACAAATAAACATTTGACCAAAGTCATTTGAAAAAATAAACATAGTATGCGTCTAAACAACAGGGACGAGACACTCTTTGCGTCTAAACAGCAGTGACAAGACACGTGTAAAGCCTTCAGACGCCTTAATTTTTAAGGTCCATGCGTCTAATCTTTAGACGCGAAAAAGGATTGCGTCTAAAGAACAAACTCTTAAATTAAAGAGTGTTAGACTCTTTTTTAACGGCACAAACAGTAACTTGATTTGAATTATTTCTCAACAGAGTTTACTTCCTTGCCCAATACTTACGCAATGACTGGTGACTGACTACACTTATCATTAATTAATTAATTATGGAAAGTCTACATGGATCTGATGTTGAACAAAGATTCATAAATAAATATAGATCAAATAAAATAAATCAAAGTATCATTTACTATTTTACGATGAAGTTTCATATATTGACTATATATTGATGTGTGTGCGTATATATACACACACATATATTGATTATATTCTCACCAAGCAATTCAATTCTACCTGAATCAGAGATGGGAAAGAAGATGGGTTTGGTGGTTCTGATCTTGATTTCGTTCCTCTTAATCATGGCATTCTCAAGTAAGTATAAATACATATATGCATACTATCTTTCAGTTATAAAAATGGGATCTGCATACATAATATTTTTGTGTCAAACAGAAGGTCTACCAGGTCCAGTGTATGAACCAAAAAATAAAGCAATTGGGAAGCAATCCATTCATCCACCAAAGGTTATGCATTCGCCACCTACCGGCAAACACGGATAAAGCAGCTTCATGTTTTAGGTGAAATCGTGTTGTTTACTGGAGTTTGTATCATATAATGCTTCTCAATTGAATTAATAAGGCTATGGCTATGTATTGATGTAAAAAAAAAAAGCCACGTTATGTAGGGGTTTCACGTTTTACTCAATTATACCTAGTAACATATGTTGCGTTCATGTGAAATGTGAGTCGATTTTTAATCATTACTTTAATTTTATTATAATCAATAAATCTATATCTTATATTAAGCTGGTGGGTGTGGAGGAGGCCCATCATCGATAATTGTCCTTCACTTTAGATGTCACATCAGCAAGGGGTAAAAGCATCATTCCCATGATAGTCCAAGGGTGTGAAGTGATGGACCTCCCTCCCTTTAGAAAAAAAAAAAAAAAAAAACTCACCAATCAAGAGGGACGGCAAGCCCGGCAACCAAATGTCGTTCATGATGGTGATGGGCCAGGGGGCGGTGTTGCCGTCCCTGGCTAGAGGATGATGGGCCTATGTTGCACCCCACACCGGATGGTCTTAATATTCTAAAGCATGAAATCTTACATGGCACTCAAAAAGGTCATCCCCCATGAGTGTGACATGTTGCATCCTCCTTATTTGTATCTAAAAGTCTTTTTCTCTATCATGTTTCCCCCGTAATTTTAAAACGTTAGTAACTTTTATATACGAGATTTTTTTAAAAAAAATTACACCAAATGAACGAACGTTTTATTATGTTCACAACGAGTACCATAGTGCTATACAAAAAACGAAAAGAAAAAAAATGATTTTTTTTGTTGATTTTTGTTCATACAGGATAAAAACACAATGTGTTCGGATAATTCATTAATCATGTATAGGCAAGTCACTAATCATATTCAAACTAGAAATTCTATTAACATCAAGATCAGAATAGGTTAAAACCACTTTTTTCTAAAAAAAAAGTCACGCCTTCAAGACTACCACCTCAATCACGCGCTGTAATAGTTTTTTCTAGCTTTGTTCCTCATCCAAACATACATTTTCTTTTTAATATACATTTTCATTCTTATTCACATGATTAAAATTGTTGTTTTTCATATTATAGTACATTATTTTTTATGTTACATCATAACACATATTTTATTACATCATATTAGATTTATCTATCCCGAAAAGCTTCCGCGATATAATCTAGTATTAGTATATTTATTTGGTATATTAATTCGTAACTAAATACTAAAGTAAATTAAAATTGTGAAAAAAAAAAAGGATAAGACAAATACTCATTTACTGTTTTTTTTAAATATAATATATTACAAAAAATAAAAATACAATAGAAAATAAACATTCCTAAAAAGTAAACATTAACGATATGTTTTTGTTTCGGACACATCCCCCTAAGACTCAGCATCTACAATGCAACACCCAATAAATCATTTCAAACCCTCACGTTATCATATCACATCATTTTAAACAAAACCTTATTTTTTTTCTCCAACCCCAAACCAATCCAAACCTCCACATCATCACTTACTTTTTCTTTTATTTAATTTATATTCACATACAAAAAAACCTTTTTTTATTTAATGATTAAAGTACAAATGAACAGTGGCGAAGCTTGACCCGAGACTTCGGGGGGTCGGAAATCACTAGTTTCGGGGGTCGAAAACCAGTTTCGGAGGGTCGAAACCGTATATACCAAAAAATTTCTATACGAATACTATATAATCGAAACTTCTGAGCAAAAATTCGGGGGGGGGGGGGGGGGTCCCCGCCCCTTAAAAACTACGCCCATGCAAATGAGGGCCCCCACACCCACACCCACACCCACACCCACCGGACCAGTCCACTATAGCGGATGAACCGAACCATCCCAAACCCCTCAAATACTTGAACTTGCTTTGCTTGGTCCGTCTGGTTTAGTTGGACCGTCTAAGAAGATGGCGTCAGATATGCTCTAAGCTCAACCCAACGTTACTTTTATTTATCGTGCATTGTTGACTTTTGAGTACGGTTTCTTCTAGTTCTAGAGTATATATTGTGGCTTGTTTCTTTTTAATTTTATGTGGTCCATTCGGGTTGTGTTTGAAAATCCATTAGAGTGTGGATGGTGGTTGGTTTATTTATATGAGTATGTTAATGTTACCTTGCCGACATTGTAGGGTTCGTTTGAGTCGGTATCAAACTGAGGGTGATAACCAAAATTTTAGTTGTATGGATTCATTGTGGCTAGAAAATGAAGAAACTTTAAAGGAAAAGGATAGAAATACCAAAGCTTTTTTAAAATTGGAAGAATCTTGAATTAATTTTTGAGTAAAAATGAGTTGATTTATTAATGGAAATTTGATTTTAATTATTTAAACTATCACCCCTAATTATCAAATTGGCTATTACCACTTTATACTTTAGACTTCTTTTCATGTATCACCCCAAAACTAACTAAATACTAACTTAGTTAGTTCTTTTGATGTGACATTTTTTTTCCTACGTGACATTTTTTCTACGTAGCATGCTGACATGGCAAATTTCCCTACATGGCTTGCTGACATCAGCATATCATGCCATTGTAAAAACTAACGCAGTTAGTGTTTGGTTAATTTATGGGTGACACATGAAAAAAAAGTTTAAAGTACATAATGGTGGTGGCCAATTTGATAGTTAATCAATTTTTTTTATTAATAGCTTTCATCGGCTGGCGGCACAAGCGGTTACACCCCAATGGTGCCCACGACCCATACCCGGTAAAAGCTCCGCATTCAACCCCTTCACACCCTGTTGTTGCAGTGTTCCCACCCAAGTTGTCGACATGATTGGGTTTAGCGTCCTGCAACACACGCTCTAATGATAAGTTACATATCCATATAGACAGTGAGGCCTACTAACAAAGGTGTTATCTATGATTGATTTATTAATTTGTAATTTTAGGTAAATACTATAAAAACTAACATGCTTTTTGTTATCTTTTTCTCGGTACACTGGTCTCCTAACAATTTTTCAAACATTAAAGTCCTTCGATATGTTATATTTTATGAATTTGTTTTATTTAAACAACATGAAACCGGTATATCCAGTTGTTTTACTTATACACGTTCTTGTGTCAAACGTGTTGATACGGAGATAGTATACATCAATACTAAGAATCTAAGAGTATGTCAAAAAAAACTTGTCACATCCAAAGAGTGTTAATTTGTAATATATTTTTAAGGAAACTTATTTGCCATTTCGGATCTAAAGGTTTAATGTTATGACACATATGAACAGATGTACATGATTTACAATACTAACTTCCTATCGTTCACTTTGTGGAACATAACAAAAAGGCTTGTTTCTTTATGGTTTATGAGCGGCATCAACCTTGGGTCCCTACTTTATAAATTTCGCATCCTGAGCACTTATGGTTTACATATCGTGTAATCTGAACCTTTGTTGTTATCTCCTTGTTAAATAAACGTTAAAGAACTACTAAAGTTCCATCTTTACCCATGGACGCAAATTGCAATTGCCAAAGAATCTTTAAAACTATTTGAAAAATGTTAAATGAGGGAACCCAACCCAATTATGTCATGTTTGGTAGCTGTGCTTTCAGCTTGTTACAATATGGGGCTGGTCAAAGACGGGTTTGACCACTTTTATGCAGAAATGGCGATTTTGAGAGATCAGCAAGATAGTGGATCGTATATGGTTTTGTAATATCAGAGCCAGCCCAAATGCTTTGTAAAACTAGGCAACCGTCTAGGGTCCCGAAAGTTCTAAGGCCCCCCAATTTTACTAGATTATGTTTGAAGTCATCTTCGATCTCAAATGACAAATCCATAGTTGAACGATGATGATGTATCAAAAAATATTCTACAGATCATGAGATATCTCTCAAGATGCTATGTAAAATTGGTAAGCCGTAATGAACTTAAAGTCAAGTTAGACGCCATTAAATGTAGCTTCATGCTTTTTAGCATGAACTAATCGGTCTTCATATACCGTAAAAATATTGTTTATTTATTGGAGAAATGGAATTTAATAATCCCAACTTTGAGGGGTTGGAATGGAACAGTCCCAACTTGAAAGTTGTAAGATAACACTCCCAACCTGTCAACGTTTTTATTTTGTTGGTCTCAAACTAACCCCAATTAACTTTTTTTGTTAACTGCCTACGTGGCATCACACGTGGCATCTGAGGTGGACTAATCTGTCCAGTTGTCAAAAATAAAACGGGGCCTACATGACTTGTCATTTTGAATTAAAAATATATACACCATCTCCATCATCTTCATCATCTTCACCACCACCACCACAACCACCTGCCACCACCGTCATCTTCACCACCACCACCACTATCACCACCACCACCACAACCACCTGCCACCACCGTCAACCACCACCATCTCCGACGACACCCACCACCACCTTAAAAATTCTGTTTCCCTCCTACTCACCACCACCACCACCACAACTACCTGCCACCACCGTCATCTTTACCACCACCACCACCACCATCTCCGACGACACCCACCACCACCTTATAAATATACAACCATCTCCTAAAGACAAAAACGAGCCTAACACCTTCAAATCAAACCCAATCACAAATCTGGTCATACCCACATGTTGCCAACTTCAAATCGCACTTAGAATTCCATAATCATGGTCTGCTAGTTTACAGAACAATCTGAATTGTCAGATTTAATATTTTAACAAACCCACTTATTGAATCGTATATAAATACCACGAATTGAAGCCATATAATCATTCCTGCATCTTAGTCGATCCATTCTGTGCAAAAACCCCCATCAAAAACATCCAAATCAAGCTCCAATTCGTTGGTTTTATGCTCGGTGGCCGAACACCCTTTTTAATCGATTACACCTCGAAAACAAACAGGTTAGTGTTAATCCGTTTTTGTATGCTAGGGTTTCGGTTCTTGGTTTAGTCTTGGTGGTGGTGGCAGGTGGTTGTGGCTAAAAATTAGGGTTCTTGGGGGGATGAATGGTAGGGATGAATTTAGATATGTTTGATCTTGAAAAGACATATAAGATATGTTTGTGGACCTCATTTTTTTTAAAACATTAATAAACCATTTATTTTAATTTCTTTTACACATGTGGATAACCGATAAGGGCCCACCATTTTTTTTACAGATTGTCACACTTTATGCCACGTCACGTGTGATGCCACGTTGGCACTTAACAGAGAAAACTAACTGGGGTTAGTTTGGGACCAACAAAATAAAAACGTTGACAAGTTGGGACTGTTATCTTACAACTTTCAAGTTGGGAATGTTCCCTTCCAACCACCCAAAATTGGGATTATTAAATTCCATTTCCCCTTATTTATTTGATTGATTGTTGTAGAGTTAACTCAGAGTTTTCAAATCAATCCATTCAAGTATTTTGTGTTCACTTTTAATTGAATTTTAAAGAAATTAGTATTTTGGTAGTTTGGACTTGTTAGGTAAATAAACATTATATATTGATACTATAACTCCTTCATCTTGCAATACATCCATTTGATTATTTGGTAGCAATTTATGGTTTATGAATAAACACTAAACACATTCAATAAATGATGAATCTTGATTTGTATATCAATTATATGATATTTTGTAACGTGTTAAAGGGAAATTATATATAATAAAACTAGCTGATTACCCCGGGAAGGTCCCGGGGTTGAAAAAATTAATGACTTGATAAAAAATGATAAAAAAAGAAAACTCAAATCACGAATTGTCATCATATTAATATAACCAGAAGTTACACTAATTATTAACGTATTACAAATGACTCAAGTTAACTAACCACGTAATCTCTCAATCACTGCATGTCCATAGTATTCTGATTAGTAATAACGCATATTCCCTAATCTGTCACATTTTAATGACTCATATAATTCCTAACCTAATCAACTAAACAATTAAGATACCCAAACTTAATAAGTCAAATCTACCTATTATTATGAAAAAAGATAATCAATAAAAATTAATACAAATAATGTGTAAACTTAAATATACATAAATCTTGAAACTTAATAAAACGAAAATGTAACATACTAACATATCAAGATACACATGTTTCCTACAATCCACACATCAACTCCAGTTTCCACTCATTGAAGCAAACACCATAGAGCAGAATCTTTAAAAGATGACCACATGAGGTCCCAACCCACTCACCCTCCAAATCTAACCAGTACCACAATGGACCATGTAACCAGCTGTGCGCGCAAACCGGACCAAACCACCCTGGTAATCCACTCCACATATGATGTGATACATATTCAAAATTTATGCCATTAATTTTAATAACTGTCCTTCAAATAATACGTTGTCGATTTTTGTAACATTTGGAGTTGTAACTTATAATGATAATTAGGGAGGCAAAATTTCTGCAAGGGTTAACTTATGGCTCTTCTATTAATGAATGCAGCTGTTGTTTGAAACTTGAGATGCGTGTCGCTTCAACAACCATGACTAAACCCATTGGTTGGTAGTTTTTAAGCTGCAAGACGATATGAAAAAACTATGGCATCAAATAATGATATAACACTACTGTAAACAAACAATTTAGCTACAACTGGCACCCAAAAGATGTAAATAAAAACTAAAGGGGGCCTGTTTGATAGTTGAAGTGTAATTTTGTATGGGACAGAACGGGTCAAGTCGGGTCGGGAAGGGTCAACTTGGGTCTATTCAAATTATTCAACGGGTCAATTTGGGTCATCATTGTAAAACTTACTGATGTAAAATAGGTTCCAACTAAGTGAAAACCCATTATGACCCGTTACCCGGCCCGCCTGTTTTTCAGGCTTTATACCCATCATTCAAATGCAGCTGGACTTTTTAAATTCAAATATGCGTTAGGTTCAACATAATAACCTTGTCAATGCAACGATCAACATCCAGAAGATAGCAGAAATAGGAGAGTTGTTTGTATACGTATGCCTCTGAGTACTGGTCAAAGTAAAGTTTCTATTTTCAGTAAAATGTTATGGCATATAAAATAGATGGGAATTTTTCGTATTGAAACTTGAAAGGAGAGATTTACCTGTCTCACAAGACGGCCATTGCATCGAGGATAATTTGGACATACTGTTCCTCTCTCAGAGTCCACAATGACTTGCAGGTTCAAGCTTCGTGTAGTATAGTTGCAGGTTTCATCATCACACTGGATTTTTTTCCAATTAACAGTCGGATGATAAATCGTATTCTTGTACAATAATCACATCTTTAAACATTAAAATCTTCCATATCGTCATTAAACCCTTATAGTATGTTGATATGAACAAATCTGCTCGTCTTTTTACCTGATAGCAACAATTTCCCGTTTTGCCCGGTCTATCAGCTAAGGTGCTACCTGAAGTAGTAAGCCGCTTGTCTTATCGGGTTGCGGCACGCTTGATTCGGGATACGTTTTTGTAATTTTTGGTAGCCAACTGTTATTTTGAAGCCGAAACTGGAATTCCAAACTTTGAGCCAACCACACCATTGTGGATGCTCTTAGTCTATACGAACTTTAAAACAATAATCATTATCAATGTAACGAAATGAATAATACCTCGTATGACATATTGTCAATATCAAGTCGCATATCTCTATGCCTGTCGTGAATATCCGCCATCCCATAAAAGACCGATTGATCTAATATCATAACATCCCGCAACATACACAAAAAAGGAATTCACAAACAAAAACAAAAAAAAATAAAAGAATTAACTAACCTCAAATCGCAAGGCTTCACCCCTGCGCATAAGATCCAGTACGTTGCGAATCTGCACAAAAATAAAAATAAATGAAATAAAACAAAATGTGAAACAAAAATCCAAAAATTTTGTGGTAAATTATCGTATACAGGCTTTGAATTATTAAATAAAATAGCAAGATTTATTATCTAAGAAGGTTTGAGACACTGCAAGAGAAGAAGTTGGGGGGTTATTGAACCATCTGGAAGGATGATGAGACACCATTACTTGCAATATTTTAGTATCGGGAGTATATTTATCAAGTCAATGCAGTCAAATGCAACATAATCATAAACAGTAACAAACTACTATCATCAACTGCTTCAAACAAAATACACCAGTCATCAACATCTATAATACTATAATCGTTCAAACGTAGTTCAAAATCTGCCTAACTGCTCACACAAACTACAAACATGGATACATCATACATATATACATATCATGTTACTTTTATGCAATCAAATGAGAAAATCAATTCAGATTCTAGAAACTAACAAAAACAATCACGATTACAAAAGTTTTAGCATCCTATAACGGTTAGAACCCAAACAAAGAAAATAAAAAGAGCATTGCACCACCACCTCAAGCATAGAACATCAAGCCTCATTAGCTATAGGTAAACAACATTTATTATCTCATAATTTCCAATCTAATCACTTTTTAATAGCAAAAACCAATCCCACCCATAACAAAGCTATCGTTTTTCGACGTCAAGAAATTAAAATAGAGCCTTAATTCATAAACTTAGGGCTTCACAGCCCAACAATTCACCTAAATTATTATTCAATCATATCACATAACATAAAAAAACTTTCATAATAACATATACAGATTCCAGAACTAACATCTAGATGAAGAAAACTAATAATAAATCACCAGATCTTGTTACAAAGGATCTACACATCATCATTAAACAAAACCTAATTGTTAACGAATGCCACATAATAAAAAATTCAAATACTCAAAACACTAATCAAAGCTTTAACTAATAAATTCAGGAGGTAAAACCGTAGAAACTAAACCTGATTGTTAATGAACAATACGCGATATCAAATTCAGCCTAGCTCTGAAACTCATATGAATTATCCTTTCCAAAATTTGGCATTAGGCCTTCAACAAAGCACAGCCACTAACGCAATTAAATTAGAAACAAAATTGTGCATTTTAAAGACGTGACCGTGTGTGTTTTACTTGTTATTCATTAACATTTAAAGAAATTAAACAGAGAATTTACAACACCTTTGAACAAAACCAAACATCTAATAACAACACAATGATTTATTACAAAACACTTGAACATAATTTCTATTCCAAATCACTACATACCCACTTCTAAAGTAACAAACTTTTAAAGGAAAAATAATAAACTCATAAACTCATAAGTTCATCTGTTATTGTTTACCTCGGACGCTGGGTGCGGTGGAACCCTAGCCGAGACGATTACGAACACGGATGCTATGTCCGTTTAGTGCCACCGTGGAGGCAATTGGAGTCGCTATCAACCATAAAATTATATATTATAGTTCTGAAATTAAAAACAAATATAAACAATCCACAAAACATGATGCCGATTGATGAATACACAAACCTACAAATTCAGATCTGAAATAAAACAAACAAATTAAACAATCAACAATTACTTTTACATTTAAATTAAAACTCAAATAAAACATACCGATTCACTGATTCAAGATGATATACCGATTCAAGAACTGATGAAGCTACTTCCGGTATCATGTGAAAATTTTAACAAATGAAAAGCAAAACATAACCAGGAAAAAGTTAGATGCTAATAAAAGAAGAAGAACAAATATGGAACAAATTATTCATGTTAACGACAACTTACACAAGATTGACAGTCAGAATAACGGAAGAAAACTGAAGATTATTTGAGAGGTGAGAGAGAGACGTGAGAGAATGAGAAGAGGAGAGATACGTGAGAGAATGAGAAGAGAGAATGAGGAGGCGGATGATGAATAGGATGATCTTTTAGGGTTTCAGTCTTTTGATTTCTTTTTAATTAAAAAACAAAATAATTGAAAAACACCAAAACCTTTCAATTAGAATGCCACGTGGCGATTTCAAGGGGATTGATGTTACCAATGGACGCCACGTCAGCAAAAGTCTTTTCTTTTATATATATAGATAGATAGATAGATTATTAATGAGCCCCACTTTTATAGTTAGGTTTGGGCCCCTAAAATGGTCGGCCGCCCCTGCATCAACTATAAATTTTAGTCTATTATTGCCGATCCAAAGCCAATGTAAGACCACCCGTAATGATAGCTGAAAGGGGCGCCAAAGGGGGCAATTTGTGCCCATTTCACTTGTGAACACCATTACACCCCTAGGTGAAAGGGGCGCTAAAGGGGGCACCGCGAAATATTTCGCGTACGTGAATGTTTGCTTTGGCCAATCAATGGCTGCCATGTGGAGCAATGCTTTTTTTTTTTTAAATAGCCAATCAGAAAATACCTCTTTCACCCACCAAATTTCACCCACCATTAACCCACCATTACACCCCTTACTCATTTCAAACCCCTTTCACCCACCAAGTGTCCCCACATTGCCACGTGTCGAAAAACGCCCCTTTCACCCACCAAATTTAACCCACCATTACACATGGTCTAAAGAGAGAGTTTGCAAAAAAATAATCTAAAAGGACCTTAACATTTTGTTCGCTTAGAAAGTGATAAAATTTGGGCCGGCTCTGTCTAATATTTATGCAACAGGATTCAAGATCAAGAAAGAGATCGAGGTTCAAGATTTGTTTGATTTGTTTATTCCATCAACATATTAATCGATGAGGAAAGATGAATACCCATTTGAGATCTGAGAAAGTATAAAATACAAAGGGGAGGGAAAAATTAAGAAAATTCAAGGGGGAAAAGAGTTGTAGGGGTATGTAGGGTATATCCAATAACTAGCTTTATACCCGGGAGGGTCCCGGGGTTGCAAAACGAAAATACATTGTAATGACAGGATGGGTCAGAAAGTTTTTACAGTAATGAGGAAATGATCGGGATTGGGCCGAGAAATGGATGCCACTTAATTCAAGAGGGGTTCATGGTCTGGTCATAAAGATTTGACCGAAGCTTCAAATATTTCATTTTTAATTGATGGGAAAGAAGCTAGGATAGTCAGGATTTATGGGGCTTTTCACTTTCATTAAGGTTGTTCATAATTATGCCACCCTGGGTTAGATAATTTTTGTTGGAAGTTGACGTGTGAAAGTAAAGCACGTTGAGCATAAAGCATTTAAGACATGTGAACCATGATACCATATTTGTGCATTGCGAATGAAATTGCCAACAATACAAAGAAAACACTATCCCAAGTGCGAATATGATTTCCTACTTTTAAAACAAAGTTAATCAAGAGTTTTCTCATGTTCATCATGTCCCTTTGCAGATGCTTGATTACTGATATGGGTCTTGTTTCAGCTGAAGCCTTCATATTGCAACAAAGTTTTGATTGGAATAAATGTTTATATAACAATCCCAGTTAAAGAAACACCACAAACCGGTGGAATTAAAATAGAAATTGGCCAAAATACATTAAATCAAAATGAAACGGCTCCAAATCAAAGGGTTCAAAATGCATTGATCTAAAACGAAATGGGTCAAAATACATTAAATTAGAATGAAAGGGTCATGTCGTTTAAACATAACCTCGAAATGGTAACATCATCACCATCCACCACCAAACGAATAGAAACCTTGTTAAACAAATCAAGATTTCAATAATCATAAATCTTTATATCGACTAAAATGGTAAATGATTCAATCAAACAAACTGAGATGCCAACAACAAAAAGAAAAAAAAAACATATCCTTTTAAGCTTAAAAGGAGTTCAGCCCATCAAATTTTAAGAACATACAAATCTTTAAACCTGGAACATGTGTTGACTTCTACCAGAGGATTGTCGTAAAAGAGCAGATGATTTCATAGAATTTATTCTAGCAAGAAGCCTTTTGGAAACATGAGACATGATCTGAGGCTTTTATACCTAAAAAAAGTGAAAAAAAAGATCTAACTTTATCACCAAGAAAGATTTCAAATCAAGATGCCCCTGACATGTGTATCATGTTGGTCCGCAACTGAAATTTACTACGACAAAAAAAATGTACATTACCTTAGAGATAAGGTGGGGATTATTAATCAAGCAAAGGGTGCTCCACAGCGGATCCTTTATGGATGCGCCATGAAGCTCAAGTTGCGTGGCGAATCTGCCATCAATGACAGCGCACCCACCAGCTTTTTCAATGAAGTCTTCCAACAATCCGGGGCTGTTTTCGTCATTAGTAGGCTCAAACACGACACCCATTGTTGTGAAAGTTAACACGGTCGAGTTGGAATGGTGAAAAATGTTGGTTTATATATAGGAATGTGGTGTGTTATAGAAGCAAGAAACAGGTTGTATGTATTTAAAGGCGTTATTAGCGGCACCGACTGAATAGAGACGCGTATTTTAATTAGATTCTTACTTGGAGTCCACTTTGCCTTGTTCTTATGTTCTATTCTTAATACCTGTTTTCAAACCTGTTGAATACACAGATGTTGACATTCTCAATATGTTATAATGTGCCAACCTAGATGGCTCTTTCTTAGATCCACCATACTTCAATATCTTATAATAATAACGCTTACCAATCTACAGAACATACAGCCTCTAATTCATTTGTATAATATCCATCCACCACACGATCTCCAAAACCGCAGAAGTGGTGTCACGTTGATGAGCACCAAACCTGCAGAAATAGTTTTTCCCATTCAAAACTTAGATAGTGTTCTCTTTAATTGAAATAAATTACTACCAGAAGCATTGCTTATTCCTAAAGTTAAGAGAGTGAGATGACCTCCAGATAAGAGCGAGTGACGCTGCGGAACCGTATAAGATTGATAGCTACTTTAACCATGCGAGTTTCTTAGGTATAAACCTCACATGATAAGGTACATGGAAGATCTAATAAATATTTGCTAATTCATGAAGATACTTCCATCTTTGGGAAAACAATTGTTAAGAGACCTGGAGGTACCAAATTTGAACTGCTTATTTTCAATTGGGTCAATTTGGGTTAAGATTTTTGTCTTGCATAGGAGGAGTGTGTTCAGCTAAAAGATTTAATAGAAAGGAATTGACACACACCATCCAAAGCGTATTAAAATGCATAAAACCTTCTACATCGCTTTACTTATAAAAATAGTTTATTATGACCATTTTATTTATTTTCTATTATATTGAGTAAAGGTAAAATCCTGGGCACATAAAGAGAGTTTAGGTACTTAGTCGAACCGGCTAGTCGATGCCAAACTGATTAAAATGAAAAACAAATCAATAATTATGGGAAGCCATAATTCAAAAGGCTTGAAAATTAATGAATTACCTCCAGCTTCCTTGCAAATATCGGGATAGAAACGCGGACCTGTGATCTATATTGTTGTTTGAGAGGGAGAAAGAGATGATTGTTCGCGTGGAATAAAAAAAGACGTAACCATTTTCATACACCAGGTTAGACAATTGTTTTGCAATCAATCATTTTCTCCATTAACAACTCATTCATCGTTGGTGGCTTCCTATTCACAGCATGAAACCTTGATGCCACTTTTATATGCCAACCCGAAGCTCTATTTACTACAATTAAATCCTTGCCACCTGATAACCCCACACTCCATTTTCCAATTCTTGAGTATTTCCTGAAGCCATGATAATAAAATAGTCATAAAATCATAAATATGCCATTCCTAGAGATAAGGAATTACATAAAGTAATATTTAGTTGTAATCAATAAGTGGAACTTTTTTCTACTTTGCAATGCCCAGTCTTGTTTTGAACATACATCTAACCTGAAATAGTTGAACATTACCACAAAATCAATGGTAACACACAATCAAAGTGAACAACTATATTAACTAAATTGTAGTTATTAACTAAATTGGTAGATGTTGAGAGCACCAAAGTGAACTAACATTACATGCATATCAACATTTTCATCTGACATGTAAGCATGCATTTCTATGGCACAATCACCCCATAAGGTTAGCACAACCTGTTGATTCCTGAAATATTGTATTCTTAAATGTGTATCAACAGATCAAATGGGTCAGTACTGTTAACCCCTCTAATTCTCAATTTATCTAAAACATACGTTTTCCTTTAACAATTTATCCGATCCTAAAACAGCAGGCTCATATACATCTTTAGAAATATAATTATCTGCTAATTGCTTCAACAAATTCTGCACTTGTGTCGGCTCAAGATCCTAACTTTGTAGCTGCTTTAAATAAATCACATCTTTACTCCCCATCTTTACCCCAACTACAACATGCATACAATATTTATCGATAAACCAGAAAAGTTAACATTACTCGGTTTCAAATTCTGTACTAAATAGCAACCTATTAACAAATTAAGTAAATTGTCATACTCAGCAAGCGCAACAGGATCCCAGAAAAGTTAACATTACTCAGATTCCATTCACTTTGTCAGTCAACACAATCTACGTTTTCGCTAATTCGATAGCATACAACGTAATAATCAAACCATCAAACGCTAGAGTTTTCGGCTGGGGTGCCACCGAGTTCGATCAGGGTTAACCTGGAAGGCCCGGGTTTACACCCGGATAACCAGATATCACAAATGAGATCATACCTGTACCCGAATACCGCTTTCTCAGCTACATCAATAGATCCAACCAATTACACCAATCAAAAATCAAAAAAGATTCAATTAGATCAAACCAACAAAGTAAACATTACCCAGATCGTCAAAAGGGTAAACAAAGAGTCAATTGAAGTCACAGATCATCAACCTAAGTTCACAGTAGCAATAAAATTAAAAAAAAACAATAGACAAGAAGTGAAAAACAGATGCAAGATGAAATTTCTAAAGTAGTGGATGAATATAAACGGACCTGTGTTCAGATACAGAGAGGGGGAGGGTATGCGATTGGATTTTGTTGATTATTTGTATGAATGAATTAGAAGAGAGAGAGAGAAGAGATAACTATAGATAAAGAAGAGAAGAATATGAATATGTGATTTTGGGATGGTGATTCGAACGGGGAACGGGGTGGCTGAAGAATGATTTAGGGTTTTCTCTTCTTTTTTTTCTAATAAAAAAATAGAAAAATTAAAAAATACTAAATTCTTTCAATTATTATGTCACGTGGCAGTTTCATGAAGAGGTTGAGACCACCATTCCACGCCACGTCCACAAAACGCCCAAAACAAACAGGTGATTAAAGGCCTAATACATATTACAAAACATTAACACATTAAACATTATAATACATTGAAACATTAATTGAATGTGACATATATGTCCATTTTTCTTTTTATCAAGAAGTGTACATTGTTACGAAAAGTCAGAGTTGAACTACTTGTGCACATATTTAACAAACTGTGCCTATTACCAGTTTCATCATCCAAATAAAGATTAGAGGGGCAAAACTAATTATACTAAAGAAAAATGTCTCATACTCTAATGGGTCGAACGGGTAAAGGTAATGCTCCAGACCTTTTGCATCATTTGATTAAAATCAAGTACATCACTAATTAATTAACATGGTTTTTCTAACCATATTTGACACACTTAATGTTCACTTCCAAAGACCACTGCATAAGTACACAAACAAACAGAAAGTGATTATAAGATTAAAGCGCTTACACTTTAGATGGGTATGATAATCTTTTGCATTCCAACCATTCAGAATATATCCATCCAAGCCACAAAAACAGGGATGACTGTAAGAAAAAGGACTATAATATAGACCTCGTTAGTTATCAAGCGGAAGCCTCACATTACCAAAGATAAAAATCAAAAGAATAAAATCGTATACGAACAACGACAAATACAAAACATGGAATATGTTACTGGATTGATATGGAAACAAAATATATCTTCTACCACATATATCAACTAATGTTACTTACATTCAAATTATGCATCTACAGATAACTACATTTACATGAACTCGCTACTCAAGAACTAAAACTTAAGTTTAACATTTGGTCCATGCAAGCCATTAACAGCAGCACATAGTATAGGCAATAAATCCAGCAAACAATTTTTATAGCCATCAACGAATACAGTAAGTAATATAGTCCAGACAATTATAGCCATCAATGCCTCATTTATAAGTTCATGTAATTACCTTAAGGTTTCAGTTTTCAATAGTTGAACACATCAATGTTCTGCTCCACTGTCACATGCTCAAATGTGACTTCAATTGATGGCGACTCAAGCCGAACTCTATAATCATTTCAATCCCATCCCAATTCTATAAAAATTCCAAAGCAATCCAGATAACTAACAATAATCCAACTTAAAAAGCAAAGCATGAACTTAAAAATTATTAACTTTCGTACCTAAAGCCTGCGCCTTTAATATTGTTTGTTGGTCGTAGTTCAGGCTCAGATTTCAACCTCATCGCCAACGTGGTTACTGGTGTTGGTCGACGCCATGTTAACCGTTCTCTCATTTTCTCTAGACATCATCTCTTTCTTCCACATTAATGAATAGTGTGGTTACTCTGTAAAAACATAAAGCAAATGTTGAATGTTTCAGTAACCATTCATAAAGCAAATCAATGTATTTAAAACTAAATGAGTCAACATAACTAACTATACTCAAACCTCACATAGCATAATTATATATAGTCCAATTAACACCAATGGGCCCCTGCTATTAAAATAATTAAACTGGTCAAATCGAAATCATTACCCAAGTTGTGTACTTCAGCTAGCCGAGACCCAAATATCTCTTTAGCTTTCACCGTTGCGAATCCAAGCGAATGCGCGAGTCTGCATTTCAACAACTAACTTCAATAAACAAATTTTTTTTAACATAATCCACATTACTCTTTAAACTACCATACACTGTTCCATATAGAATGAAAGCAACAAAAAAACACAATCATATTCATAGCAACCAATAAACAATAAAACCAAACAAATACTCAATAACAAAAAAGATGCAATTCAACAAACACAAGGAAGCAGGGTATTGAAACCCACAGGTAATCCATGAACAACGTTTTACCTTACGACGTTAAATCAATCATATGTCATTTGTATCCAGATCTACAGTGCCCAACTTAAGCCCTAATTTGCCAATCATTAGTATCATTGTTCCACAGCTTTAGTTTAGTAAAAGCTATATATGCTATAATCAAACTTGACAGGTCACCAAGTTAATATATGTCTTATCTATAACAATTCATCACCAAAGCAAAGTATAAAATAAAAATAAATAAAATAAACCTCTGATCTTCGATTGAATCTAATAAGCTTCTGAACATATTCAATAACATAAAACCTATCAAATATTTGTTGGAATAAAAAATCGTTGTCATTATTTCCATAGTAAACATAAGATAGGGATGTTTTTTTTAGTTTACTATAATTTTGGTGGAGGTTAGGGACCATGGTGTGTGGGTGTTATTGTTGGGGTGGCGGTGGTAGATACTGCAGAGAGAGGAGGTAGGGGAGTGAAGGGGAGGGGAGGGTTGGGAGAGAGATGAGAGGTTGTTGATGGTGCTGGGTTTACATATTGGGTTAGTATGTAGATGGAGGATCGATGAAGATGATGATTAATGGGGAGAGGAGAGTACACAGAGGGGGAGGCCAGAAGGCGGATATTGATAAATGTGATGTAGGGTTTCAATCCTTTTTTTTTTTAATTTGATTATAAAACCAAAAAAATTAAAAACATCAAAACTTTTACATTAAGATGCCACGTGGCGATTTCAAGGGAGGATTGAATGAACCAATGGACGGCACGTCAGCAAAAGGGCTTTGTTTTATATATATACTAGTTTTTATCCCGGGAGCGTCCCGGGTTGAAATATCTAATATGACATAATAAAATATCTAATATGATAACATAATTAATGACATGTTAATACATGATTAATGAATAACCTGAACACTTAGTGTTTTTTTCATGTATGAACGAATAATAAAATATCTAATATGATAACATAATTAATGACATGTTAATACATGATTAATGAATAACCTGAACACTTAGTGTTTTTTTCATGTATGAACGAAGCCGCACAAAAAATAGTAATTTTTTTCTCCGTTTTTTATATAACACTATGGTACTCGTTGGAAAGATAATAAAACGCTCGTTAATTTGGTGCAATTTTTTTCTTTAAAAAATCTCGTATATAAAAGATATTAACGTTTAAAAATTATGGAGGAAACATGAGAGAGAAAAATCTAAATTTGTTTTTAATTCATTTTTTCCTAAAAAAACTCAATCTCTTTTGTTTTTTGATTACCTAATTCTCTCTCTACACATGATGCCACATGGATCCTACATGGCATCTCAAATGGAAGAATGGTCTAATTGAGTGCCATGTAGGATATATAGATTTGGAATATTATAATATATAGAAGATATAGATTGTTGATATTTTTCAATTTCACCTTAATTCTTAAATGTCTATAACTTTTTCACACTCAGTTTTTTTTAATTGCACCATAAAACTAAGCATTTTATTCTCTTTAATTTGCGTACCATATTGCTATATTCTTAAAAAACTAAAAATAAAATAAACTAGGTTTGAAACATGTGTAATTGTCTCTAAAAGTTGCTTCATTTATATTGAAACAAAATGGCATGCATAACTATAACATGCCTCATTTAACCTACAAAACTGTGACATGGTGTTACACATGTGTGATTTGGTGGTTGAGACATGCGCGATTTGGAATCAGTTGATTTTATGCTTATGTTTAAGGTTGTTCCAACAAAAGTTGGCTTTGACGTGTGGCTGTGATCTATCGACGAACCTGAGTGTAATTCTAAGTGTGGTTGGATTGTAGTATGCAATAGGGGCGGATCTAGAAGGTTAGCAGGGGTAACGTTCGTTACCCCTCAACTTTTTTGGCGTAGTGTATTTTTATTTTGTTACGTGTTTTGTATTCCGTTGCCAGTGAAATTATGTAACGTTACCCCTGAAATCTTGATAGATTCGCCACTGGTATGGAATCAAAGGTACAGGCATGCGTGGTTTACAACATGCGTTTTTTTTAATTAATAGAATGAATGCATGCATGCGTGATTGTATAAGCATGCTAATTATTAATATGCATTATTTGTTCTACAAACATGCGTGATTAAAGGAGTAAAATGAACTTGCAATTTAGGCATGCGTATTTTTCAGTGGTTTACAGAATCATTCGAAAACATCGCATGGTTTAAGGGTGGTGGGCTTTTGTTACAATCATTAGTTACCTTCGTTTTTTGTTACAATCGTCAACAATTAATGAGAATAGGGCGGTGCAAAATTAAATAGAAAAAAGTTATTGCAATTGGACGGCTACGTCAAACCTCGATATGGTGGTGGTTGTTAACAATGGAGTCAATGGAGTCAACGATGGTGATGAACAAAGATAATTGTTAACAATGGAGTCAATGGTGGTTGTTAACAATGGAGTCAATGATGGTTAACCTCTAATGACAGGTGTCGCGTGTTGGCCCTTTGTAGGTTAACCTAGAGGTGTAAAAAAAACCGGTTTTCAAACCGAAACCGGAAAACCAACCCGAACCGGTTTGTAAAAAAAACAGTTTTTTTAAGAACTGGTCCGGTTCTTATAAAAACTGTAGGTTCGGCATCGGTTATGGATTTTGGGGACAAAAACCGGTTTTTAGAAAAACCGGTTTTAAAACCGATTCAAAAAAACCGGTCCCAAACCGGTAAAAAAACCGATATTTAAAAAAAACTGATTTTTATATTAAAAAAAATTATATATAATAAAAGTACAAAAAAGTTTCCACATGTACAAATATATACTCATACACCTTAAAAAAATTATAAGAATAAATAAAAGTTGAAGTTTATGTAAAAAAATAAAATTTTGAGTTGCCTTTTTAAAAAAAAAAAGTGCGAGCAAGAATCGGTTTACGAACCGAAACCGAAAAAACCGAAACTGAAACCGAAACGAAACCGGTCTCCGAAACCGGTGAAACCGGTCCAAAACCGAACCGGTTTGGAACCGAAACCGGTTACGCCAGGAACCGGTACTGTAGCAAACCGGTTTGGAACCGAAATCGGAAAAAAAAAACCGGTTTGTACACCTCTAGGTTAACCAACCTCTTGAGATATGACACAAATCGATCTAATTGACAACAAAAAACCGGAAAAGTTGATGGACTTGGACCGATTTTACTTGGTACATGAAGATGTCTGTTATGACCAAGTAGTTTTTTGCAAAGAAAATAAGAGTCCAAGAAATGAGGTTCTTATAATCAGTTTGTAATCTATATATATAATAAAAGAAAGCAATTTTAATGACATGGCATTCAAAGAGGCATTTTCCTCCTTGAGTGTGCCATGTGTCTTCTCTTGAAGAACGGTTCCTTGACATTCAGGTTATGATTATCATTTAAATATTTCCTTATAATTACTGTTATGAATCGTTATTATTGTTGTTATTTACTTATTGTTTAAACCTTTGTTTTTTAGATCGATCAACCTGTGCTTCAAAATACTGATCTAGGTCAATCTTCAACACAGAATGCAGTGCCTGTGAATGAACTACAGTTTACTTGGTCAATCATGTTTAATATTAGATTTGAATGTACCTTATTCTAACAATTTCGACATGGCTTTTAACATTGTAGGATTCTGTTGGAGATAAGTTAATTATGCAGTATAAAGCCGAATAGTGACGATGCTGCTTTATTGAAGCAAAGTAAGTTAATTATTTTGGATGAAGCTCCAATGATTCACAAGCATGCTTTTGAGGCACTTGATCGTACAATGAAAGACGTCTTTGCAGTCAAATTCTTCAGGTAATTCTGAGTTGCCTTTTGGTGGTAAGGTTATGGTTTTGGGTGGTGATTTTAGACAGATCCTTCCTGTTGTTCCAAATGGGAGTAGAAGAGATATTTTAAATGAAAGGCTTCTTGCATTGTTTCCTGGAGATGAAGTCGAGTATTTGAGCTCTGATAGTATATGTCAGATTGAGAATGGTAATAACCGTTCACAGGAAGAATTATACTCTCCTGATGTCCTTAATGGTTTAAAAATTTCTGACTTACCTAATCATTGTTTAGCACTAAAAGTCGGTGTACCAGTTATGTTGTTGAGAAATATAGATCAACAAAATGGTTTGTGCAATGGAACGAGATTACGAATCACCAGACTTGCAAAGCGTGTTATTGAAGCCGAGATCATATCAGGGGGAAACATTGGTACCAAAACTCTTATTCCTAGAATAAATTTGATATCGTCTGATATCAAGATTCCAGTAAAGTTCCAAAGGCATCAATTCCCAATAAGCGTGTGTTTTGCAATGACCATCAATAAAAGCCAAGGACAGTCTTTATCGAAAGTTGTATTGTATTTAAGAAACCCTGTATTCTCACATGGCCAGCTTTATGTCGCATTGTCAAGAGTTAAAAGCAGGGCAGGCGTGAAGTTACTTATACTTGATGCTCATGGGAAAGTGATGACCAAAACAAAGAATGTAGTTTATAAGGAAATTTTCAGCGATATTTGAATATTTGTGTATTCGTTGCTTTTAAATTTTAATAAAATTTGTCTACTTTATTTTTCTTATACGTTATACTACTCCAAATAATCGTACGTTGGTGAACCGCGTGTCCACGCGGGCAAATATCTAGTATATAATAAAAGAAAGCAATTTTAATGACATGGCATTCAAAGAGGCATTTTCCTCCTTGAGTGTGCCATGTGTCATCCCATGTGGCATTGAGATATTTTAGGAAAAAATATTTTAAAAATCAAATTGGATTTTTCTCACTTATGTTTCCTCCCATAATTTTTAAACGTTAATATCTTTTATATATGAGATTTTTTAAAGAAAAAAATTACACCAAAATAACGAGCGTTTTATTATCTTTCCAGCGAGTACCATAGTGCTATATAAAAAACGGAGAAAAAAACGACTATCTTTTGTGGGGTTATGTTCATACAGGGAAAAAAACACAAAGTGTTCAGGTTATTCATTAATCATATATAGGCAAGTCACTAATTATGTTCAAATTAGTAAATATGAATTCTATTTTCAACATGTGTTAACATTGGAGTTATACATTGTTTTAGTTTAGATATTAATTATAGTTATACATTGTTTAAGGTTAGGCGTTAACATTGAAGATACAACCAAAGCCATTTTAATGACATGGCACTCAAAGAGTCATTCTCCTCTTTGAGTGTGCAATGTTTCATGTGTCATCCCATGTGGCATTGAGATCTTTTAGAAAAAAAATTTAAAAATAAAATTGAATTTTTCTCTCTTATGTTTCCTCCTATAAATTTTTAAACATTAATATGTTTTATATACGAGATTTTTTAAAGAAAAAAATTACACCAAATTAACAAGCGTTTTATTATCTTTCCAACGAGTACCATAGTTTTATATAAAAAACGGAGGAAAAAAACGACTATTTTTGTGGGGTTTTGTTCATACAGGAAAAAAACACAAAGTGTTCAGGTAAATTATTAATCATACATAGGCAAGTCACTAATTATGTTTGAATTAGTAAATATGAATTTTATTTTCAACATGCGTTAACATTGGAGTTATACATTGTTTTAGTTTAGATATTAATATTAGAGTTATATATTGTTTAAGGTTAGCCGTTAACATTGGAGATACATTTTTAATTGTTTTAGGTTAGGTGCTACCCGAAGCTTTATTGCATATAACTGTAAAGCGAATCATTTTATTTCATATGTAAAATTAATATGTCATATTAGATTTCTCAACCCCGGGACGTTCCCGGGGTATATAACTATATATAAAAGAATTGAATATTGATGAGGTGTCATTTAATGGAGGCCCCAACCCCCTCTTGAATGTGCCACGTGGCACGATAAGGTGAAAGTTTTTAATTTTAATTTTTTATTTCATTTTTTATTATTAATAATCTAATTATTTACTTTAAATAGATTTTATCTAAATATATTTAAATATACTATAAATCAGAAACAATCTTTAAATTTTAAATAGATTTTATCTAAATTTAATTATTTACGCAAAACAATATATTTAAATATATTATATACCGAAAATAATCTTTAAAATTTTAATAGATTTTATCTAAATATATGTTAATATAGTATAAATCGGAAACAATCTTTAAATTTTAAATAGATTTTATCTAAATCTTATTCTTTACTTTTTGAAATTCTAAATATTTTAAAAGTATACATAATTTTTTATGTCTCCTTTTTTCATTAGAAGATGTTACATATATTTAATTTTCCACAAAGTAGTCAAAAAAAAATTAATTTTTTCAATTGACACACTTTTTATGTATTTAATATATACAAAAGACACCATTTTTCCATTACAAAACCATTCATATGATATTACATTTAAATTTATTTACATTATCTCAGACAAACAATTTATCACTGATGCTTACCTCAAAATTTGAAATTATACTAACTTAATATCATTCATGTCACATTTTCTACTCAAACTAAATGTCAATGATCAATTGCGACACATTTAACAAAAATTGAAAACCATTACTAGCATATACATTA
Source organism: Ambrosia artemisiifolia (assembly GCA_032199755.1). NCBI lineage: Eukaryota > Viridiplantae > Streptophyta > Magnoliopsida > Asterales > Asteraceae > Ambrosia > Ambrosia artemisiifolia. The sequence goes on from CM063518.1 coordinate 6,534,566, forward strand.
CGATTTCAAAAGTTGTTCACTAATTCTTTTATATCCCCTAACTAATTCTTTTATATCCCCTAATATTAACATAACAAAATATGAGGTATTACGACATAAAGTACCAATTCTTAATCGAACATAACTACCAAAACATACCAAGTCTTAGTCGAACATAACTACCAAAACATACCAAGTCTTAGTCGAACATAACTACCAAAACATTGTTCATTTTTACATCTTTACCAAAACAAACTACACACTTCTAAACTAAGGAGTTGAAAAGACCAGTATACCTTCTTCTGTCATATAAATTACTCAACCCCGGGACGCTCCCGGGGTATAAAGCTAGTTTCTTTATATACAAACTAAACAATTGCAATTTGCATCCACGAAAAAAAAGGATTTATACAGTTCATTTAACCAGGATATAACGGGACGGGTTCAGACTGTAATAAGGTAAACCACATGGGCTTAGGATGAGAAATTTAGAAAGTAGCGACTCAGATTGATCCGGTAGTCTCATCATCCAAAGTCAGATGTGCAACACCTTGTAACACCACGACTTGGTGCAGTGGTCCATGAGTGACTGGCTACTTTTATTATGCAAGGACTCATAAAGAAAACAAAAAAAATCTGAGTACCATCTATATTTTTAAGATGTTTCATAACCATTCATTGTATTCTTATTCTCTCCTAGTAGTTCGTCACGAAAGATCTCTGGATGGGAAAGAAGGTTGTTCTGAACTTCTGATCTTGATTTCGTTCCTTTTAAGCATCTCATCCCATGCATGTAGAAGTATAAATATTCATACATACATTAACCTTCATTTCATTTATTCATGAAAACAGAACCAATCCGCATAACATTTTCTTCTATTTTAAACAGACGGAGTGAACCAGCTGCATCTCCACAGTATAGAGCTGCACAATGCAAAATAATATGGGTACAACCCAACCGGCCACCTAGCTCTAAGACAGCCAGTAATGGAAATTGTGCATGTAGACAATAGTTCCCAACAGAGGCTGTTTGTATGACAAACTGCAATTCATTCTCTATGTTTCCGCATGTATCTTCTATATGTACATATGCATGCTTCTCAATCCAATTCCATTATAGTTTACTGTTAGATCACGTGAGAAGATAAAATACATCTATATAAACCCTAAAGAATGTGCACACACAATGGAGATACCAATAATTGATCAATTAAAACGGGCTGATTTTTCCAGCCAATTTTAACATGAATTCAGGTACAAGGCGACGTCTTGGGGGTGCTCTTGCTTGTCTTGCGAGAGCTTCATCGTCTCCAGCATGTATGATAGCAACCAAATCGTCAAACAATTGGTCATCCCCTCTCATTGGATCCTATTTCAATTGAAATTGTGGGGGACAAAAGATTAATAATACTTGCATTTATAAAAAGTATGGGGCACGGAAAGCGTAAAATTTGTCATAGAAACACATGATAAATCAAGAATAGATATAAAAAAGGGAAAATGACCACTTGTTTGTTTGGTGTGGGCTATCTTCGACATGTTGCCACGCTGAAACTAGTGCAATTTCTTGTTTCTCAGTCCATCGTTGGGGTGCCATTTTCCTTTGAATGAATGAGACGGTGGTGGTAGTGATAGTGATAGTGTTAGTGGTAGTGGAGAGTCGGACGGGGAACGGGACGGAGATTGGGACGGAGAATGGTATATATAGGGTTGAGGTGGACAACTGAACCGTCGGACAAGTCATCGGGACTCACCGGAGACGAAGAGACCCGAGACGTCTCGGGACCCACGAGACGTAACTGGAGACGTCTCGGGAGACGGCTAGGGAAATGTGAATTGTCTCCACCGGAGCCCACGGGAGCCTTCTTAACGGCTGTGACCCGTCTCGGGAGACGCCTGACAGTCCTTGGGATCAGAGACGCCACGTGTTGGTTTATTATTGGTTGTAAACTAAAGGCTCACCGGAGACGGTTCAGGCTCGTTGGGAGCCGTGACCCGTCTCTCCAAAGAGACGGGAGAGGGCCATTTTGGCAAATCACACGGTCAACGAGGCATTTTGGTCATTTTCCCTATAAAAAAAAGTATACTTGAACAAAGACATCAGTGTGAGTTTTCCCCTCATAGCTTCAATTCTGCTTTCACTCCTACTCTTTGGAGACAGTCCGCAAACGTTTTACTGTAAACAAAAACATCTCTCTCTTTTCATTTTATTTCAGAGAAGAACTGAATCAACAGAACATAGCGTGTCATCTCAAGAGACCAACCAATATGATTGGAATGGGATGTCTTAGTGCTTTTGGTGTGTTTAATTAGGACTTATATTTTATGTTTAGGGGTTAGGATCAAATACACAAGACACTTTTTCTAACAAGGGCGAGAAGGATTGTGACCAATTGATCATATATTTGAAGGGTTGAGATTAGTTTGGTTGAAAAAAAATAATAAATTAGAGGAATGGCATAAAAGGAAAACCACATTTGTTGACTTTTCTCTCTCCACATGCAATACACATGTCAATTCCCCCCATCATTTTAAAACGTCTATAACTTTTTCATACGATATTTTTTTTCAAAAAAAACATATTAACGAACGTTTTTTTATCTTTAATATGAGTACCACATTGCTACATTAAAATTGAAAAAACAATTCGTGTTAAATGGGTTTTTTTTCTCTGATGTGTCTTCTGCTCGTTCATTGTGTTATAGTATGCACATGTGCTTTATAAATATGTTATTTATGTTTTTTTAGTCTACACATGATTTAACTTTGTCCATTGTGTTTTTAGTATGTTTTTCATTGTGTTTTATGCAAATGAGTTTTGTATTTAGGTGTACATTGTGTTTTATTATGTTGTTCGTTGTGTTTAAGTCTATTATTCATTGTGTTTTAGTCTTCTGTTCATTGTGTCTTTATTATATCGTCAATTGTGTTTTATTAGACTGTTCATTGTGTTTTATACCCTATTTTCATTGCATATTTAATTGGTACTCATTGTGTTTTATGTTATCTCCATTGTGTCTTACGCAACTGGGTTTTCAACTTTTTTTTCAATAGTATTCATTGTGTCATTATGTCGTCCATTGTGTTTTACGCAACTGGGTTTTTGATATTTTTTTCAAAAGTATTCATTGTTTTTTAGTCTTCTGTTCATTGTGTCTTTAGTATGTCATCCATTGTGTCTTACGCAATTGGGTTTTCAACTTTTTTTTTTCAAAAGTATTCATTGTGTTTTAGTCTTCTATTCATTATGTCTTTAATATGTCGTTCATTGTATTTTATTATATTGTTAATTATGTTTTATACCCTATATTTAATTGGTGCGCATTGTGTTTTACACTCAATTGTGTCTTATGCAAGTGGGTTTTTGACTTTTTTCAAAAGTATAACAATATGGTACTCATATTAAAGATAAAAAGACGCTCAATTTTATGTATAATTTTTTTTAAAAAAGATGACGTATAAAAAAGTTACGGACATTTAAAAATGAATGTGTAAATGGCATGTGACTTGCATGTGCATATTTTTTTGACAAAATTACCCCTCTCACTTGTTTAATCATGTGGACATATGTCATTTTTAGTGGTTTCTCACTCTTCTCATTTTTTGTAGTATTTGTAGAATAACCCAACTCTTATGTTTAGTTATGATTAAGTAATGTTCCAATTAGGTTTGTGTAATGTTTTTAATTAAGTTGTGTAATAGTTTAACTAGGTTTTCGTATTTTTTTACTCCACAAAAACACACAAAAAAACTGTTTTTTTTAGATTATTGAAAAAACATTAGATGGAACCCACAACATCATTCCAACATGTCTGGAATATCAAATCACCACCCCACCGGGCACGCCTACAACAATACCCGTCCGCTTTGATGTCGTCCACAATTCCAAACCACAAACCCAACGGCTTGTTGTGGATGCTATGATGACTCCTTCAACAGAGTTTACTCCCTTGCCCAATACTTACGCAACTACTGGTGACTGACTACAATTATCATTAATTATTTATGGAAAGTCTACATGGATCTGAAGTTGAACAAGTAAAATAAATCAAAGTATCATTTATGATGAAGTTTCATATATTGACTATATATTGATGTGTGTGCGTATATATATACACACACATATATTGATTATATTCTCACCAAGCAATTCAATTCTACCTGAATCAGAGATGGGAAAGAAGATGGGTTTGGTGGTTCTGATCTTGATTTCGTTCCTCCTAATCATGGCATTCTCAAGTAAGTATAAATACATATATGCATACTATCTTTCAGTTATAAAAATGGGATCTGCATATATAAAATTTTTGTGTCAAACAGAAGGTCTACCAGGTCTAGTGAATGAAGCAAATGGGAAGCAATCCATTCTTCCACCAAAGGTTATGCATTCACCACCTACCGGCAAACACGGATAAAGCAGCTTCATGTTTTAGGTGAAATCGTGTTGTTTACTGGACCTGTTTGTATCATATTATATCTTTTGCATAATGCATGCTTCTCAATCGAATTAATAAGGCCATGGCTATGTATTGATGTAAAAAATAAAAAAGCCACGTTATGTAGGGGTTTCACGTTTTACAGTTTTACACCTAGTAACATATGTTGTGTTCATGTGAAATGTGAGTCGATTTTTAATCATTTCTTTAATTATTATTATTATTATTATTATTATTATTATTATTATTATTATTATTATTATTATTATTATTATTATTATTAAATCTATATCTATATATACTAGGCTGGTGGGTGTAAAGGAGGCCGATCATCCATGATAGTCCTTCACCTCAATGCCACATCAACAAGGGGTAGGAGTAGTGGCGGATCTAGAAACATTTTTCAGTAATAACGTTTTTCATTTTTTTCTAGCAACGTTTTTCAAATTTCGTAAAAAAAACAAATTTTCCACTAACTTTTCACTACGCGCGCAACCAATCAATAGGGATGGCAAGCCCGGCAACCAAATGTCGTTCATGATGGTGATGGGCAAGGGGGCGGTGTTGCCGCCCCTGACTAGAGGATGATGGGCCTATGTTGCACCCCACACGTGATGGTCTTAAGATTCTAAAACATGAAATCCTACATGGCACTGAAAGAGGTCGTCCCCCCCCCCCCCCCCCAATTGAGTGTGACATGTTGGATCATCCTTATTTGTATCCAAAAGCCTCTTTCTCTATCATGTTTCCCCGTAATTTTAAAACGTTAATTACTTTTATATACGAGATTTTTTTAAAAAAAAAATACACCAAATTAACGAACGTTTTATTATGTTCACAACGAGTACCATAGTGTTATACAAAAAACGGAAAAAAAACGATTTTTTTTGTTGTTTTTTGTTCATACAGGACAAAAACACAATGTGTTCGGTAATTCATTAATCATGTTTAGGCAAGTCACTAATCATATTCGAACTAGGAATTCTATTCATCAAGAGGAGAATAGGTTAAAATCACTTCTTTCTAAAAAAAGTGACACCTTCAAGACTACCGCCTCAATCACGCGTTGTAATAGTTTTTTCTAGTTTTGCTTCTCATCCAAACATACATCTTTTTTTTTAATATACATTTTCACTCTTATTCACATGATTAAAATTGTTGCTTTTCATATTATAGTACATTAATTTTTATGTTACATCATATTATATTTATTTATCCCGGAAAGCTTTCGGGATATAATCTAGTATTAGTATATTTATTTGGAATATTAATTCGTAATTAAATACTAAAGTAACTTAAAAATGTGAAAAAAAAAGACAAATACTCATTTAATGTTTTTTAAATATAATATATTAAAAAAATAAAAATACAATAGAAAATAAACATTCCTAAAAAAGTTAACGTTAACGATATTTTTTTTTGTTTTCGGACACATCCACCTAAGAGCATCTACAATGCAACACCCAATAAACCATTCCAAACCGTTACGTCGCCATGTCACATCTTTTCAAACCATTCCAAACAAAACCTTACTTTTTTCCTCCAACCCCAAACCAATCCAAACCTCCACCTCATCACTTATTTTTTTTATTTAATTTATATCCACATACAAAAAAACATTTTTTTTATTTAATAATTAAAGTTCAAATGGGGGCCCACCCCACTCCCACCGAACCAGTCCACTATAGCGGACGAACCGAACCATCCCAAACCCCTCCAATGCTTGAACTTGCTTTGCTTGGTCTGTCTGGTTTCGTTGGACTGTCTTAGAAGATGGCGTTGGATATGCTCAAGCTCAACCCAACGTTACTTTTTTTATTGTGCATTGTTGACTTTTGAGTACGGTGTCTTTTAGAGTATATATTGTGGCTTGTTTCTTTTTATGTGATCTATTCGGGTTGTGCTTGAAAATTCATTCGAGCGTGGATGGTGGTTGGTTTATTTATATGAACTAGTAGGTTGCCAGGTTGCGCGTTGCGCAACCGTTGGGCATGGTTGTTATCGAATCGAGATATCAAGCAATGTTGTCGATTGTATGATGTGAATGTCGCAAAACAGATGTATCTGCATATATACGTCATCGTCATCCTTGTCACCAATCGCCACCCATGTTTCAGCTTCGTTTTCGAACTTGGACGCCGACACAATATGCGCACGGTAACAATTCAAATACTTTTTCATAAATCAACTTATCTTATCCATACACATCATAAATACTTCTGTCTACCTGTGTAAACATACCATAAATGAACTTACCAAGACGACACTATACCTAAGAGCCAACAACAAATAAACAAAAAACAATGGCGCACACCTGCATAACAGAAGAAGTGACATTGGTACCAAAATGACAAACTCTTGAAACAAACATAAAGACAATAAGAATCAATTAGCATACCATTTTCTTCGTCAACAAATTAACAGCGTCAAATATTATAATTAAATAATAAAAATTTAAAAACTAAACAATCAAAAATTACAAATAGCATAAAATTAACCTTCAATATATTAGCTATTATTAAGACATTAACAATAAAGGTTATGCATCACCTTGTTAGTGAATTAAGTATTTATTTGCAAACTTTATAAAAGTTTTTCTTAACATAAAACTTCCCATTCGTATTTAATAATCGACATTAAGAATCATTAATAAAAACTTTATATAATGTAAACTTATCACTTTTTTTCCTAAAAACTTGAAAACCAATCCTAGCTATCTATTTTACAATGGTATTTAACCAAAAGGAATGCAAATGTTTTTGGCCCAAAACAAAAATAAAGACACAAATTTGGGTAAAAGGAAAAGATGTATCTGCTAATCATCACTAATTTAAAAGGAATGCCAAACAAACATAATCATTAACTAACAACAGGGAATAGGCATGCATAATATATATGTATGTGTGTATAAAAACTGAAAAAAAATATATACTGAGCTAAATATCCATGAATCCTCCTGCATCTAAGGTTATTAGGTTGGTAAGTTATCTTAATGCACATTAATGGCTCACTTGATGATCAGTCATCATCTACAAAATGAAATACCAATAGTGGATTCTTAATGGAATATTGTCAAGGAAACGCACCTGATTCACCATCGCCGACTCCTCCAGTCACTTCTGATTTGCTCGATGCTAAACCGCAAACATGTTTTCACGCATCATAAGCTGAGGCTAAGAATCGCAAAATAACATTCATTAAAACAAATATATACCCATACATCCAAGACCATTCTCCTATAAATACATAACAAAACAAAAAACGACACCAAAAGATAAAACCTTCATATGCTTCCTAAGCGATAGTTGATTGAAAGTTTAAAAGCGGAACATGATAAACAAAAGCAGAAAACGACAGCATCCTGACACCTGGGTTTGCTATATGCTATTGTACCTATAAATGAGTATCAAGAAACATTATTACCTTTCCGGAACATTGACGGAACCCTAGCCTCTTTCCGCCGCCGCTTAAACTCCTTCAAAAACGCTAATCTGGGTTAAAAGAGAGAGATGCAAATCAAAAGAGGTTTGCAAGAGACTCACCTGAAATTATGCAGTAACTCGTATGGCCGTATTGGTTGTGTAATGAAAATAGTCTGCATGTTAAGTTTGTTTCCTCTTTTTCCATCTAGGCGGCTTCCAGATAGACCTCGACTCCAAAACGGATTGGTTTAAACTAAAAGTTATATTATCTTTATTTTGTATTCATGGTCCTTGTACAACACCAAGAACCTCTACTTGTGAATATCTTGTCCTAATATTCATAATCTTAAACATCCTTATTATCGTCATAATCTACCTCTACCAATATTCTAATCGTCATTATTATGGTATCATCTAAAAGTCAAGTACTACACATTTCACTTGTTCATATTATCCATTTATCTTTATATATTTGAGTCCTAAAGGTACAGGGACTGTGTTGGATCCATTGTTGGTATCACTATCTAAATGTCCATATGTATATTTATCCGTCAAAAATGATCTATATTCCTATAATAATTGAATTGTCAACATCTCCAAAGCATTTATATACAATTCGAGTGTTACTATCCACAAGGGTTGTCTTATACCTATTTTATATCGGCTTTCACATTTTATATAGGCTTTCAGTCGATAAAATAATCGAGTCGCTTAGTAAGTTTTTATACCTTCCACAGCTTCGTTTATTATTTGGTCTTATAGGCCAACCGTAACTCTCTTGGTAGATACCCCTGTACACTCAATATCAAGACTACCATCACAACCTTAGCAATATTAAATCCATATCAACCAAGAATGAAATAGGAAGAGTTAACTAAACTTACCACCGTCATTACCAAATCCTAGATCGTCAACGTCACCGTCACCATCATTAGAAACCCCAAGTCGGAACCCTAACGCAATCGTGTCCATCCGCCGCCGTCTGTACGCTCCTCGTCAGTCTAATCCTTTTAACCGACATCATCAGCCGTCGATTAAACTACCAACATTGAACATCCAAGACTACCAAAAAGGTAAAACCCCAACAAAAATACTTGCTCACTGCCACCACCTAAACCGAAACCCAGCATCACTCTCATCTCTTACCTAATAATAAAACCACCACGAAAGTTAGAAAAGGAAAAGAAAACAGCGAAATCAAATGAAAGCACCAACTCATCTACAATAAGCATCGTTGAAAGATAGAGGACATGGCTACCTGCTGTTAGTCTTTCCTTCCCGCTTAAAATAACCGGTAGAACCTCCACCGTCACTTGAATGGGTGAGATGCGCTGCAAGGAACAGCAGCGACTCTCCCTCGATCTGTACATTGCCCCCTCTGTGGCGGTCACCGAGTGCCAACCAAGCTCTGTAGCGGCGGAGGAAGGTGTTTCCATCTTGGCTTCATTGGAGGAGGAGATCTGGAGGTGTGACAGGTAGAGAGGAAGAGACACAGAGAGAGAAAGTAGCAAGGATTGATGAAGACGTTAGACACGAAATAAAGTCAAAATGGGTTTTTAACAAAAGGTGTAGGTGACTCATCGGAGGAAAAACGTGGATATTGGGAAAAACGACACCTGGAATCCACTCAATTTTTTTCTTTAAAAAAAAGACATTTAAGGAAAGGTGAAAAAAATTAGCAGCTCCATGACTCGAACCCTGGCAATAGACAACACACAGAAACGCCACAACCATCTGAACCAGAAGAATTTTTGTTAACATACTTATAACCATTACAATTTACAGGCTTTTTAAAGGCTCCGGTTATATACACAACTAGGGTTTATATTCACACAACCCCTCCACGGGTCGTCTGGGCCTGGACGGCCCGTAGAGGGCCAAATGGGCATGTAGACGGGTCGTCCAGGCCCAGACGGCCCGTTTAAGGGCTTAAACCCTAAACACGACGGCCAGTCAAGGCCAGGACGACCCGTCAAAAAGCATCAATTCCAAAACAATCATTGGTAATCATTGGCAATGATTAGGTGATGATTAGGTGATGATTATTTTATTTTTTTATAAGTGTAGTGAGTGTGGATGTTTAAAATGGGTTTGAATGTTTGGTTTTTGGTTTTTTATAAATGTTTGGTTTTTTATAAATGTTATTTTTTTTATTTGTATAATCTGATCTTTTTTATATAATTGTGTATATGAATATGAACTAATATCGTTTATGTTGCCGAACTAAACAAAACCCAAGATACGAACAAGATGAACAATAAAACATAAATAAGTATAATATTCCAAAAATTTACATAAAAGTAAGAGTTCAAATGTTCAACCAAAATACCACCAACCCGTCTAACCCGACCCACCCTGCTGATCCGACCCACCCGGCTGATCCGACCCACCCGGCTGATCCGACCCACCCGGCTGACTGGTGGACGCTCCACCATGCTGACTGCTGGACGCCCAACCCGGAAGTGGACGCGGCTCCAAACCAGCTTCCCGCCGTCTCTCATTCTCGCTCTCCAACATCCACCGCATGTCAGCTCCCATCGTCTGCACATCAGCCCGCAACGACCCTAACTGATCCAGGATCTGCTGAAGTACCTGGGTCGTGTCATCATGCAACCTGACAGCATGATAAACGCGGCCAGGACGCTGTCGCTCATCAATGGGAGCATCTGGCATCTCTATATCGACCGGTGGGTCGCCGCCAACGTGTGGCATCTGGACCTCAGGGGCATTCGGCCCATCGAGATGTACCAGCGGCTGTGGCACAAAATGCTCGCCACGGTCGCCAGCCTCACCGAAAGCACGCTGGTAATAAGCGGGTGGGTTACTGCGCGGGACCCGTGCTGCCACCTTCATCTGCTGCATAGTGGTAATATTTAACGGCCTGAAATGCACAACAATAATAATATTAAATAATAATATATAAAATTAAATAATAATAATAAATAATATTAAATAATAATATATAATAATAATCTTACTTGGGTCTCATCGGAGGTGGTAAGGCATCCTCCTCAACAGCAGTCCACAACTCGCCCGGGCAAATACGCAGCGCGATGGCGGTGATGATCCCACCAATCGGAATACCCCCCGCCGGGTTCCTGTGAGGGTAGGTCGCGATGTACTCGGCAAAGCACCTGTGTAGCGCAACCGGCCTACCCCTCAGGAGGCAGTAAAGGAAGAAAAGGTCATTCTGCTGAACCCTTTCGTTACAGTTACACCGCCCGGCTATCGACCAGGTAATCAAACGGTGTATGTAACGGATCAGAGGGTCCCGAATGTTGCTGGCCCTATCCACCCTGCACAGAATAATACTAACATTAAAAAAAATTCGGCAGAGTTTCCTCTGTTTTTGTACGAACCAGACAACACAAGTCGTCTACAAAATCCAAAAACAAACAACCTAAACTAACTAATTAACAATAATAATTAAGTAACTAAGCGAACTAAATAAATATAATAATAACGAACTAAATGAACACGAACTAAATGAACTAAATAACAATAATAATAGGAAATAATACCTCTCGCCATCCTCCCCATACGCCTCACCACCGATAGTGGGCCACCAGGCCATAAGCATGTCGTCTAGCAAGGTCGTGATGGCCGTGGTGTACATGTCCTGGACAAGCTCGTCCTCTCTGTACCAGCAGCAAGTCGTAGCCCACTGGTCCATCGTATATGAGTAGAGCTGTCCGAATAATCGGAACTGTACCTCAGGCTCAGGCTCGCCGTCAGGACCTACTGGAGGGTCAACACCTGCTGGATGCGCCGCGTAGCGGAATGTCGAGATGAACTCGATCGTCAGTGGCCGATGCGCATCTTGTTGAAGATCAGCTAACATCCGCTCCCAAGGGCTGTCGTCTGGGATCCACTCCTCAAACCTCTCCTCAGCACCGATCGCGCGTAATGCGGCCCAGTCAACACTGCGCGATCCGTGTATCGAATGCAGCTCCATCTTCTCCCAGCGCGCGATCTCGTAGTCGTCGTTATCGAGCCTGTACCGCCAACCTCTCATATCGCCCAGTGCAAGAGGATTCCCGTCCTCAGGCTGGATACGGCGTCTTCTGTTGCCTCTGTTTGCCATATCTGCAAAACAAAAGCAAAACACTTTAGGCGCGCGTTTATATTAAAAGGAACTAAACAAACACACTTTAGGCGCGCCTTTATGTTTAGGCGCGCGTTTAGGTTTAGGCGCCTAAACACAAATGCGCGCGTGCGTGTTTAGGCGCCTAAACCTAAACGCGCGCCTTTATGTTTAGGCGCGCGTTTATGTTTAGGCGACTAAACCTAAACGCGCGCACGCGCGCCTAAACATAAAGGCGCGCGCCTAAACATAAAGGCGCCTAAACACGCCTAAACACAAACGCGCGCCTTTATGTTTAGGCGCGCGTTTAGGTTTAGGCGCCTAAACACAAATGCGCGCGTGCGTGTTTAGGCGCCTAAACCTAAACGCGCGCGTTTAGGTTTAGGCGCCTAAACACAAATGCGCGCGTGCGTGTTTAGGCGCCTAAACCTAAACGCGCGCCTTTATGTTTAGGCGCGCGTTTATGTTTAGGCGACTAAACCTAAACGCGCGCACGCGCGCCTAAACATAAAGGCGCGCGCCTAAACATAAAGGCGCCTAAACACGCCTAAACACAAACGCGCGCCTTTATCTTTAGGCGCGCGTTTATGTTTAGGCGCCTAAACACAGACGCGCGCCTTTATGTTTAGGCGCGCGTTTGTGTTTAGGCGCGTAAACACAAACGCGCGCCACTGACCACCCAACCACCACTGACCACCCCACCACAACAGCCCCACCACCACTGCCCCACCCCACCACCACAGCCCCACCACCACTCACCACCACCACTCACCACCACTGCCCCACCACCACTCACCACCACAGCCCCACCACCACTCACCACCACCACTCACCACCACTGCCCCACCACCACAGCCCCACCCCACCACAGCCCAACCACCACTGCCACTGCCCCACCACCACAGCCCCACCCCACCACAGCCCAACCACCACTGCCACTGCCCCACCACCACTCACCACCACAGCCCTACCACCACAGCCCCACCCCACCACAGCCCAACCACCACTGCCACTGCCCCACCACCACTCACCACCACCACTCACCACCACTGCCCCACCACCACAGCCCCACCCCACCACAGCCCAACCACCACTGCCACGACAAGAACCCCCAAAAAAAACCCTAATAATTAAAAAAACCCTAAATAATAATAATGACAACAATAATATATTACCTGTACGGTGGAAATAAGACTTCGGTGGTGCTTGTGGAGGGGTGGAATATCAACGGTGGTGGTTGTGGAGGGGTGGAGTATCAACGGTGGTGCTTGTGGAGGGGTGGAATATCAACGGTGGTGGTGGTGGAAGGGTGTGGGAGGTTCGGTGGTGGTGGTGGAGGAGAGGTGGTGGTTGAAGGTGACGAGAGAGAGAGAGAGAGTGTGGTGGAGGTGGAGGAATGGTTGTGTGTGGTGGTTTGAGAGACGAGAGAGAGAGAGTTGAGAGGGATAATGAAAAATTTTGAAACCGTCCCTGATTTGGGGGAAATCTGGGTTTCACGACGGGCCGTCTAGGCCTTGACGGTCCGTAGGAATTTTTAATTTTTTTTTTTAAATCAGAAGCTTCCAGAGGAAGCTTTGTGTTTCAAACGGCCCGTTGAGGCCTGGACGGTCCGTTGAGGAGCATGAGGACGGGTCGTTTGGGCTCAACGAGCCATTATTTTTGGTTTTTATTTTGTTTTTTTTTTTTAATTTAAAAATGGAACGGGCCGTTGAGGTCTACACGGCCCGTTGAGGCCCACTAGGACGGGTCGTTGAGCCTCAACGAGCCTTAGATTTGGGGCTCCAAACGGGCCGTTTGGGCCTGGACGGGCCGTTGGGGAACAACAGGGACGGCCCATCAAGGCCTGGACGACCCGTCTTAACCAGTTTTTGGGCCTTGGACGGCCCATCAAGGCCTGGACGACCCTTATATTTTTTTTTTTTTAAATTTTAGTGTATTTTATATATTTTAAGCTTGGTATTTGTAATTTTTATAAAAAAAAAAGGAGTATATTTTTATAATAAGTATAAATGAACACATACAACAAATTTTTTCGTTCGTCCGGTCCGTTAACATAAGATAAGCTAAGCTAAGTTAAGTCGCAGTATTGAGGTGGTGGAATATCAACCGTTACTATACGGTCCTCATATACCGTCTCCCACTCGCTTGCCTCTTCATATCGCCACCTACGCCATGACGGATTCAGTTTTGGCATTGGGGCGCCTTCTGCTAACTCAATCTTGATGAAATGATCTTTGTTAACAAAAGCAAACGATACGAACTTATGTTCTTCGACGCTGTGTGGACCATCGAACATAGGGAAGTACGTCTCACTTTGATCATACGGAGAGAGAAATTGAACAACCACCCTAAATTTCTGAGCAGCCAGTAATCCTGCGGCGGGCATCTCCATCCATTGGTCTTCTGTTGCTGGTCCCACTCCAGTATGATCTAATGAGTTGGAGACTCTGTCGTAAGTATCGTAATCTATTTCGTTTAAAATTGGCCTCCACCGGTCTTCATAATCGACGAGCTCCTCCTTAAGCTGTCTGCGGATGAATCCCCACATATCCTGGTGCCACCCTAAGCCCACAGCTATGGATCGAAACCCACAGTGACCGTCTCCATGGACATCCCGGATGTCTGTAATGTATCTATAATATGCAGGTGGAAGCCATTTCTTAAACCTTTTGATCTGCAGTTTGTACCTGTAACCATTAAAAAGTGAGATTTAATATGTGTATATATATGTATGCATGTGTGAATTTATATATCAGTAGTTTGTACCTATCCCTTTCCAACAGTGAAAAATCTTCATCGTAAACAATCGGTTTGTCTCTTGATTGTTTACCTCTTCTGGAAGGCTTTTTGCCCTACGTTGAAAAAATTATATAACAACAACAACAACAACAACAACAACAACAACAATAATAATAATAATAATAATACTAACCGCAGCCTTATCCTCCTTTTTTTCCTTTTCACTTGTTGTTGGCCGACCCCGAGTATCGGTTTGTACCTCAGGAGGTTTATGTTTAGTCATAATCGGATTCAACACCTCCTTCATCTTCTGCAACATGCTTTTTTTCACTTGCACCGGTTGCGACCTTAGTTGCTCAGCGAATGCATTCATTTCGTGCTGAAAGTCAAACTCGGGATTCTCAGCTACTTCTGGCATAAAGTCAAGTCGTGTCCAGAAGATGTCGATATCAGCCAGTGACACTCGTGTATCTGATATATATATTCAATCACAACAACAACAATCAATAATCTACAAAAATTTCGGATTTTTATAAAAATTTCGGCAGAGTTTCCTTTGTTTTTGTACGAACCAGACAACACAAGTCGTCTACAAAACGCTTCAAACATTTATAAATTTGACTATTATATCCTAAAAAAAATAATAAGTCTAAAAAATGATGTTACCTTTCGCATCATACAATTGCAATTGACAGGAACATGGCAGTCCATAAGTCTTCTTGAGTCGGTGTTCACAAGACCTCTTACTAGTTGTATAATAATTTATCTTGTTGACCCCTGCGAGCATCAAATCAAGCGCTAGATGGGAAACCCTACCGATTACGTCTTGAAACAACGGTAGTTGATGTTTCCACATTCTTGTTGATCGGCTTTCTTCAATGGAGTGCTTTATCGCTATGCGCCGTGACTCCATAACTTTGTCTATTTCCATCACAAGCGCGTGGAGCGAGCTGTTCGGGCCTTTTATGTACCTCTTAATCAGAGCATGCTGACTCTCGACCCTGTTGGTCGTAGTCTGACCGAACGTAAGGTTTTTATCTGCCCATGCTTCCACAAACATTTCTTTATAATCTCGGAGCCAAACTGACTCCATGTACTCGTAAACCCCTGTAAAAAACAGAATAGTGATGTCAATACAGAAAATATGTACGCTTGTAAAGCAAAATAAAGAATAAAATATATACCCGTTCGATCCTGCTCCCAAAGTCGTGTGTAGAGCGCTTCAAGATTCAATTTGTAAGCCTCTTCGTCAGGCGATTTACACAGTCGACCAAAATACTGCAAAAATATTTCCCATTCTTCTTTTGGAAATCCTGCTTTATGATATTTTGCAATATTTCGTTGAATATGATACCTGCAAAACAACAACAATAATATTAATAATAATAATAATAATAATAATAATAATATTATTATTATTATTATTTTGTTGAATATGACACCTGCAAAGCAATTTCGTAGCATCCGGGAAAACTGTAGCACATGCACTCATCAGAGCCAGATCTCTATCTGTAACAATTACACGTGGCTCCATACTCTTCTCCAGCAAATCTTTGAGCCTCTCAAGCACCCATATGTAGTTCCTCGTTTTCTCTTTAACGATAAATGCATGGGCGATACAAAACGACTGGTTTGTCGACGTCATACCCACAATTTGAACAAACGGGATTCTGTACTCGTTCGTTTTGTAGGTGGCGTCGATCAGCATCACATGTGGAAAGGCACGCCAGAGATTGTAGGAGACCCGGTGTGAAAAGAAAACATTCTCAACAGCATCTGTCTCTGGATTCTGGTTGGTGAAGTAGGTAAATTTCTTTTCAACCAGGATACTCTCGAGTATCTGCATAACAATAATAATAACAATATTTAATATTTAACAACAACATAAATTAGTAATAGTCTATGACAATAATAGTAATTAATAATAATACCTGCATTGGGGTTTTATCGCCGTAAATTCTACGTTTAATCTTGCTCACTGTATTGTGTATGTCTCGTAGAATACATACATTATCAGGGTTTTGTGCTCTGATGGCCAAATGTATGTTCGCCGGTTCCAGGCCTTGAAAATAAAGCGTTTCCACCATTTTTTCTTCTTGTGGTGTCAGCCGCCTAGCAAAAGCGTGACCCTCAGCATGTATAAAAGGGTCGTGGTTATGATTCGCGTGTTTAACCTCCAACTTCCAACCCTCTTTGCGTAGCCTCCCTATTAACATAAACGGACAGTTAAGCTTTTTGCTACCCGTAGACCTTACTGTGGCTGTAGTATGGTATTCGCCATAACGGTCGCATCTCAGGTCTATCCTAATTTTTCTTGCATTATTTCCACTGCCTTTTGAAACAGAACGTCCTGTCACTAGGACGTAACCGCTAGCAAGGGCTCTATCGTAAGCCCATTGTTTCATCTCTTCAACAGACCCGAATACCTGAAAATTTATACAAGAGTCTAGTCTAAATTCATACTACTCTAAATTATATACTACTGTAAATATATACTAGTTCAATCCAGCAAACCCTAAAACGTGTAAAGATATACTAGTGTAAATAAATAAACGCACCTGCTCGGTTTCATACGAAACATCCGGGTTAGGTTCAACTTTTATGTTAACATCTTCATAAGCGTCTTCCTGGTTGTCATCATTCGGGTTAGAGCCGTTATAATCTTCCTCTAAGTCATTAGCACGATTCCCGCGCGAATGGTAACTCCCGTACGTGTACTGCGGGTAGCTTGGTGGCACGAAAAATGACTCCTGTTCCTCTACATATTCCTCGTTGAGATCGGGCAGCATGTTCCCGTCATTACCACGAACCCCGGATTTAACCTCCTCTTCACCAACTTGAACCCCGGGTTCATACCCTACGCTTTCAGAGACGTAAGACTCGTTCTCAGACAGGTCAACGGTTGAAAAGCTTGTTAAATATGTCATCGTGAGACCGGGAAGTCGAAATGGGTCGAGGGTTTTGGTGGTGGTGATGTTTTAAGGTTTTGTTGAAATGGGGAAGAAGCTGATCGTGTAATGGTTAAATCAGGAAATTTCAACGGGCCGTCGAGGCCTAGATGGGCCGTCGAGGGAGTAAATGCCCTAACCTAACACGTCTCTACGGGCCGTCCAGGCCCAGACGGCCCGTCCTAAAGTGCCTTTTTCAGACTTTTCAGTCAGAACTGCCTGCTTTTGCAGGAGTTCAGACTGAACAGCTGTTACATCGTACTTATACGGGCCGTCTGGGCCTGGACGGCCTGTCATTTTTGTCTTTTCTGCAAACAAACGGCCCGTCGTGGCCTGGACGGGTAGTCTTGAAACCCTAATTTTGCTTAACGGCCCATCTAGGCCTCGACGACCCGTTTAGAGGTTGTTTAGGGTTTTTTTGAGGTTGTGTGAATAATATCACCCTTTTTAAAACAGAAGATGGCACTATTCATGCCCATCCATAAATTAACATATAGGATAATATGTTAATGTTACCTTGCCGACATTGTAGGGTTCGTTTGAGTCGGTATCAAACTGAGGGTGATAACCAAAATTTTAGTTGTATGGATTCATTGTACGTGGCTAGGAAATGAAGAAATTTTAAAGGAAAAGGATAGAAATATCAAAGCTTTTTTAAAATTGAAAGAATCTTGAATTAATTTTTGAGTAAAAATGATTTGATTTATTAATGGAAATTTGATTTTATTTATTTAAACTATATCACCCCCAGACTCCACTTATCAAATTGGCCATTACCACTTTATATTTTAAACTTCTTTTCCTGTATCACCCTCAAACTAAATAAACACTAACTCAGTTAGTTCTTTTAATGATGTTGCATTTTTTTCCGACGTGGCATTACTTCCACATAGCATGCTGACGTGGCAAATTTACCTACATGGCATGCTGACATCAGCATGTCATGCCATTGTAAAAACTAACGGAGTTATTGTTTGGTTAATTTGTGGGTGACACATGAAAAAAAGTTTAAAGTACATAATGGTGGTGGCCAATTTGATAGTTGGGAATGGTAGCGTTTAAGTTTAAAATCAGATTTTCTATTTATTAATAGCTTTAAAAATAAGTAACTTTTTTAATACTTTTTAAAATTTTAATCAATTTTTTTTATTAATAGCTTCCATCGGCTGGCGGCACAAGCGGTTACACCCCAATGGTGCCCACGACCCATACCCAGTAAAAGCTCCGCATTCAACCCCTTCACACCCTGTTGTTGCAGTGTTCCCACCCAAGTTGTCGACATGATAGGGTTTAGCGTCCTGCAACACACGCTCTAATGATAAGTTACATATCCATATAGACAGTGAGGCCTACTAACAAAGGTGTTATCTATGATTGATTTATTAATTTGTAATGGGAAATTGGATTTTAATAACCTAAACTATTCGAAATTGGCCACTGGCACCCCAAACTAAAAATTTGGCCATATATAACCTGAACTATTGACTTATTGGAATCTAGCACCCAGTTAACTGACGTCGTTAGTTGGTTGCCTAACGTGGCACGATTTACTGATGTGGCATGCTGACTGGTCACTCATTTAACCCATTGCATTGATGATGTGTATTAATCTATTTAAATTAAAAAACAAGAAATAAAAAAAATTCCACTTCTTCATCACCATCCTAATAAGATAAACTTCCTGCAACATCATCATCAACATCAACGATTGTTGATAAGGAGGAGAGAGAGACGAAGGAGAGCCACCGTACCTCTCTCTCTCTACAACCACCACCAATCCAGGAGCAACAGGTTTCGGTGAAGAAGAAACCTACTACCGGAAAACAATCCAGCAGCAGAAATCGTTACCATCTCCGCCGCCGTCACTTCTCGTCACCACCACCAATCCACCCCTGAAAACCCTACTCTATTTCTAAACCCTATTCGATATTTCCCCTAAATATTATTCTCACAAACCCTAACCCAAGATTTACAACAACCAGCTCAATCCATTAATTATTCTTCACAGTGGAGCCAATAACAGACTCAACAGTTAAGGTTATTATAATAATCTTCTTCGTCACTCTCTCTCCATCAGTTAATCGTTGCTCCATCGAATCAATTTTTTACAGGAGATGGTGATGATGATGATGATCAGATCTGTTTTGTGGACGGGGGTGGGTCGGTGGTGAAGGAGATGGTGATGATGATGATCAGATCTGTTTTGATGATGATGGTGTTTGAATTTCATATGGATTGACCAGTGAAAAAATTGATGATGATCGATGATCAGATTTGTTTTCTGTTTTTTTAATGAAAAATGCACACGTGGATTGTTTTTTTTTTAAATGCACACATGGATTGACCAGTTAGCATGCCACGTCAGCAAATCGTGCCACGTCAGCCAACTAACTAACGCCGTCAGTTAAATGGGTGCTAGATTCCAATAAGTCAATAGTTCAGGTCATATATGGCCAAATTTTTAGTTTGGTGTGTCAGTGGCCAATTTCCAATAGTTTAGGTTATTAAAATCCAATTCCCCAGTTGTAATTTTAGGTAGATACTATAAAAACTAACATGCTTTTTGTTATCTTTTTCTCGGTACACTGGTCTCATAACAATTTTTCTAACATTAAAGTCCTTCGATATGTTATATTTTATGAATTTGTTTTATTTAAACAACATGAAACCGGTATATCCAGTTGTCACGTTCTTGTGTCAAACGTGTTGATACGGAGATAGTATATATCCTGTATCCATCAATACTAAGACTCTAAGAGTATGTCAAAAAAAAAAAAAAAAAAACAAACTTGTCACATACTCACATCCAAAGAGTGTTAATTTGTAATATATTTTTAAGGAAACTTATTTGCCATTTGGGATCTAAAGGTTTATAACACATATGAACGGTTAGTACATCATTTACAATACTAACTTTCTATCGTTCACTTTGTGGAACATAACAAAAAGGTTTGTTTCTTTGTTATTTATGAGTGGCATCAACCTGAGTCCCTACTTTATAAATTTCGCACCCTGGGCATCTGTGGTTTACATATCGTGTACTCTGAACCCTTGCCATTATCTCCTTGTAAAACAAACGTTAAAAACTAGTAAAGTTCCATGTTTAACCCATGGACGCAAATTGCAATTGCCAAAGAATCTTTAAAACTATTTGAAAAATGTTAAATGAGGGAACCCAACCCAATTATGTCACGTTTGGTAACTGTGCTCTCAGCTTGTTACAATATGGGGATGGTCAAAGACGGGTTTGACCACTTTTATGCAGAAATGGCGATTTTGAGAGATCAGAAAGATAGTGGATCGTATATGGTTTTGTAATATCTGGGCAGGCCCAAATGCTTTGTAAACTAGGCAACCGTCTAGGGTCCGAAAGTTCTAGGTCCCCCAATTTTACTAGATTATGTTTGAAGTCATCTTCAATCTCAAATGACAAATCCAAAGTTGAACTATGATGATTTATCAAAAAATATTCTACAGATCATGAGATATCTCTCAAGATGCTATGTAAAACTGGTAAACCGTAATGAACTTAAAGTCAAATTAGACTCTATTAAATTTAGCTTCATGCTTTTTAGCATGAACTAATCGGTGTTCATGTACTGTAAAAGTTTTGTTTATTTATTTGATTGATTGTTGTAGAGTTAACCGAGAGTTTTCAAATCAATCCATTCAAGTATTTTTGTGTTCACTTTTAATTGAATTTTGAAGAAATTAGTATTTTGGTAGTTTGGACTTGTTAGGTAAATAAACATTATTGATACTATAACTCCTTCGTCTTGCAATACATCCATTCGATTATTTGGTAGCAGTTTATAAGGGTGGTTGGATTCAGGGCCGTCTCCGAAAATGTAAAAAAAAAAAAAAAAGGCCCTCGGCGACATAAAAAACACGGGCCCTACCCCATATAAACTCATCAATCACGTTTATTAAAAGAAAAGACTCATAATACGCCGATAATTGTTATAACATAAATAAAACAAAAGTAATGTAATGAAATGATAGAACCTATTGTAGAACTATTCAAACTTATTATAACAATACAATAGCTTTGATAAGAATTTTTGTTAAACTCAAACGTGTATAATAAACCCTATATAAGAAATTCAAACTAACTAAGGATTATTTGAAATTCAAACTAACTAAGGGGCTGTTTGGTAGCCTCTTAACCATTCAGGTCCGAATCATTCAGCATTCAGAATGTTTGTTTCAGCATTTGAATGGAATGATTAAGTGCTGAACCATTAAGCTAATAAGGGATGCTGAATAATTCAGCTCTTAACCATTCAGAGCCTCTTAACCATTCAGACCATCTTAATGATTCAGCACTTAATCAACCAAACAGCCCCTAAAACATCTAATTTATTACTTATTTGAAGTAAAAGTGAGTCATTTTAAAAATGACTTTTGATATTGAATAACCATTTACACACTATTGACTAACCCATATACATATACGTCCACAATTTCACACAACCCAACAAAATTAAAACTTAAAACTAGTAGTAAGACCATGCGTAGTAGGGGCTTTATATATAAAGCTCCCTTTTCTGATTGGTTTACATGACAGCTGAGTCAGCATAGAGAGATAAAGTGAAAAAGAGAGAGAGAGTATGATGTGGCATCATTTGATTGGTGGGGGTTTTAAAAGATTCAGGGCCGGCTCCGGGCAAGGGCAGGGTGGACAATAGCTGAGGGCCAGAAACCTTTTAGGGCCCGTCGATGTTCCAGCATGCAGCCCAAATCGATATGTTTTGTAATGGGGAACAGATTCCATCTTCTATAACACTGCTTTTTTGGCTTGAAATCTTTTAACAAAAATCAGATTCTTTGATATTCAAGGGGGGAGACGGTGGGTTTAATAAGAGGTTGAATATATGGGTTGGTTTGGATTTGCAGATTTGTTTTCTTTTAAAAGAATTTGGAGTTGCAGGTCTTGTTAGGTTTGTATGGAGGAGTGGAGAAGAAGAAAGCCTATTGATTGAAATTAATATTTTATTTTTTATGTTTTGTTTGCTTGTGTATTTACTTTGAACCATGGTTAGACCCACCTTAGTGGTAAAGAAATGGGGCGCTATTTTATAAAATAAAGCCCCCCACACTGCTACGGGGGGCTTATTTTTCAAAAACATTGTTTGGTGCTATCCAAATAACGTCGGATCTTTAAAACCCCCCACCAATCAAATGATGCCACATCATACTCTCTCTCTCTCTCTCTCTCTCTCTCTTATTATTTTATTATTTTTTTAATTTAAAAGATAAAATAAAATATTAATAGGGGCTTTATAAATAAAGCCTCACCACTACACTCCTTTTTCACTTTATCTCTCCATGCTGACTCAGCTGCCACGTGAACCAATCAGAAAGGGGGACTTTATATATAAAGCCCCCCACTACACATCCTCTTGCTACTAGTTTTAAGTTTTAATTTTGTTGGGGTGTGTGAAATTGTGGACGTGTATGTATATGGGTTAGTCAATAGTGTGTAAATGGTTATTCAATATCAAAAGTCATTTTTAAAATGACTCACTTTTACTTCAAATAAGTTATAAATTAGATGATTTAGGGGCTATTTGGTTGATTAAGTGTTGAATCATTAAGATGATCTGATTGGTTAAGAGGCTCTGAATGGTTAAGAGCTGAATCATTCAGCATCCCTTATTAGCTTAATGGTTCAGCACTTAATCATTCCATTTAAATGCTTTAACAAACATTCTGAATGTTGAATGATTCGGAGCTGAATGGTTAAGAGGCTACCAAACAGCCCCTTAGTTAGTTTGAATTTCAAATAATCCTTAGTTTGAATTTCTTATATAGAATTTATTATACACGTTTGAGTTTAACAAAAATTCTTATCAAAGCTATTGTATTGTTATAATAAGTTTGAATAGTTCTACAATAGGTTCTATCATTTATTACATTAGGTTTTGTTTTATTTATGTTATAACAATTATCGGCGTATTATGAGTCTTTTCTTTTAATAAACGTGATTGATGAGTTTATATGGGATGGGGCCCGTGTTTTTTATGTCGCCGAGGGCCTAATTTTTTTTTTTACATTTTCGGAGACGGCCCTGCAAAAGAATATGGGTACAACCCAACTACCTAGCTCTAAGACAGCCTGTAATGGAAATTGTGCATTTAGATAATAGTTCCCAGCAGAGGCTGTTTGTATGACAAACTGCAATTCATTCGCTATGTTTCCGCATGTATCTTCTATATGTACGCATGCATGCTTCTCATTCTCAATCCAATTATAGTTTACTGTTAGATCACGTGAGAATATAAAATACATATCTATATAAACCGTAAAGAATGTGTACACACAATGGAGATACCAATAATTGATCAATTAAAACGGGCTGATTTTTCCAGCCAATTTTAACATGAATTCAGGTACAAGGCGACGTCTTGGGGGTGCTCTTGCTTGTCTTGAGAGAGCTTCATCGTCTCCGGCATGTATGATAGCAACCAAATCGTCAAACAATTGGTCATCCCCTCTCATTGGATCCTAATTTAATTGAAATTGTGAGGGAAAAAAAGATTAATAAAACTTACATTTATAAAAAGTATTGGGCACTGAAAGCATAAAATTTGTCATAAAAACACATGATAAAGCAAGAATAGATTAAAAAAAAAAAAAAGTATACTTGAACAAAGACATCAGTGTGAGTTTTCCCCTCGTATAGCTTCAATTCTGCTTTCACTCCTACTCTTTGGAGACTGTCCGCAAATGTTTTACTGTAAACAAAAACATCTCTTTCTTTTCATTTTATTTCACAGAAGAACTGAATCAACAGAACAATGATACTAATAATTTAGATTAGTAATTATACAAAAAAAATAATAATAATAATACTAACAGAGCCTATGTTGGATGTTTATACAATTTTCTGCCACTTTTGCAAGTTTTTTACATCTTAATAGTTAATACACACATTTTAGAGGCAAACATACCTGCAATCTGCTGAAATGGAATA